>JAWLRI010000640.1:10883817-11026464 GCA_034781795.1 Crypturellus tataupa
CGTGTGCAGGGGGGTTGGACTAGATGACCTCTAGAGGTCCCTTCCAACCTTAGGCATTCTATGATTCTATGATCTCATCTACCAAACTGAAATGCAGGGCAGGCCCAATAAGGAGTCAGCAATGATTGTGCTCGTGGGCATCTAGCATGCTCCATGAGTAGCCAACACACAGACCCTGAAGCTTTTGGGTGTGAGATGACAGGGCCAGGTTTGACAAAACTCCCTGGCAGCCAAGGTTATCACTTCTTGCATGCTAATGGTGAACATCCCCGCATGAATCAAGAGCAGAACATAGGGTGACTTGTTTGTCAGGCTGAACTCCTCTTCATTCCTGCCCTATTTCCCAGTCTCCTGTGTGGGAAGGCTCTCTCTTACTTGCTGCGATACAACCCATCATCTTGGGTTTTACTCATTCTGCACTATCCAAGCAACACACCCCTCTAACGCCTCTTCCCTCCCAAGACATTAGCCAGCAACCTACCTCTGTTAGCAGGCTACGAGCTGCACGCTTGCGGAAAAAAGTACAATGTCAATCTGAAATCTAATGCTGCCTAGGAAAAGGAGCTGAAAGTCATTTTGGGTATTACTTCTGGCCTGAATCTCTCTGCCCACACTGGATTTACAATTCCATTGTTCTACTCAAATCTTAATTCTTCTCCTCTGTTCCTGCCTGCAGCAACTCCCCTCCTACATACACACACGTAACTGCATACAAATACATGCAAAGTCTGCGAAATCTCAAAAAAAAACAGGAAGATAGAAGATAGCAGGTCTCTGATACTCTCTCTCTCCTTTTTAAATGAGCCAGCCTCCGAGACCAGAGATTCCCAACCTGAGCCGCAAAGCCACAAGTGACCACAAAATAACCCCACGAGCTGCAGTAGCCTTTGCTCTTCAAAGGTCTCTCCTGGGACACAGTAAGGACCCTGGTCCCTTCCCAGCACAGGAACTGAGTCACCGACATATTCCCTCCACAAAGGACTGCTCTGTTGCTGTCCCGTGAGCCCCAGAACCACTGTCACAGGTGAGCAGATACTACCACAAAATCAGAAAAAAGTCTGGCTTTTCCTGGATCCTTTATGAAGGCCTTTATGCGGACACCGTCATGGTAAGATGGCCTTGCACCCTTGGCTGCTACTTCATTACCCAACTCAAAGCTGAGGAGCTTTCATGGAAACACAGATGCAGGAGACGATTTTAACCATCTAGCAAATGTATAAACCACCAATTAGCTTATTTTTAAACATTTGCACCTGCCTGCCCCAGAGGTTTAAAATGCTGTATGCATGTGAAGAAATGGATCCAGATCTGTCCAAAAAGAAGAGCTGAGTATTTTTACTCACTTTATTTGTTCTTACAAACTGCACAAGTTCATTCGCTAGATGCATGAAACCACAGGACTAAAAGAAAGATTAAACAATTGCAAAGGGTTTATGTTGATGGATTAAAAACATCTTCTCCAGAGACTAACGAATTGTGACACAGTACAGTAAGTTGTAGACCACTAGGGAAGTGTCAATGAGGCTAAAGCATTTTCTACACATACACTGATTTTAAAATAAAAGCAAAATATCCCTAGGAAACGACACATAAAAACCAATGACACTAACAAAACATGTGCTAAATCTGACTGCTTGGCTGTTTCATGTTACTCGCAGCCTGGCTCTTAGCTTTTCCTTAAAGCATTCCCCACTCTTGGTGATCTCCCAGTGTGTCTCCCAGCCCTGCCAGGGCTCTGAAAAGGACAAAAGACAAAAGACAAAAGACTTATTTCACCGCATATGCAAAAACATCTCCAACAACACCAGCTCCTTCACAAGCTAGAGTTTGCCAGCCTTAAAAGAAAGGAGGCCTTTGGGTTACAGAAAATTCTTGCATTGGAAGGCTGGGGGTGATTTACAGGCTTTGCTGGGCCATGAGGGGAACACTTAGGTGCTGCTGCGTCCTCATGGCCTCTTCGCCAACTGGGAGACAAGAAAATTCACTCAGGAAATCTGAGGTGTAGGAATTTGGAAGGGAAGATCGAGACTTTAATAAGGGACCAGACTGTGATGAGGAGAACCCAGGACTTGTGCAGAGGTAGGACTACCCCTTCACAAAGCAACAAGGTGTTTGCCAACAGGTGCTATGTCCCGTTTGCGAGGAGGCTGGTGGCCAGAACGCAGAGCTCTGACTCCAAGCACCTCATTAGAGGCTGAGAATTCTGCATGAGATGCTTGAGGTGACAGGCAGAGCAAAAAGCCAAAGGCCAGCAGAGCCGCACAGGGACCCATAAGTGGCATGAAGGGGAACAGGCCGGATTGGGGTCTGTCGCTTACAAGGGGAAAGGCAGCGGCTGGTGCTGCAAAAGCTCCCAGAGGCAGCGGTGGGACGGAGCCTGGGCAGGCAGCACAGCTGGAGCAGCGCCCATCGCAGGCATCAGGCACTGGCAACCAGCAAGAAATCAGTCTCCATCTGCTGCTCTCCCTGAGGCTGCTGCAAAACAGAGGTTAAAGCAGAAGGCATGTGTAAGAGAGAGGAGCCTTCGTGGCAAGGAATCCTGACTGATCATTAATGGGGCTCTCCCGACTAAGGAAACAGGTGAACTAGATGGATGGGGAAAGTAAAAGGGAGAGCTGGAAAAGCACACGCGGAACAGTGCCACTTACACCCTGTGTCATGTCCTTCTGTTACAAAGACCAAAGATTGAGACCGTGCAGAGACTGGGACTGGAAGGCACCCTGGGCCCCATAATCTCCGGCTCCTAGAAAAGGTCACTGTACCACAGAGGCTGGCAGAGCAGCAAATACGTTCACTGCTCTG
This sequence comes from Crypturellus tataupa, assembly GCA_034781795.1. Lineage (NCBI taxonomy): Eukaryota > Metazoa > Chordata > Aves > Tinamiformes > Tinamidae > Crypturellus > Crypturellus tataupa. The sequence continues at coordinate 10,886,620 of JAWLRI010000640.1, forward strand.
AAAATCCTGGAGCAAATAGACCAAGTGAGTTTAAGTAACCATGAAAAAGGAAAATATTTCTCAATACTGACATGGAGCAAAATCTTAAGCATACAGCTGACGTAAAATTTCTTCTAAGCTGACAAGTGTTAGCAGAAGAACAGGCACACATTTCTGCATAGCCCCTGCGTCCACAGCCTGTTGAGGCCGTGCCCGAGACCTGAGGCTTTCTGCTGGGACAACAACGGCCTTTTCACAGCGTAAGCAGTGCTAAAGTCTACGTGGATGCCATAACGATCTGGTGAAGAAAGACAAGGCCTGACCAGAAAGAGATCGCTAAAGATGTTTCTGCCCTAAATGGATGCGCGAATGTGAGGGCTTGAAGGATTTAAGAAAACAAAGCAGTATGTTCCGTGTTTGCTTCAGACGAAAATGTGACACTGCTGAGTGGAAAACTCTACACTGCTGCTTGGTATGTCATTATTAGAAGGTATTCCAGGTAAGAGGTCATTATCCCCAACAGCTGATTTTCATACACCTGACTGTCATGTCTGAAAACAGGTCTCAATTTACGAACCACGAGCCTAAGCAGTCTGAAGTTTAGTTTTACACTTGACACTGCTGTTTTTGTGAGAACCTGAAGTCAGTTGGGAATCGCCAGGCAGTAGCGAGCAGCTCCCAAAGAGAGACAGCACATTCAGACACTGATCGATGTGCAGCTCTGCTGAGGAACGCAGCCCTTGGGTGAAACCTGTCACACAGCCGCAGACATGTTGTTTAATGGAAAGCAGAACAAGAACATGGGCAATGGTGGAAGTTGAGACCAGAGAAGATGTGTTAGATGAAGAGCGACAGAGCAAACAGCCCGTCACGAAGCAGCCGAGCGCAGACGGATTCCGAGACTGCTGCAACCTCAGGTCAGTGAAAGAGCTGCCACCTGCAGGCACGTGAAGCAGGAAAGCAGAGGGGGCACCGTGCTGCACTTCAAACGGCTCCAGCCACAGGGATGCACAAGGTAAGAGCTGTGGGTGTCCTGTGCATGTGGCAGCAGGATTCAGGTCTTCACCAGAGTACAGCACCACGAACTTCTCCAAGGGTCTTTGAGAACACATTTTATAAATTAGTTCTGGCATTATGGCTGTTCTGTGTCTTCCTGTAATGTGCCCATTCTCTGTCATTGCTGGTAGGAGGATACGAGGAGTCGAGGGCAGATCAAACACGGTAAATCCTATTTTCTTAAGTTTGTTAACGCTAGCTGCTTCCTCTGCTAAGCCACTAATGGAGCTGCGAGGACCCAGGGCTCAGATTAATTCAGTGTCCAGGTACTGTCTCATGCCTACAGGGATTTCCGTAGAGTTGCACTGAAGACAGAGGAAAGCTTGTAATACCCTCCACCCAAGAGATAAACCCATTAAAATATGAACAGCCCTGCATTGTCATGATAAGAGCTCTGCCAGGTAAGGAGAGATCCCAACTATCCTGCCAGGTCTAATTGTCTCTGCAAGCCACTAAGCCAGAGCTGGGATGATGAAGCTGCAAACACTCCGATTACAGGATGCTGATTTCAGTTTAAACTCTGCGCCCTTCTTGCCCATCTTTTGGGGCGGTGCTGTGAAACACCTGGAAGACCCCAAACTCAGTTCTAGCTGAGTCAAGCTTTGCTTGTTCTCTGGGAGAGATCTGGACTCTCTCACAGTTCGCTACAACCTGCCAGCACTTGCCTCTTCCACACGCTCCTAGATTGCGAGACATCATTCACAAAATAGCAGGCAGCTGTTCCATGTCCTTGGCCAAAACTTCTCCCCCACACATGGTTAGCAGCATAGGATGGGATCTCCTGCAAGCCACAGGCGGCCCGCGGCCGGCCGCAGAGCATCTTCTCCACACGCCACACGCCACAAAACGCCTCCTGTTATCCCGCAAGGGCCGCGCCAGCTCTCTCCTCCGCTGGCAGAGGTGGGCTGTGTGCCACGACCTCTTCCCGCTTACTTAACTGAATCGCGCGGCGCACGCGCTACATCCAAAGCTTTCCAAGGACATCCCTGCCCTTTCCCATGGGCGGCAAGAGCAGGCTGCCGGCATTAGCACAACTGCCGCTGGCTGCCGGGCTCCCTCAGGAACGGGCTGGCTGTGGCTTGGTCGAATTCCTCTGGCAGTGACCTGCTGCCGCTCACACTTTCCTAGGGACCTTACAGCTCCTCTGTCACAGCCTGGGAAAAGAAGGAAGCGGGAATGGATGAGGGCCAGGTGACTTGTCCCAACGAGCCGCAAAGATCCCGCTGGCAGCAGGGTGGGCACCCTGCCCCGCAGGCAGCCTCCGGAGCCCACCGGCTGCTGTCGGAGCGGCTCTGGAGCTGCCGTCTGGATGGGGCTGCGCGCTGGCGGGGAAGCGATTTCTGCATGTACGCGTTTCGGAAAGGGCTCTGGCAAGGTTCACTCTGAAAAGGTGCAGCACGAAATATGAAGTATGTTTATACAGCCAAGCCGACGTCAGAGTCCGCGATGTCGCTGTCAATCACGGCGTTGTAGCGCGGGGGGTAAGATTAGTGATCTTCTTCCAGCATTAATGCACAGCAGGCTGTTTATAACCCTCTATTTGACACTGTTATTTAACATATGTAAGGGGCTTGACATGGTTTATGTTCAGTATTTGTGGTTTCCAGGCAGTATTGCATTTCTTCAAAATGAAGATACATAATATTTTTAAACTATTTTTAAAACCAGTCACAAATTTGCAATCTTTTACGTCATTCCTCCTTCCTCCTATCAACCCTAAGCCGCAGCACACATTCACAAAAGATCAGCAAGCTCAGATGTGAAAACCCAGCTGCAAGAACCATGTGAACACGTGCACACACACAGAAGGAAAACTCAAAACGTCAGTTCAGTTAAATTGGTACAAGCTCTGTTTAAGGCTTCAAAGACAGCCGGAATGTATTCCACTATTTAGTGTTGCGGGTACCAGCACTCTGCATGAGGAGAAAGAGAAGCTAAGAACTAAACCAACCCATGAGGAACTTTTTCAACAATCTGCCTCAGCAAGTGTAAGGAAATTAAAAGGCTTCCTGCCACTGGGAGCTCAGTATGTTGGCAATCTGATCGTGCATCATCCTAAAATCTCATCACTGCCTTCCCTTGCCAGGGCAGACCCCATCCACTCCTAAAGCAAGGCATAAAAGACAACTGAATCTCTAATTCCTACTTTTAACTTACGCCTCCAACTGCAGAGTCAACTGTGGCAGGCCAATATTAGAAAAATCTTTAGAAATTATCCCTAAAAGATGGTCTAAAAAGCATTGTTCTGTATAGATGTCTGCCTTCTCTGGACCATGTCAGCTCTTGCACAGCTCACTTTTTTTTTTTTTTTTTTTTTTTTTTTCAATAATCTGACCTAATTTAGACTTCCCAACTTCCCAGCTTGAAGGTCTTGGGGACTCTGTTGGGTTAAATTTATTCGGTCAGCTCTGGACTTGAAGTTGTCCATACCAAAGCAGGAAGCTTTAAAGAGCAGAAACCAACACCATATTTTACAGAGACAGTCAAGTTCTTAAAATTAGTTATTTATTCCAACAATATTAAAAGGAGACACACAGCTTTCTCAGTCATTTTTCCATTCGTAGTATTTTGTTTTGTTTTTTTAAACTCATGAGCCTAAACCTTCAGTTCTGCATGGAAAAGATGGAAGAAAAAGATCACAGGGAAGAAGAGACAGCCTCCTAGAGCATCCACTCACTCTTTGGAGAAGTTGCTGGGTTTGTTGCTGGGTTATTTTTTTTAATTTAAATACACTCTGAAAGTAAATAAATAAATAGAAGTATCTCCAGGCATTTGGCTTGTGAGGCAGACACACACAATGCACGGGAGGCTCAGAAGGAGCTAGTAAATTCTAGGAGTGTAGAACAGGAGAGGGGATTAAGTCTGGTGATTAAATTAGGTGATGCATGAATACATTCCAATGCACAACATCACTCAAGCACTGGACAAAACATATGGAAGAATGGAAAGCACTGCTCACGAGGTCACCTTTAATATGATTAGCCATGGGCGCCTGAAACGAGATCTGTGCGGCCCGACGCGCTGCACCTCCATTGTGCCGGGCAGAGCAGCGCCCTCCGAAAGCCTTTTCGGCTCTGCAAGTCCGGCACAAACGGCTGCTGTGTGTTCAGTGATGTGCCCGAGTCCTTTGAAAACGGGACAAAAAAAAGAAGAAGAAAAAAGCCTTGGGGCCGGTGAGTGCCCGAGAGGGTCTTTGTTGCTGTCTCGCAGGGCAGCAGCGGGAGCCGTCCCCAGGGTGCCCAGCCTGGCAGCTGGGTCGCTCCGCGGGCTCCCCTCTTCTGCTTGGACTTTTCAACTCCTCTGGCCGGCCTTCCCCGGCACGGCTCGCCGCTTTGAAGAGGCAGAAAGCGCCTCATCCATCACTGACATGAAGGGAATTAATTCACTTCTTTACAACTGGAAAGGCTTTTGCTGCGAGCAGGAGGGAGCGCAGGAAGAGTAATGAAATCCAAAAAGGAGCCAAATGATGCTTTCCTCTGCTCGAAGCCAGCACTGGCAGCGCGTGCTGCTGGCAGGGCCTGTGGTGGGTGAAAGGAGACTCTTTTGTGGTATGCCATTAGCTACTTCCAAGGCCTCAGTTCATGTTTACCACAGCCACTGTGTTACTTCACTTGGTACTTTTTTCCAGTCCTGTTGACTGTACTGCAGGATTGACTGAGTCCGTTTGGAAGCCCTGCTCACCAAAAGCAGAAACAAATTGCCTTTCGAAAGGAGTATTTTTTTTTCTCCCCTCAACCCAAGCCTTGTGCTGCTTTCCATAAACCCCACTGAACACCAAAATCCCCACTTAAAGCTGAAGAGCAAAGGCCCTGGCAGCTATTGCACAGCTATCTGCCACGCAGCGTGTGCCACCCGGCACGGTGGCGGCAGCAGCGATGGCACCAGCTGCAGGGAGCATGGAGTTGTACTAGGGGTATCTTGCACCCGGGCATTTCTCTGTGCACTGCAGCTATTTCAAATAAAACCTAATTACAACAACAGTAGCCAGCAGGTTGTCTTAATGACTATAATGAAAAGAAACACCTGATAACGAGATTAAAGATAATCTCGTGTGAGTCACTTTGCATGACTACCTTGCTGTAATCAGGTTAGCCTCTCAGGCTGCTGAACCATACCCCAGTGGACCCTGGCACACTCAGACCTACTCGCAAGGTCTCCGCAGGCTTTCAGTATTTCAGATTCTAGGCAGTGACTAATCAGGTGCACAGAAGGGTTATGCCTCAGGGCAAACTTCTTGCACACAATTTGCATCCACGTGACTGGGAAACTCATGCAGACAACCAAAGGAGAAACCTGCTCCGGCTACGCAAGTCCCAGCAGCTACAATACAGTGACATTGCAGTCACAAATAGGACCATTGCCATCTGAGCTCCTGCTGCTACCAGGAAAAAGAAAGGATCATCTAAAATCCATTCCAGCTTAAATTTTCCAGGATGCTGTAACTCTGTCTCAGCCCTTGATATAGCACATTCCAGGCAAGAGTGCATACTCACATACACAACAGCCTTAGAAAAGTTCAAGGGAGAGCCACCTTGGAACCTTCTAATAACTCTAATAGAGAAAGATCACATAGACTGTGATAGGAACCGCCAAAATCAAAGACCAAGCCAGTTTCTAAAGAGACAAGGTGGACTAAAAGCCATGTTAGCTCTAGAAAGGTTTTTGGCAGCAGCTCTGTGACATAGCAAGATAAGCATAGCAAGACCCAGGAGGATGGGAAGTTCCCATTGCAACTCTTTGAACTCCTCAACATTGAGCAGTAACGCTCCTCCAGGGGGGAGGGCTGAACAACCCCAAAAGCAAGAACCCCTTTTGAATGATGTGTTCATTCTACAGCATTTTGCAGATTAACTCCCCAGACCATTTAACTTCCTTTATGTTGTCCACTAGCTTATTTTAAAAATAGCTAAACAGCAAGGCAATGTGAGCACAGTATTAAGGACTATCGACCATCACTTTCAGTAATGTTTGAAAATAATAAAAAACAGAGAGTTGAAGTGAAAATTCAAAACCTCAAAGTAATTTCAACCATACATACAGGAGAAGGGAAAGTTTATACATGATGCAACAGAAAAAATGACTCACTTTCCTAAATGCCAAAGCCTGCTTTAGTTCATTCCATCTTCTATACCTGCTAAAGACATCACTGAGAGAAATCATTCAATAAATTGCTTTAAAAAATCCTATTTTAGCCATTTAAGCATTTTATTTCCTAGTACTGTGGGTCAGGTTCTACTCTAATGTGGTAATTCAGAGCAAAGAGCTGTAGCTGAATCAACCGCATTCTCGCAGAAAGTGAAGAATCTTACCATTGAAACAGAGAATTTGGAAAAGCTGGAAATTGAGGTGAAATTGTGGCCTTAACTAATACAAAAATTATTAATTCACAACAGTGAGAATTTATCCATTGGAGGGCTGATGTCAACACAGCTATGAGACACCCCAAAAAACTATAGCTCTGCAGTCCCCCCCTATGGTAAGTAGGACTGGAGGGACCTAACCAATGACATGGTTAGTATTTTAACAAATCAAAAAAAAAAAAAAAAAAGACAATTAAAAAAGAACACAAATTAAATATTGGTTCTTTCAGGCGGAATTGCTTTAAAAAACAACCAAGCAAATCGCAGTGACTCTCGTTGGTTTGTACTTCTGTGGCAGGAGCAAGTTTTCAGGTCCAATTAAAGGAATTGTCCACAAAATCCCCCTCACAGTGATTTTTCATGACCAGCTTCTTCTGGATGTCAGTGAAGCTGCTCAGACCACTCTAATCTAGCTGACTGAGAACTACTTTCTCACTGCCTCTTGCTGAACTTTCAAGTGACCATCACCAATGGGCAACAGAGTGTAACCAACTCAGTTGGTAACTAGTAGCACAAATGCTAGAAATCTATGACCAACTTCGATCCAAACTGGAGAATGCACTATCTTCAGAGGGCAAAATTTAAAATTACAAGTTCTAAGATGATGTTGAAGTGAATTCATAATTTTGGGGAGGAATCATTATTTGTGTCCCAAGATCAGGAATTAGGAAGTTCCCTCTCATAGCTCAACACAGCAGTGTACAAAGAAGGAGCTGCATTCAGGGAGGAGGTTGCTTCAAAATCTCAAGTGTTGACAAATTTTGGAAGTAAAGTGCAAAGTAGACCGACAGCCTTATCTGGGATGTCATGCTTCATGCTCCGGTTTTACACAAATAGGCGTTCATGGGAATCCACTCTGAATTACACTCATGCTTGAAGAGCTTCCTTATTATTGTATGAAGATGCACAGAAGCGTGAGATAAACAATCTAGACTACAAAAGACAGAATCACAACATTTGCTTTTGAAAACAAAGGCAAGAGGTTGCTCAACAAAATATACTCTGAATGAGTCACTATAAACTTTAGTAGTTCATATAACTTCAAAAAACATGGGTTTGGACTTGGAACATTTAAAGATAAACAAGATGATGGACTTCAGCAGGAGTTAGCTGCCTTGGATTGGAGAAAGTCACCTCTACTCACAGCTCAGCTGCTGGGAGCCTGGCTAAGACTCTCAACCATGTTTCAGAGGGCTCTGGAAGCAAAAGGTGCTCTCTGAGCTTTCTGCATCAGCTTCCCCATGCTACAAATATGAACAAAGTGTAGCAGCGCTCAGAAGGACTGATCATTCCCAGAGACACCTGAAAAAATGAGCTGTGGCCCTTGGAAGCAAGATTTTTCCCCCTCACACTTGCTTTGGAATTGCACAGAACTGGAGGGTCTGATCCTTCATCCCTTTCCAAACGTTGTCTTCTGTCATTATACAATTAGCTTTTCTTCCATTTCCCGTTAGGCAAAACAGGACTGGCTCCAAAAAAGGGCTGCAACATTCTCACCTATGGCAGACTGATCACTTCTGAAGTTGCAGCACTCAGCACACAGTGACTCCATCTAAAGAGAATGATGGATTAGCCATGCAGTCAGCTATAATTATTCCCCCCCACACACACCAAAAAAAAAAAAAACAAAAAAATCCCTTGTCAAGTCTCTGTTCAAATAAGTGATAAACGGAATCTGAAACAACAAATACCTTCTGATGACGTCTGCTCATTGCTAGGGAAGAAAAACACCAACAATCAACTGGAGGGCACGACTCTCTGGGAGCAAGGATTGCTTCTCCAATAAAAAACAAAATGAAATCAGAACTTACCCCAACACTCACCCCTTTGCACACCTCCACACAAACATATATTGTCCAGTCTTTTATCTGGCTTATCATCAAACACACTCAAGAACCAATTTGTTTTCTGCTCCATTGACCGAACTCATATTTCTGCCTTAACCCTCACTCACCATAATGAGCAAAAGCCACCATCTCTCTCAGCTTCAAAAATACCAGAGACACACTTGCTCAGCTAAATCAAACAGTGAATCTTCTACTCAGCTTGGCTATCACCTTCACATTTGGGACGTTCCTTTGCACTAAGATGCTACCTCCCACAGAGGTCCTCTTCCCCCAACAGAGATAACCATTCGGCACTGGTTGAGCTCCCTGCAAGTAATCCACTCCAGATCCACTCCAGACTGCCCATCATGAAGACACAGTATTTGCATCCAGCCAGTCTAGGAAACCAAGATGCCCCTATTTCATGCACAGACATTACCCAAGCAGCAACTGGAATCACTTACCAGCAAAAGTCAGGAGTTTTGGAGAGTATAAGGAAGTACTGCCCATTGCAACTCTGCCCTGTTCAAGCAAGATAAGACTTCTGTGGGATATCAGATGCCTGTTTTGGTCCTGACACGTGTTGGTGAGCTGTGTGCTGCCAAAGCCTGAGCAAGCCGCACGCACTGGGAAGAGGGATCCCCTGTGAAACGTGCTCCTTACCCTGTGCTGCAGGGAAGCACCAGCCTCAGTTCAGCCTTTCGCACTGATGCTGCTTAATTCTCTGCCCTGGGCCACAAGAGACGGGAGCTGACCAACTGACCATAACCGGGCCAGCAATTAACAGCAGAAGCAAAAAAAAAGCATTGATTCTCATTCAGTAGCTGCCATTCTTTCTCCAAAGCTGTCAGTAATAAATGTGAGAGGAACAGAATGATCAGTTTTGGCCCAAGACGTTGCATTTGGCCTGGGAATCAGGAAAAAGTTGTCTTGCCAGGTCTGCCACTGACTCACTGCATGAGCACAGGCAACTGCTGCACCTCTGCAGTCCCTTCCCCTGGCCAGAAAGGATGAGGCCAGTCTCCCCCTCCGACACTTGCTCTGAGGCCGGCCGACAACAAAAGCTATTGCTGTGATCGAGAGTTCATCAAAATTAAGCACACAAGCCCCCTTTTCTTGGGTGAGCTTCTGAGTTTCCAGGTAGGTAGTGGATTTAATAAAACTCAAGGGCTAAGGCGTGTTTGTGTAAAAGCAAGTCGCTTGCACGTGACTGGAGAGTTTGCGTATCTGAGCTGGCGGCTGAAATACTTACTCAGAGAAGAATCAAACAATTCATAACCCACTCTTGCGTTACTGGCAGAAAATTAATGCCAGAGCACCACTGTGTGGGGACCTCCTTCCTGGCCATATTTGCCCAGACATCTGGCTGCGGTGGCTCCCTGCACGATGCTCCGCAGTCAAGCCCTGTGCTCCAGCGTCTGACTCTCCCCTCCTACCAGAGCCAGCTCGACCACTTCACCACCTGCTCCTGCTGGGACACAGCTGCTCAGCTTTAAAAGAACGATGGGGGAATGGAAGGACATGTGTGAGGACATCAATTCTACTCACACCCCTGGGAGGACTTCATTAAAATCCCAGGGCAAAAGACCCACCACAATTAGATTGTGAGGGCTTTCCATTCAAAATCCTAATTTAATCAAAATGCTTGGAAACTTACCGGCAATGCAAACATCCCAATGCAAGCAGAAGGATGTTAAGCCAACACAGACCCTTTTCATAACATGATCCTGCAATATCTCATTCCCCTGCGCGTATTCTGTGCATGCACAAATTGCCTGACCAAGCCGCTGGCACTTCCTGATGGCAACGATGACATTTCAGATTTGCCTGCAAAGCACCATGTTCCCCGATGGTGCTGCAGGAAGGACGTTTCAATCATCCCCACGTCACTAACACACCTTTGAAATGCATTTTCACTGCATAGGCTGGAAAGTGCAGTATTCCCCAGTAGTTGGCTGCAGCTTTAGATGCTCATTTAGGACTTGCTAGCTGGGCTGGGCAAAAGGGTAAAATCCTCAAAGGAAATTAATCTCTGAACACATCCAACATCCTTTCAGCAGCCTTATGTATCACAGTATAAGCAACTGTCCATAATGATCGTACAACACCTGCTGTCCCCATTCTGGCTATCAGTGATGCCTCTTTAAGCAGACATCAAAGAAAATGAGCAGACAATGGTAGAATTGTGATAGGAAGTGAATAGTGAAAGCGCCTTGTCAGTCTGTATTTCCATTTATCTTAGAGCACCATACGTACAGCCCATCCTGCCTGTGCTGTTATGTTCATACATCATTACTGTAACAAGCTCTTTATGGAGGTATCGTGACAGTTTTCAGGATTTTACAAATGGGTCTTTTAGAATTTCTCTTGGGCCAATGTGCTGCTGTACACCTACCCTGAGGGAATTAGATCCAAGATGAATTTGGTAGCACTGCCACGTCCCAGGTGACGAGCAGCAGGGCTCTCTCTTTGAGTCTGACCAAAAACCCAACAATGCGACACTCCCTGGGAGAGAGGTGAGGGCAGCCAAGAGTCAGCAGTTGGAGCAAAGACTTTTACCCAAAAGCTGCCCAGACTCAGGCAAGAGGGGGAGGGGATAAAACACAGAGCTGCAGCTGAGACTCCTAGAAAACCTAAGCATCGTCTCAGGGAATTGTCTGAGAAAGTCTCCCTGCATCAGTGGTGTTTTAGGACAAAATTCCAATCATGCTCTTAAGGAAAACATGGAAGCTTTCAGTTGACTGAGATCTCCACAACATTATAGACATTTGCTGTCCCCAGCTAAACAGTTCTTCCAACCCAGGCAAAGTGCTTTCCATTCCCACCCTGCTATCCCGTACTTCACATACAATGGCTGACTAACATGGGTAGAGACATTTACTACTTCCACACAGCAAGAAGAGAAGTGCTGAATGCTTATCACACAGATATGAGGCAGGAAATACGACAAAACCGTTTCCCATAATTATATCCAGTTGTAATTCATATGGGAAAATTTTAATGGAGATAGCAATTAATCTCTGGCTCTTGAGAGATCCAATTAGACAGCATTAGCAGAAACGACTGTCTAAAAACACGGGTTTCTGTCCTATCCCATTAATTGCAACTAAATAGGAAAGTTCCCAACATAAAATGTCATATCCTGTATATAAAGTGACCCTCTTCCTTCTTATTTGCTGAATGAGGATGACTTGGGTCAACCTGTCAGAACTGCTTGCATCACGCAGACAGATAAATGCAAGAAAAGTCAATTCTGTGAGCATCAACAACTGTACAACCTGGTGAATTTATTCAGCATTCCAAGCAACTTTAGGTATTCTGGAACTGGCACACTGCTCATATATACTGTGGTGGTCACGGTCTTGCTGTTCAATTCCATATGTCTCCTGGGGCATCAATACCCCTTTACTACAGGAATCCCATCAACCATAATTAAATAAAGGCCAGATTCACAAAGATCACTCATTTACTTATTGCCAGAAGTCAATGAACATGCCCAGAGCAAGTTCTCCAGCAGGGCTCAGAGGTACACTAATACAATTTTTACAACCTTTAGTTACTCAAAACAATAGAGCTCCACAGGGGAAAGCACTCCCTGCTCAGGTTACAGGACAGTCGCTCAGCACAGAGGCTGTAAGCAAACAGAAATGAGACAGTCCTGTTCTTATACTTGAGTAACACTTCTCTTTACCATCACTATCCTTCCTTCTTCCCTTTTCGCAACCACCAGAACAACTGAATGTCTGTTGTGGGGAAAACAAGGAGAGGAGACAAGCTAGTCTAGCAAATAATTCAGTGCTACCAGCTGGTCCAGTGCAAATCTGCTTTGCGTAATTCTCCCTATGAACTTTGGTCAAAGCCACGTCTGGAGCTCACAGGTGCAAGTGCACTGGCAAAGGCACCATCACTGAACAACAGAAGCCACAACTCAACTCTCTGAGTTGTCACAGAGATGGATCGGCATCCCTGGGTGTTCTCCTTTTACATATGCACAAGAATTCCTTTTTAACCTGTCTTCCTGTAGGCATCTGTCCCCGTGATTCATTTATAAACTGCGGAGGCCAAAAAGAGATCCACTTATCAGCAGGTCTCCTCTAGGCAGGCTTCAGCTAGGAGCTTTTGTGCAAACTTGATGGCTTTTTTTGAAGGCAAGTTTCTATCTGTTTCTCTGGCTAGTTTTTTTTAAAGCTGTGGTTTGGGGAACTGATCCAGCTTCAAAGTAACCGAGACAGGAAAAAAAAATAATAAAGGAGGTTGTAGGGTTGTTTGGTCTTTAAACCAGGTCATATCTCTGTTCCAGTTCACAGTGCAGGTTTACAAAGAGTTGTGACAGGACACAGGGGTGGCATTTCACAGCAGAGACAGAAAGGATTGGTGGGGGCCTGGGCAATACGATAGATTATGGCATAAGGCACCTCTTGCCTTGACATCTATGGACTCCAACTGCAAATGAGAAGGAAAATATAGTAACCTCTGTCTGCATAGACAAAAGTTTCATAAGCTCCTTAGTTACTCAAAGTACAAGGGCTTGAAACTTCTAAAAGCTCAGGGCTCAGAATTTCCCTCCTGCAGACCCCTGCACAGGGATGAAAGGGACTAGGGCAAAAAGGAGCATCAGAAACACCCGTAGTCATGGTCAGGATGACATTACACAGCTTCAAAGAGACAAACTCATAGTGATAAAAACCCCAAATCCAAAGGCTATTTTATCTTACAAGGCCCTGCAGCACCTGTCTGATTTGTCCCATTTTTCTGCGTCACTCAGATCTGTAATTCCCAACTTACCCCCAAAATATTCTTCATCTGTTTAGCAATAGAGGTTCCTGTTTCTAAAATTCCTGCTAAAAGCTGAAGCCCTAGGCAAGCAGATGCTGCTCTGACACTAGGTCATAAAAACACAGCAGTGACATTTCAACAGGAGGCATTGCCAACATCACAGCATATTCAGCCTGATACTGCTGCATCTTACTGAAGCCACCCTATATTGGGTGCAAGGGGTTTACTGGCCAACTATTATTTGTGCTATTATGAAAATATGACAACAAATGAATGGCTTCAACTGCGATATTTAGGATTGACTGTCCAAAACTAAGGACATAATATTGGTGCTGTAAGGAATACAAATACCATTCAAAAGGAGAAACTGAGAAAAGGAAAGCACCAGCCCAAGGCCACCATGGTCAATGACAAAGCAGGAAGGGAGATTCTTCCCCTAACAGTTTTCTTAATATTAATAGGAAGAACAAGAGCACATCACACAATAGAGATGATAAAAGAGTTAAGGCTGTTCTACCAGAAGCAGACTGAAGGTAGACCTCAAATATAATTTATAGGAAGAGGGCTCTCATACCTTGGAAAAAGAAATGCAGGAGTCACCCATGTCCAGCCACCCCCTTCCCTTAATACTGTGAGATGATCATTTCCTTTGCTCACATGTTTGTTTGGAATCCGATAATTCATTGCCCCTAGTTTCCTGCTGGAGTTTGTCTTCCATTGTTTGGGATTTACATTACTCAACGGGAAATCAGTGAGAGGTCCAGTGATTAGAAAGGTGTGTTCCCTTTGGGGCCCACCCTTGCTCACTCGCCCAGGGCTGGAAGTGGGACCCAGTGGCAAAACTGTTTCATGGGAACGAGAGGAAGTGGGGGAACAAAGGCACGAGGACTAATCTCATTCTATTAAAAGCTACAGATTGCTTTGTCCTGCCATATACGTTGGACTTGTCCACACGCCTCTCAGTTCTGGTTGTATTCAGACCTTACAGCAACTGCTTTCTGCATGCACTGGAGGACTCTGTGGTTTTATCACAATGCAGCTATGAAAGCAGCATAAAAGAAAAGGAAAAACACAGTGAAAGTGTCCTTTGAATTAAAATACATGTTGTTCTTAAAGCCCATTACTCTCACTGCGATGTTCTCGTTAGAGGAGAGAGATTCTGCACAGCACAAAATGCCACCTGTGCAACAGAAATCAGTACATTCTGTCTGCTAGGCACGAACCTTTGATCAAGTCAGCCATTTCCCCTGCTCTCAACAGCAGATTTTAACCCAGATCTCGGATACAGTGCTCCAGTGGGTTCTCTTTAACAGCACAAGGCAAATGAAAAACACCACTAATCTTGTACAGGGTATCACTGGAACAGGATGCTTCCCCGGCCAAACCCTCCCATTTAAAATATCACAAGTGTTCTAAAAGTTACCCTCCCCTTACTGGTTTGATAACAGGTACTGAACTCAGGCACACGTGGTGACCGTTCAGCACAACACGAAGCGAGATTTGTGTAATGTAGCCAGTGACCTTCCTGGAGCACAGCTCCCACTTATCCTGAACTGTTCCTATGCAGATATCTCCAAGGCTTTCCAGTTCATCACTCTAAGTGCAAAGGCTGTTCTTTATATTCCTCTAGCATTCAGTGTACACGAAAGCCCAGCTTATTAGTCATCATATGATAAACCTCAAATGGGGAAGCTTCTGTTATAAAAGCTTTAAGCAAACTCTGCATGTGTTCAAAGCAAAAGTCTGATCTTCAACAACTGAGTAAAATTTCAAGAACAGACCTTTGAGCAAAGTTGGACCTTGAGTAAATTGCCCTTCCCCTACGTTCACTGGTGTATGACTAAGCAGTCCTTAAAGTCTTCCAAAAACTTTTGGTAAACTAGCCATAGGTGCTACAATTCTTGTATCAGAGAGCTTGTTCTAAAGTATAAAATCAATCTCCTCTACTGAAATTCAAGACACAGAGGTCTCATCCTGTCCACCTTAGTCATGGAGAACAACACATTGCCTCCTCTCCACGGTAACTTCTCCAAACTAAGCCACTTCAGGGAGGGTCACAGATTCTAGACTCTCATTGCTCGTGTTACTCTGAAGTCTCTAAAATTCAACTATATTTTCCTGGAACTGGAGACAATGCTAAGCATTGAGTAAAATGGAAGCATTACAACATATCTCTTAAGAACAACAGTCCTGTTTATACATCTTGATATGCTTTCTTTCCCAGCAGTATCATGTGTTGACTCATGTTCATTTTGCAACATGAAACAATAGAGCTTCCTTTACACTAAGAAAGACAGAAGACTGTCTCCTGATCTGGATGGCTACTGGGTTCTATAAATTACAGGAACCTCCTACTCACAAAACAGTCAGAAGCAACCCCACAGCAGCTGAGTCTCAAAGACAAAAGCATTTTTGCTGTGGTAATCCAAAATATCTGGACATACTTGCAAAGTAGAAATGACACATACCACAGCTAATACAAGATTATTTAAACTGCCCTAGACAGAAAACCTCCTCACTTGATTTTTTTCCCTGAAATGCACCCAACACCTATAAATATTAACTTAGATAACATTTTAGTTATTTTCCCTGCCCAGACAACTGCTATGAAAGTTGTGGAAAACACTAAGTATTGCAAGTACAGGAATGAATGTGGAGGAAGAGCCTTTTGCAGTGAAATGTGCACTAAGGATATCTGAACTGCTTGATTATGAATTACACTGTCATCATTTGTTGCATTGTGCAGGTTACTTAACCGGTCTGCTAGAGCCTTAGGATTTTGAAAAATCTTAGAAGATGGATCACCCCTTACAAGACAGGAACTTCTTTTTGTTAATCCTACTTTATATAGCACTTTTGGTACAAAATTTGTCACCATTTTTAAGAGAACATCGCCACACGAGCCTGCCTTTCTATTCCAGCCTAACTTTCCCTTTGAGTTTTTAGATCGATGAGGAAATTCTTGGGGAGTTCGATCAGAAACTGCTTCAGTGCAGAGAAGTGGGAGCCCCTTAAAGATGCTGCATTCCTCACCTGGTCCAAGCGCAGAGCACCATCAATGAAACGCTGCTTGCGGAGGTGTCTAGCGATTCGGTGCAAACTGAGCACGGCTTGTTGAATCTCATCTATTGAATGCTGAGGGGAAACAGGAGGCAGCTCTTCAGGCGAGAACACCTTCCCAGGGCTTTCAATCATGCTCTGCGCATGGTCGTAGCTTAGCTTTGCACAGGAGCAGATGACTGTCCGTCCAAACCACTCATCAAGGATCTGCAAAATTGGAAAATGTAAACAGATCTGAGGACTTATTCTCATACTGCATAAAAGCTCAGGAAGTTCTACAAACACTGGCATAAATGACACCCACCATGACTCACTGTGATCTACAAATGAAGATCTTCTCCGGCAGAGGCCATTGGGTTTTGCCCATAAAGATTCCCTAGTTTCTAGTAATGTGTTTGTGTGCAATAAAGTCTTTTCTTCATATATGGCACTGCTTGGGTCTCCCCCCTCTGCCTGCCTTTCCTTCTTCTTAAGGCTCAAAAGAAGAAGCCAGCCCATCTGGGGACTGAAATCAGTCAGCTGATACAAAAGTTAGCAGAGTGCAGGAGCACAGACAGACACACACACATGCCAAAAAGAGGCTCCTGTACCTAAAACACAGATTACATTTCCCATCTTCAGTTAAAGAATGACACATGGGGATGGCCCCAAAATGCTACATCTTCAAGTAATAGCCTATCAGGAACACAGCAGGGAGAAAGCTGCAGGGCCCCCAATGTCTGTTTAGTGCTTGCAGAGGTGCCCAAGTAGGATTCTGGTGGATTTGGAGGAGAGACAGCCTGGTTCCTGACCCCCTCGTTTCTCTGGTAACACCTAGGTCTGGTGGTCCTAGGCCCAAATTAAACCCAGAAAATATCCTGAAAGCTCCCGAATTCCTCTGCTCTCCAAAGGAGAATCATCTACAAATGCATATAACATCACTTTATTTTTGTGACACTTTATGTCACTCTGTAACAGAACACCAATATAGAACTGGTAACTCAGAATTATTTCTCAAAGCAGAAATGAAAATCTATTTTCAGGTAAGAGAGCCCAAAAGCTCATCATGGCAGGATGAGAGCGCAGAGGGACAAAGGGCAAAAGGCTCTGCAGAAAAGTCAAGAGCATCAGCACGAGGGCTCTGGAGAGGGGAGCAGCCTGCAATAAACCATTCAAAGCACAAGTGGAGAATTGTAATTCTGTATCTATACGAGTGCCACCCTGCCCCTTCGTCAGCACAACAGGACATGGTGCTTGGGGAGGGCAACTAGCTCTAACATAGGTTCATCAAGAATATTGCTTCAAAAAAGCAAATCTTCCTTTTAACAGCCACGGATTGATCTCCACGATACCTTTGCCATTTCCCTTCTCTGCGCTCCACAGAATATACATGCAGCATAAGTCAGTGGCTCAGAGCTCTGAAAGTCACAGGGCATTTAACCTCAATTCCAATTAGAAAGTGTCCTCATAGCTGGGATGCAGCAAGTGATGTTTTGTGACGTAAAGCATTCAGACCTGAGGCTCATGGTTATTCTGTATGTGTCCCAATATCTAAATACATAGAGAAAGAAAGGAAGGGAAAGTCACACAGCAGGATGCAGAGACACTTCAGTGATGCTGGCAGCACCTGTTCTGTGCTCTGCTGCATTCTATTAAGTTTGGTAGTATAGTCTATGATCTCAAGCTAAATATTTTGTGTTTAAAAAGCATTGTCTTTTTTTTTTTTTTTTTAAATAAACTAGGAGAAACAATTCCATCAAAGGAACATCTACACTGAAAAGGGCTAAGGACTGGATGTAAACCAGAAGAGTCATTCCCAGAGCGAGCTTTTTCTCCAACACCTGGACTAGCTCTGAAGGCAGGTCTGAGGCCACAGTGCTTCTGCCACTGACTTCCAAGAGTGCTCTCTGTCCCTTGCAGGAGGCAGTGGACCGGATTTCCCCTTCGCTGTCTCAACTTGAAGCTTTCAACAAAAATCTTATTTTTCTGCTTGTCTAGAAGAGGCCAAATATTTCAGAGCCCCACTCACTTCCTTGTAAGATGAGAGATGCAGTGCTTAGGGCCCAAGAAATATAATTAGAATGTCAAATCTCATGCTGGCTAGATTCAGGGCAAGGTGTCAGGACAAGCAGCCCAATATTAGCAGATGTTAAACTTTCCTTCGTTATTTCCTTAGTGACTTTTTTTGTCCTTGGTTTTTTGAAAGCAACGAAGCAACATGACACAAAATACTCAATTTCCATTCCAGTGTCACTCTAACAGGTATAAAAATGGACAGCAACAACCCTGTGAGAGGTCTCTTACTGATACACTTACTAAACCACTTGTCATACCAAGGTTGCCTGGATGCATTAAACACTTCACAGAGACGAAAGAATGGAGTTTTGGATGCATCTTGCCCTGTGCAGTCCAGTAATCCCTGTGCACAGTGAACAGAGCTGCCAGACTCAGGCTTGTGAGGGCAGGCGAAGTTAACTCTACCTTAGGTCCAAGTATTTCCTGGAAATGTTCTTTGTTTCTGCCTTCAGGGGCCATTCAAGCAGAATTTGGGTAACCGCAGCCTTGCGGCCCTGGTTTGGAAGCCCCTCCAGAGGAACGACCAAGCTCTACTCGTGTGGGGAAAGCCACGAAGGCTGGTTGGCCAACGCACCGGCAGCTGCGGGACCAGCCTGCAAGGCAGAGGCATTTCCAGCATTACGCTAACATTTTCCTCCTTGGCTTTGGTTGCTTTTGAGAACAAGCTGGAACTTGCAGCACAATTTTTGATGGAAAACACTGGGACTGACTGACACTCTTCTATCAGCCATGACCCCAGTGCTATGGGTAATTTGAGAGTATAATTTAGCTGTGTATGTGGTTGAGGTCTCTCTCCATACAGGCAGTGGCTTTTTAAGAGCTCGGATGATGACACCAGTTTTGAGCCTGGGAGACACACTGCCTGCACAGGTTGTTTCAGACTGAAGCAATTTCTCTTCCATGTTGGTGGAAGGAGTCAGTGGGGTTATACTTCAAACATCAGAAGACGAAGACTTAAAATGAAAATTGCATTGTCTATTTCCAGACAACCTTATCTTGACTGCATTTGAACAAGAACATGCTGCTTTGCTCTTATAAATATGCAGATCAGCTGCTGAGGAATAGCCCAAGTGCAACAATATGGCTGACATCTCTGCCCTTGGAAAGATATCTTGGACACAGCATATCACACTATCCCACCGGAGAGTTCCTGGAGCTGTGCAAAAAGTGGCTCGCTTACACTCACGAGAAACTAGAAGATAAAAACTCCAGAATGCAAAAGCAGTAAAAAGAAGAAAGTGCCTGTCTCCCAAAGGGCTAAGTCTGACATTACTTTTCTTAAACTACAAACAAGCCCCACAACAACTTATCACTAGTCACATTCGCGTGAGGAATCGGCAGGGCTTTTCCTTTTGAGGTGCATTAGCTAGAGATTTATTTGCCTTGGAAGAGCAATAATGGGAGCTCAGAGCAGCACTCACCTCTCGGAGTGCTATGAGGCTCTGCAAGCTCAAGGTTACGACGCTGCTTTGAATAGGAGACACAATGTGCTCTTTGCCCTGGTGTCCCCCACGCCAGGGAATACCCTGTCCTCAGCGTTAGTGCCCTCCAAGGCCACTGCCGCTGGCTGAAGTTCAAAGGTGACACTGAGCAGGGGCCTCTGGCTCTCTTCCCTTTCACCCAGTAGTGCCTGGGGACATGTGGTCCCATTTACACCAAGCCTAGGCTGTAGCAACACCTAGAGATACAGGAGACATATTCTGCCCGTGCTCAAAGATAAGCTCTTACAAGAATGCCCCGCTGGCCAAAAGCCCCCTGGGCACCTGCCCTCTTGGGAGGAGCCAATTCTTCTGTGGCCCTCAATGCTCATTCAAACCCAGTGATCCTGAGGACCACTGCAGTCTTGAAGGGCCTCCCAGGAGAAACCTGTTTGCTGAGAGCCTCTGCAAGGGGCAGCATGGTCATGGCCCAGACACTCCTCCTGCACAGCCCCGCGCCCTGGGCAGGCAGGAGGGAGGATGCTGCAACATCTCTGCCTTCTCTCTGGCCAGACAGGGTGGATCAGAACACTGTCTGAAACACAATTAATGTATAGATTCCAAGGGATCATGGACAAGATGTAATTGAAACTTTATTTTCATTAAGACTACGGTGTTAACTCTTCAAAGACCATTCAGAGTCAATAAAGGTCACTATTTCAAAGATCCCATTGGCAATCATCACCACAGGAAGTGGAACAGTTTTTACAATGAATAAATAAAATCCACCTCAGTGCCACATCTGGGACTCTCTGGAGGAATGAAGAATACATACAAGGCTACAACTATATTTTCTTGAAGCGCAAAACAAGATTCAGCCTCCTTTGAAGCAGCATGGACAATTAATTATAGAGAAGTAAAGTTAAACTTCATGCAAAATTATCAAATCAACAAAATAGAGACTCCGCAACTACTTGTACATGAGTACAAGACTGGTGAAAAAACAAAGTACAAAACGTGTGCTTTCAATAGACAGTTTCTCAAAGTCCTCCGAGACATTTACCCTCCTCTTTAGCCCTTCTAGATTACTGAAGGGGCCCTATGGACACCAAAGAGGAGATTGGTAGAGTTATCCAATGTATAGGAGAGGAACAGGTAGAGAAACCAAGGCCTCAAGATAGCTGGCAGGCAGATGAAGAGAACTTGCTGCACTGACAGGCAGACCCCACAACTTCTCCCTGGGAACAACTCTGCAAAGAAACCTTTTTGTAGATATGGAGGCAAAACACATGCAGAGCATAGAGCAGGGCCTTTGCCAAAGAACTACTGCACATCCATCGATGCAATTTGCATCTCTAAAGAAGAATAAAACAGTCTATTCACCAAAGAGGCCATGGATGGATACTGCCCTGCACAAATGTCTTCAAGCACAATGCAGCATTGGGGTAGGGGAAACTGCAGCTCTGAAACACTAGCAGTGAACTGCTGCAGATGAGACATTACATGGATGAATAACAGGGCAAGGAGCAGACTCTCCCCCATTCCTGAAATTCACACAGATATTTTTCCTTTCCTCAGCATGTTTTGAAATTACTGCAGTTGCTAACTCTATGATATCTCATCAGTAAAACATGATACAGGGACACTCCTACATTACCAGCAAGTTCTTTGCTATACACCTGGGTGTTACTGCATTTTTATCACTGTTTGCAAGAATAGGGCCACTGAGGCAGGCCTGGAGTTACCTTGCCTTCTGGGGTCACCTTCCATATTACCGAGAACGTCAGCCTATCTCGCATGGGATTGAGACTGCACAACTCCTCACAGAGCAGCTTGGGAAGCATCGGGATCACCTGGAAGAGAAAAGAACCTTACTGAGACACAGGCTTTTACTGAAGACCTGTCTGTGGCCAAACTTCCCTGGCCAGTTGGTAAGAGAGAGGCTGAGCAATTCACATAATGAGAAAATACATTAAATGTTCAAGCTTATGGTCTCGAAGACAGGAGTGGCTATACTGTGGCTTTGGGACCCATCACTCAAGTCAGAGCTACATCACACAGTGAACACCACACCGGCAGAGAACGGATAAGTAACCCATATCCTCTGCTGTGAAAGTGAGCAAGATGCTGCTGAGACCACCAACACTTGGAGCAGTCCTGGTTCCCCAGGTGTGAACAGAAGGATCTGTCATCATCTCCCGCTTGAGCATCCCTCCCATCACTCCCCTCCAAGGGACAGGGTGGGCATCCAGCAGGTCTCAGTTACGCAAAACTTTGTTCTGTAGCTTTTAAGGCAAAGAAAATTGTTTTATGTTTTCCACTGCCTTCCCACTACCCTTTTGACATTGGGAAGAACGCGGAAGGCTGAGCAGATCAGGAAATGTTATGTGCAGGAACACAGTCTCAGCAGTTGGGAACTGGATTCGGGAACTACGTTCCCCACTTTACTGCTGAAGATTGTGCAACCAGGTAAGTAAGGGAATTCAGCCCGCTCCCTGCTAAGCCGGTATAAAAGTTCTCCCTTGAGACGCAGGAATGGAGCCTAGCTTTAATAAAGATTGAGCCACACTTTGTAACATAGAGACAGGAATGTATAGATGGCCGTGAGATAACCAAAAAGTACCTGTTTTATGACTATTCAAGATGATCTTTGCAAACACAGGGAGAACAATAATTATCTTCCTATGCTCAGCTCTAACTGAAGAAAAAATCCCCATACACATGAGCCAACAGAAGTTTTTGGTAGCTATTTTTTAACCTGTGCCACCATTCTTTACAACTAATCAATACTTCCTTCAGTTGCTGAACACTGAGTTACCAAACCACACACTGCTCACCTGGCTACAGCAAGAGCTTGGAGCGCAATGGCTCTAGAGCAAAGGTGAGTGGCTCCAAATGTTTCCAGATGTGTTATTTCCCAGAAGTAGTTTGCAGTAAAGATAATCTTCAACAGCCATTTAGGGAAGCAAATCCAATTACTTAAAATTTCACATTCTTATTTCCTTTCTCATTACTAACTTTTCTGAAGAAGTAGTAAATGCACTTTGCTACTTTTTCTGTTACTGTCAACAGTAATGTGGGTTGGTGCTTTCCAGAAAAATACCAAGAGAAATGCTGTATTTTCTTGAACTTGCCTTTAAAATATTTTAGTTATTTAATTACTCTCTTTCCATTTTTGATTCTCTGCTCGTACCACCCTGTTAAATATAACAACAGCAACAAGTCAACCTGCAATGCAAAGCCCACCTCGTCCAATCTCTGAGAGACTGATTTGATGATTTCAGAGATAACATTTTCTACTTGGAAGCCAGGGGAACAACTGTTTTTCAAAACATCAAGAAAAATAAATAAGAATCTCAGGTGTCCCTTTACTCCTCAAGCCCACACGCTTCATATTTACCTCTTGCTTTGAAGGAAAGACTCCTAAAATATTTAATCACATTTGTGGTTTGGCACCAGACTGTGGTTATAAATCCATTCTAATTGCGCTGCATATTAATGCCAGAAGGTTAACTGTGCAGTCTCTGGCAGTCGAGCAGCCGCCTTCAACATGAATCAGCAGCACTGGTTCAACTGGAAGGTCACAAGGGCGCACATTATGATAAGCTGTTTCCCCCAACACAAAGGCCGTCAACTCTGTTATTCCAGTTGTGAGAAGCACATTAACAATACTAATACATTCATAATTCACAGATATAGTACGTGAGGTCTGCCATGCTGCCTGGAAAGGCCCATACCACAGGGTTATAAATTTAGAATGAGCGGTGCCAACCCATGCCAGAAAGGAGAGAAAATAGCATTCGGCAAGGATGCATTATAGACTATCGGAAATTCCTGCCTCGCTAAGATCTCCCATGACCACTGCAAGACCCCAAAGTTCAGGTCACGGTGAGCTAAATGCTACTAATTTAATAAAAGCCCCAAAACAGTTTTCCGACATTAAATTTTGGTTCACACTCATAACACTTTATACTTACTGAATACTTCTGGGTCCTTTTTCCCTCCATGTCTCTGAAGCAATAATAGACTGCTAGAAAAATACTACATGAAATATGAAAGCCCATCAACAAAGAATAGTCCAGATGAAGCAACAGGATGCTTGCTTTAAGTGCACTTGAGTAGAATTGATACAAAATTCAAGAGGCTATAATTCAAGGGAAGGGGTCTCAGTGATGTGAAATGCAAGCAAAGCTTTAACTTGGATTATAATTACAGCACTAAACTCACCAAGCAATTAGCTGGAATGAACCTACTGTTAAACAGTGAAATATCATTCCCATGTTACTCTTGTTTTACAGGAGAAAAACTTCAGGCAAAGCAGCTTAATCCAAGCCACAGAAGAAGTCTCACAGGAGAGAGAGAATTCAACCAACCTTTCTCTGGGCTCAGCAAATACATATGTAATCTAAGACAATGTGACCTTACATTGAAGGTATTTTAGTTTTATCAACCTTACTGAATTAAGAGAAGAAACCTGTTTTCAACATCAGACAGCCCTGGCTAACTGCCTCCATCTGCTTTAACACCAGGACTCTTCTTCATATTCTACTTGTAGAATAAACCAACTGTTACAAAGTATAGAGGTTTCTAAGTCGTAAACGGTCATTTCCTCTTATGGTCTGACCATTAACATGATATGATTACAGGCTGAAAGGATTTAACAGTTGCAAGCACAGCATTTAATGTATAAAGATGTCACAAACATGTCAAATTTGGGAGTGGGATATTTTAAGAGTTGTCCTGGGGCTGCCCAGAAGGAAATTCTGCAATAGGATTACTGCTGCTTCTTTCTGAAGGAGAAGAGGGATGAGGGGAGATTTCCCCAAGTTCATCTTCAAAGCTCACGGAAGATCTGCAAAGCCAGAGGCTGCCTCGCATCTTTTAAACGCTTTGTCCTTAGAGTGACTGTCTGCCAAGCGATAGCAGCGTCTGCCAGCTGCCCTGTGACCGCCTTGGCACGCAGGAATCCAGCTGGCTGGATCGACGCTCAGGAATACTGCCTCCAATGGGATGTGGTTTCCCTGGCAAATAGTTTAACATGTGCCTATGGTGGGGAATCACATCATTCACCTTGACTTTATTGCAGGAGGAAATAAGGTCACCTGTGCTTACACAGGGATCATAAAACTGGAAACAGAAGGCAAGTAAATATAGTTAGTTGAAACTAGAAATGCAGTTGGAGAGATCCAGGAGGGTCAGGGGGAAAAAACTTTTGAAATGAAAAAACAAAGAGCCTCTCAGGAAAACCTTCCTATTGAGTGTGTTATAGGAATCAGACCTGAGGAAAGGCTTGTGTGGTAAGAGCTTGGCTGGCTTTGTCCCTCCCTATCAATCAGACTGATAAAAGACATCTCTGCTGGATCTAGCAGGGCCCAAGCGATAGTGGAAAGGGTGTGTTTTTTTTAAGCAAACAGCTGATATCCACAGTGCTCACAGCTGCAGATCTGCATTTCAAATCAAATTCCCCACAGAGGTTTCCCTCTCCACATTTCCAAGCGATACAAGTGAAATCTCTTTAGGCCCAGCGCTACTGCACGTGGCTTGGCGTTTAGCACTGACAGCCCCTTCCACGTTACCTGCTCTCTCGCCAAGCAGCCGAGTGGCCCATCGCCCCAAAGAGCACGGCAGCACGGGGACCCCGAGGTGAGAGAAGGCATGGAGGCCTGTGGGGCTGCTTCCAACCAACTGTCGTTATAAAACTTGGGGGCCTGTTAAAATGGCTTGCCATGCTGCTTAACAGCTGGCTCCTTCACATGGTGGATTCGCTTTGGCCAGGGGATATCTAACCCCCTGCATGTGACAGCTCATTGTTGTTTTACCTCTTAGGCTAATGAACTGCTTCCAGAATCCAAGTGCAAGTTTCCAGGCTAGGACTCATTCCTATGGAGCTGGGCAGTGGGAGGGAGCATACACACATGCCGGGATGACAGAACTCCCCGTTCCCTTTAAAATCAGAAACATCTGCTGTAGTCATGAGTGACTCACTGGCCAAGTTCAGAGCAAGTTATTAGCCAGGGCAGCTCCATAATCAATGGACTTGCTGTAGTGGCTTTTCAACAGAAGGGGAACATCAGTCAACAAGACAAAGGAAAACAGAGAACAACCTCTGGTCAAGAATAACCCCTGGCACTTCCACAAAGTCACGCAGACAGTTTTGTTCCCATCAAACAATCCCGCTCTGCTGGCTCCCGGTTCTGGCTGCCTATGCAGTCTTGGGTCACGTTGGCTATGACCAGTGCTGACATCCAGAGGTGACCCCTTCTCCCACCACTGATCCACCGCGGAGGGACTGTCGCCAACTCTCCGAGTTTCCATCAGCCGTTCTCCCCGGAGCTGGGAGGAGGATGTCGCCATCTAACAATGGCGACGGCTCGGCAAGCTTCTTGCTTACACATTAAAAGGCACTCAAAGGAAATAGGCAATTTGTTTGTGAGCCAAGATTTCTGCTTAAGAGTTGTATCAACACTTCCATGAATTCAGATTTTGAGCAACTCTTTGTTACTCGGTCTGAGATTATCAAAATATCAACACGCTGACAACCCCCTGGTGTCAAAAGTGAATGTCTCAAAGTCCTTGGATTCAGTGTGAAGATAGGCTTACAATTCCAATCTTTGATCTCCAGTATAAAATAGTACCCATAAAATATTATAGGGATTTATGGCTGACCTCTCACTTGAGCTGCTTCACACCTAAAATAACACTAAAA
Source organism: Crypturellus tataupa (assembly GCA_034781795.1). Classification (NCBI taxonomy): domain Eukaryota; kingdom Metazoa; phylum Chordata; class Aves; order Tinamiformes; family Tinamidae; genus Crypturellus; species Crypturellus tataupa. The sequence continues at coordinate 10,912,856 of JAWLRI010000640.1, forward strand.
GATGTGCCAAAAAAGAGGAAATTGTTTAGGTTTTCTTGCTTCTTAAAACCTGATACACTCTTATTTTTAAAACTTTCGACTTTTATTAAACAGAGCGCTAGCCATTACACAATAACTCCACTTCTGGATAGTTGGTGGAGGAAAACTAAATATGTGGCTTTATTTAACTTCTCCAGGAGGATTAGCATGGTGCTAACCCCTAGCAGAATCACAGCTGTCTTAGGAAACAATTCCATCAAAGCAAAACATATTTTCTACTACAGTCACACTACCATCTTGTTTCAGCGAGTCTGGCTGCTTTCCTTTTCCCATCACCTCTCTCCTTTTCATCTCTTGCAATTAAAACACTGACCAACACTGTGTTTTCATTATCTAAGCTGGTTTGCGCTCTTAAAATATATAATTTGCAGGGCAAAAGGGTACGTAAAATACTGATGCTGACTGCTTTGCCAAAAGAGTTGAAGAGCAATTGGAGGTTATGGGTATGAAAAAGCAACAGATAAGTTATGCCAGTATCAAACATGACAACTGACTGGTAGTGCAGAGGAGAAAAAAAAAGCACTTTTGAAAGAAAATTCAATTAATTTTTGATTTCAACTAATTTTTTATGAAAAAAAAAATCTCATTTCTATAGAAAAAAAAATCTCCTTTCCCCTTAAAAAAAAAAAGCATGTCTGCAAATCACAATATTTTGACACAGAAATACTGCCACCACATCCTCCAGCCTTGTTGCCATGCAGTGACATTCCCCCTGCGCCAACCCTGTCTCCTGTAGTGAGCTGCAGTCGTTGGGTCATGAAGTGGAGATTGAAGCGGAACACTGCAGAGGCCAAGGGCTCATCGCAAGAGAGACTGTAGGATTGGGAAGCCACTGGTGCCAGAGCTGCTGTTTCCATGAGATATGCATGAGATATCCATTCCCAAAGAACAGTAAGTCACTGGGAACTGCTCTTTCCCAGAGCGGCCACTCCTCAGTCCTACAGCACAGCTCCAACTGTGTTGCTGGCCCCACTGCACGTGATGGGCACCTTGGCATTGCGGCCGTGGCTATTCCACAGGATCTGGGCACAAACACATATAAAAGGCCACCAATACCCTGAGACCTCCTGCAGCTGTGCCTTGCTCATTCGAACCAAACAGATCCTTTGTAAAGTTATGCAATATCCACTAAAGGTTAAAAGTTTGATATCAGCCCATCAGTTTGATTCCAACAGTGCAAAATAAATCATTTAAATTCCCTGGAGCTACTGGAAAGAATGGAGAGGACGCAGGAAGCTATGGAGCATGCATTACTGCAAGACCCTCCCTGGATTGCAATTATGGGAACAGTCAGGAAGGGAGGGGAAGAATCACCCCTGATCCTAAGCACTAAGTAGGCTACGTTTGTTTATTATACCACAGATGCCCTGACATCTGGGGAAGGGTGGTGGAAAAAAGGTCTTCTATTGCCTGACAGAATGGGGGTGAGGGGAGAGACAGAATGAGCTGTTCTCGGCATTTCTTCTCATGCAGATGCTGCTTAAAGTCTACACAGGAATTCAATAATTGTTCCTGTTATGTTGAAATTTGTACAATTTTAAGTACCTTTATCCACATGATAGAAGAGCATCAAGTCTCCAATGTCCAGAACCCTCAGGTAAGTCTGTGAAATACTCTTGTACTTCTAGTTGCAAGCATGAGGGTTATACTCTACTTTGTTGTGCATCTACTCAGCGTTTTAGCAGTGAAGACAAAAAAAAAAAAAAGGAACTCTCCATCACCACCAAGATCCACACCACAACTACAGAGCAGATGAACCATCTTCAGCCCATCAGGCTGAACAGGTACGAGCTTTTCCATATGGTCTGGGGACCTGAATCAGCTCCAGGTTAGCAGAGCCCTGTTTGCACAGCGCTGCTCCCAGCCTAAAAAGCCCCAGCATACCCAAGGTCATGAGCTGTTGTGGACTGCAGCACTTCAAAAGTTCAGAGTTGGTGCACACCTTCATTACCTGGAGTGTGTGGTACATCGGCTTCCTCAGGCTTGCCACACTATTGGCTAGATTTTGACTGATGGCATCTGATAACGATCCTTTGTAATGAACTGCTGGTAAAAGGGAGAAACTGTCCTCAGAAGAACAAAAAAACAGGTTTACCTTTTGCACTAGGTAGACACTAGTTGCCCGTTCGCTGGCCATTTTGTCCAGTGCTGTTTCTTCCTTGACAAAGTAGCTCACGTCTGCGATGTGAACACCCACTTCAAAGTTCCCTGCAATTGCACAAGGACATCAGTAGACTGCAGATGGAAACAGAGGGGTTTAGGGGATTCGTGAAGAGGAAAATAAGTGCATCCAGACGTCAATTTTCAAGAAAAAAAAAAGAGAGAGAAAAACTAACAATTTTACAATCTTCGTACTTTCTACGGGGTCACTTCTGGCAGAGCAATTACCTGTGATGTATGAGGTCTGTGAGCTATCCCAGAGGCAGGGGTAATGAGACAGCAAAGAAAAGGAAAAGAAAGTGACAACATGCAATTTTCACAACCCTTTTCCCTTTCTGCTAGGTCTTTATAGTTCTGTGCAGAGTCCTTTGACTTATTTATTGCATTTAGTTGTTGACGTATTGAATTCTGCTCCCCCGCCACCCTTTCCCACTCACCTGCCAAATGCTACCCTAACCCATTTGCTCGATGCCTAGACCTCACAAAATTAATACCTCTGCCCACCTCTTCCTATCTGAGATAAAAACTGTGGCCCCTCAGGCTCTTCCAGATTCACAGCCACTGCGACTACAACTTAGCCAGGCAATGCGAGACCCCATTTCTCATATATGGAGCAACAGCAGCTCATACTTGCCTTGGGGTCCTCAAAGCTGCACTTCTTTCCACTCCACTCCAGGTCAAAAACAAATTGCCGCTGGTGACTTGAGAAGTCTTAGATGACTTAGGATTGGGCTGTCTGGAAGCAGCTTTCCACAAGCGGAATACTCCCACCATTATCCTACTTTATCCTCAGATTAAGGAAGAGTCTGGGTCTAGAAGTATCCTAATTAAAAAGTTAGGCTAGAGAGAAGAATACCACTGAGATTTACCATGAGGTTCTGGTAATAGTTTGAATTTGGAAGTAATGATCATCCTCAGCTTTGGAAGTACTTAGTATATTTGTCCAAGAAATTCTGGCTTGCAATACTCATGAGCCTTGTTGATCTTTGTACACTCTGGAAGGACTGGGCCACATCTGAAGTGCTTATTTGTAGGCTATTTCTAAGTGTGGTGGGTTCCTAATTAAAACATTTAGTTCTTTTTATAGAAATTCACTAACTTCTTAATATCTACAAATGTCTTTTCTTTCCTTGACTTTTTTTTTTTAATCCATTCTAATAAAATACTATACTGGTGGAAATCCCATTTATTTCTACACCTTCTTTCAAAGAACAGTACTAAAACCTTTGTCATATTTTGATGGATAAATTGGTAATAGCTGCAGTAATATCATGCAGTATGTCAGCACAACGAGAATGGAAGTTATACAGGTGAAGAGGAAGCATGAGAAGGTTCAAGATTATGTTGGGAGAGCCACCCAGCTTGCTTTGCCACCAGCTGCGAGTTCACATAAATAAGCAACAATATGCAGTGTGTGATAGTCTGAATTTTTAACAATTCATCCAGCCAGATTTATTAAGCCATGTTTGCAAAGCACTTAGAGCATGTAAAGTATTATCTTTCTTTGGTGTTGCTTTTCTAGACTTCATAGAGCAGAGATGTAGAGGCAGCTGAAAAGCACATGAAAGACGGGTGCGGTGGGGTTTCGATTTGTCCATATAAGCTCTATTCCACTGAAAGGCCATGCAGAGAGTAAATATCATGGCAGCAGGGGGAGAGCGTAATAATCCCATTGCACACCGAGGGACAAATTCCACCACTCATTAGAAAGCTCGGAGAAAAGGCCTCGGATTAAACGGTTCACCTCAGAAAGCTGCCTACAGCTGTGTTGTGATATTATCAGATGCCTTGAAAGCTGCTCTACATGGATTAGGCATCCAAGCCTGCAACTACTTAGATAGTAAGTCTTGGACCAACAGTTCAACCAACGAGTTTAGTATTACACGCACTTGAAGCCAACACACTCAGAAGGTAAAAAAATACCGAATACTTTGAAGTCAATATTGTAATGTATTGACCCTGCAGACAAATATTGACCAAAGGAAAAGGAGAGAGGGTCATTACATCATGCCTTTAATCGTGCCTTAATTCAATATGTGCACTGTTACATACATGAACTTTTTGTCCTCTGTAGAAAATCGACAAACCAAGAAAGATCTCATTGCATGAGATAATAAAACATGGAGTTAGCCAACGAAAACACACTGCGCGGAATTAAATTTCACTCAGGTTTCCCACCAGAGGTTCTAAAAGCCAGGGCCAGCATGAGCCCCCTGCTTTTGAACTTTTAATGGAAATTCTATCTAAATATTTTGTTACATACATTGACATAATGCAAACTGGCAGTTCTTGGGTTTGTCTTGCTCAAGTATGAATCACTGTCTCCCTTGTACTCCCCAAAAACCCTGAAGATACAGCACTGATCAACCAAACTGAATTCTCTCAAATAATTGCTTTTGAACAGACTAGACAAAATACCATGCTAATTCTGCACAGAAATACTTGCCTATTGCTCTCTCCTGGTTTATTTGGTAATTAAAATGAAAAAGCTATGCAGATAGAGAAATACTAGGATTCTCTTTTCAGGTTCTTGAATAGTTTTTCTAGTCTCATTAATTTTAATGACAGTCACAAAAGGAACACTTTGCATGATAAGTCTTATGTTATTTCCCGAAGTAAAAAGAAATGTGACCTGAAAAGAGTTAAAACAGCACTTACTGAACAAAAAAGTCTTGTCACAGAGAGCAGAGCTTGGGGAAAACGGTGGACACCACATGGACCACACACACCACAGTGTGTTGCACAAGGCCTATTCCACCTTCACTTTGATGAAGAAAGCAATATTTCCAGCAAATTGAGGTTTCAAGTCTTGGCATGTTGCTTTCCATCTTGATAGACTCTACATCTCTTATAGAAAAGACTGTTTTACAAACCACAGCTTTGCTTCACCCCAAATTAACTCTCCTATGTACAAGGAAGCTAAAACAGCACTGCAACCCTTAAACATATATATAAACTACTGGTTTAAGGATATTAAAAAATGCCATCCACATAAGAATGTATAAGGGATTAAGTGAAATGCTTTATACAGCTGACATTTAAGCAAGAGCTGACATAAGCATCTATTACAATGAAAAATGCTGAAGGCCCTCGGTTAACTTCTTACATTCAAGACTGCTGAGATTTCTTTCATTCAAAATTATTTCTTCTGAAAGTGGGTGCAACTGTCATCCCATTCCAAACCTGCCACTGCAAAGCTGCTGCGTGGGAAATATTTAGCAGTGGGGAGCACAGTTTGGGATCAAGCAGTGTATGTTTTACCAGCTGGTTGTACCCTGTTAATACAGGGGCTCCCCGGCCAGGCCACAGATGTCACATAGGAGAGAGGAGTCTTATTTGCAGTGATGTTCCAGCACTGCCAAACCCAGCAACAAAGCCAAAAGGAGCTTTCCGCACTAGACACGGGGAAATGGCTGGGCACGTGGCCAGCCAAGCTCCTCTGGTGCTAACACTGTCCACGAGAGGCTCAGGATTTGTGGCTACCGTAAGGCAAGCGGTCGATTCGTCCGGATACCCTCATAGCACTAGGACACCCACAGGGACAATTTGCGCATCGTGCACCATCCTGCAACGCCCACAGCAGAACAGAGTAGCCTGAATGTGTGCAGAGTTTCCTGGAGCCTGGGTCTCATCGTGGTGCTTACTGAGTATTGGAGCCACTAACGGCAATGCTCCCCGGCACGACGCTGCGCAAGGCAGTTTTTAGAGGGTTCAGCTCCTTGATCTGAGCATCTGGCTTCTTTGAACGCCCTCCAGAACGCTGTGTGCCTAACAGCGACACGATGTTAAAATCAAAGGAGAACGGTTCAAGTGTGTCACCTTACAGCAGAACAAAGAGGAGGTTGTTTGGGGTTTCCACTTTTTCACTGGTGATCTCATCCTCTACGACAAAACAGTTCAAAGTGCTTTTTTTTCTCCTTCTTTATAGAGAAATATTAAAAACAAAAAAGGATTAGCAAGAAAGGTCTCGAAGAGAAGGAAATGGCCCTTTCAGTCTGTAATGACTCTATAAAAATTGCCCACACAGCAAGTTGCAGCAAATATTTGCCCCGGGAATCAGAAAGTTGAACTGAATATATTTGAATAGCATGCAAGAGAGCACGATGGCAGTAAGGCCCTCTTCTCTTCTGCAATTCTAATCTGCACAAATTTAGAAAGACGACAAAACAAGTTCATTTCATACCTTGGCATATGCAAATTTTAGGATCATGCAAAAAAAAAAAAAAAGAAAGAAAGAAAGATCAAGGATAAAATAGCAGGTCATTCTCCAGCACTCAGACACACTTCCCTTTACTTCTACCTCACCTTCAAGCATCATCAATCTCAAAAGAGAAGACAAACACTAGCGGAGTGTAAAGTCAACTTAAAATACAATGCCAAGTATTTTGTATTAACCAATATTTCTCAAATTGTTGGCCACCCCTCAATTAGGGAGATACTGCAGCATTCCAAGGAGATTGCAGAGCACTCGCTCTAGCCAAAAAACAGCCAACTACCCAGCTGCTGCCAGCAATGAGAGGCTGTTGGCTGCTCTCTGACTAGCCCAATTCTAGCTGCAAATAATTACAGCTCTTTCCCATTCCTCTGCCCTCAAGGTATCACACTGCTGCTTTCTTACCTGCAAAGCAGTATTTATACAGGTTTTTCATACTTCTACAAAGAGATACAAATAACCTTTTACCTGCACGCATATTTGTGTGCATTAGCAGTGCCACAGCACAGCATGGGGCCTCATCAAGGCTGAGATTCCCATGCCTGGTCGTGTGCACACAAGGCAGGCAGAGAGTCTCCACCACCGAGAGCCTCCAGTTGCAAAAGGACAGATACTGGGCGGGGGGGACCACAGGCAGACAGGGCAGGACACAGCACTGGTAAAACAATACAAAAAGTTGCACAGAGGGAGAAAATGGCACGGAGACTTGGGGAAGCTGCTGGAAGCCGCTGCAGACCGTCACAGATCTTTTAACACATGCCTGCAAATGTCTCCTGTAACCTGTCTCGGGTTCATTAAACACCTCTCTTTGGTTTGTGTATAGAGGCTATGCCAATACATTCAAGCTTCAAGTGTTGGAGAACAAGTTCAAGCATTGCACCCCCTCTTAGGAGGGGGTGGAAAGAGAAAGAGAGAGAAAAGAGAGATAAGGGGCAGAAAATTTGTGAAAGAAAAGAGGGAAGGGGGAGATAAAAAGAAAGGGTGAGAGAAGAGAAAGGAAGGAGAAGAGAAAGGAGGGGGAGGAGAAACAAAATATGAGAGGAGAAGAGAGAGGGAAAAAGATAAAAATAAAAGCCAAACCACGGAAAGAGCAAGTTATGTGTCTGCTCTGAAGCCTAAAGACAAAGGTGGGTGGCTTTAATTCTCAGCTGAGGTTACTTTTCCACCCCAGGAAGCCAAACTATTGTTCAGGAAAATCAGACAGTGTGTTTAATTTTACTTATTTAAAAATAACAAGGAAAGTGCTTAAATTTTACTTGCATGCCCTAGGGCCATTTTGCTTTCTCAAAGCACAGTGCAACTGAGCATGAATTCATTTACCAGCTTAACAAGAAACTGAAGTTCTAAAATTATCACAAGATGCTCCTTTAGCCAACTGAAACGCCACTAATTACACCGTCACCTTTTCTTTAGGCAATTAATAGCTTTTGTCTTTCTCACAAGGCTTTTTCATCAGCACAACTTTAAGAGAAGACTCTGGAAAAGGGGCCAGAGCTCTGCATTGCCTGTGAGCAGGATAGTCCCTGGTCCCCTGGCTCTTCCAGGGAAGCTATGGTTATTCCGATTCTTGGACTTGCAGACCTGAACAGCAGCAGAGACGAACTCAGACTCTCCAGAAAGGAGATGTTACAACATTAGTAGATGTTGCAACAACTAGACAAGAAGAACTCTTTGCACACACAAATAAGAAGCCCCTCTAAATGGCAAAAATCCACAAGATCCTATGTACTTCCAGGCACTGTTGATAGCCTGGTCTACGAAAAAAAGGTGTCCGTCCAAGCCCCTCTACTAAAGGTCTATAGAAGAAATGTGCCACAGAACCGGCTCCCTTTGCTCACCAGGCCCAGAGGAGCAGTCTGGCCAAGGCTTCAACATATGTGAGCCCTTCTCTGAACTCAGCTTAATCATTTTGTTCTGGGGCTGGAGCCCCTGGAGCCTCGGCCAACATCGGCCTCCAGCTCCTCGGCCTGCACGTTCCCACGCAGAGGGAAAGGGAGCAACCACACACAGAGCCCGTCAACCGGCCACTCCAGGAGCGTGAATCACCCTAAAAACAGCAAAAGGGCAGGGCTGGGCCCGGGCTTGGGCTTTTGGGTTGCTTTTTGGAACACTGCTTTTATTAATGGCTTCCTTTTTATCTCTTAGCATTTCTCCTTTACAGATCACAGTACATTCATTTCTTCAAGAACTGGGCTGTGGGAACACACATGCAATTTAATTGCACAAATTCAGAGTTACAAGATGGACCAAAGTTAGCAGAATGACACTGCGCTCAGTTCTGAGCTGAGAAATAGCATGAGAGCACAAGGCGGGAGGGGGTGGGGAAATTATCTTCAAAGGTTAAGTTCTCCCAAACCGAAATTCTTGGTGCTTCTTCCACTTCTGAAAGTACCCGAGACCCCACCCACACAAATAGCAAGGGTGCAAAGTGATGCTCTCAGAGGTCTTGGGAGAAGAAGGAAATACTCGCAGCATTTCACAAAAATAAACCATTACAGTTTTTTGTTTGGCTCTTTTAAGATAGAAGGTCAATGAGGGACATAAACGAGTAAAATTCAGAATAACTCCTGCCTGCTTTGTAGTTTTAGGGCACTATTTTACTCGGAGGGGGTCTCTAACTACTCTGAACTTTGGTTGTTTCATCTTTGGTATCAACTGAATATTATGGAAATGAGTAAGATTTTACAAACCAGCTTGGGATTGCCTCCACGTAGGTACAAAACAGAAATCACATGTTCATTAAATGCCTTTAGCAATGAAGGACAAGACAAGAGGAAAACCAGAAATATGGCCTAGGAAAGGAACTGTTTCTAAGTGGAACATTTTCAAGAGCTTTCCATAAGCTATCAGTAATTCTTTAAATAGTTTCAGAATTAAGAGGAGACTTTATCTATTACTAAGTTAAATGCTGGGAGCAGGTCTTCCATATGAATTGTGTATGGTTTTTGTCTGCAGCAGCTAATAAATTAAGCACATAGTTTACTAAAACCACTTGTTAATAGAGTTTAAAAGTTACCTTTTGTCCTGCAAAACAAACTCAGTACATCTCCATGCCATGAGTTCTCCTGGCACCTTACACATAGCCCATTACCGGTCCCCAAATTTTATACACAAAACAGCCAAATCATTTAAGTACAGTTTCAAACGCTTTGGCCAAGGTTAACATTTAAAGCCGCTGTGAGGAACGCACTCCCCACACTGCACAGCTCTAAGAAGGCTCTTGGTCAGAATGAGGTTTTCCTGGGCTTTCAGGAGAGCAGGGGGGTCAACTCTATGGCAGGAACACTGGAGAGATCCTTCACTGATGCTAATCATTCCAGAACTTCCAGCTATTTTTCCTTCTGTCTGCACAAGTACCTGGCAAACTTCACAGGGCGCCAAAACAGTAGGTTCCACAGAGATGGGTTATGAACTATATTGATTTCTTCACAAGATCCAAGTGCAATTAATTAAATGATGGGGAGATAAGAACACCAAATATATCTAACTTATCCACTCATTTCCTTCATATATGGTCATCTTGGGAAGAACATCTAGATGACTATTTGCAACTTAGTCCCACATGAACCTTTGCTACTTTGACTCCTTCCCAAGCACTTGGCAGATGATCTTCAGCCCTTCACTAAGACAAGTTATCAAGAGGTCATGGAGGCGATTAGGGTGCTTCTGTGAACTCACATTCCCATCCCAGTACGCAATCCTTAAGGGTAGATAGAAGTGACCAAAGGAGACTGAGATTAGCTCTCTTAAATGCTCTATTAAAGAGTGAGGCTCCCAGCCAATGTGATGAAGGTTAAACAGGCAATTTCAGGCATTCATGTCATGAATTGTTTGCATTATCCTGTTCAAGAGGATAACTCTATCAGGAAATCAGCGGTCTTTGAGTTTAAAGAGATGGGAAGTGGCACCCAGCAGCTTTCAACATGAATTACAGTAATTTTGGGTGTAGGATGTCATCCTGTTCCTGAAATGAAGGTTTGGGCGGGGGAGGAACCAGCCTCTCTTATGCTAGGTCAGTCTCTTTCATCATATCTCTGTGGTACACAGTCAACCTGGGCTGAGAGTGAATGCTCCTGGGCATTCAAAGAGACCTTGGAAATCAGTACTAGGCCAAACACACTTCACTGAACAGCCTTGACATTTCAACTTCAAGAACAGAAGGCAGCTGCTGAGATTTTACTTTTAGCTGTCCAACTTTTTATTTATTTTTGGAAAGATTTCCAAAATATTTCTATCTGCACCTGGTTTTACACTTTCTGCATAACTTCATAATAGTTAGCAATTGCATACTGTAGTGATTTATGCTGTAAGAAGACATTCTCCCCTGTTCAGCTAGGTTCTTAAACTCCTTAATCGCAACTAAAGTTAAAACAAGAGCCCAGTTTATGAGGGATCCTGTCATTTTAGAACCCAGTTTATGAGAGATCCTGTCATTTTAGAAAGCTGATAATAAAACACAATGCTTCAGTAATAATATCTTAGATGCCTGCATGCAACAGAACATATGACTGAAATTAACTGTGCGGAAATTTATACTTAGCCAATTGTATCCTCTAAAGTTTATCTTCCTCATATATCTTCTGATTCTTATCTGCATAATTTACCAAAAAAAAACCCTGTTTTCTCTGGCTTTATTTGTTTACCATCTATTACCTGTGGTTCTTCTCTAGAGACCCTCCTGCTCCCTGAGGTCCTTTGCACTGAACAAAAATCCTGTAGGGAGGACCAGTGCTATTAGGTCTATTTGCACAGAAATTTCTGGATCTTCTCCCCATTACCCAATTCCTTATCGGCAATTCTATACTTTCATTTTCTTCAGTATACAATTAGACACTATCGTTTGCAAGCCCATATCCATGAATACTTTGTGGAATTGTCCCAGGTCCTGAATTTATGAATCACAATGATCCAAAAACACTTTTGCCCAGAGCATCTCTCTTCATTGTAGGAAAATAAATGTGCTTTTAGAATGATCCAACTGGCACATGCATGTCTATTTGTATGTATTACAGCCATGGTCTTTCATTAAACCAGTCCTTCATAGACAGCTTAGTGTTCATGTTGTTTTAAATCCACTACTTTTCCCTACTGCTTTCTTTGTATCTTAATCTTAAAATATCTTTGTATCTTAGTCTTAATCTTAAAAGGTTTTAGAAGGATAGGATCTTTACCAAGTATCTATACAAATTTCTGTTACAATAGAGACCATCATCAACAACAAAGAAAAAAATCAAGCTTTCCAATCTACTTATAGCTTTAAAATATATGCAAGAAATGGTTAAACCAATTGTGTTCTAACAAATAATGCTTTGACCAAATCCAAACTTTTTTATCCGTTCCCAATACGCTTTACCACTTATTTTAATGACATGTCTGGTGCTTAAGCTCAGTCTATTTTCCTTTCAACTACCATTAGTTTGGAGCAGTGCGTTCTTCATTCAAGCTGAGGGGAACCCTATGCCATTGAGTTGTATCATTGATTTCAAGAGAAATGCTTGGTTGAGGAAGGATGATGCAAATCCAGCCCTCTGATTCCATTCAAATGTGTCCTTGGGAACTGGAAGTGATGCACTGCCAGAGACAATGCTGTTACTTTAAAGCAAGAGGGAAGATGAAACTGCACATGGTGCAATTCCTCCAGCATTACATGGGAACACACCACACACAGCAGTGATCTGGATTTGGCATGGACCTGAGTGTATTTGCGTATTTCAAAGAATCTGCAACCACAAACTCTTGATGGAAAGAAATGTACCTGCTTCTAATCACTGCAATATGTTTTTTTCCTAGGGATACAACAAAAACACTGTAGACTAAGCAGCAGGTAACAGGAGAGCTGAGCTAATTATTTCTGATACCACAGGAAAATCTGACCAAATGTTATGCACAATTGCGCTGCTTGTATGTTGTCTTTACTTTTCCCATATTTGACTCTAGCAATAAATCTGAAGTAAATTGCATTTATGGTCATTTTATATTTATGTATTGATATGGTGTTTCTGTCATTTTCTCCCTAAACTGTGTCTGGTATGTGTTGATCTTAAACATTTACCTTACAAAGAAGGAAGCACAGTAATTTCATAATGTAACTTTTGCTCCAACACTAGTCCATTTTTCAGGGTTTATCTTAAGCCACTCAATCCAACAAGACTCAAATGCCAAACTCCTCCTATACTCTGTGCTGCAAGAACCTGATGGATTTGCCGAAAGTGCTCATATCAGTATGGCTAAAGCAGATAAAGCTTTACTCTGCAGTCCATAAGAAACTAGAAGAAGAAAGATGAATAGAAAAGGAAATATTTGTGCTAAAAGGCAAAACACAAGTGCATAGATTTTTTGCAAAGTGAAAACAACTTCTTTCAGAATGAAGACAGAAGAAGCAGAAGGGCAGCAGTCAACTGAGATGGCAGAGAACATCATAAGGCCATTGGGGCTCTACAGACCTACTTCAGTCATATGTCCTTGGAGTCACTCACTAGCTGCTGTCTACTAAGGTGTCCACGAGGACTAAACAAAGCAGCCCCCGTGTCAGTAGACCTGTAGTAGACAAGGGATATTTGACCATTTGACAAAATGATGGCTGGTTTCACCAAGTATGAAAGATGTTTCTTGAGCAGAGATGCAAATCCTCTTTCTCTTCAGGTCTGTTTTGGAAAACGGCAGTCCACTGTAGATTTGCTGGTGTCTGCTAAGGGGAAAAGGTGGTTGCCTTCTGGATTTGGGTCATTATGGGTATTTCTCCTCTCTGTTTAGAAATCATTTTCGTGATGCTTAGAGAAACACAGTGAGATTTTTTACCCTATTTCCATAGGGTATATTTAAATTCACCAACAAGGTAATTTGAAGGGAAGAGAAAAAAATGGGGGTGCTGCATTGTACAAATCTATTTGATCTGGTCATTCAAGGTATCTATATATGGGATCCTACTCCAAAATACAGGTAGCTGATGTCACAGAGGGAAAAACCCAAGACAAACAGCATGTGCAATTCATTTTATTCTACAGTATCACATTTCTTCTGAGAGATTTAAGTTCTTTAATTTATGGAATAGTATAGAGATATAGGAGTGGCAAAACCACAGTGATAGCCATCCTAGTCAGCAGTCAGCAGACAAAAAAAATGTACAGAAACACTCCCTGTCCATAATACTGCTTTGAAATCACCACCAAGACACGTGAATCCAGGTAAAACAACCCCTCAGAAACATCACAGTGATTTTGATAACTCCTTTCCCATCACATTCTCAGATTACATTAGACGGACTATCTGCCTTTAAATTTCTCATATTTGATCTCTGTGCCTACTAGTAAGTAGCTTTCAAGCACAACTATATCAGCTGTGTACATTAGTGGAAACGTACCAAGCAATACTTGCAAATAATTCCCAGAACTTTGGCAAATGTATGAAATTTGCCTGATTTCGTTTGGATGTGCAGGTCACATGCTCATATACAATGGAAAAAAAAAAAAAAAGGAATCAATCTTTAAACCTTTCCAGAAGGAAAATATTCAGGCTTGAAAAATCGGAGGTTTGTTTTCCGCAAATATTCTGCAATACTGGTAGAAATTGAAAAATGATGTTACATGCTTTTAGCTGCAGTAACTTGCTAGAATCTGTGCAGAAAGCATTGAAAATGAATATCGACTCAAATGAACTTGTTTAAAACCTCAAAGCTACCCTGAAACAACTCTACAAATGTTGTAGAAATGAGCTGCAGTCCAGATCCATCTTTTACTCCGAGATTATGCCGAGTCATCTAAATGGAAAACAGTTTGTTCATATTTCTAAAGTTGTTACATAAAGAACCCTATTTTTTTTCTTTATTGAGGCTGATCTTTTTTAAAACACACACAAATGTAAACAGAAAACTTAGCTCCATAATGCTATCATTAAACAACAACAAGGAGCACGCACTTAATCAAAAGCAGACTGTAATATAAAGTGCTCTTAAAACCAGACTGGCTGATTTAAGACACACATCCCTGAAAAGTTTCCAGCTGCTACAGTATCTTACTGTGAGCTCCATTAAAAATACAGCTATTCCCACAATCGTCCCATGTTTCCTTTCCTAGTGACACTCTGCTACTGGGCAGCTCCCTCAGGAAAAATTTGTGGACTACTTGTGCAAAAACATTCCCTTCCATCTTTTAGTGAGCATGCAGTGTAAGCAAACCCTCCATCCAGTGGTCGCAGCCAGAAAATGTTACATTGCCAAGTTTTAAAATGAAGCAAAGGTGGGAAAATAGTCTCCTATCTCTGCTTCTTGCGCAAGATCCTTCAAAGGCAATAGGCTGCCGCTGTCATGAATAACTTAGCAACAAATGCTTGAGGACAAATGCAATTTTTTAAAAAAATCTTATGAAATGCACTCATTCAGCTCTATGATAGCAGAAGTTTTGGCAATGTGTGGTTCTTCTTGTAGTTCTTATAGGTGCTACAAATTTTCTGAGATAGACATTTTCTGAAAAGGGTACTGCTTTTGCTGTTGATTTCTGGAGATCTCCTGACATCATGAGGATGCCAGACATGTGGTTAGTTCATGCTTTAAAAAAAAAAAGTGTTTTACATATGGGCAAAAAAGATGGAAAAAATAATAATTTCTTGTAACTGGGTTTACATTTGGAATAAAATCTGTGTTAACTCTTAGTACAACTTTGCCCTCGTGAGATGCAGACTTGCCAGCCCTGGATGAGCTCTTAACCTCTAAAACAATTCTTTGTCAAAATAATTGCAGCTAGTACAGCAACTTTAAAGCCAGAAATCCTCAGGGTACCTCCCTCTAAAATATATCAAGTGGCTCTAGTAAGCACAAGATTGAGGTGCCCATAGCGGAACTCTCCTTAAGAGAAAAGAGTTGAAAGCAAAAGTTGCTTTGAAATTAAGCAAACACACAAAAAAAATAAACCCAAAGGAGTTTCAGCATTGGTTTTGAATATTTCTAGATATATAATTTTCTGAAAATTTTGGAGTCAAAAGTGCAGTTGTTAAAAAAAAAATAGTTCACACATACTGATGACATTATGCATTGGCATTTCTCAGTCATACTAGGAGCAGCCCATATAGTCTTACAGTAGCCCATGGACCACAGACCAAAATCAGAATGAGACTATAACCTTCTTGTAGGCCAGAAAGTAACAGATCCACATTGAGTGGATGAGAACACATTAAAAAAACATTCTAGGAACTAGTGTTCCAAGATTTAGATGTCTCCTGCCAGCTGCAAAGGACAGGACTGAAATCCCTAGTGATGGGATTCAGAGAGATTCTGCACCTCTAGACACAGACCAGTGCCTTCCAGGAATGGGCAGATGATGAAGAACAAACTCAAAATGCCAATTTCCCCACAAGAATGCAAAATAAGGACCGTGGAGAAGAGCACAAGCATCAGTTAACACACGTGCATACACTTTTCTGTTGTTTTCTTCTGCTAGAAACAGATTATTAGATGCTCATACCCTGGAGCTGGAGGTACCTTGTAGATGAAGGTCTGGTGGTGTATTACATCTTGGACGACAAACTCTGCAGCCATGTCTCTGAGGTGACACCTCAGAAAGGTGAACAGAACATAACGAGTACTGCCAACTGCCCATGAAGGAAATACCCTTTAGAGGAGGCTCACAGCACAACATTTAGACCAGTAAAATGCTCCTGAATTGCTGGATGAAGTCTGGGCCTGTGAAATAGCTGCACATCGGGAGGAGAATAGAGTCCTTCATCAGTATGGCTCTTACATTGCTCTTATTACTCATCTTACTACAAAAGGATCCTGCAAGCACTTTCTTCCAGGATATCATAGCTCTAATTACAGAGACGCATGTGATTCCACTTACCAGGCTGGACAACTTTGTCTCAGATTTATTTTACTGTTTAAACAGTGCAGATACAACAGCGAAGTTTCCTTCCTCTTCCCCTTTGGAAACCCTCCCTGAACGGGCCAAACAGGGGTCATGTCTCCTTGAAGGATGCAGAGGGGTTTCCTGCAGCACCTCTCCTGCATTTTATGCTAGTTGCTTCCACTTGACTGTTCTGCTCCCTCCCTAATTGTTCTTAATCACATCAAAGACCATCAAGACCCATTTTCCTGTCTGTACTTCCTTCTGAGCCACAAGGTCTTATCAAAACCACCAACAATGAAGAGATTTCAAAATAAAAGAAAACAGATTTCCATGGTGGTTCTTTCTATTGTCACTTAAGACCAGGTCTCCTAGGACATTGCCCAGCAAAGAATACTGTTTTAGAAGAACTGATTTCCCTTAGTCTAAGCGACAGCACTGGGACAGGGCGTGGGCCCTGCTCTCACTGCAGATGTCACACCAGACAGAGAGGCAGAGGACATGATGCCCATGACAGGCCAAGATTAGATCTCTCAAAGAAGGCTCTGGCTCAGACCGTCTTGTGTGAGAAGTCCCGGCTGGAACAACAAACATCTTGGAGAACACGCGGCTCCAGCCAAGAGGCAGAGCTCCAAGCTGACTTGCACTTAATGATTCATAGAAAATGATACATGGGGGCGAACAAAGGCCTTAGGGCTGGGACAGCCACCTACGCGTGCAGTCGCTTGTCTGCCTTCACACTTCCGCCTGGATTTCCTTATTTCAGGCTCATCTAGATGAAAGGGTAATGTGTATAAGGGCCCTAAGGAGGACTTCAAACCTTCAAGAGCACTGAATCTACACTAGGTCACCCACTCATAAATCTTTAACTTACTCTGGAAGACATTTATGCACAGGTCCCTGCTCTTCCTGTGTCTCTTCATATTCCTTCTAAAACACTTATGCTGGCAACAGGTATTTTGGAGACCAGAAAAAGAAAAAAGCTTCCTGTACTTTCTAGTGCAAATCTGCTTAGTGCTAAGTGTGCCCTGCAGTCAGGCTCAGTAATGCCTACACTTGTCTATTTAAAACTTTTTATCCCAAATAATTGTTACTTCTGGCAAGCAGAAGTACATCTGTGTGGAAGCATCCTCTGTTCTCTCTGCATAAGTGGACCAGAGAAGTACTGCCTCTTTCTTTGAGATGACAGGATATCCTAGAAGAGAGAACTATACCAACTCCTGTACTAAATACAAATAAACAGAATTCTTGAAAGCATGGCTTTGACATGAGCTTTCTACATACTCCTTGGCCTTCACAGATGTTCAGGGAAGGGCAGGAAAAATCCTCATCTGGAGGATACAATAAGCCAGCACAGGCCTGATGATGAGTCAGAAACAAATGGGTCAAGGAGACCCGGGTGTTTTCTTTCTCCTCCATGCACAGCCCCTGTGCCTGTACAGAGAAGACCAAACAGTAGGAAGGCAGAGCATAGAAACAACACGATGAAATCTGCTCAGAGGGGATTTCTTTGAAGACTTCTTCCATTTTTTTTTGTCTCCGTTTGCTTGCAAATGCCATGCAAGGCTGGTATTTGTTCTAAAGAAATTCAACTAGGCCAAGTAGAAGCCCAGTAATGTCTAGAACTCTCTCGGCTCAATACTGCAAGTAAAGTGAATCCTTTTTGTGAAATTATCTTGCTTTCCTTTTAGATAACAGCAAGAGGCCTAATGCAGCATTTTCTGCAGCTGGGGTCTGAGCAACTGGAAGACTTTAGAGTGCAGCAATATCCCTAGGGGACACCACACAGACCATCAGGTCCCAAGTATGAGCAATATTCCTGCACTGGCTTTGTAGGCTGTGTCCAGAAAGACAGAAATCCTGTTCAAACAGATATGTTCCTTAAATCCATTCTCCAAATGCCTTATGGATAAGATAAAAATGCAGATGTATGTACCACAAACCCATTTAATGCAGCTCTTAAGCCCCAAACGTATGTGATCAGTGGAGCCTCAGCAGTACCTTAGTTCTGAGTGATTGTGAGCACACAACACTGCTACAAATCTGCAGATAACTCAGAAAAAGAGGAAGGAAGGAGAATAAAGTTAAGGTTAGGAACTCTCAAGAGATGTGTAAATTTTCTGTGGGATAGAAGCACATTCTTTTTTTCTTAGCATTGCCTCAAAACTGCTACTATACAATTAGAAAGTTTCATTGGCCTTAATTTTTTCCATCTCTGATTTTTTACAGCTTTATCATACTATACTGTAGCTGGGTCTAAGTGACAAAACAATTTATTAGTGACATTGTACAGAAATAAATCAACAAAAAAAAAGAGAAAAAACAGGAAATCATAGTTTTGATGTTGTTATACTGTGATGATTAACAAGAACAGGGAAATCTAGGCACACAAAAAAGTCACTTTATCTTCTTCATTAGCAGGGGATGTGCTAATCAAGTCATCCAGTATTTCTAAACCAAGTCTGTTACTGGATCTCATCAAACAAAGCAAGCTTACAAGAGAGAAGTTTCTGAAGTCAGAATCATCAACATTTGGCTTCTGGAGCTTTGCTTTCTGTTCTGTTGGCTTCTAGCATAATAAAAGTGCAAATAAGGCAGAACACAAAACTTGAAAGGCAGTGAGAAGAGTAACACAACTTAGAAGGCACATGCTGCTCATCTGACAACTCCCAGCATCCCATAAACAAAGACCAAGAAGCAATTCAGCCAATGACCTTCAAAAAACTGGGTTCCTTTATCCACGAATTGCGTAGTCAGGGTCAAAGTTCCACTAAACTTTAGTATGCCAGAGTGGAATATTACCTATTCAACTGCAGCTCCCATAATGACAGGAGACAGCTGAGAGCTGCTCAAATCAAATTACGGCTCTGATTATGCAAAACGATTTGGTTCTGTATTTCTTGCCACCAAGACATTGTCAGACTGCAGCTTGAAGATATCTGCTCTAAGGCTTCTCAAAACAGGCAATTAAAACAACAGGAGAAAAACTAGTTTATCACTCTACTCATATTTGGTAAAGAATACCTCATGACAAATTATATACATGAATGTGTAAACTGCTGAATATAAACACTGAGAAATCTCTCTCTTACCGTCAGGGAGTTGTTTACAGGACAAAGCATCATCAAGATCCTTGGCAGTTGATGGGTCGATGGTGAAGATACATTCTTTCCTATCCAAGAAAGAAAAGAAAAACCCCAAAGAAATAAAATTTATCTTCCAGTCATGAAGACAACATCAAAACAGAAAGACTATCAGAGACATTCAGACAACAACAGTATTGTTTTCAGAAGACTCAGGCTGTTGAAATATTTTTCCATCTAATCTGAAAGTCTAAATCTAATTAAAAAAAAAATAAAAGTGTCTTGGACAAGTGAAGTGCTTTTGGTTTTGTTGTATTTTTGGTAGAACAGTTTACCTATAATAGCATTTATCCCATTACTGATTTTCCTCCACAAAACCTAAACAATTTACCCATCAAATACACTCTAAAGCAGCATGTAGAAAAAAATCTTGATGCTTTCCAGCTAGAGGGGAAAAAACATCACTGCTAATTGCAAAACTACCCTGGAAACAAATAACCCACACCCCAGTGCATAAGAGCGAATATTGTAGCAGTGTAACTCCATGAGCACAACTAGCATAGAGTAAAGGCTGTGAAACACGTACAAAGCAAGCTGCATGGTGACTGAAGTGGGAGTTTTGATCTCAGCAAAGACACTCCAAGTGTGCAGTGTTTTACAACAGCTGCGTTGCACATTACACAGTGAAGAAAAGCAATTTCAGTAGGAAACAGTAAGAAAACTATACAAAGATCTTCAAATCAACTGGATTTAGCAAATCAAGTTCTGATGCTTAGGAAAAGCTGAAGCTGAACCCCTTTTATAAAGTAACATAAATACTTTATAATTCATAAACTTGAATACACAGTCCCTGCCCTGGACCACTAATATCCATATGCAACTGTGTACATTGCACAGCAGGGACACCAGGAGCAAATGAAGATGGGTGATTCTGATGCTACCTCAATCTTGAGAACAGTTCAGCTCTTCCCCAGTTAAAAAAATCCCCAAGCCCAGCAGGACAAAGCAACCATGCCAAGGAACAGATGTTGCACTGCTCCCTTTCCCCTTTTTGCCACAGAGAGGCCCAGCAACTGCAGATACTTAATGAACAAGTATATTATTTTTCTTGCACCATAACCATCAATGTACTCCTGGGGTCAGAGAGAAAGGAGGGGAGAAATCACAATGAATGTTTAAAGGAGCGAGTGTCCCCTGGAATTAGCACATCCCAGGCATTTTGCATGGGCATTTGCACA
Source organism: Crypturellus tataupa (assembly GCA_034781795.1). Lineage (NCBI taxonomy): Eukaryota > Metazoa > Chordata > Aves > Tinamiformes > Tinamidae > Crypturellus > Crypturellus tataupa. Next base: position 10,933,422 of record JAWLRI010000640.1, read on the forward strand.
GCGAGAGCAAGGGCTCAATCTTTGCAGGCCCATTGCTCCAGTGCTCAGATGCTCTGGGTGGCAGCAGTCAGTGGCAGACAGCTGGCAGCACATTTAGGTAATTCCACCAGGTCCACTAAAGAGAGGCTTTCAAAGACATAAAAATCACTAAAGCACTTCACTCTCTTTGGAGCTTTGAAAGTCTTTTAGAATACATGAGCTTTCCGACGGGAGAGCAAAGCCGCCTTAATCCCCTGCACACACGGGGGTGTCTGATCCTTCACTTGCATCCAAACAAATCACAGATTGTGATACTGAAAGATATAAAATCTCTTCAACACTACCAGTGCTTTGATCTGTTGCTGTCTAGCAATCCAGCATCGGGAACTAACGTAAAGGCTTGAAAAGGAAAAAAAAAAAAAAAAAAAAAAAAACACCACCACCACCAATAAAGCCCTATTTCTAAGCACACATGCACAGATACCTAGACAGACACAGCATGAGCAGGGTATGCCAGCATATATGTTTTCCAGCATGCTTGTATTGCTGCACCAGGTTCCACTAGCACACACAGGATAACAGCAACAGCAGCCTGGCACTGTAACCACCCTACAGTCACATCTAGTAAATCTTCCTTTAAGTTACTTAATTTAAAAGAACAGCACTGAATGGAAACGGATGGCTTGCTTTACACTGACAAGTATCCATGAAAAAACTTTTAAGAGCTTCTTCAAAGAAAATGCGGGTTCCTGTGTCAATGGAATAGATAGTTTAGCCCAGATGTTCGGGGCCTGCAGTCACAAGCATCTGCCACCCATCGTGAATCGCAGCTCCGGGCACGCAGTTTAAAAATTAGCAGGCTGGTTTCAACAAAGTGCATATTTGCAGTCTGCCCTGGAAAGAAGCGAGCATGAATACATGGGTGCCAAGTTCTGAGGACATTTATACAACTGTAGCAGCTAAAGGGCTGTTTTGCTGAGATGGATTTGGCGAGTCGGACCTGCTGTGGAGGTCAGTGATGGGTCCCAGCTCAGAGAGCCCAAACGCGGGGGGACGGTACTGCAGACACCCCGTGTGGCTCCTGCAGCGCTCACTGCAGCTGAGGACACGCTGGCCCCGCTTGGAGCAGTCTCTCAGCCTGCAAGCTGCAGGCACAAGCAGGCTCAGATACTCAACTTCACGTGCAAAGATGTCCGGACAAACACAAATACAATTTAGCACTTCTCACAAGCCTCTATATGCAGCACAGCTGGGATGTATTTTTATTTCCAGGTTCAAACTGACTTCTTCAAAACTGCTCAAGGGACTTGAGCTTGTAGCTTGTCACGGGCAGTTAATTCCGGGCACAGATTGCAAGGTGAGGTAGGAGAGTCACTGTGCAGGGAACCCAGGGATGATGCTCCCTGGCAGAAGGACTCTGCGGACAAGCTGCAGAGTTGGTGGTAAAGGGAACCAGAGGCACTGATCCTCGAGTAGAGCTCAAAATTCCTAGCAGTGAGATCACTCTGGTGCACAGAAATGCACTCAGTGAGAGCTTTCTGGGCAAACTCTGCTCACCAGTAATTGCACTGAGCGGGCTGGTACCTAAGGTGGCGAGTGCAGTGCCCAGCTCAGCTACTCCTCTGGGGCACTGTCTCGGGGAAGGCGCAGCCTCAACCACCCTGCTTTTCCTGCAGTGCTGCCAGTGTCCGCTGGTATCTCCAGGCTGCCTCAGAGACCTGTGTCGCATCCCAAGGCAGAGCAAAGGGAGGAAAGGCTGGGTGGGCACAGGGCAGCCTGCCCACTGCTCTACAAACCGTCCCCGTCCCTGGGCACTCGCTCCAACACTCCTGAACAAACCCACAGAGAGGACCCTGGAGGCAGCTGCTAAAAACCATGTGGGTGAAGAAATAACATTGCTCCCTGCTATGTGGTGAATCCTCTTGTGACTGTTCAAATTGCTCCACTGACCACACTGCCTGTCAGAACAACAGCCCTAGGGCTGCGGCACAAAGAATTGCAGAGATATTGGACCACATTTTTGAGTATGACCAAGCCAACCTGCAGTTAAGCTGTATGACTAAACCTCAAGGCAACAGTACTTTTTATGCACCTGCTAACCAAGATATTGCTTAAGCACAAGCAAATATCATGGCTGTATATTCATGCATATTTGCATTGACCACAGATAAATACAAACTGGCAGCTGTCTCTAGCTTCTGGAAGGCTGCCAAGGTGACCCTGTGGGTTACGAAGCTTGATCATCTCTCTCTCTCCCCTCTTTAAAAGCCCCGAAGGAGCCATCTCTCATTGTCATTACACCTAATAAAAATCTGTTTTATTCATTTAAAATCGTCAAAACATACTTTGCAAAAGTAATGAGATGTTCCAACTTCACTTGTTCCAACATACACACAACTTGGTTAGTTAAAGGAAACTGGCTTAGGAGATAAAGACACACATAGAGTGTAAAAGATTTTCCGGTCTTCATATTCCACATATACTCTGTGGATTTCTACAAATGCATCTTCATAGAGATCAACGCGGGCTTTTAAGAAAACCCCAGGCTCTGTGCACTGACCATAGGAGCTTCTTCATCCAAAACTTGTTTGATGCAAGTTTGCAGAGGGGCATTGCTCTGGCATGGAGTTCCTGTTGATGGAAGAATAAAATTTCTCCTCCCCTCTTCTACAGCCAGAGGCTTTTGGGCACCTGAGCTAGGAACTGTCTATGAGCTAGGGGCACAGCTTGCATTAAGCACAGTGGACCTGCAGGAAGCGGATGGGAAAGGACCTGCCCCACACCCTGCCGTCGCCAGCGAGGACATGGGAGCACTGACACAGCCAGCAATAGCTGGCTGCAGAGCAGAGCTCTGATGCAGAGCAATGGCCACCAGCGTGTCCCTGCCAGGCCAGATATGTGGCTAGGGACAAAGTGCCCACGCCTCCTCCACTGCTATCCTTCAAACCAACCACCTGGGAAAAACCTCACAGAACAGAAAGCTCCGTTTATTAGACAGTAATGACAGCATGCACATATACAGGACGGTATATCAATCCTAATTTAAGGGAAGCTAATTAAGTGCGGCTTTTTTTGGACAGCTTAAGGAAGCTTAATGAAAGTGGACAAGCATATCTACAGAGCAGTTAGTCTTTTTACCTTTAACAGGACATAAAGCAAATGGCTAGTGCAGCACTAAAAGTAAGAGCAGTCAGTCTGTGTGCTAGAATTACCATCATGGTAATTAAAATACTCACAGGCCACAGGACTGCACAAGTAGTTGCTTTTCTCTGTGCAAATATGTATGTCCGAACTCAGTGTTTGCAAGAATCAGAAAGAAAAAGTACTGTATAGTTGGTGTCACGAGGTTTAGCACAATGTATCAATTATATTAGCTTTTTGCCAGCTAAACTGTTCAGAAATCAACAGCTCAGTTAGAGAGTAGCCATAAAACACCAGCATCTATGACCCAAGGAGATTACATGTCCCACTGGACGGGGCTCCTTCTTCATTCAAGTGGAAGGCTGCCTGGATGAAGATGAAGCACCACGTTGTAAAGCAGCTCGATGCTGTTGGTGGAGCACAGTGACAGCCAGCACCCAGAGGACGAAGTGGCCGCACAAGGCAAATGCAACCGTGTAGCTTAGCCAGCCAGCGGCACACAGGTGATTCCAGCTGTCAGTGGAGGTGCTGAGGAAAAAGACATCACCACCAAAACAAACATCAATTCAGAGGATTGCATGTACCCATGAGAGCATCAGAAACCCCTTGAGGCAGGCTATGTGTGTCCACACACTCCCTGCTGCTGCCCCGCTTCCTGTCCTTGTCCAAAGCAGCCACTGACGCAAGTCACTCCAAGTCCCAGATCTACCATCTACCCAAGCAGGACTTGGCCAGGCAGGGGTCACAGGCAGCACTGAGACTGCCAGGTGTCCGGGCCCTCGAGAGCTGGGTACCTGACAGCCACACAGAGCTCCCAAGGAAGGGGCTGAGCAAGGAACCCTCAAAACCCTCCCAACAGGAGACCCCAACAGAGTAGCTTCGGCGGAATATGAAGGTGCCAGAAGACGGTCCTTCGCTACCTTCCTGTCCTGGCCTTCTCCCCAGGGCAGCCTTCAGACAGAGGCAACGCTTAGTGGCCACTCGTGAAAACAAGCGTATCCAAAGCAACTATAAACCGGAGCAGAGAAGTCCCCAGAAGCCATGGCCTCCTCCAGCACGGAAAGCCCGGCTGAAACCTGCTGCCTGGGGGTCCCCACCTTCGCACTCGGGACAAGGGCAGATGCATGCACAGCTCAGGGGCTGCCCAAGCGCAGCCACCCTGTCCTGCCCCATGCTTGGCACTTCCAGTCTCTCCAGTCCTTAGGTGGCTCCTGAAGCACCAAAGCCGAACCCTTTGCAGCAGCATTTCGCATTCGGACTGCTGCAGAACGGCAGTTGGAGGCAAGAAGTACCAACCATTTTGTTTACTAAAGTTTAGGCACTGCAAGCCTTCTTTAGGATATTTACAGCAAGAGTGACCGCATGTCTAGACGCTTGCAATGCATTTACATTCTGGTAGGGACTGTCCAGATTGTCCTGTTCTCTCCACTTTGTGAGTACGCACAATAGCCTGGTGGGAGTGAGGCTCAGCACCCTGGCTTGCCCTTATTAACTTCAGCTCAGAGCTGGCATTTTAAAATGAAGCAGCAAAGGCACTTTTAGAAACTTTAAGCTTTTCAGGTCATTTCTAAGACCCTGCTGAGCTCCATCTTGGAAAAGTTAAACAGACATCATTTCTCAGGGCTAGAAGCAGTTGTTTTAATTTGGAATTAGGCATCCTAGAGCCTGCAGTAAAAGCTACAAACATTTTTTCACACAACAATCCAATTGTTATGGCAACCGCAAAAATCACCCTCATTCCTCAATCACAAGCAAACCCGGCTCGAGGCCGGTGCCTGCACAGGTTTGTGATAAAGTGCCAGTGAACACGAGACCAGCTGCACCCGAGTCCATCACTCAGGGAGTATGAAGCGCTCTTTCACTGGAAGAAGTTGCAGGGAATAATCCATGCTTGAACATTTTGGAGACTTCAACCTCCCACTCCTGAAGACATCCATGACGTGCAATGTCTACTACATTTGTTACACTTGCTGTTGGCAGATTTTAGTTAAAACCTTAAGGTGGCTGTTTCCAGGATAGATTCTTAAAAGGGATGTGGTAAAAAAAAGAGCTGCATGGAACAGAAGTACCCTGCCATTCCAATGGCACTCAATGTAGCATATCAACCAAAACACATGACATATCACAAAACTTTATCCTTCCACACGGTGCATAAATTTCAAAATGAACTAAAATTATAAAGTAACAGGAAGCAAACACTGCCTTCGCCAAAGACTATTTGCATAAGCCCCAGAAAGACTTAGCGCAGCAAACAACATATAAAAGCTCAACTTCAACTCAAGTCAACACTGTTCTTTTTAATACCTTTGCATTTATGTTTTAGCTAATGTCCTGTTCTGGTTCAGAAAGCAGACTTTGGTCCAAAAGAACAGTCAACAGTGACTCCTGATATATTATTACACATCTACAGCACAAAACATTTACATTTCCAAGGAGTGCTTGCTGGACAGCCGAACCAGAATCAATTATTCCTGTTATATATTTATGGTCTCAAAGTAAGGAAGAAGTAGAAGGAAAAAAAGACCACCGCAGCCTTGTAAGAAAACTAAGCTATTTGAAAAGCCAACATATATAAAAGAGATCAGAGAGCCTGAGAAACCAAATACCACCAATATTTCCTACCAGTCATGCTGTAGTTGTGCCACAAATATAATGAGGTCTCTGCAGCACCGCTATCCCACGCAAGAAGGTGGAGTGTAATTGAAAATGCACTTGCATTATATAAACTACTTTAATCATAGATGCACAGAGCTAGAAATGGAAGAGACATTAGGTCATCCAACCCCCATAGGTCAGAGCTGGGCTACTCCTGACAATACGCCTGCAGGGACTTTCTCCAGTATCATATTAAGTATCTTTAGGGAGGGAGTTTCCAATGCAGTCTTTAGCAGTGTGACGATACAGTCTATTTTAGGATGGACAGGAAAGGTTAGTTCTGTTTTACCTTTTTTTGTCCTCATAACATCCCCTTTTATCCTTCTACCACCCTAAACGATTCTCGCTTCACTTTGGTCTGCATATTTTAACTATTAACTGCTACATCTTTCACAAACTTTTAGTTTCAACATTGGCAAACACACATTGAACAGTTAATCCTTCCCTGTAAATCAATCCCTCATCTCCCAGAATAGTTTGTTAGTCTTTTCTGGACTCCCCCCCTTCTTATGCATGCTGTGGTGTCTGAAGCCCAACTCTGCCTCAGCCAGAACATTTCCATTCGTGCCACCTATGGTGTGGGGTATGACTGAGTTTTCTTTTCTTGTTAGAGTGACGATGCAGCAATAACCAAGGAACGATGAGGCATCACCCCAGATCTTCGGGAATGTAGACAGGTCAGGCCTGCTTTAGACCTCTGAAGAAGCTTTACAGCAAAGATGCTGAAAAAGAGAATTTACTCTTTCTCTTTACATGGTTTGGATGACATCAGTGTCCTCTCCTGTAGCACAAGGAACAATGATAATGCGATAAGGCCCTAACGCAAACACTAGATTTGGTTATAGGCGTAAAGAGGGCTCCCAGCACTCCAGCCAGAAGGGGACCATAAGGAAAATGATGTTCCTCCAATGATGAGCCTGTCCTAAAGAGATCATCCCTGAAATGCCATGATGGGAATATATAGTCTCACACGCTGAAGGGCTTTTGCAGTTCTTCAGCTACAGCATTAGAGAAATACCAGGGTGGACAGACACTTGTGTCCCTACCCTGTCCCTACCACATGATAAACAGCTGGCAGAGAGACAACAGCTTCCACTCCAGTATCAGTAGAAGTAGTTGGTAACTCTGGAAGACTTTAGATATGTAAATACGAGAGGACAGGACACCATCTGCCCATCACATGCACATAAAGCTATTGTAACATAGTAGAATCGAGTAAGAAATGATCAATAAGAAATGTTTTCCAACAGATCTCAGATTTTACCCTAATTTCCTCCTATTCTATAATAGTGTCCATAAAACAGGGAGTTGGGAAGAATAACAAGTTGTATATATAACAACTTAGTTGCAAAGTTGTTATTGGTTTCTTCAGCATAACAAGTTCTTAACTAAGCAAGCTTAGTTTTGATGGTCTCCAGTATAAGAACAGAGTAAGGATAACCACATGTGCCTAAAAAAGATCAGGTGAAGTTGCCTGTGTGCCCGAGCGCTTCAGCCACTCGTACCAGCATCATTCTGCACAGAACAGTGCCACTACAATTGCTGTTTTCTTTGGTATAGTGTAGTACAAAATGTTATGAAAACAGAGAGAAGGTCTTGAAAAAGCAAACTGAACATCAGAAGCAAGGAACTGAACACATCAGCCTGACAGGAGCAATATCTTGCTCTGAGTTTCACTAAACAGCTGAGTATTGGACTAAATCTAATGGCTGAGTATTGAACTAATACTACATCTTTGCACTGATGGAGAAAGGGCACTGCCCCACACTGCCGGGATAGCAGAACCACCAGTGCAGGTACAGCCACCACCACCATCTCCTCGAGGCAACTCAGTCAGGAAGGGACTAGATCTGACATCCCGACACACCACTGAGTCATCCCTTGCGCATGTTATATCTCCCTATGGAGACCACTAAGTTAGTCACAGACCAGTTCGGTGCCCAAGGAGAGGGGAGAGATCACAATCTGGCCCTGTTTGTGTCTCCACTCCATGCCAAGATGACATTCAGGTCTGTAGCAATGCTGCTTATACATTCACTAAGCAAGACATTTCTCAGTTTCCATCAGAAAGCAGAGCATTTTTACATATCCTATTATAGCTGAGTAAGTCTTGCTCTACTTACCACTAGCTTTTTGTAGTGGAAAATCTCCAGGAAACAAGCTGTTTAATGATATTTTATCTGACTTGCGCTCATTTCAAACTAAAATCTTCCACCTGCCTAGAAAAGACATCTGTTTTAGAGGCTGCTGACTGCTTTCCCTCCAAGCCCCTTGCACAGCTCAAGGCTGTCATTTTTATCATCACCTCTGATTTTATGAACTCATGATCTTCTTGAGCATCAAGAGCAAAGAGCACGTTGTTAAATCTTTGCTATAAGCACTGCTAATCCCTGTTACTAGCTGCACCATTCGTCAAGAAGGACATAAACAATGGGCAGAACCTCAGGGCAGGAACTGTCCTGTTGCCAGTGATTTCCAATTACAAACAGTACTAAGAACAAAGCTTCCCCTCTGCAGCTGGAGGGAAACACCTACCTCCACTCTTCCAACCTTACCAACCGAAGGCAAGATGCTACATTTCTCAAAGTGAAACCAAAGTTACAATTTAGCCTTCAATAACTTTGATATCTTTCAGCGTGTGGCAGTGCTTCAAAGCAGCACGGTGTCAATTCAGGTCATAAGGTAGAACATCAAGATACAAACATTAGCTGAGCTGAAAGCTTTAGTGTGCTCTTTGAGCTCTTTGCCTGCAAGACCCAAGTTCATTAGCTCTGCCCTCCAGGGAAGAAAGTGTGCATTAACTGTTCCCTCACAAGGCTCTAGATCCTCACTGTCCCCTCACCTGGATGCTTTTCAGCCTTTCAGCAACCAGGAGTGATACTCATGCTCCTCGTGAGAGGAACGGTGGAAGAGCAGATCGAGGGGCGGTGATCCTTCCCCTCTGCTCAGCACTTGTGACACCACTGGAGTACTGGACCCAGGTACAGGGTTCTCCAATATGAGACATACACGGACATACTGGAACAAGCCCAGTGAAGAAGTCCCTTAAGTTGATTAAGGGATTGGAGCATCAGACATGCAGGGAGAGGCTAGGAAGGCTGGAACTGCTCAGCCTGGAGAAGGCTCAGGAGGTATCTTATCAATGTGTATTTATACACACTGATGGAAGCTGTAAATAAAAATAAAAAATAATACACCAGTAGTATCCAGTGATGGGACAAGAGTCAATGAGCACAAACTGAAATACAGGAAAATCTATGTAAGCATAAGAAAAAATAATGAACACTGAAGAAGTGGAGAAGTCTCCATGCTTAGGGATACTCAAAACTCAGCTGAAGCTGCTCTAATTTTTGAGCAGAGGGGTTGGATTAGATGATGCACAGAGGCCCCTTCCATCCTCAACCATTCCATGATTCTCATGAGTTCCGAGTTCCTTGGTTAAAGTCAGTTTCTGCTCTTCAGACAATATCCATCTTGCAGATATTTCAGTTTCTTGCCACAGCACCCTTTCTCTGCTCAGTATTTTTAGCTCATTGTTTTGTTTTTTGCCAGCTGAGAAACTGCAGTTTGTAATTTTACCTTCAGCTTCATATTTCTTCTTAAAAGTGAATACAATGTCCTGTTTATAATAATAAAATCACTAGTTGGCAGGATGACATCAAATGGAAAAAGAGAAAGCAACTGGAAAATTTAGAGCAAGCAATTTTGAGTGCCAAGTTTCACATTTGTAATAGTCCAGCGGAGGTCAACAGGCTCACTTATTATTAGGCAAATGGTAAAGAAATAGATATTCTCGAGTTCTTCCATGTTAGACTGTATAAACCATCCCTACTTGAACAGGCTGTAGTGCCATCCAAAAGGGTGATGTTATACATTTTCCACAGTAACACCAACAATAGGGCGCACGGAAAAGGCAGAACTGCTTTGCAAAGCACGGCCTTTTTTCTCTCTCCAATATTTAGGTTTTTGTTTCCCACTATGATCGGACTTTCCTGGCTTTAGTTTCTTGTCCCAGTTAAGCAGTAAAGGAAACAAAAAGATATGAATGAAATTAGAAACATTTGGAACCAGTCTTAGAAATAGCTTTAGGGTTTCTTAGATTCCTGGCTACACCTCTTGGAATGGCTTCCCCCTCCAATCCCCCTCTCTGCTGCACCCACCTCCAAAATTTGCATTTCCTCCATCACCCTGACCCTCTTCTGCTCACTAGCTATGTTTTATCCCACATCACCGAAACACCAAGGGCAAAGCAAACAAGGAAATAAAAATTACATGTTGAAACTCTGGAGAAGACCGAAAAAAGGCTGAAACTATGTTCCCATCAACAATTTGTTTCTGACACTAATGCAGCAATGTTTCTCCAAAACCAGCAAGCCAAATACTGTTGTCTTCAACCTACCTTCTCATTTTAATGAAGAAACACCATTCCAGTTAACCTGAATAATACAATGAGAATCTGGTCCTATCTGTATTACCATATTTAAAGTGAAGGGAAGTTTCCTCAGTTTCACAATTCTAATATTTTATGAAACTTCCTCTCTCAGTAAAATACAACTTCAGCTTGAAATCTCGACTCCTGGTACTTGCCTAGTGCTTTTCCTTGGAGGTCTTCAGTGCTTTTTACAAACAACTAGGCTAGAAGGGCACAGGAAATACCCAGATAATTATACAGACAGATAATACGATGTAGGTAAAACAGATGTCCAAAGCAAAACTATGCACCAGTGGGAGAGCAGAGTTAAATCAGCTGAAAGACTTCAAAGCTATCCACAAGGTTGGATCTTTTCTGCCTTAAGAAATATTAAAACATTATGTAAATGTTCTTTGTGAGCCACTACTGGAGAAATGAAGGAAAAAAATGTCTTGGAAGCAATTCTGCACAGGCTATTTAGGTGAGATCACAGCTGCTATCCAAACAGAGCAGGCATGGCAAGAACACGCTTCCTGTAAAACTGAAAGACTTGCAGGGAAATCAAGGAACATATTTACAAGATGGCATGAACAAAACAGCATTCCCTCATCTTCCTAGCCTCAGCAGACCAGCGAAACACATTGTCTCATTTTTGTCTAAAACTATACCCACAAATCTCTCCATAACAGAGAGACTAACTCGGTGCTCTAGGTCCTGCCTTGGAAATCCAACAGATGATATTAAGGAAATTGCACAGCAGATCACAGAAGTTATCCTTTGAGAAGGAAAGGGTCATTGCATACGGTGAAAAGAAACAAAGGAAGGTTATCTCCGAAGGAGGAAACACCAGAAAACCTAATGTTTTGCTCAGGCTTCAGTTCCAAATCCCAAAGGTTTGCCAGTAACTCATGACCCAACAGAACTTCCAGTGCTGCTACACACCTGGAAAGGCTTCAGTGTAGACAAAAGTATTTTAGGCCAAACTCTAATTTATGTTAACTCTAGTCAGGCAACTAACATGCAAACTGTATCAGGATGAGCTATTTTGGAGTGTTAACAGGAAATTCAAAGCCTTTATTTCACTGTCACTTATTTTATATTTTACTCTCACAAGCATTCACTGTGCACTGCAGTAATCCCAACAGCCTGACAGGTCACCACGTACTACGTGCAGGAAAGATAGGCAGTTGCAGAGGCAGGTGCCACCAAGCACGGGTCAAGGGAGGCTCAACTGCTCCGTATGCCCAGTTGAGAGGCCCACATTCAGACATCTCCCATTGAATGCCATCCCGTGCCAGGGCACGCAAGTTATTTGTAGCACCCTGGCAGACTGCAAGGGACTGATTGCCAACATGAAAGGCAGCATTTAATACAAAGGTGAGGTCAAGCCACCTTGTGACTGCACAGTCATCAGGAACAGTGTCAAGGTCTGACGGGTGAGATCAGAAGAGAAGGCAGTCAGATGTCCAAGTGCAGAACTCTGCTCAGTAATGACTCATGCTACTTTTACTAAGGAAACCCATCTTTTTCTAGGCAGACAAACCTCTCGCTGTGAGGACACGACTAAGATTTGCTTGTAATTTGCTTTTTATAGCCAGAGAAGTCTCATGTTATCTTCATATGTGTTTCGACCACAGACTAGTCATCAGTGTGGCACTTGACATTAAAAGGATTAAGAAAATAAGCTCCAATAATTGTCTTGAAAACCTTGACTGTTAAATGTTTATATTTGAGAGGATCAAAAGGAAATCTACTTTGCAGTATACACTATGCTCAGGAAGGGGCAGAGAAGGATTTAAATGACTTAACTGCAAAACTGTTATCACCTTGATAAGTCCCAGTGCAGTAATCCAGCAATAAAAAGAAATGCATTTAGAGTTTGTTTCCAAAAATGATTGTCTAACTGGAAACAAGTCAAGCTCTTTATTTGCTTGAAAGAACTTGGGTTGAAGAAACAGAGAATGCTACTGAAATGTAGTCAAAAAAGTACAAATAAGCACTTTCCAGTGACTTCTGAACTGGAGACTTATAATGAATTTCCTTTTTTTTCCCTTTCTAAGCTACTACAAGCCCACAGTCTGGATCTGATATCTGAGCGTTACCACCACTCCTCAGGCAGAAGTGCGGCTCTTTCCTGAGTCACTCCCCTGTACGGCAACTGCAGCCCAGTTAAGGTGAAGCAGTAAGAAGGTTACAGGCTATAGTGCAGAATAAGGCCCAAAGTAACCAACTGGCATCCAGATAGGGACAAAAATAGCTGCAGTTTATCCACTTATCCACTCAATTTGTTAACATCATGTGAATAGCAGATAAGCCAAGAGGGGCTTACCACATACATGCGAGTGCTAGTACCACTGCAAACAGGGGTAATCTCTGTCTTGGGGAATCAAGCTGTTTTACCTTAGCAATATGCAAAAAAGCATCATTACACTGAACTGTTGAATCTGTCCCCCACAACACAGCAAGAGCTGCCAACAGAGACAGGATGCTCTAACCTAAGCAAGCGTTGGAGCGGAACACACCATAGCACCTTAATAACCCATTTATTTCTTTGCTTTTTGCAACCTCCTTTATTGCTAGGCTTTAATTGAACTACTCTTTTGTCCTTAAGTCTTGGCTAGGGTAGAGGTAAATCTTTAATACAATATTTTGAGGTGTAGCGAGTCCATTTCTTTTTTTGGTAGACTGGCAGAGTCAGAGTGCCCTTCATCCAACAGACTGTGGAGTTCCTGGAAGCTGGTGGGAGGATCACAAAGCTGCAGGGATGGGTAACATGAGGTAGGTGGACAGCACAAAGGTGCCAGATTGCAGGGAAATACTGGTTGCCAAATGCTAAATTGATCAAGAGCTGTCATGAGCAGCACATGATACCAGTTCTTCTGAATGGTGAAGAACATTGGACAGGCAAACACAAGTCAGGTTCTCTCTGTGCTTCAGTTTTAGAACAACAATGTCCAGAATCATTTCATCTGCCAGGCATTCAAAAACTCTCTATAAAACTATCACTAAAATATGTAATACATTCCAGATAAAAACATAAAGCTTTCAGATTAGGAGCCAAACATCCAATTTTCAACAGTGCGAAAGCCAACAGTCCAGAAAGCTTCTACTCCTCAAAAAAGACTATTCTAAATAACTGAACTTTTGGTTTTGCAGGTGCTTTGGAAAGCAGTCTCTTTCCAGGCTAGCACAGGTAGCATATAGTAAGTCAGTACCTTCTCACAGTGTAATGAGAGCAAAACAAAACCCTGAACCAATTCACAAAGTGAGAGATCAGGTTTTTTTCTGTTACCTTAAATCTCTTCTCTTGGCCAGCTCTCCTGATGAGATAACCCAGGGCAGGTTCTGGGGAAGACATTCCAGGACTTCAGAGGAAAAGTCAGAGAAATCCACACCATATTCTGTCAGGATCCCTTCTGTTTCCGGCTCAATCTCCCCTGCCTGACCAAGAGATTTGGCCATCTGCCTGCAGAAAGAAAGGGATGATGTTTAAAGTGTATAATTAGAACTCTCCTGTTGTTACTTTCCCCTTCAGAAAGGTTGCTGAGTTGGTGAGCAAGTCCTCATATTCTTTCACCCATTCACTTCTCCTTTAGTTTTGGCATAGGACTTGGCAGGAATTCAGGACATATCATGACTTGAGTCTGCTGGAGACGTAAAACACCAGCCAGACAGCACCCTGGGTAATTTTGTGTATCTCATTTTAAGATGGTTTTATATTAATAGGTTTTTGTAGAGGAAGAAGAGTGTTTGATTACAGAAACAAAACAGCAAATATAGCAATATCCAATAAAAGTGCAACTCCCCACACAGGCTGTTCTCACTTTATAAATGGCTGGTTCTTGAACTCTTTCAGGCAGTGAACCCATTCTACCACAAGAGTTGAAATTCCCCTTTGCCTCCTTACCATTAAAAAAATGCAACTCATCTCCACTACCTGAACTGTGCATAGAGAGCAGGTCCCACCAGACCCCAAGCAGTTCTGCAGAAGACAGCTCATGACACTGCTATCCCAGAGAACAAGTTTCATGCAGGGAGAGGGTTATAGAACCCTAATGGCTTTTCCCACAAGAGCAGCATGCACAAACGAGCACATGGGTTGTCCTTTCAACCATTTTCTAGACTCTTTCAGGGACCTGAACACTCCCAGTAATTTGTCCCTTCTCTCCTAAGGAGGAGTCTCTGATCCATCATCCAACTGGAGGAGAGCCAGCTATCTAGGAGCAAGTCTAGACAGGGGAAACATCATGTCCCACATACTAATCATCTTTGACGAAGTATCTGCGCATGTGTGGATGAGCCTGCTGCTCTATTCTGCCTAGAGGAAGTTTCCATCTGCTCCAATGCAAACCCCAGCGAGCATTTGTCCAGGAGAGCTGGTGTCAGAGGAGGACTCAGTCCTGCACACGCTGCACGGACGAGAAATCCAGAGGAGTGGGACACTTGTTCCCTCCCTACCTGGTTACAAGTGCAAGATGAGAACCTGTGCCCCACAGTAGCTCTCCTTGCCCCCTTTCTTATTCCAAGACTGCTCTGCAGGTACACAGAGCACAGATTTTTTTTTTTGCTTTGCTGTTGTTTTCATATAAATATATATGTGTATATATATTTATACACACACAGCTATACACAATGCCATTAGGAAGAATGGCACTTTACACACAATAGAGATAACATTCCTGGCACAAGGAAATTACAGCTGAAATTTAGGCAAATCCATCAAAATATGACGCAGAAGAGCTGGGTAATAACACAATGCAAATACAGCCACTCTAATAAGTGTTTTTCCACTGCATAAAATGCACAATCATTATATTGATCCTTCTGCTTTAATTCTAATGAGTGAGAACAGGCACTAATTACTTTCCTAAATCGGGGCCAAAATAGAGTACTTGTCATTTGGACAAGCAAGATGCTCTCAGTGCTTCAAATGAGCCATAAAGCCACAGAACAGGCCCCATCGCTGCTGCACAAGCGAGCCCATCTTCTTTATGGGAGCAAGGCCGTCTCTCTGCGCAATGGGAAGGGCTGGGCAATAAACCTGTCACACTGGGTAATATGCTGAAAAGGATTGTGCACTTTGTGGCGTGGTAAATTGTAGAGTTCACATTGCCCGGCTTTAAAATAAAAATGAAAACAAGGATAAAAGATATTTCCCTCCATTGTTTCAATTTTATGTACAAACTGTATGGCAAAAATACGTGTACATTTGGCATCTCGGTATAATTCTCTGTTGCTGCAGGTTGGTCCCAGGCTGATTCTTATTTTAATGTAAATAAACGAGACATCAGCTTTAGTTCCCTCACCCTCAGCAACAGTAATAAACTAGGGGAATTGCCAAAAGTTAGTGCAGGGTTGGGAGACCTGGTGAGGACAAGTCTATGGATCTTTAGGACCCCCAGTAGCTCTCTCACAAGGACCACTCTTAAGCCTGCAGCTTGAACCTTATGCCTCACACTAAACACTTTAAGGAAAAGGTATCGACTCAAACAATTTCCATGGCCAGAAGGATGAATGAGGGAAAAAAATAAAATAAAAGAATAAAAAGGAAGAGAAGCAACACACTGCCCTACCAAAAATGAAAAGGCACAGCAAGGGACAAATTTGCAGGTGCCCCTTCCCTTGGAAGGGCAGAGCAGGGAAGCAAAACACCAGAGGTGGCTGGGCACCTTTGCTACAAGGCATTGGCAGCCTCTTTCACTGCCAGAAGGCTTTCCAGCTTAGTTTGGAAACCCATGTTTTCTTGATCCGTTTACTGAAATTAGATTATGAACCATAAGGGGTTTACCCAGAGGTTTGATATAGGACTAATGTTTTAATAGTAATTAACATTTGATTTACAGCATTCCAGGGAACATTTCCCAAGTACCTTGAAATAAAAAAGCATGCAATGGACTTTAATTGGGGCCATGTTACAGTCACACAGACATCATGACTTGCATCAGAGCAAAACCTGACAGGACAGCATGTGATCAAAGGTAACACATATAGGATCATAGATGGCCCCAGAGCGAGAGCCAGGCTGCAAATTGCTCATGGGCTTCTGCAGCCACCAATGGCAGCAAGAATAACTCAGAGGTCTCTGCACAACAAGCAGCACGTGGCCCAGCAGCAGCCAGACGTTTGCTCCCCAGCTTTTTTTTTAATGTTAAAATGTATTTAAAAAGTTACAATGGTTAGACAAACATTTATTTTCTATGATGCTGATAGAAGAGTATTAGAGCACTCTGCAGAGATCCCTTAATACCCTCGTACTGACGTCAGACACAGCGGTAGTATCCAGGCATGGAAAGCCCTGGAAGGGAATGTACTGCGATTAGGATTTTGGGAAGCGTGCGAAGCATAAGCATTGCCCAAAGAGTATTTCTCCAAAGCAGGTGCAGCCACCCTGGGAGCTGCAGCCTCACTGGGACTTGGTTTCCCATGAGCGAGTGTTCGGGGCAGAGTCGCACATGCTCCACGTTCCTCTTCCCAGGATCCCCATCATGCAGCCAGCCCCTTCCACGAGCACACACTTGAGCCCTCCTGGCTCTCCAGACTCACCTAAAACTGGCCATCGTGTTCAAAGGTTAGGTGATAAGAAGTGTCCAAAAAGACAAAGCACAATTACATAAGGCTCATTTCCTTTGGAAAGCTGGGCAGGCTCCCAAATGGGACTGAACAGCTTCCATGGAGATTCAACAACCTCTCCCTCTCTCTCTAGAAGAGACTTCCTCACCATAATCTGACCAGGAGGGTCTTTCAGCAGCAGTGGAATATCCTCCACAGCCACAAGCCTCTGCATCTGAGGGGAGGGCACAATGCAGCAGGAGAGGGGAGAGAAAAGGAGGCTACACGACTGCTCCCTTCACTCTGGGCCTGAAGCTGCCCAGGGTTCAAGGCGCCAGTGGAGTGGGGACACCAGAGTGCCAATATTGGAAGCGTCCAAAGGCCCCACAGGAAGACATCTGTGGGGCTGAGCACCTCCAAGAGGCTAAGCTGCATCACGGAGCAGTCCCGAACTCTGAAGTCTGAAGGGCTCAGTCCAGCTCAGCCGTGGTGCCGAGCTGCCTCCCGCCACGCTGCCCATCCCGGAGCACAGCAACAGCACCACACTCCCTGCAGACACGGAGCCATCCTGTGCTCCCCACCAGCACGATTGGCAGCGCCAGGGGAATGCAGCTCTTCTGAGACAGGCATGTTTGTGAGTAGGTCTCTTTCCAAAACAGCTATATTGGCTGGAGATCAAACCCTTCCTCATGCCTTACAATAAGCTACCCAAGGTTATCTCATTATTTCCCTTCAAACCAAATACTCTTTGATCTAAACAAAAATAGGTACTGTGTATATGTATGTACATATATGTGTACATGTACACACACATATACACATACATACATGTATGTAAATGTATATGTATTTATATATATATACACATATATATACACATATATATATGTCCAGAGATGTAAGGAATTCAAATCACTTGGATGACTCTGAAAAGAGCAATAAGAGAAAGATCAGAGTACAAGGCTCCATTTTATTGCAAATCCCATGGCAAAGCTTTTCACCTTGACAGACCTGCATCTAAGGCCCTGAGGTGGAACAGCCACACAGGTCCCATGTATCACTGTGTCTAAAAGACACACAAAGGGAATTAGTGACTATATTTTTACTTTTTTTTCCCTCCTCCTCTTCTAAACAGTCTCATCTGTCATCATACTGCATGAGCAAGGAAAGAGTCTACCTTAACCACCTCCAAAGGTCCAGAGAGGTTTGGAGCAATACCCCAAAACTAAAACGCAAGTCTCCAGAAAATAACTGTACTGTATTTATCTGAAAAAAAATGACAACATTTTCAACTATTTTGCTTTATCTGCTGCCTAGACTGGATATAGTTAAAGAGCATTTCACTGCCACAGTAAAATCACTCCTTGTGCAGCCATCCGAGGAAGGAGTGCGGCAGCAGCACAACACACCTATGGCATTCACCAGCTGGACATGGAAACATTAGTTCCTCCCTTGCTCCTTTCTACCTACCAGGGCCCAATGAAAGCCACAGGTGAACAAACATAATCAGGGGTGGCAGGGTGGCCTTCAGAGGGGACAGTGTCTCATTGGTGACCACCAGGTGGCAATCATGGGTCACAGAAACACACCCCTACCCCAAGGGGACTTCTAGGGACTGCCGAGTTCCTCAATGCAGGTGACCACCCTGCAGACCAACCTGCCAGTCACCACGAAGACCAAGAGCATCCTGTGAATTGTACCAGGAAAGAGACCAGGAAAGACAGCACTGAACCTCCTAAGGGAAAAGGAAAGGAAGGAAGGTGCATGTCCAGTTGTGAAAGATCAGCTACAGGATGCAAACTCCCTGAAAATGTCCAAGGCATCCAGGAGAAATGACTGCTAAACCACTGTGGGAGTTTTCCTTGTGGTACTTCCAAACTTCAGATGATGCTGAGCTGTGGGATCCGTAACCCAGATATTTTCAAACCTGAAGTGGTGTGTGGCCAAAAGGATATAATGAAATCTGTGGGCAGAGCTAGGGGGAGCAGAGTCCCAGGACGCACTGTCCCTGGAGCTACAAGTGACTCATATTCTCAATTCCTTTAATGTGTGCAGCAAGGGAAAGGAGCTCCAGAGCCCAAGCAGCATGGCACTGACACGGGGGAACAGCAGAGACAGGAAGGAAAACTTGCTTGGCTGCTTGTGATGTTAACGGTCTCTTCTATCAAACCCGCCTGAATGACTTCACCCAGGGGGCTGTGCAAGAAGAAATACCCAGGAAGGTCCGGTGACAGTCATCCCAGCAACCCAACCATGTCAGAGGGTCCAATTCCTCACCAAGACAAGAAAGTTGAGAAAAGCAAGCGTGCAGTGAACTGTTGATCAGCTCTTCATCTTTCCTTCAGGTGGCCCATGACAAGCAACATGGCCAGCTGATAAACAAGTCCCAGAAACAAACAAGATCTTTAGGGACCTGCAAGAAGTTTCATTGTGTTTCAGTGTTTAAACAAGCATGTATTTGTAGCTAAAAACAATGGGTCACCAAGGTTTTATGCTCCCATCTCCACAAGGCTCTTACTGAAGGGCAGTTGAATCCCAGAGGAAACGACTACATATGAAGGCAATTGTTGAAGTTTTCTTTCCTGACAACACCCTTCACGTCTTGGAAACTACTGAAGCAACCAGATGGGAATATATAATGCCATCAGAAGCACAAATTAGACAAACATTCATTAGCCAATGAAACAAGACATTAGCCAATTCTCCTAATTCCCCCCAGTTGTGCTGAGAAGGGGGGATGTTCACAACAAGAAGCCAAGCGGTACAATCACCCTCCAGTCTTTCCTCTTTTGGAGTCAGAGGAAGACAAAATATCTCCGCCAGCAACAAACTTAGTCATAGGGAAGATCACAGCACAGCCAGCCCCTAGTTAAGTGGGCTCCAAGAGAGGCCACTATAGTTCATGCACAGCAGTTTAGCTAGGAAATACTGAGTGACAGCTGCTCATGTGTTTCTCAAGAAGTACACATGGAACTTGCTATTACTGGGCACACAAAGCAGCCACAACTGATAACAACTTAAAACTCAAAACTCAAGGGAAACGGGGGCTTAATTTACTTGTAGTTTTAGAGCCGACAGAACTGTGCCAACACACTTGCTTTAAAAAAAGGTTTTATATAAAATTTAAGTTTTACCAGGTGTTTTAAGATGAGATGACTCAGTAAAAAACTCTGTATTGGACACTATGCATCATCCATGCTACCCCACCAGAACAGCTTTGCAAGGGTAAGAGAAAGGTGGCTTTACTCCCAGCTCTCATTACCTCTCCAAGTACAGCACATACTCCAGATTACATCCAAATCACATCCAGATCCTCACCACCTTCACAATTTCACCACAGCATTGCCATAGCTCAGAATTATCTATTCTGTATCACTAAACAACCCAAGACTACTCATTTTTTTCCCAAGATAATTGCATAAACTTACTCATGTCCATTATTTAGCAAGGGCTACTCTACACCAAACAGTGAACTGCTCCAGCTGGGTACATAGTGCACTGCAGCTTTTCCCAAAAGATCACAAATACAGGGTCTTCCCCATGGCAAGGCAAAAACTTGCTAACTGGATGCAACCCAGCAGTAGTCATTTGAGCAGTCCTGTCTCAAAACCTCTTCCTTCATGGAAGCACCTCTGATACAAACTCTGGACAACATGGAAAACCTTATTTTCCCTCCTAAGCATACAGTGTGCAGTGCTCTTCTGTTTCAGGAGCAACAACTTGGTTTCTAGCATTCTTCAAAGCAAATTTAAATAGCACATTTTTGACTTCCTACTTCATTTCAGCAAGGGCTTAAAAAGACAAAAGTGATTCTCACAGTGACACTCCTCTGACTAGAGTGAAATATCTATGTGCTTCTTTTTTTGCTCAAAGAGAGAAAAGGCCAAGAGGCTGCCCACCTCCCGAGTGTGCTCGTTCTGGTCAAGCCAAGCGCTCGTGGGTTCCCCCTCCAGACTAAAAGCTCACCTGAGCATAGACCCTACGCTCATTCAGGCTGCCATGTGCACTGAAGCATCAAAAGAAGCTTTATGTAGCCATAAGATTTAACTAGCAAGCAATTATCCTTATTATCATAGCTACCTCACCAGCTATAAGAGTGATGTTAGACACCTTCTTATTAACAGATTTCTGGCTCTACAGCATGTATTAGACGAAGCAAAACCAAGTAAAATAAATAAGACCAAGTAAGAGAAATCTGACTAGAAATCTTATTTCTATTTCCAATAGCAGTCACATACCCTGTTGCAAAGTTGCTGTCTTCTTTCCAGTCTACTATGCGACAGATGAAGAGCGTATTTGAATAGTCCTCAGGTCTGGATGGAAAGTCTGCAGGGCAATCAGCCAAAGACACATAGGCCCTAGGCACTCTATGGTCCACAGGTGAGAACATGGCACACTTCTTGAAGAGTTCACTGTTCTTGTCTGCTAGAAGCTTGATGAAGCCTGTGGCTGCTCGGGAATGTTTCTTCTCCAAAATATAGACCACCTGGAAGAAGAACGGTTTCTAGAACTAACACCTTCAGAGAAACTTATTTTCTTTAACATATTAGGGACACAAAGAGACTCAGCACAGTATCTGGAAAGTTGACAAAAAGTCTTCCTCATGTTTTTTGTGTGTGCACACTCTATTTCTTAGATGAGTACCTATTTGCAATGTTTTTTTTTTTTTTTTGCCATCTTGCTCAGGGCTATAGAAGAGCTAAGTGCCTTCCAAGTGCTAGCTCTCTACAGCAATTTTCTTGATTGCAGAACAAAACCAGACAAGAAGCAGATGCTTCCAAACGCAGAGAATTAGCCACAATATACAAGCAACTTCTGTAAAATCTTTCATTTGTATCCTCAGCCTGCGATTTCAACATTCGGTGCAGAACAGGCCAGTTCAAAAACGGTGCTTTTGGCGGATCCAATGCTAACCACAGGAAAGGATGTGCTGTGGGGAATTTGGCAGTTCTCTTCTCTCTCTGCTTTCTGAAGTTAGGGGTTATTTTACCTTTGTACAAGATGGTTTTGAAAAGAATAATAGATTACAATATCATTAAGTAATTGTTCCACAGAGGTGTTCATCCAGACTATATTTTTGTAGACCTTAATAAATCACTGGATAACAAAAATATAGCCAATTTCCTAAACTTACCTAGAAGAATCCTCCCAGAAGGCTTCAGGAGTGACACCTCTGTGCAATTATGAGCACTGGAATTGCCACACTGGATGAAACCAAAGAGCACTCCAATGTAGAAACAGGGACCAGAACGAAAGGCCAAAGAGGAAAGTGCAAGATGTGGGAAAAACTTGACCTAGTCTGATTCAGTGGTCTTTTTTTTTTATAATTTAACATTCAGAGATCAACTTTGAACTTGAACCAACAGCCCAACAGTCTTTCCAAATACTGCAAGAATTAATTCTGACAACTTTGGAAATCTTGACATTCTTATTAGTATTCAACCTTTCTCTGAATCTTGCTAAATAATTTTGCCCAGCAAAAAAAAAAAAGGAAATCTAAACTAGGATAATTGATAAAAATAACAAGACACTTGAATTTTATCAGATCAAATAATAATTCTTGCAACAGGGAACAAGATTCAAAGACCAACAGACAGAAGACGACAAGGAGGCCAAGGATGGTCTCTTGGTTCAGCTTTTTGGAGCATAATGCATGAATATCCTTCTGATATACATGCACGCACATGCCTATCATCCTACATGCACTTACCTTAGCTGTCCTTTGAAGAAATTTATCTGGAAGGAGCTTGGGATCATTCACTTTGGGCACATCGTCTTGCTTTGTTCTATGCGCACCACCAATCCCAACAGCCTTAACTGTGTCAAACAGGAAAGAAACACAAGTTACTATAGTACATTTCCATCACCAATTTATATTGGTCCTTTGTAAACTGCAATACAAGGTGCATAACCTAGTCCTAACTTAAATGAGGGATCTCTTAAGTGTTAAGAACAGCTAGGCATTAAACAACATTTATCGTTTCTCCAGGCTACCATGAAGAGCAGATATACTGTCTCTTATTGCGCACATCTGCTGAAAAACAACAAAAAAAATCAAAATAAACCCAAACTTTACAAGTACCCCTACACCAGCCATAATAAACAAAATGGTGGAAAACACATTATATTTATTAAATACTAAGAACTGCATGAATTTCCTGGCATTTCTTAGTTGGAGTCATTAATATTATATAAATAGTCCGCAACATACATACATGCATTTAATATTTAATTTCCTTAAAAAATGTTATGCAAAGTTATAAAATGTATGTTTATCTTAGAAACTGAGACCGCATCTGCTAAGTTGACCCTCCTCGGCTCCAGACCAAGATTATTAAAAAGCCGTAGGAAAGTAATCCCTGCGTATGACAAACAGCCGCGCTCCCGCCCCCTGACATTCCTTCACCAGATACCAAGAATATTTAACCAACTGCCAACTAAATTCTAGTTTGCAATTTTCAAATATTCAAGCATCTCCACTAGAAAGCATCTGTCATAGGTAGCTAGCACAGAGAAGACTTTTCAGTATTTACCAACAGCCAAAGTGATCTTTGCCACAAGGGGGGACACTGGGACCAGGCCCTCACAGGCTAAATTGCTGCTGGGAGCCCATGGTTGCCAATTGGACATTGTTTTTAAGGAGAGAGACATCCACGAGTTCTTTGCTGGAGGGCTTGTGGAAGACACCTGCCTACCTCCACTGCTATGGAAGTTGTGTCCACCTCAAGCACACAAGCTAAAATCAGGTCTTGAGCATTCAAAAGAAATCTGCTGTCTGAAAAAGACACCAGGGCACTGACTGCAAGTTCCGAGGGCCGGAGCTGTCACCACTTCCCTTGAAGGACGCAAGACAAAGTGACACTGCGCTGATGAGCCCGATCCAGGAGGCCAGTGCCACTCACGCCAAAAAGCCTCAAGGAGAAGAGCAGTGACACCCAGCCCCAGGCGACACCCATCTGTCCCGCCAGGCCCCTCCACAGAAGCTGCTGGTGACGTGAAGGCTGACGGGTGAGCAGGCCCCACGTGGGCAGCACCGCAGCTGCCGGGAGCACGGAGCGGCCATGGGGAACGCGGGCCCGAGCGCGCGCAGGAGTTGATGCAGGCCCAGAAGGGCAGCTCTTCTCTCAGCAACCAGCCCCGAGGGTTATGGTTGTGCCCTGCTATCATGAGGGCACCTTCACAGATGGTCGCGGCTTCTCCGATGGGCTGCCTCGCCTTCGGGCAACATCAGAGCAGCAGTCGCTTGACAATGATGGCTACAGCCCTAATGACACTCTCAAGTTTTCATATGCTGCTAATTATCCCCAGCTCTGCCTTTTGATACAGAGCTCTTCAGATTTGGGCTCTCCCCACAGATGCTCTTTTTTTCAGAAGAAACTGAGACTGTATCTCATTTATCATATCTTTATTGACTTCCCAGCAAGGCTGAGAACCACCAGCTATAGATATGCAGCCATTTAAAAAATTAAAATCCTTAAAAATTCTTTGGTATTTCTCTGCATGAATTGGACTCAAGTTGGAATAACAAGGGTTACTAAAGGATAAGATCGCCATTGTGTCTCATGGTGACAAGCAAGTTTGAAAAATTGCTTGGGTAACTATAAGAGCTTGAAATATGGGGATACCTCAGTGGTGCACCTCATTTGTTCAGCTCCTGTAAGGTCTCTGTCAGATGGAGATTGTATCAGGAAGTTAGTAAGAATAAAAGCAAGGAGTTGCCTTTGTTTTTGTAAAAGTTTTTGCGCGCCATCAGTTAATAGTCGTGAGTTTACAGCGTTCCAGCCATGGAGACAGCGAGGACAAAGAACGGGACGATCTGAAACACAGAGCAGCACTGGCAGGCACGATGGGGGGTGAGGATTTGGGAGTCTTCCAGGGACCATGCGGTTCAGGCACACCTGACCCATGCCCGGGGGTGACTGGGTTGAGCTCTCTCCCACTGAACGGCACAGAGTGGTTGGAAGAGAAACCAGACCTAAACGTACTCAGAAAACAAGGCTGGCATTTGCTGCTTTCAAAGCCTAGTGGAATGACAGCACCAGCTTAAGGTGCAGTAGACAGGAAGGAGAAAGGGAAAAGCACCAGAAGCCTTGATCTGGGAATATGTCCTTATTATCAACAACTCCTTTCCACTTTCTAATTCCTATTTCTCCAAAAAGTCTCTTGTATTTCTTTTGCTGAAGCAGTCTTCTCTGCTAAAAATAATAATAAAAAAGTCCCAGTAGCTGTGTCCTTGGAAGATATCACACAGCCACAGGTGAAAGCACAGCACCCCAGAAGCGCCATTAGGAGGACAGAGTATGGGTCACCGGGATGAAGATAGGCAGGTCTGGAGCATTCCTCTTCACTCTGCCAAAGCTGAGCCCCTGAGGACTTATTGCAAGCACTAGAAGACATCCAAATTCTCACTGTGGCACACGGTAGAACCTGTCTTTTTTTTATTTCACATTCAAAATCACCCTTTAGGCCTTTGGCCAGCTGAAGAGGACCTTCTTCCTTGGGTCTTCCTCAATTTCAGTATCCCTCCCCCAATGAGATGCCAGCAGATAAAAGCTAGGATCCACACCTAAACTGTCAAGAAAGCAAAGGAAGAAAAACTACCCTAGCCACATATTCATGCACATGTTAATCTAGCTTTAGTGTCATTGGATACATTTACTGATGGGCAAACCTCCTGAAATAAGGGAGAGGCAAGAAAACACCTGAGGAATTCTGTACTCCTGGCTTTCCTATAGTTTGTAGCTGGCTCCTTCTGAAGTCAAAAATTTACTGGCACTGAAACTGCATCTAATGATTACAGGTCAGCATCAGCAGAGCACCAGGGCTTCATAATGACAAATCTCTCCATTTAAGAGAGAGAATTATAACTCAGATCCAAAGTCCATCTGGCTCAGTTGCGAAATGACTAGTTGGAAGTCTCAATATCAAGACAGCAATAAACTTTCACAGAGAGTCCGATACCCAACTCCCAAAAAATACAGTTGTGATAGACCCTCTCTTTCACTACCTGTTTTGCCTTTTTCCTTCCCACTGAGGCTGGAATTTTAAGTGTGGGTAGACAGAGAGGTATCAGGACCCTATCAGAAACTGACATTTCAGAAAATCTGAGCTGGGAGCTGTTACACCTCTCACTGGAGTGTATTTCCACAGAGGCAATCCTAAAGGAGAGTTAACTGGCAAGAGAAGCAGCATTTAGGGCAGAGGAGGTGGGGGAAAAAAAACTCTTTGGTTTATGTTCCAAACTAAAAATGAATTATTCTGACCCCTTTACTGTAGTGGTTATCCAATGACCATTCAATATTTCCACCCTGAGAAAAGATGTGTTTTTTGAAAAAGATTTACTATGTTAGCTTGGGCAATACTTCATAAGCTTATCTTACAGTGAAAACACACTTAAGCTGCTAGGATCCAGTGAAACTATATTATAACCTTAGCGTTTTCCTTTCAGCGATTATCCGACAAACCAAAATTGTAATAGTTTTACTTAAAAAAATTAGGCATTAAATTAGAAAGCCTCTCAAATTAGTTAAGTTATTACCAACAAAGCAGATCCAGGACATTGTGGAATTTGTCTCTTTCTTTAAGGGATCAGTTTAGGCAGATCTAATGTACAGTTAGATTTGCCTGACAGTCATTCCTAGGTCAAACTCACTTTCTTTTAAGCCCCCAAAATCTCCTCTTACAATTAGATTACCATGACATTAAAGGGTGGCCAAACTGGACCAAAAGTCATCAGACTAGAATTCTGATTAATTGTGACAGATCCAAAATTATTTTCACTAGGTCTGCATTGGTCACTGTGGAAATTCATGATTCTGTCCAAAAAGAATACAATTAAAGATGCAATATCCACTTGCAGGAGAAAATATATCATAGCTAAAGATCTCAAAAACACCAGACTGGAAGAAAAAACTCCCTCTCTGAACAGAAAGTTAAAAAGAAGTTCAAAGTTTGCTGCTTCAGCTAAAAAATCTTTAAGATAGTTGTTTTACTTCACATTGGTATATCTAAGAATCCCATCAGAAGACTCTGCTGATACCAAGTTTTTTTAAAAAAAAACAAAATACTACACTTTCGGTTGGGGCATCGATTCCAGAACATCTGTAAACCTTTCAAAAGCAAAGCTTATTTTGCAAAGAAACACCACCACTTCAGTTTTCTGATGTCTGTTCCATTACAGTTTTCAGCATATTGTGTTTTAGCATCAGACATATAAAAAAGTGATGTAAACACATTAATTATAAATTTCCTCTCAAGGATAGTATGCTACACTCAAAATACTAATTTTTGGAAGTTTAGCCTATATGAAGACAAGAGACACATGGAAATGAAAATTCACCTTAAAAAAAAAAACAGTATAAACATACATGCATAGATTTGTCCTAAATTACACTATACTGTTGCAATCTTCCTTTCAAGGGATAATGAGAATGAAAACTGTTGCAGCTTAGAAGTAAATACAACAATCTGTCAGCAGTATTTATTGGTACAAAACAGCCTTTTTCTTTAACATGCAAAATTGCTAGTGTTGAGCAATGGCTCACAATCATACCTGGCCCTGTTCCGCGCCCCCCGCCTCCCCTCCCAAAAAAAAAAAAAGAGAGAGAGAGATCTGATGAGCAAAGTAAGGCTCTGTTTTCATAACAAGAAATTCTCCTGCATGGAATCTGCAAGATACAGGTAAAAAGTGAACTCACTCAACATCCTCCTGCTCCCCAGCTACCCACTGCCACACTACCTACAGGAACTCCATTTCTTGAAGACTGCTTCCCCTCCACAGATTTCACTGATGTTTAAGATCTGTATGTGAGGTGGACTTGGCTGTCCAACACAGTTACAGAAGTCACATTTCTGTGATGAACCAGGCTGGAAAACCACCACGTACAGCAGGTGACAGCAGGTTCTCTACAAGCCTCCCCTTCGCTAGCCAAGGCTACAGCAGTGCTCACCACATTAGTAGCTTGGCAGGAACAGTACAAGCAACGGCAACCAACCTGAAATTGAGTGCTTAAAGAACAGAAATAACTTAGAGATGTTTTCTTCAACTATTCATTTAAAGACTCACCTTGCCATAGCTGTTCATGTCTGAACACCTGAATTTACACATCTGCACACCCAAAGGCACTCCAAACACGAGAAGCAGGAGATTCCTATGATTAGCAAAGACTTCTAAAGATGCAAAAATAGGTGGAAACCCTCAGAAAGGAAAAGGAAGGGCAGAATAATAGATCTAAACAGCAAAAAAAACCTGCAATAACAGAACAAAAGCAATGCGAGTAGGTGAGTACAGCTGGCTTCCTTACACAAACACACACACACAACTCAGACAAGTATATCATTATTTACTTATGTTTAGCTACATCCGTTAAGCATTATGGACGAGATGGCAGAACAAGACAGAAGTGTCACTTCTTACACTCCTCCAAGCCTGTTTCACTACAAAGAATCGAGATTATTTTGGGAGCCTGACATCTAGCCCGAAAGATCAAGCAGTGTCTCTCTTTAGTCATATCCCCAAATTACAAGCACAGCACTGGTATTCTGGGATCCTGGTCCTCTGATGTCCATGAGAAGCTGCCAGTCAGCTGGGCAGTTGGAAGCTCTGTTGCAAAAGAATTAAATCTAGAAAATCAGGTAGTGTTGCAGCCTCTGTAAACACAGTTTTATTAAATTAAGGATGAGTAAAATTAAAACATTACAAAAACATTTCCATTGAATATTTTGTCTATTAAAATGTTCTTCCTTCCTGTAGGTGCATTTGTTCCTGAAGTGTTTGTGTACAAATTTACCATTTGGAAAATGTTCGTTGAATGAATCTTGATCTGATTCATCCTGGAAATCTTACTGCTAACAATGATCCTACTCTAATATGTTTATCTTTACACCCACCATTCATTCTCATTATCATGCCCTTTCACTTACATGAAAATTTGTAACTCAAGGGAGAAACACAGGTGAATTCAGGCACATGTGGCCATGTGCTGAACTTAGCCTATTACCTAAATGCATGAATGTTTTTTTTTTCCTTTACCTTGCTTGAAAAGTCCTTTAGGGGTTAAGATAACTTCCTAGGAAAGCAGCACATAAGAAGCTGTTACAATATTAACTTCCATTGCAGCAGTCAGCTACACAGCAAGAGGAGGACTGAGGCTTCCTCAGCCTGTAGCATTTACCCAATGCTATGGAACAGCCCTATTTCTTCAACATCAGAAGAACACTTTCCTTTAGTTGTTGTTCAGTTGTGCTGTTTATCTTTTAAGAACTCTATGCTCCTTTTAAGATAATTTATAGTAACCATCAAAAGAGCTAACATCAGAGATCTGCAAGCACGAACTTAGGATAAACTAATGCAGAGCTGTCTCGAGCAGCTGAAACAGCTCCAGCTTCACTGCTGGTCTTCCAAGCTTCAGCAGAGTGAAACTGATCTGATTTTTGACAGTTCCACCTCAAGGATTTCTATTAAAAGCCATGTAACTGAGAAGATTTCCTGGTGAGCTTTCACTCTGCTGTGGCCTAGAAACGCTAAGAGTTATGCAGTGGAGACAATCCATCTCCAGAAAGCTGGAGGCTAGGAAAAAAGAGAGAGGACTCCTTAATAGCACTCAGTGCATTGGAGTCTCTTAAGAGGAGGGAAAAGAACATTTATTCCTTCTAGCAGCCAGTGAAACTGATGGGCTCCGAGTTCGTCACAGATTTCATGGCAGTCAGACTGAAAGAAAGAACAAAAGCAGAGTGGAGGGACAACACATTACACAGACTCTCATTATCATCTTCCTTTCCCTACTTTTTAGCCAAGCAGCAGAAAAATAGTAGCATCTGTCTGAGCTCTGCCTATCCCACTATGAGACACTACATGCAGAAAAGACTCCTGGTGCAGAGAGACATATCCTAAGGCACAAAAAAAAAAGGCATCTACTCAAACTGAGAGAGTGAGGGAGACCACAAAATAAAGCATGGATGTATGAGCAAAAAACATAGAGAATTATATTCTGGATTACAAAGACACTTTTCCCCTTTGCTAGAGGATTCAAGGAGCACGGATCCCCTTCCTCATTATTGCAGGGCCCTGCTGCAGAAGGGCGAAGCGGCGCAGACTGCCCTTCACTGCCGAGTCAAGCAGCCCCGCGGTTGTTCAGTAATAGCCTCAAGCCAACTGCAATTTGGTCGCCAAGCAATTTTGATTTATAACTTCTGACTTTCTAAAGTTACTAGAGACTGTGACAGTCACATTTGACTTTAAAAGAGCCTGACCAGAGTCCACCTGGCCACTGCTAAGCAGGAAGGCAGAGAGGACCAAGTCCAACAGCAGCTCCAACTCAGATTGTGTTGACTTTACCTAGTAACTATTAGTTATTTGATCTGTTCTTTCCTCACACAATTGGCTGAGTTTGATCTCAGTTTATTCTGCTTGCAAACAAGCAATTTCTATTCAAACTGTGTTACTTTGAGGCAGGGAGTAAGCCTGGGAGGTTTACACAGCCTGTCTTGCAGAAGCGTGGGTGCAAGCAAGTGGAAATCCTGAACAAACACAGCTATCTGACTGTGGCCAGGGCAGCCGCTCCACCAACTTGATTATTTGTGAGCCGCCCTGTGGGAAGCAGGATATTCTGTGCATCTGATAAAGTAAGATCACTCATGAGAAGAGCTGAAAAAAGCAGAGCAAACTAGTTTGACAAGGAGAGTTTTTGGCACAGCAATACCATTTTACAAACTTTTACTGAGTATCCTTTAGCAAAGGAAGACTAAGGCACCTTTATGAGCGCAGCTGCCATTCTCAAGAGTACAAGTAGCTACTACTGTTTGATTGCTGAAGTTTCTTTAACAGAATAATCTGATTCCAATATTTTAACTAGAGGCAGCTCACATTTGTATGAAACTCACATGACAGTCTAGGGAGGGATACAGCATGATAAAATATTCCATACAGAACATCTTGCATTATTCCTGGGTTGGATGGATATAGTAAAGTTTCTATTCTTTATTATATATTGAAATATAGCATAACAAACATCCTTTTACAGCAGTGACAAGTCACTGACTTATCACTTGATAAGATAAAGTTAGGCTACCTCTGTTCCAATAGTGAACATGAATGAGGAGTAAGGAAAGAAATCAAACATCTGGCAAAGGTTACACACAGAGGTAGATGACTTTTTTAGAAAGCAGTGACACAAAGCAAGTCAAACTAAGGCACAGAGGACTTGCAAGCAAAAAAATAAAAAATTAAATGAATAAATAAATACCAAAGAATTGGAAGTAACCTTTTCTCTAGACATAATACTGTTACTAATGCTGGGATACTATAATTAGTTCTCTGCCTGCATTTTGAGAGGGCATCAGAACTCAAGAGTGTCTTCCACAAACACAAACAAGGGTGCTGAGAAACATTCTTCAGATTTGACATTCATGGTGCTCATTCCTTCTTTGTTAGGAGAAAACAGAGAGAAGGTTTGGTCTGCAAAGATGAGATATTTACATGGAGGAAATAACAGGTGAAAATCAAGCAGAAAGGGAGTGTCAACTATACTAAGACCAATCTCCATCCAATAACTAGAATTTAACATTAAGCAAAAAAAAATGTTCCTCTGCGCAAAACTGCTTGCTGGAGAAAAGGGCTCATCTCTTCCTATATCAGACACTTTTCTGAAGACAATCTTCAATCCAACTTAGCAAGAAGAGTTGAGAAAAGTAAAGCAAACTAGATCAACAAGGACAGTGATTGGCCAGTGACATCAATTACAAGCTTTTGTTCAAACATCTTTGAGTAAAGCAAGAGTGAGGCACTTTTATGAGCATGAGAACTTTCATAAATGACATCAGGCTGACCTGTCAGAAAGCAGCTCTGCAAAGAAGGACCTTGGAGGTCTGGTGCACTGCAGCCCAACTATGAGCAAGTAGTGGCCTTGTGGCCAAGGCCTTGTGGCCTTGTGGCCAAGGCCAACAGAGCCCTGGGCTGCAAAAAGGAGAGCGCTGCCAGCCTCTGCTCAGACTTGGTGAGGCCACATTTGGAGAAGTGACCAGTTCTGAGCTCCCCAGCATAACAGATGGAACTGCTGAAGAGAGTCCAGCGTGGGGCTACAAAGATAATTAAGGAACTGGAGCATCTCTCTTGTGAGGAAACACCAAGAGAGTTGGACCTGTTTAGCCTGGATAAAAGGCTGACGGGGAATCTTGATTATATAATTATCTGAAGGGAAGGTGTCAAGATAATGGAGTCAAACTATTTTCAGTAGCACCCAGCAATATGCACAAACTGAAAAACAGGAAATTTTACCTGAATATGGGGAAAAGTTTACTGTGCGAGTGACAGAGCTCCAGAGCAGGTTACCTAGAGAGGTTGTGGAGTCCCCTTCTCTGGTGATATTCAAAGCCCACCCGGATGCTATCCTGTGCAATGTGCTCTCAGTGATCCTGCTTGAGCACGGGAGGTTGGACTAGATCTCCAGAAGTCCCTTCCAACCTCAACCATTCTGTAATTTTGTGAGTATGCTGGTCTCTCCAGTTTTGTGGACTTCACTCAGGTTTATTCCATCTCTACAAGGTTGTAGGAGGAAAACGGACAGGAAGCAGAGACCTCAGCACTGAGAAGTGAGACATCTGGGTTTTAGCCTGTAGCACCAAGTCGAAGAATTCCTAGCAGTTTGCTTGAAGCTCCAAAGCAGCCTAAGAAGCTTAAGATCCAGTGACTTCAGAGAAATTCTGCCCACATGGACCATAATAATCAGTGTACACAGTTTCATGCTTAAGAACTTCTCACAGCAAGGGCCAGCCTGGAATCCTTTGCCCCAAGATGAAACCAGGCACAGAGAAAGGAGCTGATGCTCTGAAGAGGAACAGAGCTGCCATAAGGAATGAGAGGCAGGTCTGGGCAGAAAAGATATCAAAACAGCCCACATTTCCAGTGTGTCTCCGAGTGCTGCCAGCCTGACACATCTACTTTTATTTTTCATAGTTCATTCTGACCACCAACAGCAGAACAAATGAGACAAAGATGTAACGTAATTCCACTCTCCCAACAGAAAGGACAAAAGTCATCTTGCAACTGAGACACAGCAATGTGCAGAATGTGTATCCAGACACAAACATTTGAACTTCATCTAGCAATGCCTAGAGCCAACCAGCTCTGTTTTTCCTTTAGTCCTTTTGCCCCAGAGTGAACAAGATTTTTATTTTTTTCTATTTTATTATCAATATCTACTGTGTTTTTTTCACTCACAGAAATCTATGGTTTCGGTAGTTTTAGATTTTGTTTTACATACACATGCACATATATCAATAGAGAACATGTGTGGCTGAGAAAACATAGCGGAGAGAAACAAGGGATTGTTTCTTGATTTTATTAAATATGAATTCCTTGACTACATCTTCATTCAGCTCGAAGCCTGACTTAATTATGTTGAGTTAAAAATGTTAATTGGAGAACTGAACTGACCACAGATTATTTCTCCATGTAACGGGTTCTACAAAGATGGACGTTCAGAGGAAGCAAATACAACTCTAATCTCAGTGGCACAACAAGGAATTTCCACCTGGGATTTCATTTCCTCTTTTCATTTAATTTCGATTTCACCTCTATTCTGCTACAGTAGTTGTTTCCAGCAGAAGGAAGGTAGGATAAAAGAAGTCTCATGAGTATCTTAGCTTTAAGAAGTACAACAGGCAACATGAAACAGGAAGCATTCTCAGGAGGTGTCAACCTTACACAGGGAAGGGCACCTACAACCACAGTCCAACCCTGCAGATCGCTCTGCCCTCACGTGCTGATACAACAGACTAGTGTCCAGCCTTAGGGAGTCCAGCAGATATAATCCTTGAGGCTGAATTCTGGCTTTAAGTGTATATTTAGTCCTTCTAAAAAGCATTGGAGCCACACCTAGCTGTCTTGAGGGTAGAATTTGGCAGGATTTTTTTTTTCATGACAGTTATCACTGATGCTAGAATAACTATAGCTGTTTTCCAGGCAAGACTTAAAATCTGGGTAAGCGATGATATGAGAAATTGCATGAAAGACAGGAAACAAGCCAAAGCAATCATCAGCTGCTCAAAAACACCTTCAGAAAAAGCAGCATCATAAACTTTGTGAGTATAAAAAAAGAGGGCACTAAAAAGCAGCGCAAGAAGAAACTAGAGAAAAATTTGTATGGGTGATATAGCCAAAGAAGCTGAAGTAGCTATTAAAAGAGGTGATAGAAAAATCCAAACTCAGCAAAACTTTAACTGGCACATCCACACCAACCAGAAGGCCTGTTAAGGATGAGCAAAGAGAGGATTTAGAAGAAAACAGTTGGCTTAGGCAGCTCTAATGGAGGTAGTTTGGATTTCAACTGTGTAGATAAGATGATCTAATGTCTGCCCTACAAATATTCTCCAGAGATAGAACTAAACAGCAAAATAGACTCAAGTGGCATAGATTTTAAGAGACAACTTGAGAGACTCCAGCACAGGTTATGCCAGAACATCTTGAGGGATTATAAAGCAACAAGAAAAGTAACTCCAACGAAGCACAAGTTCTTCCCTAAGCAGTTATAAAGGTAAAACAAAACATTTGCTCAATCTGTATTTGAGATACTGGCAAACTAGAACGCATTTTCTGACTCTTGATTCTGAATTGCTTCTAGAAGAAAAATGGGAGACGCAGACATGTGGGTCTAGAGGAGATTTTGAATTGCGGAATCAACTAACAGTACACAACTAGAACCAACTGGCCAACACTGCAGAACAGATGGGGTTAATAAGTACTTATGTAAAACATCTGATGATCCCAGCAACTCCCAACTCAAGCTTTATGCTAGAAGGTAAAGGAGCAAGGTAGAAGCTGAATCACACCTCCTGGCAGTAACTCAGGAAAGGAAACAGCATCATCAACTGGTGAGGTGGCAGCTCCATTCATCAGCTGAAACCAGTGTTTTGTAACAGACACTCCTACTCAAATGTTATTTCCATTTCTCTTACTAGATGGGTGTGAAAATGGAAATCTACCAACAGCATGGGCAGAGGTGTGCACGAAGGAGAGCTTGACAACAAACAGCAAGATCTGTCAGACATCAACAACTGCTTAAGACCCAAGTCTCCAACCATCTTTTCTGGATAACAGCAACGTGCATTAAGAATGGGCCAGACCCTCTCTGCTGCCAGATTTCTCCCCAGCAGCTGAAGGCACATATTAGCCCAATTGTCAGAATCCTTTCACCACAGTCCTTCAGGAGGAGAGATTTTAAGGGATTTAGTACCACAAAGGACATGCAAAAAAAGCAACACTGCATAGTTTGGAAAAGGGGAGCCTATTTTATCTTGCTCTAAGCAACATTTGATGGTTTGAATGGAATTCAGATTCAGAATAAAATAAACTTGCCTTCAAAACAGATCGCATAATTGGCTTTAGGTTTTAGTGCAATTTTCTTTTTAAATGGACCAAATCCTTAAGTTGCTCATAACTCAACTGTTCGAAAACAGCAACAAACCTAACTGCCCCCAAGGAATTATATTCTTATCCCCAAACTAAGACACACAGATTGGCCAGCCAAGCTGTGATGAAGGAAACTGCTACAGCAGCATCTTGAACAAAGTAGCAACCAACCATCCGCAGACAGCCCGGAGAACTGCACAGCCAGAGGTGTGACTTCTACTTCACAGATTTACTTTCCTCAATCAAAGCTGCATAAAACCCAGTCCTTAATATCCATT
The DNA here is from genome assembly GCA_034781795.1 of Crypturellus tataupa. Classification (NCBI taxonomy): domain Eukaryota; kingdom Metazoa; phylum Chordata; class Aves; order Tinamiformes; family Tinamidae; genus Crypturellus; species Crypturellus tataupa. The sequence continues at coordinate 10,968,841 of JAWLRI010000640.1, forward strand.
CAAAATCATGAAGGCAGTTTAGCAGAAAGGGATAGAAATGCTAAGGTATTAAGGTTTTATGCCTGTATTTTATATCTTAGGGCAAGGCAAGGCAACAAAGTAATATGTCAACAGTTTGCTCAAATAAAGGTTGAAATCAGCAATCTGATCTACTCACCCTTTTCACCAGTATCCAGGGAAAGTTTCTTAATGTCTTCAGCCAGCAGATCCTGCAAGTGGTCTTGTCCATGCTCAGCATCATTATCATCAAACTGAGCTTCTATAATGACATCCGGACTTTTAGCATCGCCTTTCACGGTCTCTCGAGGAAGGCAAGTCCCCAGCATTTCCTCAGGGACATCTGATTCATGTGTGGCTTCTGTTTCTTTGTCACTACCATCTGGCTTTATTACCTGAAGGAGCAGGGGATTAAAAAAAAAAAAAAAGAAAGAAAGAAAAGAGAGAGAGAAAAAAAGGCAAGCTAAATCACTGGACTGAAGAAAGAAAACATTATCTTTCCTTTTTCATCTGCATCCCCGAGGAGCTGAGAGTGAGTTATGGGTGGCTGGTGGCAAACTGCAATTGCCATGTAATTAGCCACAGATATTGCACAACCAAAAGAGGTACCTCACTAAGAAAAAGATGGGAACGGCACGGCTTTTGTAATACCTCAACTGTGACAATAATGTATCCAAAGCGTATCTAGAGCGTAACCAGATAGTTCCTGCCAAGCCTCTAATCAGCCTTCCAGAAGTTGGGAGTAAACAGAGACAAGGAGGAGGACACACTACAATTTAAGGAGTTGTTTAGGCCATTGTTAAGCAAGATAAACTAATCAACCCGAGACACCCAAGCTCGAGCAGTTCCAGTGAATGCTAGGACCATGTCAAGGTTTACCTTGGGGGCACCTCCCCAATGTGTGGTTAGTCTAAAATTATATATATTTATATATACATATATATATGTGTGTGTGTGTGTATATATGTATATATATGCACACACTCTAGAGAACATTCTGTCCTGTAACCTGAAGAGGAAATGCATGGGAGAAGCTGGGTAAAGCACCAACCTTTACATTTCTTTTAGGCTCCTGTCTTTTTGTTAAATGCTTTGAATTATTGCTGTTGCCTATACAAATTAGCCAATTAAATCCTCCAGAGGAATGAACTTGGAGCACATACCAGTTAACCATTAGCTAACTGATAATCCACACAAGGAACTGACCATTGCTGTAGATTTGTAGCTGCTTTTCCACTGATGTGGAACAGCAGCAAAAGGAAGAAAAAAATGTGCAAAATAAAACACAACAAGAAAAGCCATGAAGAAGCCTCTTCTGAATAAGTAAGGCAGCTAATAGACCTGGATGACATCCTTCACTGCACATGATCGAGGGCAGGAAATTCCTTCGTCTCACGTTATAAAGATTAAGGTAGTTCACACCTTGGATAAATATGTCTTTACTAGCATCCTTTGGGCAACCAACAGCTAGTTACAGACATTCATCTGTCACTTGAACCTACAGGCAGGTCTTTGTTTCAAAAGCAGTGCTTAAAGTCCATTCCAGCTGCAGTAATTCAGTGTGAAATTCAGATCAGCACAGAATAAGAAACTCCCGGGAGACATTTCTCCAGAGTTCCCAGGATCACTCACCCAGAACATGACAGCAGCAACTCACATTCCCAGAAATGTGAGCAAAGGGTCCTTTAAAAATATAAGGAGAAGGCTTTCTAGTAACAATTTATATGATAGATTCAGTCATTAGCAATAAGCATAAATAGTCTCAATAGGTCATAGTTGAAGACAACTATATCAAGTGAGAAAAATGCCCCAAAAAGCTTCACAAATTCTAATGTAGCAACTGAAAAGCAAACAGATCAAATCAAAGCTGTACAGGCAGGATTTTCACAACTTTAAATATACAGAGCTGCAGTCATGATTTCAAGCAGTACCGATTTCCTTTTAAGCTTTTCACAATACGTAGCAGAAATAAAATCAATTTTAAAATGGGGTTGAATTCAAGTCTTTAAAAAAAAAGCTCCAAAATGACATTATTCTGAACTCCTGTTACCTCCTGTGACTCTGCTTTCCATCTTTATTTTCATTTTTTAACCATGTATATAATTTGTTACCATAGCAGATTTTGAATCAAACATTAAATCTTGAAAAAATAGGGGGAAAGTTTGGCAGAAGGTGGTAAAATGGCCGATTATTAAACCTGGCTGCATGCGGTACATAAAATACTCACACACAATGGTCTGGGCAAGAACAGTCTATTAGATTAGAGAGCTGACAAGGCTCCACACACTAGTGACTCTGCCAGTGTGCCTATCCAAAAAGAAAACTAGTGTCAACAGTAATGTTTGGACCTTACCGTGGTCAGATGTAGATGTACTCAGCTCTTAAATTTCAGTTGCACCAGATGTGTGCAAGTGTGCAACTGCAGCAGGAGTTCATTTTCTTCGACCCCTTCAGGCTCTGCCTGAATTTCTTTCTTTCCAAGTCGTTCTTTAGGCAGTAAAAGATGTGTTCTGGGTGCTAAATTACAAATCTTTCTATATGCAATACACAAGCACGATATTTGAATGACAGAGCTTTTCTAACACTTGGTTTAAGAGCGCTCGAACAGTTTATGTTACATTAAATAAGACAGCAGAGAGAGGTTTCCTTTTGAACAGCATACACTACAATTACCATGCTTGCCCCAAGCTAGAGGACAGACACTGCTGTCACTAGCTAGCATAACACTCCCACTGCGACTACCTAAGCCCCTAGTCACACATTTCCTCATAGATTTGCAAATGGATTTTTAAGTAAAGTTTTCCACAGTCCGCAAAACCATGACCTCCACACAGCATGGAGCAACAGAATGTCCAGATGCTGTCAAGCATGGATTCGTAGGATTTTGTTTTCCTTTTAGGGCCAAGACAGATCATTTAGGCTGACCTCATACATAACAGAGCAGGGAATTTGACCCAAAAATTCTTAGATCACACCAAAAATTTACCAAAGCTGCACATCACAAGACTGGAAAGCTGCATAAGATTTTGCAAAATCAGACACTCAATGGATGTAATTATTCCATTTAATGTGATCAAAGAGTCGTCAGCCAAAGAGTGCATTACGCACACACTAAAAAGCAGGATTATTCTGTATTTGAGCAGCAGCACATTTGAACAGTACAGATCATGTTTCTTAAGAGTAGCACTTCCAAAAACTAAAAACTTATGATATTGTACTCTTATTTCCTATTATACTACTAAAGCTCATACATGCAACAATGCATACAACTAGAATACATCAGCACTTAGCAGAGATGCAGAATCAAATAAACACACAGATGACTAAGGTTGCGCAGTGCAGAATTAGTTCTTTTCCTCTGTACAAACCCAAAAGAAGGGAGTCTCCCCTTGTTGCATGTTCATGAAATGAACAATCCTATAACCATGCTCGCATTCCAGGATATAAAGTTAAGTCTCTCAAAGAACCCAAACTTCCTGATTTGTGAAGTCAAACATCAGCCTTATGGTTGCATTATTTTTGCATGCTCTATAAAAAAAAAAAAAAAAAAGTCAAGAGACAATTGCTTATTTGAATGTTTGATCCTCAAGATAATGGCTGAATAGATGTTTCTCCAACTTTCAACATCCGTCGCTGAACAAGCATCAGGTTTCTGCCCTACAATGGTCAGTTTCTGAAGTCATAGCTGACTGAGCACCAGATCTTTGACTGAAAGGCCCATTTCAACCATAAACATAATAAAAACAGCTAGTAGGCAAGTGCATCCTGGCATGAACATGTATACAATCCAGATACCACGATGATTTTCTTGCTGTATCCAGCCCAGTCTAGAAGCGACCATCGAATGAACAACTGACCTTATTCATGAAGAAACTGATCCAACAGAACATAGATCCCAAACTTCTGCAAGCATTAGAGGTTACCTGCTGAATGCAGCAGAAACTGCTTTCTTGGTCAGGAGAAATCCTGCAGTGCCCCATTAGCTCCACGCATTCCACAGACCTGCAGCTAGGAGCATCCCATTCACACACGGACACAGCTGCATCCTTATTCCCACCACACTTACAGTCTTTCTATTGCGGCCTCCTCAATGGCAATAGTCAACAACTCATACAGGGTGTCTGGAATATCAGACTACTGGACAAAAACAATGAAATTCAGCTGTCTTTGGACTATTTACCCCCAGATATTTTCCAAGAGAGACACCAATCCACATGGAGAACTCCAGCCTAACACCGGTAGGGTTGCTTTTCTTTATTGCTCACCTCTGGTCATTGGAAGCAATGTATGAATCTGAGAACTGAGTCATCTATGGATCCCCACAGATCTGAGGAGGAAGTGTGGCTGAGTGCTGGGCTTGCGACGCAGTTGGACCTCTGCACCTCATATGGGGCTAAAATACTTCCACACAGGGAGCCTACTTTCAACAGGAGAAGCTAGAGGAGAGAGACATGGAGAGATCTCTCCACCGAAAATATCCAGCAGGTTCGAAGGGGGAATCATCTTCTATACAGTTATTTGGCCACAGATTCAAGAACTATGAAGTCTTTCATTTTAGTCAAAATGCTGTATTAAAGAGGAACTGAAGATACTGAATTTTAAACATCTCCACCAGAACACTGTTACTGGAATTCTTTAGGTCAAACTTGTCCCATATGCTCCAGGACATAACCATTACTTGAAGCAGAAAGTTTATCTTAAATCCTTATTAAAATATCCAACTAAACGTGTTCATTTTTCAAAACTGCTGCACTCCTTTCTAAAGCAAAACTGCTTCAGAAGTTCAAAGACAGCATTTGCTTCCATTTAAAATGAAACAGCAAATAGCTACATGACTAATTCTAAGCTATTAAGTGGATTTTGATTACACAATGAAGGTGTATGGTTGTGATATTTCTCGGATTAGCCAAACTTGGTCAGCAATAAACCCTGGGAGATAATCCCCAAGGAGGTCTTGCAACGAACATGCAGCGGGGAACTCACAAATCCACATAGTACAACAGGCTGCAGAACAATCCTCCGGCAACTGGGTGTTGCGTGGGATTTTGTAGAGGTCTGTACCAGGCCAAGCATTCCCAATAATCTGAAACTAAGCATTAAGTCACTGGTAATAAAACTTGTAAATGACAAAGACTTTCAGAGCAGTCAAGTTAAATTAGTGAATCAGGCTGATCTGACTCCAGAACATTTGAGAATAGCCAAAAGCAAACTCAAATATCTAAGAATATGCAACACAAGCCTGTGAATGGGCCTGTCCTGGAAACCACTGACTGAAAAAATGCAAAAGACTCCTAACCAACAAAACTCTCAGCAATAGCATCCTTGGTAGTAGGAACAGAAATGCAACCTTAGCTGGGTAGCTGGGTTCACCAGTGTGCAGAAGCTAAAGACAGGAAGATTTTTCAGGCAAAAAGGTGACATCTTAACAGAGAAAATATAGCTATAAGGGAAATGAGATCTTCAGCCCAAACCCTCTCTTGAAGTCTGCAGATCAAAATGGGATGCCTTTCTTGCAAAAATATTTTAACCAAACAAGTTCTGCTGTAGGTGCAGACAAGTTGTTATGCTCAATACTGAATAAAGAGACAAAAGTTTTGGTCAGAAGATAGGCAATAAGTTTGAGAAACAGAAATGGGATGAAAAGTTATTTCATTAGGAAGACAGCTGAAAATGGGGACTTTGAACCAAATCAGCATCTCACCCTTAAAATGACCGTTGCTACCACAACACTAATACAAACACCACATTTCATACCAATATCATGAACACCTGCAACTATTAGTCTCCCAGCTTTTGCCATATTAAACAGGCTACACTTAAAAGCTGGTTCCCTAATGTTCTCTCACAAGGGAGCAGGAACGGAGCCTGGCTAACATGAGGATGCTGTCACAGCTCAGACATACACACTGGAGCCAAGTGATCATAAATATTAACAAGGAAGAGCTTTGCTTCTCTGAAAAAAGCAACCAAAAGATTGGTACTCTGTAGCTCATTCTTGGCTAAATAAAAGGAGATACTTCCAATAAGAGGAAAACCACCTTTCCTTCTCTTTGTAATTTCACATACACCAACCAGCTCTGGCAAATAAGAGCTCAATAAAAGTGATAAGTCTTGGTATGAGCAGTTATGGGATTACTTTTAAAATAACAATAAAGTTCGCCCTTTTTAAAAAAACTGGAAACACTTGTTAACAGCCAACAGCATAGCTATTTTATACCATACAGCACAATATAGTTTACATTCCAGGCACATCACACTGGATGCAATAAGCATACAAACATCCAAGCCCAAAGCCCTCCTCTCGATTGGCAAAGGCTGTTCGCTGCTCCTCTGCGGGCTCTGCTGTTCCCAGATGTCCCACTCACACTTCTGTCATGGTAGTCACCCCGAAGTCCTCCCGCCCACGGATCCAAAGCGAGTCAGGGAGCTGAGTGCGCAAAGGCTTTTTGGAAGCAGCTGCCAGCAGCTGTGCGAGGGAGGCAGCTCCGTTAATTATCGACCCCGTTCAGAGCTCTTCTCCAACTCGGCCCTGCTGCAGGAGGTGAGAGGAGGAACACAAACAAGGCCTAACGTGGATTTTCAAAACCAAATGTACGGGGAGATGGGCAATTCACTCAAACATAAATCTCCAAGTTACCTCCCCTGCTTTCATCAGCCATCCTGCCACCAGGTAGCTGCACCCCATGGTGCTGCACAGTTCAAGCAGAGGCAGCCTGGGCTGTCCTGCACTTGGGGACATACGTGCAACATCTTATCAGCTGCCACAGAACTGCAACTCCAGACATCCACCTCTTCTCACCAATTCATCCTGCAACTAGCAGCCAGCCTCTCTTCCCGAACTGCTCTCTCCCTCTTTCAGTCTGCATTTAAACATCATAGGCCCCTTCCAAATGCAACTAAAATCCTTCACCCACCACCTCCTGCAAATAGCTAGAATAAGAAAGTGAGAAGTCACCAAAGGGAAAATACTCTCAACTGACCTTTCTGAATTCTAAAGCCAAAACAAAAACTGCCACCTCCCCATGCATCTCCACTCCCTCTATAGGCTCTGACTTATTATTTCCCTCTGCACAGTCCATACTCACATTGCCCTGGCCCTTGTCCCACACCTACAGTCTGCCTCTGAAAGTGTTTATCAACACTTCATTATCACCAAGCAGGAGACAGTTGCCTCTGCCCCTGTCTCTCCTCAAGTCTCCTTCATCTCCTTGTCCTACAACTGTAAATTCCGCTCCTCCTTCTGTGTGCTCCTGTCTTCTGTGCCCCCCGGGGACTGCTTAAAAGCAGGCATAGGAAGAGCAGTCCGAATGCAACAGCTGTCCTCTGCCCAGCACAGGTACCCAAGGCCACCACACCATCCATGGTGAGGATCCCAACATCCCACACTCCACGTTTCTGCCGCAGCTTCAGAAGAGCTGTTTCCTGCGGGGGAAATATTTGGACACAAGCTAGGCCCTCATCCCAAGTTGCCTTGAAAGCCAAGTGACTAAAGGTCCATACGAGCCTCACAGTAGGTCTCTACAGCCTTTCCCAAGGAATACTTGAGGGTACCGGCAAGAGATACCATGATGGGACTTGCATCCCACAGTCACTGTGCAGTATTTGGACACATTGAAGGTAACAGTGTCAGCGAGACAGGGGGAAGCAGTGTCCTCACACTTGCAGGGAGCATCTCATCTACTGCGCAGACAACAAGGCAACTATGAAGGACTCCAACAGCCTTAGAAAGAGTGGTGGGTTACTATGGCCAGATGAACAAACTTCTCCTACACCAGCCTTCCTGCACATACTCCCCAGACTCCAGGAATCCCTGGAACCAAAGGGATACAGCAAACACCCTACACCCCAGCCACGGGTCCCCAACATGCACTGTTCTCTTGCACATCTACAGGCTGTTGCAGTTTAAAGCACTGATATCCATCCCACTATCTATGCAACAAATCTTTCAAGTGAGAAGTTTGACCCAGATTAGGTGCAACAAATCCAGCTCAGCATCCAATCTTTAACACACAGGAGTTGATCTTCTCCCACACTCCCACCCCACAGCCAGACTCACAAAACCCCACTAAGCACACGCCGTTCCTCCTGTCACCTAAAAGCCAACCCCTTCTGCAAAAGAGGCCCTTGGAATTGGCAGCCTCCCTGCTGGACCCTGGTGAAATGTTCCTTGTACCTTGGGTCTTTCTATTGCTGCTCCTTGCAAGACCTCCCACTTTGGTGCATCTCATGAGCTGAGCGTTGCACTCCAGGCCACAGCGAACTGGAAACAAGAGTGTAATGCACAGGGTCCAGCAATGAGGTTGCCAGAACATACTGGTTTGAAACATCACAGAAAATATTCGGCTCCATATTTTCAACTGTAGCCAGGAAGAAAATGCATGGAACAATTTTGAGAACTGTTTTTCAAAAGTCATTTAAATCAAATTATGCCCCATCCACACTGGCAGCAAATCCTCCCTGCTAACTGGAACTGGGTTTCTTTTCTTTGCGTGTGTGTTCTTTTCTTTTTAGTTTAGCATATTAAAAAAAAAAAAAAAAAAAAAAAAAAAGAACTGTCTCCCAGCCATCTTTTTCTGGTAATGTGGACAGGCACAGCAACACTACAGTAATGGGTGCCAGGACAAAACCTATGATGCACAATCCCTAGAATAAATCACTCAAGAGGGGTGGATTAGAGTACGAGAGCAACATAAGGTTATACCTTCAAAGATATCATTCTCTGAAATCACTGCAGTTTCAACAACTACTGCAGAAAGATATCCAGTATCTGATATTAAGCAGCAGGCAGAGTTTTGGATTATTAACAATGCTAAAATAGTATCATGAATCAATATATTTTAAAAGATGCAATTATTACATAGTATTTGCCTGTAATCAGAAAAGAATCTAGTTGAGCTGTTTCATTTGAGAGCTTCAATGCCAGGCAAATCCACACAGTTGGCTCACACAAATCTAAAGTATTATCCATTACTGCCCTTTTTTTTTTTTTTAAGAAAAAAACTCTACAAGTACGTATGAAAAACATATTTCCTGGAAACAGTGATACTCTTTGAAGGCTTATTTAACATTTCACAAACCAAACAAGCCTGCACCCGCACGTGCCCTTAAGAGGAAAGTGGGTTGACAATGGAAGCTAATGGCAATGAACCACGAGGGCTCTCCAAGATATTTGCATCACTCTGCCCCCCAAGGCTACGCAGGCTTGAAGCTCCGCTCAAATCTGTCTCCGAATGATTTCCCACGCGTCTAAGATAATCTCTTATTGATGATCAGCACTTAACTTATCAAGGCAGGAAACAAACAAATCAGCTAACGCATTGGAGCTCATGCCTTGAGTCCCTGCTTTCTTTTCTGGTTCCCCTTGATTAGGCTCTGAGTGCCAGTTCCCGGGGGTCTCAGCCCTGCACATGTTTTGACACACTTTCAAAGCCCACAATGGTACACCTGGGACGCAGCGCGCACTGCTCAGGAAGTGTGCTGGGGCCAAGAAAAGCAATAGAAATTTCCACAGTTAACTCGCCTTGCTGGTTGCCAATAAGCTTCTTATTATGAAAACCTGTAATTTGAAACTGTCATATTAAAGAACAATTTATGGAAGTTCTCAGCATATATATGCCCCAGTGGGAGCTTCCTTTGACTGGTGTGTTCCATCAAACCAGGGCTGCTAATTTATTTATGCAGTGGGAGAAGAACATCAGGAACCTACACAAGTCATTGCTGAAGTGTCTGCAAGACTCACGCTCTGAGTACTTCAAATACGTCTCAGCTCCTTGTTCTTTCTTTCAGTCGTTCATCTTTACGGCTGCAGCCAGTCAACAGCTGGGCTGTCTAGTTTTTATTTCATTTCATTCTCTGCAGAAACTGTCTCTTACACAGTCACTGTGATCAGTCCTTGAGGACAAGGGCAGCCAAACGCAGCTGCTCCAGGCTGACTGCATCCCAACCAACGAGCCTGGCAAAATCTGATCCTACTTCCAGTCACTAACCTGTCGCAGAAAGGAAATTGGCACCTGCACCAATTCCAAAATCTGAAATCAACTGCATCAAGATAAGGTTCCATTTAAGAACAGCAGCAGCATCCAATGCCAGCAGAATGCTGCCAAAGCACATTGCATGCACAAAGAAAGCCAGGGCTTTCTTTGCAGGTACCCATACTTCGGTGCAGAGGTTAAGGGATTTCATGAAGGCAAAGGGATTTCATGACAGGTGCTGGAGTACTATCCCAGGAAATCTAGACATTTTTAACATCAGAGGATTGTAAATCCCTTTTAACACTTACTTTTTCATACATGAGCTACCGGGTACCATCTGCAAGAGCAATTGCTTACTCCAAGCAACTCCGTTCCCTAGAAAATGGGTTGAGATATCAACTGACCACCAGGGTTAACTGTGTTTGAGCATGGTGCCCTGCTGCCAATCCCAGGCAGGCACACCAGGATTACGGTACCTTCACCTTCAAGCCAGGACAGGCACTGAAGGCCTCTGTACTCAGAGCAGAGACTGACACTGCTGAAGGAGGGGACTGTGCTCAGAGGAAAGGAGCTGGAGGAGATAAAACCCTGCAAGCTGGGTAGGGGGGTAGGAAATTTTAGGGTAGGAAATAGAGAAAGTTTAACAGCTTCCTCTGCTCTTGAGTTTGTGTCCCTCAGTCATTTCTGAAGAGAAGACAAGCCAAGAGTCATATGTTCTCCATCACACTCAGTATTGGCAAATTTTAACTCTGGACAGCATCTCACTGCAACATAAAGCACCAAGTGCCAGTGAGAAGAGAAGAGATGAACAGCAGTGTGTTTTGCTCAAAGATTCCTATAAATACCCAACCGGACTTCCAGGACTGGGAAGGTTCTCCATCTGCGAGCTAAATCTGTTACAACTATCCATTTGCTTGGGCTTCCTGAACAGCGACCATTTCAGGTTCACAGAAGACTGTGTTTTTAACTGGTCAGCTACAAAGCATAGATGGAACAGAATTTATATTAAATAACTATAACAAGCAGGAGATTCAAGACTTCCAAAGCTATCTTAGACTGACAACAGATTTCTCAGCAAGTGTATAAGGAAGATAATCCTCTCAATCCTTCCTGACTTTTGGTAACAAGTCATTCAAGCAGTCTTCCTTGCTTTACACTGCCTGACACTGTGCTAGGCATATCTGTATATTCTGTTGTAAAGATGTGAGAGTTGAACATCATGTGGCTGACAAGGCAGACAGCAAGTGGAAAGACGGAGAACAGCAAAGCAGCTGCATGGATATGCAGTAACACCACACACAACTCCCTGAACAGTTTTCATAAATTAAGTATCTTAAGTTGCTCTGCATGTTGGGCAAGACAAAGCAAAAATACATGAAGTCAGATAGGGGACAAAGATGTCACAGGATGAAGGCAGATACTTCTCCATTCACAAAAATGGGGATAACATTTGGTTCATACAGAGGTGAGAATTTGGTTCACTGTGTTTCATATTCAAAGTGTCAGGTAACTCTAAGGGGATAACAGAAACACTGACACACCAATAAACTTCTATGAGCTGAAGGATGCTTTCTCTTTCTACCAGGAACTAAGGATTAACCACTCGAAGTGATCTGCATTTCACAGCCGTAGAGCTGACTTTGACAGTAGGTGCCGACACTACCGAAGGTCAGTATTATTTACATTCACTATCTGGAATTAATAAACTGTGATGGGAACAAGTTTTTCCACAGTTCCAAAATGAATCCAATTTCTGTAGTTAGCAGAAAGCAATCTCCTATTTCTGCATATGCCAAAGATCACATCCTTAGCACTTAGAACAATTACTAATTTCCTATTTGCATATGACCTGAAACATTATTCTGTTGCATCACATTTGGGAATATCACTACAATAGCAAAAATGAAGCATCATCATGAACTGCTCCAGTTAGGGCCATAGCACAGTTACCTGCTCATATATTTAAGGCATTTCCTAATAAGAATTCTTAACAATTTGGTTATCCGTGCTTAGCCAAAATTAGTTCATATCTTGGTCAAAATATTGATATTTTAAGCATTCAGTGAGTTTAAATACAAATTATCTAGCTAGTTGTCTTTTATAATAAAATGCAAACTACAGTTATATGGTCTTGTTTGCCTATTATCTATATCTACATAACAGTAGAAGTATCAAGGTGCCTATCTCTGACCAAAAGCAAGCCTCGCAGGTGGGATGTCTCCAAGGAATAGATGTGTCTTTGTTTTCATGTCAGAAGGGAGGGAATTGCACATTAAAGGCATATGTCCTGATCACAATTATCTTTGACAAAATATATCTTTTCCAGATATATGTGCTCAGCAGTCCCATTCAGAACCAGAGACGCACTGTACTGAGTGCTGTACAAAACATATACAACATTGTCCCTTCTCGACTGATTTTTATGGGGTTTTTAAGGATAACACTAACAAGAGAGATTAGGAAAAATAAGGATGTGCATAGATTGCCTTTGAAACAAGTCCATTTTAATGGAATTAAAGCAAACTCACTTGAGTGACTCCAGCTAAAGCAAAAACTTCTTGAACAGACGGGCGATGCTCAGCATTTTGCCGAGGATATGTGGTGCTGCACAGTGTTCTCCCTCCTTCTGGTGAAAACACTCAGCATCACCAGGTTTCCTCTTGAAATGGTGACTGGGAAACAACTTGGCATTTGCGTCATATGGATCTGCTCACATTACCTAGTGACGAACCTTATTAAAAAGCAAGTACCTCAACTATAATGTCAGTAGCTTAGTTTGCTTGCATTTACCTTTAGTAACACCGTATGCTTCATTAAATTTTGAAGCAGTGTTTATTACAAGAGTAAAACGCATCAGCATCCTCTACAAGGCTTCTCAGCTTATTTTCCTGACGTCAATATTTAATTTTATTTAATCCAGTGAAAATATACATTGATTAAACTTGGTCTTGGAGCATCTCCTGCAGCATTGAAAGCCCACTAAATAGAAGCTGCCTGTTTTTACTCCTTTCCCTTGAAGATTTACCATTTTCATGAGCAACTCAGGTCACACCTTTGCGATCAGTAATTCGCAATGCATCTTCCTGCAGGAGCACTTAGAAATACTGGACACCACAGAGTTCATTGCTTTTTTTCAAGCAAGATGTCCTCCTAGCCTGTTTCTCTTGCACGAGCTATTTCCCTTCCAACTGGAAAACACAGAATTCACACCAGCAGCTTCCAGACTTATTATCAAGTGACACTTATCTGATAGTCCAGGAGCAGAAGAGTTGGGGTGGCTTCTCCTGCTAGGAGACGAACCATCACCTGCACACCAGAGCAACCTCAAACCAGTGCACTTACTCCAAGAGCTTCCCTGCTTCACCTGAGCCCTCCATGTCCCCACACTTCGTGTTACCCAGATGAAACACACAAATCGGTGCTGCTGGCCAGGGATGCGGTTTACCGCCCACTGTACCTCCCTGCTGCCAGCCCATGGGGCTCAAACTCACCCAGCAAGGCTCCCTCCCAGTCACAGGGACCAAGCACAGCTGAGGTTCACGTGTTCTTGCAGCAGTCAGACTGCCCCAAATGCCTTTGCTACCTCCAGGAAAGATCAAGCTTGTAAAGAACATTAGCATCTCTAATAGTTGAATAACAGTGATTCATCTGTTCCCCAGGCAAACGCAAGGAAAAGCAGCTGCTAAACAGCCCAGGGAAGACTTACATGACCTGCTTAGTTAAGGCCATATAACAGGCTTACAGGGGACCACCACCCTCTCCTTTCAGTCAATTCCATATGTGTATTATACCTGTGTATAGTAACAGTGACAGCTAAGCCTAAATAAACATTGCCACCAAAGAGATCTTGGATACAGACAGCAGCCAGACTGAATCTGGATCACCTGCTTGGCAAAGAAAAGCAACAGGAAAGTTGCATAAAAATATTGTTATGCTTTATATAGTCAAACCATCAGACGGAAGCTGAAGCAGAGAGATTCAAGCACAGAAGTTCACTGGCAACGGATGTCACTACTAAAAACTTCTCCATAGAATAAATGAAAAATTAAGCTCAGCTATTAGTCAAATTTCAACTGACTGCAGGTCAAGGGACTAAACCCTAGAGGGTTTATTCTACTTCTCTACAGGCTGAGCACCACACAAGAGGTTTCAGGGCATGGTCCTCCTCTGTAACCATAACTTACAGACCCATCCAGGTTTTCTTTCCTTCTCTGAAAACTCATTTAAAAGCTTTATTTGAGCCGAGATCTTGTATACAAATTTTTTGCCAAGAACAAATTTTTACAACTGAGTTTTAAATGTATTTAAACAAAAATCCAGAAATTTATAATGGAAATACTGACAGTGCCCATAATCACAAGTGCAGAAACACTATTGTGATAGGTAGTTTGTATCCCATCCAAAAAGAACAGAAAAGTTGGTCTCACAACCAAATTCCATTTTTCTTCTGTAACAATGGCCAGTTATGAGATCAGTAAAAACAGGTGCAAAGAGAAAAATACTGGGGATTTAAACACTGATGATGGCAATATTAAGCCACCAGCTTGGTCATTAAACTGATTATGCAAGATTTTTTTTTTTTTTAGAAAGTCTTGAATTACATTATAACTCATTTTTCTCCTGGGCAAACTTTTCTTTTAGTGGCCATCACAGGCTGTGTGCAAACCTTTGATTTGTGCTTCCAAATTCTAATAGCTTAGCCATCCTCATAAGTGATTAATACAGCAATCTATATTCAACTTTGTTCTATCTCTTGGCTCAGCCTGGGGAAGTTCACCATTATATGCAGGTATTAGCAAAAAGTTTCCACTTTGCACTGGAAGATTACACAAAAAATAGCTATTCCCTGTGGAGAGAGTAAAGTCTTGCTCCACAAACTGTGTTTTTTCCCAGCCTTCTCAGGGTAACTGTTAACTGTGCTCCGGTAAGAAATGAATGGATACATATTCTCACAAACTGAATCTCCGAGACTCCTATGTAAACATGGTGATGAGGCTGCCTAGTTACTTGCACCAGAAGAGAAACAGGTCAGACAGAATCAGTGCCCACACATCCCTCTGCTTCTCTTAACAAATAAGACCAAACATTAGAAAGAAAATTTGTAGCAAAAATTAGAAACAGAAGAACTGAGCACTTGATTGTGCAATACAAAGGCAAGTAAATAACAGTCCATAGGGGAAAACTCAGTAGCTTGACCCCTGAAATGTACAGGCACTAGCCCATTCGATATTTACCCAGAGTGAACCTGAGAATGACAAAATTCGGAAGCACAGCTGAGATGTCCGTGATCCTGTGAACTAGCCTTGACATCACCTCATATCAAGTATTGAATATAGTAAGATATTAAGAACATTGAGTCTTCAAAAGTGCTTTACAGACACCAAAATGGATTAATCTTGCAACCTGACCTCTCACTTCCGTGCTGGAAATTACAGAGTAGTGATAACAAATCAAAGTTTTGCAAGGTAGACAGCGCAAACGATAGATTTGGACTGTGCTGTCTGCAAATATTCATTAATAAAAACTACAAATAGCTAGCTAGGAGGAGACTAGCTCTTCCTCAGAATATATTACATAAAAATATGTACATAAATACAATGTATTTCAAAGTCAAAAATTAACTTTGAAACAGGCAACTACATTGGTCTTTTGCTGCACTGGTTAAACAGTGCAGTAAATTCCAAACTTATTCATACAACTCTGTTGAACTCAAAGCAATCTTGACTTGATCAATTTTCCCCTGTGGGTTAAAATTAGTATGAGATTAAATTTAATGATTTTTCTTACCTGGAAGAAATTACTCCAAACATATCTACTAAAATAAAAGGTAATATAGTAAATATGTTGGTGATTTTTTTTTAAAGAAACTCAAAAAAAAAAATCACTAATCAAGAAAGATTATTCTGCACTTAGCAAAAAGCCAGGTCCTTCTGTAAAACTAGGAAGAAAATAAACTTGCATTCATTACTATTGTTTATGTATCATTTACTTAACTCCTTCCATAACAGCTTCTGTCATGTAACTTAATCAAGAAACGTTGAGAAATTCTCTTGAAACTCATCAAACGACAGGACTAAATCTCAACTCCACTTCATCACAGGAAGGTTTGGAGAGCAGCCTTCAGAAACAGTACCGCTGCTCTGCAATTCACCAAGTGAGTTTATGTTTATGCTGTTAAAAAAAAAAATATATATATAGCCCTTTCATATACACCACTGCTAAGATAACAGGATTTTCTTCACAGCTTCAAGTTAGGCATGTAAGTTCTTTGTTATGATTAGTTTTATCACACTGAATCCAAGTGCTCTGGATTATTAATCAAATTCTCTGACAGGTCTCCAATAATGCAGCAAAACATGTAGCTAACAGTGACTCACCATTCCTCTCAGGCTGATAAAACAAAAAAGGAAGGACAAAGCTCTCAACTCCTTCTCTGGCCAGTCTACAGCTTTAGGAAACCCATTTTGCTTTCTCAACAGCAAAACCGGTATATTTGCTGGCTTAACATGGTAAGCTTTCCACTTGCACACTCCCATTCTGCAGACGATAGCTGTCATGCCAAAACATTTAGCGCACAAAGCATCTCTGCTGGAGGATACAAAGTAGAGGATGTGTGAAAAGCAAGCAAACGTCCTCTTGAGGAAAGTATTTTTCAAGTCTTCATTTCCTTTTTTGCTTAACATCTCCTTAAACTCTCTGCCTCATTTTTAAATGTCTACTCATCCCTCAAGCTTTGCTGTTCTAGTAACTTGAGCACCATCCTGTGCCTGAGTCATCACCCCATTTACCCATGTCTGAGGGAGAAAACCACTTCACACAGCAGCTCCTTCTTGGGCTGCTGAAGATGCAATTTCAAATCTCCTTTCTTCATTTGGGACCTGAAGGCATCACCTTTCCTATTCAGCCTGGCTCTGTTGGGCCCAGGCATCCTGGTGGCAGAGAACAGGTAAGTCAAAAGGCAACTTAGGGGTAGAGGTTGGCAAGGTGTTGAAGCAGGCACACTCTCCCCTACAGTACTTCACCCATCCTGGCTTGTGGGCCACTGAAGTGCTTCATAACCCATAACCTCCCAATTACACAGCACTGCAAAGTCAAATGATACCAGGGGAACTTACATGAGGCACTGGAGTAGCCCCAATTCTTTCTTGGGCAAGCACAAGCCAGAAGGCTTGTTTCTGCCATGCAAGAGCCCCCACCTTCAGCAGTAGTTTCACAGGAGCTCTGCTGCAGCAGCAGCCCTGGGAAGCCCCAGCTCCTGTCCTCTCCTGTTGTTTTGGAGCTAGTGCTTTGGTGGCATTTCCCAGATGATTAAATCGCTTTTACAGTCCCTGATCCAAAACAAATTAAGGGGTACAAGTCCAAAAACATCCGGTGATAAGTGCCTGTTCACAGTGAAACAATTAACCGGAAGGATTTGTCTCCTTAGACATACAAAAGGTTATCGATAACCTACCGGTTCACATTACATCTCCCAGCTCTTTCCCACCTCACAGCAAGGCTGAGCTTGCCTTGAATAGACACAGGCCATCACCTACCTGAGGTGTTCCCTTTAGGAACACATTCCAGCCAACTGAGAAAAACTTCAGGAAAAGGTTCTACATGGCACCAACCTGACCTCAAACCCAGCACATGATCAAACCTGCTTCCTTGTTGATACTTTGTGGGACACCACCATAATAAAACAATGTGAATCTATTCTTCACTAGTATTCTTTCTAATTTGACTCTAATTTGACCTGAGCTAAATTATTACACAAATCAGCCTCACTGCAGAAACTGTTCTCACTTGAATCAGTATTTTGCAGAAAGTCATATAATACACAGATGTAGCAAGAGGCACAGTGAGACAGACAACCCTCCAATATCAGAGGAAGTTTATCTTATTCTTCTTTAATGAAGAAATACAGAACTTTTAAAAGTATACTTTTTTTCAAGCATATTATCTGGAAACTGTGCTGGATACAACAGTTCATGCAACTACTCATTACTTGGGATTTTAAGTCCTTCTCATTTCTTTAGAACAGTTGAAAATTGCCACACAAATACTTATGTGCTCTTGACCTTTACAGGGAACAGCTCATTCCTGTCTAAAATGCCAACAACTGCTTAAAATGAAGTTTTCCCATCATTGGTCTAACCTGTTCATCTATCATACCAGAACTACCACATGCACTTAGATGAGTTCCTAGATTCTAGTGGTATTTGCTTGTAATGAATATTAGCTTTTCCAAAAAAACACCCTAAACTACCAATAAATTTAAACACATCCTCAAGGCTTAGGGTCTTTCCTTTTATCTTTCTCTTAATCCAAGCAAAATCCAAGCACTACTTGAACATGTCAGATTCATATCCTGGAGTTGACACTTACAAGGTTCCATCCTAAAAGAAAATTGTTCAGTTCAGCTAAGACCTTCCATAGGTATGAAGTAATATGAAACCGCTTCAACATGCACAGTTTAATTGAAAAAAATCACTGAACAGACTTAAATTTTGTCCATAAAACACTGGCTCCAAAACAAACCTCTACAGCTAGTTTTCTGCCTAGAACAAGTTTTAGTGTAGAATTACTGAGCTTCTAACCCAAAAAGGTTGACTGCCCTCAGTAAGCACAGTGTTTGCAGAAGTAGGCATATGCTCTAATGCGCAATGCATAAGACATTAAATCCTCTTCAGTGAAAATTTAAAAATAATCCTTCTCTATATTCACTGTCATTTATGAAGAAAACATGATCCAGGCTTTTCTGTTGCAAACACACTTACTTATTCTGCATTTACTTCTGCACTGGGGGAATACCAGCAAAACTGTGCTTAAAAATCTCAGCTTATGAGTAGATTTATTTTCACTACCATGTATCAAAACAAACAGCACTATAGTTTTTTGATGCTTTTTTAGTTTATGTGCAACTGGCTAAAGAACTAAATAAATATTCTCCCATGATATCCTGGGAAAGAGAAGTTTTCTGATAAGCCTGCGTTACTTTTTACTTCAGAGGAGAGCATAGGAAGTAGGCAGGAAGGTATTTAAGCTGATGCCATTTTGACAAAACTTAGGAAAAAAAAAAAAGAAAAGATAGAATCAACTAATAAAACCAGCACCTGGAGCAATTAAAAAATGCTGATGCTTTTCATTTCAATTTTTAATATCCTAATCCTAGAATGCACAGTATGTCCAACCACAGACTCAGCTGGACAAACACTTGAAACTGTAAGAATGGCTGAGATCAGCCCAAGCAAAAAGCATTGCCTAAAAACAGGACTTACAGCCCTCCTTCACACCACATGCTCCAAGAGGGAAGAGAGTTTCCTTAACAGAGACAAGGACATAGGGCCGTTGCGCAGAGCCACGTGTGTGCTCTTATCCTTGTTCCTCACCTCACCCAACTGTCATGGGTCACCCGCGCAATTTAACTTTTATACGAAGTTCCAGCTGAGAAAAGGTACACAACATGACATTCAGCTCATGACGCAGAGTAGGAGGAAGCAACCGTGTTGAGGCAAGTCTATGGAGACAAAAGGATATACTTACCACTCTCTAAGCTAATCGATCCTCAGTTGGGCAAACCATAGTGCTTAATCAGAAGATGACAAGCAAACGTTGAGAGCTCTATTGCCTAATACCATAAAAACCCTGCACAAAGATATTGTCTTTCGCACTGTACCATGCCCGCCCCTTGAGCACTGGTCCTCATAATCCATCCATATACACGATTAGAGAAAATTAGTTTAACTGTAGATTTTTATTATTATTATTTTCCTTTCACAGAGCACTTAAAAGAAATTAGTGCTTGGCTCTTGGGGCTCTGAAGCACAGCATAACAGTTTATTTATGGTCATAGCAACTAATTTTTCAAAGACAACCCTCAGGCCTCAAGCCCATTCCCAAGTCAACAAAATTGGCCGCTTCAGCCACCACTAAAAAACAATGTTTAACTTAAGTGGTTTTGCTGGAGGAGAAGGACAGACAGCTGACCGCTGGACAACACAGACTGCTTTAGCTACAAAGACAGTGGGGCAAAAACTATCTGTTTTGGTGTGTACTAGTGGTTTTGTTACCACTAGCAAGCCTGCCTGAGGTCTCAGCCAGCTCAGAGGAAATTACTGTATAGATGGAGACACTGCCCTGACAAGGGCAGCTGCCCCCTCCCCGCCTTTCCTTTACTTGACAGTGCAGCTGCCACCACACCTCGTCCTTGGGCTCTGTTAAATCTCAGCCACTGACAGGAGTCACCCCTTGGAAAAGTAGCATGGTGGGACTGAAGTGATTGCAGGTATCACAAAGAACGTTTTTCCTTTTTGCTTTACAAGCTTTTGAACCACACAAGAGGGCAGCCATCCGCTTTCACTTTTTTTATACAAATGAACTGTAACAGTGTATATCCTGCCAGGAAACATTACCATGCATTACTGATAAAGTATTACATAAAAAGGTAAATCAAGTTTCCAAGCTGCAAATCTAAGCTGATAAACGTACTACATCCACAGTTCAACAACTGTGCAGAAAAATAAAAAGAATAAACAGTTTCAGAGAAAATTTCAGGAATATGGGGGGAAAAAACAGGAAGGGTAGACATGTAATGCGCTGCTGTCAAAACACTGCTCGAGTATGTATGAAGTATAACTACTGTACTTAGCCAGATTAAACTAATGGCCATGCATTAACCTTGGGAATCGCTGCATGGTGCAACGGAGTCCCAAAGAGGTGAGCCCGAGCACCAGCACAGCACTCGGGGTGGCATTACAGCCCCTGCTCGCCTCAAGAAACAAACTGCAGCTGGCAGGAGGGCTCCTTCTCCCGCAGGAGGCGGCGGCAGGTTCGGTAGCAGAGCCAGGCAGCAGCGAGCACGACGCGGTGCCACGCGGGAGGGCACAGTCCCCGCACGGCTTGTTCCGTCTGGCAGCACTGCTCTAACGTGAAGATGCTGAAAGAAAACAGCAGGGAGACCACAGGCTGCCTCTATAAAAACAGCAGCCAATTAAACATTTAAGGGACAACTGTGAGACAACGGCTGAATTGAGAGGCATTTTCCAAGCTCCGCAGTTGCCAGGCTGCGTTGCCAAGACTGCGAGCTGAAGACCAAGGGATGCCACTTGGTCAGCAAGCGGCCGCGGCGGAGCGGGTAGTGAGCGGCTCCCGGGGCAGTGAGGCTGTGCAGGGCACGGGTCCCGCAGAGCCACAGGGCTCTCCCCAAACCTGCTGCAGATGGGAGCCAGTCTAGGGGATGTTTGTCACCACACACCCTCCTCATCTTCACGTCTGAGGGCAGGAGAGTTATGGATCCAGACCTCACTGACCACTCTGACAGCTGCAGTTACTACAGGGGTTACAGCCACAGACCTAGTCTGCAGAGAAGAAAAAAAATAAGCAATCTGACCTCAAAAAAGGAGATGAAACACCACAAAGATGTTTTCTTTTCACCTTAAAGGAAAATAAATGAAATGGGGCTTAAGGGCAAGTTATCTGCCTCCAGTGCTAAATGCTCTTACCAGAACCACCTCCGAGCAGCCTCCTGCCATGCAATCCACAGGGCAGGAACACGGGAAGGAGAAGGTACTGACATAGCGCTTCCACATTGCGCAGCTCCTTCTCTTTCCCAGACAGTAGCAACCTGGCAAATCCAATGCCATGAAGGTATTAAAGAGACCACAGAAGGAGCTGTGCCAGCTTCTGTACAGCTTACAAAAAAAAGTGGACAATACCCATTCCAAGAGACAAGCAAAATCCAAGGGGAAGAACAGGAAGACGTCGGGACAAGTTGCTAATTAGTGCTGCAGAGGGGATTTCAAGGACCAGCAAGAGCTGCAGGAGGAGAAGCACCGCTCCGCAGTCGTCCAGCAGAAACACAGAAGGGAATTTTTTTTTCAGCTAGAAAGGAGAAGGACACCTAGGGAATTCTTAACTGGTCACTTTTGGCGCCCAAAGTATACAAGTGCTAATTAGACCGTGCCAAGTCTTCATTTTCACGCTTCCAGGGCTGCTCAATTAAAAATATGTATTTTGGCATTGCTCTCTGTTTTAAAATAATTTAGACAAAGCTAAAAACAAAGAAAAGCTTCAACCTCAGGAAATAATAGAGCTGAAGATGGATGAATCATTAGCATACGGAGGGAGGGAGCGGACATTAACAGACATACAGACCTACTTTTCTGAACCAGTTATTGCCTGACCTGACAGAAGAGAGAAAACAAAAGTAAATGAATAGAAACACAGTGGGAAAGCAGAGACACACAAAGTAGACTGCCTTTTCCTGCAGTGTTAGTAGGTCACCAGTATTCTGTGCTGTATTTTCTAGAGTTGCTATCAAATCTTTTTTAAAAGCCTCCAGATAACTTAAGGTTGAGAAATAAACTGAAGTGCAAATAGAGTCTAGGACCCTCAAAACACAGAGCAGTTGTTTTGTCAATGAGCACTGCCTGAGCAGTGATGCCCAGCACACAACTACTGAAAGAACTGAGGAATTTGGGGGAAAAATAATCAAGAAGAATTTTAATTTATCTTTCAGTGTTTTGAGTGGCAGCTTTTAAACAAGAAACATGATTAAGAGAATATTTTGCAATTCTTCAAGATGTTGCAGAAAGTATACTTACACAGACAGAGATGCCAGGGCATTGATTTGCAAGTTAATTGCATGAAGTATAATACCAAGTGGTAATCAAAGTAAGATTTGTTATAGCATGTTTGCAATGCTGGGTAAGATAACCACTACTGCTGTATACAAACACACATATCCTAATTTCCAAATCACTGGCTCCCTGCCACTGCATGATGGTGCACCAGGAATAGACTGTTCCTAGTTCTTTCAAAATGCATAACAGTTACGCCATCAGCTTCAGAAATCGAGGAAAAGGGAGCCCTCCCCATAATGTCATCAAGCTAGGAAAGGGGGAATGGGAGGCCAGGTGTCCTCCTCAAACTGGCTACACTTCATCTTCCAGGAAAAGACACAGGAACAGCACTGAGGAGAGGTGTAACTGTCCCGAACTTCTGAAGCCAGTTGCACACAGAGTCTGAGCCCATTAGACTTAAAGGCCAACTTTATCTTAGACAGTTACTTCTTGGCAACAAATTAAGGGCACTGCAACCCTGAGGACAGGTATTTTCCTTACCTTCAAGGATCACTTGTTTATAAGTGGGATCCCACATCTTGCCCAGAGGAATCTGCTGTAGAAAAATCCTTACAGCTCTTCTACCTCCACTTGCTGCAATTTTCCATTTACATAAATCACCTGTATTTTAAATTCCCAATCCCCTGGATTTATGGCCTTAAGAAAAATAAACACGTTCAAGGAAATAAAGGAAAAGAGTTAATAGAGCTTTACCAACGTTGCCCACATATGTAAATACTGTGGACAGCTGATGTTTCTCTGCCAGTCAATAACAAGAACAAACATGCAAACAGATAGGTAACACTTTTCCTTCTCTTCAGAACTTGGAATGTTCTCCCAAAACACTTCTAGGGATTTTGAGGATTAACTGCTTTTACTGTCATAGCAGCTTTTTGTTTCTTTCACCATCAAGCTAAATCAGGGGCAAAATCTCCTTAAAAAAACAAACCAACCAACCTTGTTCACTTGAGCCCTTTTCTTCATAATATAACATTGACTGAACAAATTCTAGGCCAGATGGGACTTTTATCATCAGTACACTTTATTTAAACTTGCTTCTAATTGTGTGGATCTAAAAGTAACCAAAACTATCAAAAAGCTGGACAGTCTTTCAAGAAAGCGTTTATAAAAAGTTAAGTTAGTTTAATGTGCGTGACATTCCAAAAAACAATCCCATCACAACAACAGGTATCTTGACTCTCTTATAAGGTGTAGGCTCCAAATGCTCATGCGATACCATCAAATAAGTCTCTAAACTGGCAAAAAGCAAACAGTTCTAAGAAATACTAATTCCACAGGAATCAAGGTCTAAGAAAAGTCCTAAATGATAGTGCTTATATAAGAGATTGGATTAAAAATAATCTAGTGTGATATGTGCATATTTACAAAAGACTTGGAAGAACAGAGTTTAAAGCAATCACTTAAAGAAAAGTCAGCTCTTGAAGGAAACAATTTGCTATACTAGATTATATTCATACAACCAAGAAAAAAAGGAAAATATCAGAAAGAGAGGATCAGGTATTACATGTTGGCTTGACTCTTATTCTAAAGTAAGTTCAAATGCCCCCAGAAGCACTTCCTTCCATTCAACATGTAGCTCTTCCAGGAATATGCACTGAAATTCAGTCAGATCTAATTCAGTTGTAGGTCTTGCCTGTCTGCCTCTTTCTTTTGCATACCTGGGGGAGGCAGGGGACAAGTATGAAGCATCCCTTCCATGGTACTGTATCCCTCACTCAACCGAGGTCAGTTCAATAACTCATTTTGCATCATAAAAAGCATGCCAGGTCTTGCTATTAAAAACTCACTGTGTTAAGACTTTTTATCACTCCCTTCAAGGGATATTTGATTAACAAAATGTGAAAGCAACATCTAGAAGAGCAAATTTAATGCCACATCTCTCTCAATGAAAAACACTTCCATTAACTCAGCTTTCTTATTGCCCATCTTCACTGTTCTAACTAAACCTGGTCGATCTGGACCTAAACAAAGCAGAAAGAGCCACACCAGCTCAGAGCCCACCTAACCCAACACCGCAGAACACAGAGGGATATCCAGAGAAGGGCATCAGAAGCCAGCAAGCAGGTACTGCAGCTTACCCAGCTTTTACCTACTCATGGATTGGAGGCCTCTCTGGAGAGCGTGGGGAGGGCACATACATACGTACAGTCATCAACATGCAGCTGCCACTGTAAAGACTAAAGCAAAACAGTAAAAAAGAAACAAACCACAACTGTCCTTCCTCCCCACAGCATCCATCAACCCTTCAGATTTGTTAGAGCTCTGCTTTCCTGGACATATTCCTAGCTGGCTTCTCAGGCTTCCCACTTTACTCCTGGATGTCATGAATTACACTTGAACGCTTTTAACATGCCAGAACACTTACTATTTCAATAATGACTTCTCCAGATTTTTTTTCTTTTATTATGAATGTAATGTTTCCAAACAACAGTCTTGATTGTTAGACTTGAGCTGTATTGCTGTGATAACCCTCCGAGAACCCTCTCCCCTCCTGAGTTCCTGTTATCTTTACATTAGCTAGGAGATTTGGAGAAGGAACTGACTTTCAGAAGAACTGGGTTGAAACAAATCATTGCTCACTTTAGCAAACTCAAAGCTAGCATCTCTTCTGGACAACTAATGGTTCACAGGTTTACATCAACATTAGGATGTGCTGGTTTGCCAGGATATGTAGCACTGTTCACACTGTACACAATATTTGTGATGTGTGCTTGGATGTAATTGTTCCTTCTCTGTTTGTTGGTAATTATACTAATAGCGGCCACAGCTGGGAAAAGTGAATTGTAGTTCCTCTTCTGTATGGAAACCTAAGTGTTTCTGTCTGATGCACAGCTCTAGCGCTATAGAACCAGCTGAAAGGTCCTCCTGCTGCCTTATTACCTCTGACACCTAAAAACACCATACAGAACGTGTGCTTTCAGGGGCTCTAAGGAATTACTATTTCTGTTATTTCTGATACTTTATGACTAAAATGCTGGACTTGTTACCTGGCAGCACACACCGGACATAAACCAACAGTTCTATGTCCTTGACCTCAGACCTTCCTATTGATCTTGTGATCAATAGACCCAGCTGAAAGGAACACTTTGAGGAGGAAATGATCCATGAAGCAACAGCAATGACAGCAGATACGACAGGCAGGCACTGATTTCTGTAGAAATTAGTTGGGGTTGTTATTATTATTATTATTATTATTTATATACCACTGCTACAAGCAGATGCAGAACCCCAGATACCTCCTGCATATGGGAGCAAGAGATGCAGAATCAGAGCTCAAAATTCCTTTCAGTCTTGAGCAGAATGAGGTAAATACAAAGCATCCAGTCCATGCCTGGGCACTATTTTCAGGCTAAGAGTCTAAAATTTCAATCATAGCATGCAACGCATGAGACGGTTGTCATGAAAAACATTCCACATCACAAACTACTACTCTAAAAGCACCAGAAATTGGGCCAGGAATCTAATCCCCAAGTGATATCAAGTGACTTATTATGCTATTTCCTTCCATCAAAGAAATCACATCTTGCAAGAAACAACAAAATAGACACCTGAAATTAAATTGTATCTGGTAATTAAGAAGATAGAATAAAAATAAGGTGCAAGAAAACACAGGTCAGTTGTATATTTTATATTGACACTCTGCTTTCCTCCTTGATGAGCTACAGAAATATTGCTGTAATCATATCAGCATTTTTTGCCTTCTAGTAATTATGCCACTGCATAATTGAAGCTCCTGAGATTGATGTAAGCACAACTCTATAAAACATAGTAAGAATCCATCAGTGGAAGGTAAACAAGGAAGAAAACGGTCAAGAAATAAAGCACAGTTTCTCTTCTTTATCAGAGTAATTAATGAGAACGGAAGTAGATTCTCCATCACTGGATATCTTTTATCATGATATTTGTCCAGAAGATTAAGGCATAGATTCAGGAAAATGCTACAGCTTGAATTAGGAAGAGGACAATGATCCCTCTGACTTCATAAGTTATGAGTAGGTTAAATACCTGGAAAAACAGTCTAAGTCAAATACCTTACTTTGCAAAAGCTAAATATTTGAAAGTTGCCATAGTACCTCAATATTCCCAAGATATACGGCAAGAGGACAGAAGAGAAACTCTGAAATATAGCCTCCAAATGTGGTCATTGCAATACATACCACTCAATTCTGGCAGGAACCCAAGGGCTACCTTCTTCAGGAGTGCAAGATAACAAAATTCCAGGACAAAAACATCTGTTTCTCAAGCAACTGGTGCCACATTGAAATTGTTGGCTCTTGATCAGAATTTATAGTAAGCACAGAAATATGAACTGACAAACTGATCATCACTGAACAGCAAGTAGCTCTCCCAGAGGATGTATGAACAAAATGGAGCTTTAAGAGTAGACAGAATAAGCACAGGAAAGACCACAGTAGCTCATCCAACTACTTGATGCGCACACTGGGAAGGACATGATGTTGAGAAATTCAAGCCTGACAAATTTCCCACTATTGAGCCAGGAAGGCTGGAAGAAGAAAATATTGCTTTCCCTCTCTAGAAGATATTACATAAAAGCCTAACTGCACATCTAGAATATCTCGACATTCCTTTATGTTTCACTGTGCCACTTATAGCTGCCTGTGAGATGCTACTGCTGCTTCAGGCTCTGCAGAACCCAATCTGTCCCTGTGGAAACTGCTCTCCAGAGAACATCCCTCTCTGGTGCTCTCAGACACAACAGGACCAGCTCCCTGGGTACTCGAAAGTCCTCAAAGCTTCCTGGGAACATACAGATGTCTGCATCCCAAATCCCTGGGTCCCCATTAACATTTTTCCCTTCCTCTCCTACACACAGGTAAACTAAAGTGACATTCCAGCTAAGAAAGTCCTGCCACTCCTTGGAAGCAGCAGTACACTGGGGCTTCGGGTTCGGAAGGTCCATAGCAGGAATCATCTGCAACTAGAAAAGGGAGGATGCCCACCCTGGGCACTGACATATCTGGGGTCTATGCAGGATGCTTGAAATGAGGAAGAGACAGACCCATCCATCAGGCTGCTGGGTTAACAGCCTCATCTCATGCAAGACATGGATTTAGCAGAAAAAAAAAAAAAAACAAAGCTCAGTTCTCAGAGGAGCTTAAACTAATGAGTTGAGAATAGCAAACCATAAAAACGATCACTTTGCAAATTTCAATCCTACCAAACCAATACGAGCTGAGTCTGAAAGTCTCCTCAGAGAGCATCGCTTATACCATACATTTGATTTACATTTTTCAAGGAAATAATTGAGGCTCTTCAGCTTGCTACAAAAGGCCAAATGGGAAGGAGAAAACCCTCAAGACACCTATGTGGCAGCTTTGCAGCAGCGTGAGACTAAACAAATGGAAAAGAACCTAAAATAGCTTGTGACAGTTTATCATTAATCAGCATGAATTACTTGGCAAAACACAGTATCTCGCAGTGCAACTTAGTGGCACCTTTCCCAAAGAACTAATACAAACACAAGTGCATAACAAGAGACTCCGGGAACAGGGGAAAAGGAATGTCATCACTGATCAAGTTGCTGATGGCAAGAAACAAAAAATGAGATGATACAGGGCAACACCTGTGTGGCAGAAATCAAGACTGGCATGTTGCAGCTACTTCATCTGGCAAGGTTCATTTCACCACAGAAGACTCATAATCATACTACAAAAAAAAAGTCTTCTGAAGGGCCTCCTTGCACCATCTCTCCATGCAGTTTCAGCATTTGACTAGAAGTGGGAGAATATTCCAAATCCTTCCTAAAAATTACTATCTATTCATAGAAGAATGTTACTATTGCATATATGAAAGCACAAAGAAACAGGAGAAGCAATATGTTTGTTACAAGACAGTGATATAATAGGAAGCCTATAGACAAGTTTTCCAGATCAGGCAACCTACATCAAACCTACAAAGAAGTCTTTGTGCAGGCAGATCCTGGCAAATGTTCCAACACCCAAATTATTCCATTCTTCCAACAGTAATTTCTGCATATAGATTTGGTGATCCAGACTTACAGGTCTTGTGAATTTAGATTTGTACTCTTAAATAGCTAAAGAAAGTAGTTTTACACTTACATGTGTCTGTATATACATAGGAAATTTTTTCTTAAAAGAAAAGCTCTATAGAGTTTCAAAGCATGATTCCAATTGCTGTTAGATTTAGGCAGGGAAAGAAGCTCAGTGAATAACTAAACTGAAGACCTTGCGTTTGCAAGCCTGAAACCACATAATGCAGCTTCAAACAAAGGTGGAGAGGTCAGAATTCAGACCAGCTCTCATCCTGCTTTAAGTGTCCTTACTACTTTTATGCAAAGGATATACAAGAGTTTTTAAGTTCTCTCAAAGAATTCAAAGGTGATAAGAGATATATCTGAAAAGACTTTGAGCTTTATCTGTGAAAGAAAAAATGCAAAGTGAGTGAAATTCTCAAACTTATAAACAAAAAACAGGTTGCTCCACACTTGCATTCCTCCAGCTACTTTGCACATTCTTCTTTCGGGTAAAGATGGGTACTACCATGAGATCTGGAGCTGCAACAAGATGATTTTCCATGGACTGAGGACCCATGAGTAGAGCTGGTTCATCATTACTAAAACTGCATGAATAGCACATTTCAAGTATGACAGCTGTCCAATGCCACAGCATGAAGACTAACAGACATCAAAAGTCATCTTTGACACTCATGCCTTGAAATTAGCCTTTAGGTCAAACTACAGAGCTTGCCATATACTGATAGATAAGACTGTTCCATGCAAACAGTGAAACTTCAACATTTCAGATATCATTTCTTCCAAATGTTGCAGAGGATATTGCATTTTAATCTAGACCAGGATAGCAGTATAGACCATAACTTAGCTGATTTGATTTATAGGAAATTATTCTCTGGCTTAGACCTTACATGTAAGCAAAGAAAACAATAAATAAATGATTTTGTCAAACCACAGAAAAAAACATACTGAACTGACCTTCCATTGCTCCTTGGGAAGCAGCTTCACTACCACAATGTCACCATTCAGGGCTCTGTTGCGAGCAACCACTCCATCAATAAAGATATCGCGATATCCATCCTAGAGTAAGAGGAAGAAAAAGAAATGCCACAGCAAAACAGATTAGATTACAGCTATTATGAAGTTTAAAACACTATCATCAAAAAAGACACATGCCCTGAGGAGATAAACACCCAACCGTTGTGCATGGAAATGAAATGGTTTCATCACATGTCCTCCAATACGCAATGCCTTCAGCAAATAACCTCCTTCGGGAGCCTGTGCCAACACAGTAGTTGCACAGTATTTACTCAAGACAGAGCCAAGCCTTCCAAACATGTTGCCTGCAAAGTCTGCTCAGTTCTTCTACAGTCACTCTGCTCAGTTCCTCTACAGTCACTCTTGAGTACAGCTAGACAGTTTTCTGCAGTCACCCTTCTTCTCATATTAAGCTCCCTCCTCAAGGCATATAGAAACTCAGTTTGTTGAGAACATGTTTCCTGGACCCCTGCGCAAGCTGCTCTCCTGAGCAGGTAGGGAAAACAGTGTGAAAGGGCCGAGCAGCACAAACATCCACACATCACCTTTTGAATGAGGCACAGTTTCCTTTTTAAATGAGGTACCACAGTATATCCTGGTTTGGGCACAACTATTACTAGAATAGATTCAAAATGGCGACCACAGGAGGTAGGTGCAAACCAGATCTTTGACGGTAAAAGACATGTCAGAACACCTTCTCTAACTGCACTGTGGTAACATCCTTCCACGGGAGCCTCTACCAACTGAGCACCCCATGACTATCTGTCCTAGAAATGTTTGGCATTCTGCTAATCTAGACTTCATTTGGAAGATTTTCTTCATAGGGATGAATAAAGATGAAGCTTTATAAGGATGTCAACACAGAGGTTTGGGCTTTTAAATGACTGCCAATTTTGTCCTTTTTTGGCTAATTATCTGCAGCGTTCTTGCTGCTTTCATTTCCTTTTCCTCATACTTCAGTACATAGAGAATTCCATGTGGCTGTTTACAGTGCCACGAACATGTCAAACAGCATGAGTATTTAGTATCAACTTGAGCACTCAATACAGTTTTTCTACAGAGAGCTACTGTTTCACAATTTTAAGATGCAAAAAGGAAGTTTCTTTACGCTACAGCTTTTCATTTCTTTCTTTGCAATAACAAAAAACAGCCTCAAGAAAAATAAAATCTTAATCACAACTCTAGTGACTTCAGTTGAACACTCCTGAATATCAAATGCTTGAGTAAATCCAATCAGAAATAGCTGTATATTCAGCCTCCAAGAAAAACTTATTTTATAACCTGAAAACATGAGGCCTTAATATCACATAAATATCTTATTCTGCTTAGATACCAGAACAATAAAACGCAGAACCATGCCATGATGTGAAACTAAGGCTATCTTCCAAGAAACCAAATTACTCTTAGAAAGAAAAGCAGCAGCAGCAGCTCAACAGCTGTGTGAAAGCTGCCTCCCATGACAAGATGCAGAAAAATTGCAAAGCCTCTTGGACCAGCATAATTCAAATTGGAAACTGTTCTTTTCAAAAAGCCAGATTTTTTACACATGGTCTTATTCTTTTCTCCCCACCCTCTCTTTTCTCTTCCAACTCCTGACCTAAATCCACTACGTATATAAAAAGAAAAGTTCAAAGTTACTTTTTAAATAAAGTGCATGTTTTTGTTTGTGCTTTAAATATCTGTACATGTAGCTGCTGGTTGCAGGCTACAGGTTGGCATTTTTGCAATTTTATTCTTCTACACTTTTTCCTGTTTTCTTTCTCCTTTGTTCAAAAAAATGGAAAGCATCTCCACCCCTTATAAAGGTGCCCAGTGTGTCATACTAGAAAGTTAAAGCTGCTCATCTATACTAGGCACATGGTCTTGTCTTGAATTGCAGACAATTATTTTTATCTTAAAATACTCATATATATACACACACACACATGTAACGTATAAAATACATAGTGCAATTTTACAAAAATTTGCACTAATTTGCATACCTCTTACATAAGAAATTAGAAACTGGCCAGTAGTTTTATTTTTGTCCCAAAATAGAAATAATTCTGTGCCTAGAGTTCTTGCCTCAGGATTCCTGGGTGAATTGCACACTTCCAAGAACACTTTATACCTCTCTTTTTCCTTCAGCGTCCAACTCTGCACCCCTGCACAGATGCTCTTTTAGGTTACCCAAGCAATTAAATAAGTGTTGAAATGCAACACAATCACTTGCAAAGTTTCAAGTGCCCCTTGGTATATACCATGTGTTATTTGCAATAGCTTCTGGACTTCTGCAGCCCTCTCCAGGTAGCAAGGTGCTTTCACTCCTCAGTGGCCTTCTGGGAATATCAAAGCAGTGCTCTCTGCTAGATACCCATCTAATATAAAAAACATCTGCAATCCTTTGCAGAATCACTGAATCTACTTTAATCCACTCTGGAAGCACATTCCAAAATTGCAGCTCAGCCACCTAAGATGCTCCTCCATCATGCTGAGGAATCTCACTCTTCAAAATGACAAAGCCACGATTTCAAACACCACAGGACTGCGAGCATAGAAGACACTAGACAGGAGGTAAAGATTTTGGTGCTCTGGGCCCATTTACTGGGAGACCTTGAGGAGAAAGGCCCTGGGTCTTCCCCTCAACTCTCTGCAACAGTGAAACAAGCAGAGCACAGTTGCATCAAGAAATTCCCTGGAATTTCTGGTGTTAAAAGGCGAACAGCTGTTGTACTTGAACTCCATGTAGTCGTAGCCAAGTGAGAACTGAACAGAAAGGGGTACAGAGCCCTAGTCAACAGCAGGAGAAAAAGGGTGATTTTTCACAGCTGCAGCTCTTGCATCATCTGGCAACACTGGGAAGTCCTGCAGAACACCAAGGCCTCAGTGGCAAATAATGCTCCAAGAAGGATAAACTTTCCAGAGTCTTTCTCTCCCCTTACAATGACAATGTCTACACCAGCCACATTCAGCTTCATCCAAGTGTTGACTCTACTTGTGATTAGGGATGAGGCTAGTTCAACTCCACAAATGAAAGAAAAAAGGATGAATGGGATACTACCCTCAACTAGCCCTCCTTCTGCAGATGTATTCCCACGAACAGTAATCTCTTGCATGAGGAATAGCTGGGCACTAGGAGAATTAGGGGGTAAAGTCTCACATCCAGTTAAACTTGGGTCTTTAGACAGACATCACTTAACCTTGCATTTTGTAATTGCAGACAGTGTCCTAACAGCCTACATTTGCCTAACCTTGCTGCCACATTACACAGTCAGTGCTACTTCCTTGAAATACCAAAGAGCTGCTTTGTGCTTCCTCCTCCAATTAATCCTAAAAACCTACCTCATACACCTCTGTTCTTTCTCCACCCCTAAGCTGCTAATAAGCTTCCTTTAGGAAAGGGGCTCCATGACCCCCATTAAACAACATGAAATGACACTACCACAAATTTCAATACTTTCAATCTGAACTCCAAAACAAAAGTGCTGGCAGCAGCAGGGACATCAGAGTCAGTGTTTCACTCCGTGCAGGGCCTGTGTTCTCCCTCTGCATACCAACAAACATTTCAATATGAAACTCGCTCTCTCATTGATAGAAACATTTTGACCAAGTCAGTTCCAGATAAAAAGCTTTGGCTGTGCCAGCTGTGAGGTCACTTCTCTACTGAAAGTCCTTGAAATCGCAAAAGCCCTTCTTTTCTGTCAAAATAAGAAAAGAGAAGAGGCACAAACCAGTCCCATGTGAGTACATCCCAAGCCAACCAATACACAGTGAGTGTAAAAGCAGGCACATGAAAAGGAATCACGTGCATTACTTTTGGAATGACTTTTCAAATTAGCTCATGCAGCAGATTGAAAATGGAGAGTATATTTGTTTAGGGAAGATTAACTTAAATCAGTGGAAAATCTATAAAACCTCTGTAGCCATAAACCAAGGGTTTTCAATTACACTATCTAGTGGTCCTCAAACCTGAGCTCAGCTGGCTTCTCTAGGATGCAGTTGTATCCCCCATTTCAGCACAAGCTAAATAAGACATTCTTTGTCATATAAAAAAAGCAAGATTTGCTTGGGAACATGTGATGAAAAAAACCCATATCATGTTCATTGATTCCCAATTCATTCACCTCTTAGTGACCTTTCATAAACAGCATAAATTGTATCTTAATACACCTTCACTTCTGAACTGTAAAGCATTACATAATTACACTTACTGGGGATGGAATGAAGGCTTCGTGGTATTTCTTAGGATTTATTCTCAAGGGTCCCTTAAAAAAGAGAAGAACAAGAAAGATTATGCATGAATCTTATTAACTTCATACAGTATCAGTTAAATTAGAGAGCTGTAATATATCTACTGTGAAACACAAAAGATCTATCTGAATTTTCATTATACAGTACAAATCTCGTCAACTTTGCATCCGAGCAATTTCAAGCCAAAAGGCAGTTTCATGATAGGCTTAAGCTGATCTATTGCAGTCTGCCACCAAAGAGATGTTGATTCATTAGCTGCTGCTACTGCTACTGGATGAACTGAGGATCCAAGTCCTGCTGTTCCCTTCACACATTTTCTCCCAAGTTTAAGGATTTTACCACCTTTATTAACACACTGACAGTCAGAAACAGTTTGTTTTGCTCTGGTTTGGAAAGGGAAAGTATTAATTTTGCTTATTTTGGAGGGCAGGAAGAGAAGGGCAGAAGCTGAGCTGCTAAAGTAGCATGGCAGCGGGCGTGAGCCGTGCAGGGCTCTGGCTGTTCCAGTAGACACAGTAGCAATAACTCAGTGATAAAGAGCATTTTTTAAGATGAATAGAAAGGATTTTCCAAAAACAAACATTTAAGGTCCAAAAGATTAAATACTGTTTAAACACTTTTAAAGTCAAACCATTTTGAAAACATTTGAAAGTCCTGGGTGTATCTATTTCAACTTTGTTATCTGCCAACTCAAGATTCAAATCCTTGCAACAAATACCTATGACCCCTCCAAAGTAAACCAACCCATTTTCTGCTTGCACTGAGGTACACCACAGTTAACAAGAAAAAGGGAGAACCAGTGAATGCAGAAGTGCTGCTTCTACCCTAAAAGGGGCCGGTGATTCAGGTGGCTATTAAACCTGACAACATTTGATTCTTCTGGAAAGACAGCTCTGTTAACTAGGCATCTGCCTGTGCAAAGGTTGTTGCTTTGCTCTGAAAATTTAAAACTGACTTTATCTCTGTATTGGAAATAATGTTGGCCAATTTGTTATATGAACAGATTCCATCTGTTTGTACTTCTGTGTTAAGCAATCAGAGGAATCTCTCACAGGAATTGCTTCCTTAAAACTTTACTGCAACATATAATATTTTTTGTATTCTGGGAAACACTTAGACAATAGAAAAATAAAGCTGACTGCACGTGAAAGACTTGCTGCCTTGAAGAAGAATTTGCATATTTGTGAAGATCTCCTGTTGTTTTTATTTGCTTAGGTATTTATTTGCTTAGGTTTGGAAATATCAGCACTCCATGCTCTCTATTCATGAAATTTTATTTGGGTACTTTTCTGCAATGTCTTATTTTACACCTTATTTAACAGGTATTAATGTGCACTCTGGCCACACAGCAAGCACTACCCAGGGCAATGGCAAGAAAAGAAAGATGATGGCTGTGCTCTACCCTGGGAATAGGCAAAGTGAGAGCTAACTTGCTGTCAGCAGCCTCTATTAGCCCTGGCGCCTTCTGAGGAAAACTCCATGGCTTCCCCCCACTCTCTCTCCCAGAATCAGCAGGAAATAAATGAAAAGGGATGGCTGCTTTGCTTAAAAAAATGAGTGAAATAATTCCCATATCCAGAATCTATCCAGCAACGCAAAGCAGATGAGGGGATATCTTGTGGTACTCTGGAGAACCCCCTTGGATCCTTCAGGACAGCTGTCAATCAGCCAGGTGCAAATGCCCAACATGTGCGTGAAAAATCCACTTTTGCCTTCTAGGCCCATAAGGCACCAAGTGGCTGTGTGCACATGGGCAGCCAGCTCAAGCAAACCCACAACGGAGTAGAGTCTTCCTGCGCTTCAGGCGCACTGGGTACCTCTGCATTTCCCATCCCATCTAATTACGACCAGCAGAAGAACTCTTACGTCAAGGAACATTAAAATACTTTAGCTCTTTCCTTTAAGCAAGGAACTCCCAAAGTTTATCTTAGAAAGCAGATGGGCCCTATTATCTGTGCCTATGAAAATCGTATTTACAATGTTGTACATTTCACGCTGTGATATCATATCTGGAACCAGTCACTCTCCCCATCTGCAACGAACAACTGTTCTCATATGTGTATTAGGGGCTGAGGATCTGGCTGCAGAGCCTCATGATGTCACACTAATGCTGTATTATTTTACAATAGCTTGCAAACAATAGCTGCTATATTTATCAGTGTTTTTATGTCAGTAGGGCCTGTGTTTTGAAAGGAAGAGAAAGGTCTGCGGGAAGGTTTCTAAAACATTTTCTAAAGACTCAGGTCAGCTTCAAACACAGTTGCCAGAAAAAAGTTTCTAACCTTATTAAGTTCCTCCAACAAAACACAAAAAGGTCATGATTTCTCAAGCTGCTCTGCTAGAACCAGAGCAGGAAGGACTCAGACTAAACATCAAGCATCTCAAATCAAGCAGTTCATCAACCACCATAACATGTATGCCTTGACGGGCTTGTGTGTAAAACACTAGAAAAGGCCAAGCTCAAGTATCTACCAAATGTGCCAAGGCCACCTTTGTAAATAAGCAATCTGTGGTCATCAGGGAAGCCCCAGTCACACAAGTGGCTTTCCAAAGAAAGACATGAGCTTATGGCAGAGGCAGCCCAGCATCCAGTATGTTCTGCATCCTCATTCCGCCTGACCCCAGAGTCCCAGCAGGGAGGGCTGGGAGACACTGGAGGCGGCAGACAGAGATTTCTGGCTGCCGCTTCGCAAGATGATTCCTGTCCTTTGGGTCAATGCTCCTCAATACATAACCTGACTTCATATGTAGTGTAGAGCCAACATCAGGCAGTTACGTAACTGCGCAGAAGTTGTTTAATCTTGTTTGCCTTCAGACCGGCCTGTATCATTCCAGGCAACCAGATGCCTGCTGGGTTTGCTCACTGCACAGTTTTATGGGGTGGGAAGCAGCCTCTGCATTCTTAAGCACCTGCGCAAAAATACCATTCCTGTGGAAAGACACTCCTGCACATGCCCCACAATTAAGTGGATGCAGGAATCCTTGTGGGCACCCCCACTCCATGCTACTTACTGAAAACTGGGTTATGTCAAACAGAGAACCCGATGTCACCACAACTACTATTGACAGACTTCAGCAACTGTAAAGATAACCCGTTTGTTCCTCCTGATTAGGACACTTAATTTCATGACACTCATGTTTTATCTTGGAAACCTCCTATGTTTGCCAGGAGATTCCCTGGTTAGGGCTTACAGGATTATTTAGTTATATAACTTCACTGATAGGGTCCACGACAGCCTCAGAGCTACAGGAGGGTTTTTTCTCCCC
Organism: Crypturellus tataupa; assembly: GCA_034781795.1. Classification (NCBI taxonomy): domain Eukaryota; kingdom Metazoa; phylum Chordata; class Aves; order Tinamiformes; family Tinamidae; genus Crypturellus; species Crypturellus tataupa. The sequence goes on from JAWLRI010000640.1 coordinate 11,005,959, forward strand.
ATAAGAAATCATGTTCTCATTCAGACCTACACAGATCTAGTGTTTCCAAGATACTCCAGGGGACCGTCCTGCTCAGAGGGTCGTGATTCTGACTGGCTAGCCCTGAAGCTTGTTTGGGACCATAAGATTCAGACCAGTAAATTTGTCTCTCAGTGTGTTTTTGCAAGCCACCACGCCAGACTGTTTCAATGCTCTTGGGGATTAACACAACAGGTCTTCATTCACTATTGCCCCCATCACAAAGAGCAGTCCTCAATATCTGTCCATCCACTGAAACTGTTTTCAGGATCTCACCTATCTTGCTCAAATCTGCCAGGACAAGCAATCGTGATGAGATCATGAGGATGAATGAGTTCAGGATGAGATACACTGAGCTAGGATGCTCATGACCTGACCCTCAAACCTAAATGATCAAATCCAGCATCTACAGACTCAGCTTTCCCTGAAACGTGGAACTGGGTGAACTAAGAAAGCACATGACTCTTCCTGTTGCAGAGCACATGACCTGAAGGAGATACTAGTCATTTACAAGAATTAGGGCTTCTCTTGTTGGAATAGTATGCAATCACAGGTCCTCTGGGACTTCACATTTCCACAGAATTCTCAGGTAGCAGCAATAGTCTGACATGACATATCATCTTAGGGAAGTATAAAAACAACATTACACAAGTAAATCAAGGATCTGGCATGACTAACTGGCACTTTGATAATATTTTAATCAGTTCTGCTGTAGTTCAAAACACTATTGCAATGCCCTGTTAGGCAGAGCTCTATCAGACCCCAGGGACTACAGTATTACCTGTACCATCATTCTCCCTTTTCTTGTGGGAGGGAGACTTCTCAAAAGAGCTGATAAAAAAGCTGACAAAGAGAAAAGGGGAAGCATCTGCACCACTCTGCTGAGGACTAACCAACTTCTCCATGGGGAATTCCTCAGTAAGGAATATCTTTCTAAGGGCACTCATTTTTACTTACTCTTACAGAGACAGGGAATGCTCGCTTACTGCTATTCCACTTCAGGTGAGTTCTCCCAGTCCCTCTGATGTTTTAGAGCATCACTGTACAGTAAATGACTTCATCTTTATCACCCAATGAGAACTTTACAATGCATCACATACTTGGATGAGGAATTTCTCCCAACATGCAGCCAAGCTAAAATCTAGACTTCCGGTGAACAGGAAAGGGTTCATTCCATTTCTAGAATCTCCTGGGGAAAAAAAGAAGAATCCTCCTCTTGCATCTCCAAGGGGCACATCCATTCCTTGACATGCAACCAAGTGACATTTATGCCTATAATTTCCAAAGGTTTAACACAAAAGTAAGGTTATTTTACATTCCAGGCACCTGAATTAACTCTCCCCTTTTCAGTCCTGCTGAAACATCTTCCTTTGACATGTAGGCTTCAAATATACTCTTCTTCCGCCCTCGAGTGGGTTTATTTCGATTCTTCCTATCATCTGGTGTTAGGGCACCACCATAGGATCCTCCTGCAAACAGAAACTCATAAGCGTTACCTTGCCAAACACACTTGTCTGTGTATTTTAACAGTATTTGTACAGAAGTTTTGTATTCAAAGCTGAACTTTTGGGAACAGTTTGCCTAGAAATACTGGCTCCCAAGTTCAGAATACCAACATGCCTGTAACAGTCATATTTTACAAAAAACTAACAGTCTTTTACAGCTCACTTTAGAGTTAAGACCATTCATCCAGCCCATCTTTTAATAGCGCTGAGCACATGCTTCAAGGCAGCTTATTCCTGAAGCGTGTACGCACTCTGCTTTAATACCTCTGGGAGTTCCCAGTTGTCTAGGATTTATTCTGCTGTCTGAATGGTTCATTGTTTCTGTCTGCGATTCAGAGAGTTGCCTCTTCCTATCGAAGTGCTGAGGAGCTCTGGTAGATTCAGAGTTGTTTCTGGTCCTTGCAAACCCTCTCTTTTCTGCACCTGAAATCAAACACAGGTTTGAAATAACAGGAGAAGGAGAAATCCCACTGCCAGCTTGTGGCCCTGGTGACGCTCAGCCTGCAGCATTTCTGTACAAGTCACAATTGTGTCATGCTCTTTACCCAACAACATCTTCATTAGTTCATCTGCACTCTGTTGGCTTTTCATGCCTCTTAATCCTACCACTAGCTAACTTTAGTATAAAACAAAACTCTGGAAATTACTATATGAAAGCTGCATACAATCTTGCCAAAATGCTGGGAAATTCATTAGCGTATAAATGAAGTTGTTAAGCTGTTTCCAACCCCCTACCCTCCACCTCATTAAGCGCCCAAACAGTTAGAAAATAGAGTTTTAAATGCAAGTCACAGGCAACTATTTTGGGGAGTAGGGTGGGGAAAGGGCAGAAATCAAACCACCGCTCTGGACTAGTTAACTTCAGAGCTATCAGAGGAAGAACCAATCAAGCTCCTTACAGTGAACTGCAAAGAATGGTCAGGCTTGCAAGCATCCAGTCTGCTCAAAATAAGCCACGGTCAAACAAAATATTCTGAAAAGACTCACCCCTTTCTTCCCTGCCATCACCTCAGACCCTTCCCTACAGCCAGGAGAGCAAGCAGCAGCTTCCAAAGCTTATGCCAATGCTGTTCCACGGATCAGCACATTGGAATGCAACGCAATGCAGCTGCCCTCTTGGCCCTCCACCTGGATACTGAACATGTCATCACAGCTTTGCCTTCCAACCCCTCCTGGCTACGTTCCCTGGGTCCAAGCTTGTACCTGCAAGTCAGAAAATGTACAGTGCCAGCTTATTTGCTAAGGGGCTATCCAAGTTACAAGGCAAATTTTCTCTGTATGGGATCTTTCACAAACTTAATCCCCAATTGCTTCATAGAGTTAAAACTGTAGCAGTGGAAATTTAAAAAAAAAAAAAAAAAGTATTTTAGCAGAAATCTTTAAAAATATGTCTCAGTAAGAGAATACTGCTACCCTACCCAATTGCAAGCTGAGAACAACTTTCACATACAATAACAGACAAATCACCAAAAGGAGGGATCCTCCTAATTCAAAAGGGGAAAAACAAGATAGGAAGACAGACAACTTAAGGTATTGCCTCAAACCAGCCCAAGGGAAGATTAAATGCCTGAGCAGTATCGCTCTATGGGATGGTGAAATGAGAGGGAGCCTATGTGTTAAGCAGAGATAAGGATAAGAGTAGCATAGTTTGGTTTCTCCATGAGCAAGCTCTTCATAAGCTCCTGATAGCAGAGGCTGAGGACAAAGTGAGAACAGAGATTGCAACTGTAGCACAGCAAGGGTGAAGCCACAGCCTCCGATTGCAGCAGATCTACAGAGGCAACACTACATGTACAGACCACATCACAAGACTAGCACATTTGGAAATGACCTGGTGGTCAAGAGATCAAGGTCAGAACAGATATTGAAACTAAAAGCACAGACCAGAGAGATGCGAGCAGAAAAGCATTATAATTGGCAACAGCTCTTACAACAAGATTTTGAAGAAGGGATCTTAAACTGCAATAAGGGAAAAGGAGGGTGAATCTCTGAAAATGTTAAATTAGTGAGGCACTAAACTGGTCACCCCAAGAGGTCATAGAACCAGCATCACTGGAGGTTCTTAAAAATAGGTGAGACAAGCGTCTGCCAAGGTTGGTCGAAAGTTGTTTTTCCCCTGAGGTAGTAGAACAGATTACACGAGCTCCTGAGGTCCTCTAAAGCCCCAGTTTCTATGACAGCAAGTCACAGAAAATACTACCATGAATTAAAGAACCTGGGATAAAAAGGAGGTTCCATTTTAGCAGGTAATTAAGGAACTGGAAAAAAAAATAGAAAGCATAAAATTAAAATATAAGAAAAAGGAGTAAAAAAAGTCTAGTAAATTTGGAGGTGAGCTGGGAATAAGAATTAGCAATGGCAGAGTTGTAGCAGCACTTTCAGGACATTTCAGAAAGTCCTGAGCCAAAAATAATGCACAGCAACAGCAAAATGCAGGGAAGCACCTTCCCATGCAAGACTAGCAGAGAGGCATTTGCATGTTTGTAACATGTACAAAACTTTGATTTGCTCCCCAGGGGTCTTTTTCAGTACTCAGACTGTGACACAAACACTTAAAAGACAAAATTTATGCAGATGAACAAACTCAGGTTCAACATAGCTGGCTTGCAAGTTTACACAGAGCTACTCTGCATAAATATTTTACTACACTGGTCATGACATTTATGGCCAACCCAAAACACCCCCTGGTACCAGGCCATAGAAAACTGTCACAATAAGCAGTCAAAAGGAACCCATGCTATTCTGCATGAGAGTAATGTTTTTCCTGTTTCTTTCTATAAAAGATGACAGCTAACTTCACACTGTCCTCCATCTCAACTAGACTCAACACTTACCTCCATAATACACCTCCATGCATAAGTTAAAAGAAGTTAAAATAATTCTTATGACATGTTTTTCTGCTGTTCCTCCACCCAGCATTAATATTTTAGTGGATAAACAGATATCATTCTAAAAAGCAAATTGTGGCTAGATAGCATAGCATTCTGAGGCTAAAGTTTCTAAAATAACTGTTACTGCTAACTTAGTTTAACTGTTTTCCAACACCAGGTGCATCCGACATCTTTCTTTTTCTATGGTTTTACAGTTGTGTGATTTGTAAGACATACAGAAATCTCGTAGGGATCAACACATAGATAACAAGCAAAATAACAAATACTTCTAGACATCTAAATGATGTGAGATAAAGAGGCTGAATTAATTTCTTTTGAAGAAAGCCAACTGGTTGCTGCAATCCAAAACAGAAGAAACTATTTAGGAAGAGTGTGGGAGGGATCTCAACTTTAATACAAGGGAGAGTCGAGTATGGTGGCTGAAGCTGAAGCCTGACCTATCCACAAGGTACCACCTCTTCACCACTGCAGAGGCACCAAACAGAATGAAAAATGGGTGACATTCCCTGGGTTTTCACAACAACCACAATCTCCGACTCACTTTTTTTTCTACTGTAACTTGCCAGCAACAGGAGCAGAAAGGCTCAGAGCTCAAGGTCTAGTACCCTGGGTACAGGCAAGGGCAGCGCTAGAGACCAACCCAGGACACTTCATCGGTGCCACAATGCCCGGTGACATCTCACAGCGGTGCCTTTTGGTCTTTAAGCCTCCATCCATCCCCATCTATTAATCTTTTCATATTCTGGATTAAAAAAAAAAGTTTGCAAGCAGCTTCCCAGCATAATCGACCTGGCTTACAGGAAGAGAGGTCTCTGGATGTTTTAAATCAACTTCTTTTGATAGTTGCACAAAATCACTCAATAGTTTACATTTGAAAAGCACTGTATTTAATTAAATATATTAGTTGGTCAACAACATGTTCAATTAAATCAACTAACATGTTCAACTATATGGAAAATTTAGCATGGTCAGAAATTAAGCTTTTACTTTGAATATTAAAATTTACATATTGCTTTATAAAAAGGACCAAGACTCTGAATTTGATTTACTGAAAACATTTCCAACTGCCCTCTAACACCTGCCAAAAAGTCACCTGGTTATTACCAGTACAGAAGGAAAATGTTTCTTACTATTTTTTTTTTATCAGCACATGCATGAATCCTTGGATATCTCCAATGCAGAAGCCAAAATGAACTAGATTTACTTGAGAGATCTGAGTAAATTCTAATATGTGGTCATCTCAGGAGAGCTTCCCCCTTTCTGTCAAAGGGTCGGTACTGAATCACTTGGCATTTTTACCTCTGACTGAACTCTGAGCTTTGTTAGCAGCCACATTATCTGTATTTAACCCAGCTCTCCTGGTGTGGGCAGAGGTGGCCAAGAGCATCATAACAATTGCCTGGTTACCTGGTAACATCCCTACAAGTTCAGGAATCCTGCCCCACTGACAGCTATCTCAGTGCATAATCATTCCCTTTGTATGTTAAAAAAAAAAAAAAAAAGATTCTGTTGAAACAGTCAAAGAGAACAATTCCTCCTACTGCTCCGTAACTTTTTCAAGTCAAAGCACTTCCATTCACTACTTGCTGCTTCTGGTCCATCCAAAACTTCTTCCGCTAAGTCTGACATTGCTAAGAAAATTTTAATTCCTTCCCAGTATTAGATCATAATGGAGTTATGTGAAGGGATCTTTCAAATACCCACACTTCTCCAGGCAGCCTAAGCGTGAAAAAAATACAGAAGCGAATCCTTGGAACTGATAAAATTCAATGGAACAATTTGTTATCAGCTAATGAGACTTTCAACACATAGTTACAAAATATTTGCCCAATATTTCTACAGTTTTCACTTCACTGCTGACAGATTTCAATGACTTAAACCAAGGTTCGTCACAGCTTTCAAGAGATTCCCTTCATGGCATCCCAGTTACGTGTTAAATGAAACACTCTAAGGATATATCCATGAGTTATAAGACATGTCAGCTATCTTATGACAAGTCACTCAATGTTCCATCCCAGCAAATGTAGAAATCAGCCAACTACAGGCAATGAGAATGACTGACACCAGCCACTTAGTCCTATGCTCCCTTTTGAGCCAGACTAACTTAATCGCGGCATGAAAACTAAAAGCACATTCCTCCTTCTCCCATTTACTAGAGACCCATGGAGAAATCACAGGCCAACCATGTAACAGCCCAGGGCATCACCACACAGCTCTGCAAATTCACGTTGACCCTTTGGCTCCTCAAAAGTTCTACCTGGAGCTTTGAGAGCTGCTGATGTGCAAGAAGACATATTGCAATAATACATATTAACAGTTTCAACATAAAAGCTGAGCCTACAGAAACTTGTTTGGCTAAGATGTCTAGAACAGAAAAAGTACCAAATCCAAGATTCCCACCAGCCCGACGCAGGTGCTTTTGTGAATCTTGTTGTCTGGCAGTTTTGACAAATCAGGTGAGATGCAGTTTTTTGCTAGATAGGCACAAACCTAGTGTTGACACAGTTGTACCAAGCAACTATTTATTTCATTCTCCAAAGTCAAATAAACTCTACTAGCAAAAGCACGTGTTTGCCAGTAAAAGCTGCATTTGTATCAGGGAGGTTTTGCTAGGATCCTCATGTCTTCTCCTTTCACATGCTTAATCAGGTAATTTAAAAGCTATTTGATATTTTCCCCTGCTCAAAGAAGCTTCTAAGAGTTTCCTATCGAAGATGAAAGGCTGAAGTATATGTCTGTTACACAGGTTTTAATTTCTAACACATTGGAGACTTCCAATATATACCATATTATATAAGTGACTTACTCAGACTCCAAGCACTTAAATGACTACTATAATATCCAGGATCAAATCGCTGCATGCAGGCAAAAACAACAACCAGCAATGAAGTGATCTCAGACATGAGTTATATCAATAAAAACACTAGTCCTAGACAGGTCAGACGCAGCCAGCTATTTATGTTTAGCAAAATATTTTGAGGATTTAGGAGATTAAATGTCCCACTAATGGCAACAGCCAAGTACTTTTGTTCTGTTTTGTTTTCAAAGGAAAAACACAAAGGCAGGTGCTGGTATAGCTAATGAGAGAAAGAGCTCAGTACCATGAGAGAAAAGATACTTGTTGGAAGATATTAAGCCAATTCTGTGGTAATGCCCTGATAACACAAGCAATATCAAAAACCATTTAGGAGGCTCCTGGCGAACACAGCTCCACTGCAGCCTGCCCTAAGAACTGCTGAGCTTCAGCACTGCTTCCTGCATCAGCTGAGTTCAGAATTCACCACTAGCCTTGAAACAACCACTTCAGCGTATGTTACAATGTCTTAGAGCAAACAGCTTAAATGCGATAGATGCCTGAAGAATAAAGACAAAGCAACAGAAAGAAATTAGAATGTCATGGAAAAAATTTCCTTGTAGTTTTTGTCTCAGAATCTCTCATTTCCATTGCACATACAAGGTCAGGAAGGTTTCTTTGAGAGATGTTCAGGAGACAGAACATGGCAGGCAAAATTTCAGATATTCAGCCTGTGGTTTAAGAGAAGTCAAAGAGTACATTCTCCTGGTCATGAGCAAGTAAATAATAATAAAAGATTCTTCTGGATTAAATGTAAACCCAAAGAATTTAAACTGAAGGTCCTGCAACATGTTGCTCCATAAGGAAAATGCATTTCTACAGACTTCTTCCTATCATCCAATTCAAGACTTACGCAGCGAAAAGCAGTTTATAAAACATTACTGCGAGCCTTCAAAAATAACCAAAAATGCACCTGATTTGAAATTATCTTAAAGATTTAAAAGTAGGACAAACTACTGTGAGAGAAATATCTAGGTGGAAGTAGAAAAAGACGATGATATGGCAGTATTATAAGGTTTTAGGCAGATGGCAGATGGCATTAATTACGTTAAAAGTTAATTAAATAGACATTCAAAGAAGAGAAACAATGCAGACTTACACTCCCATGTGTGGCCTCAGCCAAAATGTAAATTCTATGCAAATGTCCTGAACTAAGGGGATGATGCATGGAAATTCAGCTGCCAGAACCATCTCCGATGTTCACCAGCTCCCACTAATTCATTCAACATGATGGGTCACTAGGGCTCAGCCGCAGTCTCTCTCTGAGCAGTAACCTGCCACAGTCTGGACAAATCAAAACTAACACAAGACAATAGCACTGAACCTCCAGGCCTCCCTGCACACCTCTTAAGTGTGATTTTAGAAGCAGTCCAAAGCAAGAGGTTCTTCCAGCAGCAACCCAAGCGGTTGCAATGAGCCCAGCACAAGGGAGGAGAGCTCCAGCCGTGCCTGGCAGCAGCTCGGGCAGCAGCACGGCCCCCTCTGTGTGCCAGGACACAGGCTGAGCCACCATCCCGCCGCCAGATCCCTGCTCCATGCCACGCTCTGCTTGGCATGGCCAGGGCTCTTCTCCTTAAGCCATACATGCTCCGTTAGGTGCATGGTGGTGCACGCCCTTAGATTTCAATAGGGAATTTGGGAAAGCAAAAGCGTTCTTGCTGACCTGGACTTTCTGAAAGAGCCCATGACTTGAAACATTGAAATGAATTAAAAAAAGCGCAATGTGTTATTCTTGTTATGGACAACTACACTGCAGAGACTGCTCCCAACCCTCAAGATCATGGGCCCACTACACAACTCCTCCTCTTGCAAAATGCTTCCAAGCATCCTGATGCTGCAGGACTTTGACTTCAGTAACTCACAGACAATAAATGCAGTTTTATTCAATTCCTCAGCAGGGTTTTGGGTTATAGGAATACTGTAAGCCTACAAGAGCCAAAGATATCATTCCAGACACCAAACTAAGGGTTGGTGACGAAACTCATTTAGTAGCAATAGAGTAAAAGTTTATCAAAATAGTTACTGTGCTCCAGCTGCGTGCAGCGGCACCGCGGCGTTGTCAGGGAGGGGATGGAGCTCTTCTGGTTTGCAGGACTCTTTGTGAACCTGCTCCACCCTGATGGTGACCTCCCAACCACCTCCTCCGCCTCATGACTGCACTGCTCCTGCCTCCAGCTCCTGCCTCGAGATGCGGGTCAGGGCTGCTGCCACTGCCTCCTCTTCTTGCTTTCTCATAAATCACCCCTGGCGGTACTTTCCTCTGTTTTATATAGCAGCTATGCTTTGAAAAGGTTTGGTCAAAACTTCAGGAAAAGCACTTCAAGAAAAACACTTGAACATAATACTGAGGAAGCTCTCTGACTCCTCTGGGCTTCAGGACTTTGAGAAGCAAGTAGCTGGAAGAGGAAGCCATGAGACCCTGAAAGGAAGGTACCTCACAGGAGATGCTAACGCATCAGAACATGTTAGCAGATGAAGAAATGAAAGAAGTGTTTTCAGATACTCAGATCCTAAGCTAACAAATGAGTTGCAGAAGACAACACCTGCAGAAGAAGCATACCTTAAACTCTTCCCATTCAATGTAATGGAGAGTCCTTCAGACTGTGGCGGAAGATGTCTAAGAAAATACCACCTGAGTAAAAACACCTCACTGCTGCCCGTTTGTATCCGTAAAAAGCCTGAAATACTTTCCAAGAGATGATCTGCCCCACACATCCGTAGGCTGCAGCTGCTTCTGTTGACATCTTCCTTGGGCACTCTGGAAATAGATATTTTTGTCACAGAAGACTTTGTCATGCAACAGGTTTCCAACATCTTGATTTCCATCCTGACTCCAGCCAAGCTTCAAATCTCTGTAGCTTGGATTTCCCCACAAGAGGGAGTTAGGGCCACACATCCCACATTTCATGGAGCAACGTGGGGCTGGAGGTAGGAGGGCAGGACAGGGACACCAGTATATGCAACAGAGCAGGCAGAAGCACAGGCCCCAGCGAGATCCCTGCACCAATTAAGGTCTGGGAGGAAATGCAATTAGCTGCCGAACCGGCTGCAAAGCATCCGTCCTACCTTGGTGCCCACGGCAAAAGAGATGTTTTGAAGATTCTCAACACAAAAAGCCCAAGGTGACCAGGGTGTGCTGACCTCAAGGATAGCAGAGGACAAAGGGTTTTCAAGGAGGCTTTTTCAAATTAATTCCCGCTTGAAGCACAGGTTGTTGATTTTTGTTTAGTTCTAGTAGAATTTGCTACCAAGGCTTTTCAACTTGCTAGTAACAGTCCACATTCCGCAGCCCTTGGTGACACTGTTCCAACGGTCATTTACCCTCACTGTTAAATCGCACTTTATTTCAAGCCTGGATTTGTTTAGCCTCAAATGTGTTATATCATAATCTGCTCAACTGAGCAGCCTATTATCAAACATCTGTTCCCCACGCAGGCAATTTATGGAACGCACCCTTCCCCCAGCATCTCTTGGATAAGGAACACAGAGTTCCTCAAACCATTCACTGATGATCCCAGGGTTTTAATCCTCCTCATGGCCCTCCTCCGAGCATTCATCATTCATTACTGAGCTCCCTGCACAGAGGGTATCACTGCAGGACACAACACTGCAGAAGCTGCTGCTGTCATGCCCAGACCCGCATACAGTCCCTGCTCCATCAACCAGTTCCCAAGCTCATACATCTCGTGCTCATACATTACCCTTTCAGCCAACTTGCACAGGAGGGGGATATTCAGTTGATTAATCCATCAAAAGCTCTTTTTTTTTTTTCTTCAAGCTGCTGTTTCCCACAGCGGGTTGCTTGCACTGCTAGCATGGCTCTGCACAGACCCAATAAATGGAGTTTGTTTCACCTGCTCCCAGGCTGCCAAGTGATCCAGGCGGCTCCCATTACTCACTATTCCCTGAAGTCTTCAAGTTATCCAAAAAAACTCTCAAACTTGTATGTTTTCTTCCTGATCATTGACAAAAGCGTTAAAGAGCACAGAATCGGAATACAACCCTGCAAGAATCACCAGACACCCCTGTTGGTTACAACTCTCACTTAATTATACCAGTTGAACTGTTTTTAAGCCATTATAGCTACACTGTGATTTTTGTACGCTAACACATCCGCATTTCATCAACTTGTAATCTCATTAAAAATTGATATTGAGGGATTTCAACAGGATCTGTACTACATAACTTCATACCAATTCACAATAAAGAACAAATTTAGCACAAATTAAATCAATTCTTATATCTGATTATTTTCTTGGGCCAGACATCAGATTGATAGGTTGAGTCACCTCAGCTAAATAAGGAAGGTTTAATGCCAGAGATTGTGGCCAAAGAAAAAACAAGTTAAAATAGAAAAACAAGTTAATGACAGCCTGTAAAACAGTGTTTTCACAGATGCGCATTTTCACATGAACATTTCCATATTAAAAAAAGTTACTTTATGGAGATAAAATAACTTTACAGCCAAATATAAGGGCTTCTGCTACATAGTTTGGTCCTGTTGCACCACTGCGCACAGAAGACTCTGGCGATGGGAATGGCAGTTATTAACTCACAGACCAAAGCAGTCCCTGCAAGGGCAGGGTCTCATCTCCCTGGGAGAGGATACATCACATATTAACTCACATACTGTAGCTGGTCTTAGCCAAAAGCATTACAGTTGCACAAAGTTCAGGAATGCAACATTATTTTCTATCAAAAGGAACACAGAAATTTATGTCTGTGATGACGTTGCTAAACTGTTAAAGAAACAAGCATCCTATTTTTCATGTGTTTTTCAGATGAGGCCATACAGTAAATTCAGCTCTCCCTTCTCTCCCGTATCTTATTACTATGATTAACGTCATCTACAGAACATTACATTGGACCTGGCAAAGATTATCGACATTGCAAAGATTTCCACAGCAACCAACATTCTCCATTTATTGAGCTGATTCTGTGGCCTTTCTAGATTGCTGGCTCATATTTACTGGTGCCAGATAGGGAGATAACAGCATTCTTGAGCACTGAATTTCCCCACACAAGAACTGGAAGGCTCATCCCTAGAAAGTTATGTTACCTTACGTTTGCCATATGAAAGAAAAGCAGAAGTTGTGGTTCCTCCATCAGAGGAACAAAGACAAATGCAAAAACAAGGATATGATAGAAAGACCAAACCCCTGAGATTTTGCCTTCTTGCTCAGCCTGGTACTTCTTGGCCAGTTGTGCCCATCAAAAATCCCAACAAAACATCTCAGGACTTATCCTTTACCTGTCCAGCACTTAAAAATGTCAGAGCTGCAGCCCCCAGCTCATTAACAGCATCCAGCTGTGCTATTTTTTAAGCTAGGATGCTAAGCATCATCCTGGCTGCCAAATACACTCCTCTGTGGAAGTTGCCAAGTACCACAGGCTGGGCACATAAATGCCAAGCATTGGACAGACAATAAATCAGAAAAGGCCATGGAAATATTCTCTGTTGAGACCTGTTGTTACCCAAGAGGTGCCTGTTTCTACTCAGGGGGCACGTTGACCCTGATGGATGGACCAGATACCTCAATCGCATCATAAACCTGTGAAGCTTTTAGTGAGAGGAGCCTCAGGAGGTGACCCAGCAAAGCTGGTGGTGCTGCTCATCACGAGGAGGGTGCTGCAGCGACCCACTGGGCACCCAGCCCTGCAATATCTGACCTTGCTTCCCAGCCATCAAAGAACATGAGCATCCCCCTCCGCCCAAGCTTTCGTCAGCAATAAAGTCACCTCCTGTCTCTCAGGTACTCGAGATGCAGGGAAGCTCCAATGCAACTAGAAGACTGTTTCCAAAGATCATGCTGCACCCCATCGTTAGACAGTAGTACTTCCATGCAAGTGCTTTTTAGGTTTTCTAGCAGACTCTGGAACATGTTATTTAACAGTAACAGTCCCTCCAAAACAGGAGCGAGAAGCACAGCCATCCAAAATGCACCTGAGACACTGCTGTCACGAATAAAGCATGTAGCTTGGTCTAAACTCTTTACTGATAAAAGCAATACTGCAAAAATACTTAAGATGAAGTTTCATGCAGCAGCTGTGAGGCCTCAGCTACAAGCATGACAGACACATGGCTGCAGAAACAGCTCGTACTTCAGTCCTCAAGGAAAGGAGGACTAGAGCGTTGTAAGCCCTTTATTTTAAGAGCATCAGTCAATAGTCAGCCTAAAAAAAGAGATTCTGATGACTAACTCCTGATTGAAGTAGGAAAACTCTTTAAGCTTTTGATCAAAAAAAAAAAAAAAAAAAAAAAAACAAAAATTGAGAAATTTATAAAACATAAAAATACTGGGCAGGGAAATTGCATTATATGAAAATCTATGGGCATCCAAGCTCAAAGGAGGAGCATCAAGAATTTCAAAGATGCAAGCACCAGCTAGTAAGGTCAAGAATACTCTCTGAAACCCAGAAAGATGCTTTCCTTTTCCAAGCTGGAATCCCTCTTCCTATTCTCTCACCAAATCATGGGTATTCTTATCACCCATGTCAGTGTACTGAAGCACATCACTATTTCCACCTTGATGTCTACAACAGCAAGGTCCATTTGGCAATTAGAGATGGCACAGGGCAGTGCTACTTTTAAGTTTTAAACATATTGCTCCTTGAATTCACACAAACCCAGAACTCTCAAGTCAGCCTTTTCATTTACCATTCACTCCTCTTTAAGGGCAGGATGTCAGCACAGCTGGGCAAGACCCTGAAGACCAATACTCAGTAAAAGGCAGCACTCTCTGGGTCAGCAGCTGAGACCAGCACACTCACCACCTCCTGACTATCTGGTATTAAATTATTTCTATCCCCCAAAGTAAAACTTGGGGCCATACACTGCAGAATGTCAAAGGCAGTCACGACAGCATCAAGCTATGCAGAGTTTAAAGTCAGATTCTCTGGTGAAGCAGCCTACCAGAGGCAGTCTCCTGTGCTTGGCTTCTCCCTCTGCCACAGCTTTACTGGGGTAAACCAGCTCCAGGGCAGCGGTGAAAAGAACCAGTTGAATCAGAGGTGAGACATGGGTGGTTTGAAAGTCAGTAAGTAATTCAGCCTGTTTTACACCATGGTAATTTTCTTTTGTTTTGTTTGCTCAAACTTTGGGCACTTGCAGACCACTAACAGGGCCCCTCTGCTTCCAGGGAGAGCCATGTGTTGCTGCGACCCCACTGACTGACTGCTCTGCTCTCCCTCAAAGCGCTGCACTCTCGAGGGGGTGCTTCTCCCCAGCCTGCTCCATGGCACCCAAAGGGTTTCCTCAGCCTTCAGCACCTCTGCCTTCATTTTAGCATTTTCAGTTTTATGGTCATTGTAAACCTGACTATGGCTAAGGCTGAACTGAAGAACTGTTAATAAGAGGATAATGGAACAAACCAATATGAAGGCAGATGCTTGGCTTTGAGATTAGCTCCAAGAGCTTTTTGGAAAGCCTGCAACAGCCTGAACAAAGTTAATTTGTGAGGAAATGTCACTACTGCAAAGCTGATATGCCTCACCACTATGACAGACGCGATTCCTGCCACCATAGTTTCACAAGCCTTGATTTAAACTGATCAAACCAGACACCTGCCTATGCAAAGTAATATGACTTATATCTGCATCAAGAGAAAAAGATGAACTTTGAAGTGAGAGAATATTAATCTGGTACTGTGATGTACGAGTTCTTATGCCTAAGCACTTGCATACTGTAAAACCTTCAATTCACTTGAACGAGAGTGCTAAAAATGCACTCAAATTGAAACAGCAGGAAAGAGGTTTCTGTGAATCGGATATGTTTTTTTTTTCTCTCTTTCTTTCCTCCCCAAGAAACTGTTTTCATGTCCCTCCAAGTGTTCTGGATCGCAACCAGTCTCAACTATGCAGGGGGAAGAAAAGGAAGGGTGTCACTGTAAAGCAAATAATTTTCCAATAATCTTTCCCACAGTGTGAGTTTTCCACCTGGGAGGTCAAACATCAGGGTCAACATTTTCTGCTTTAGCTCTTTCTACTAAGTTTCTAAATAAATAATTGGCTTTCAGAGTGTTTGGACAACCCGATTCCCAGCTAGAGCTGTAGAGAGCTGCAGGTGCTTGCTTTGAAAGTTAGGCTAAAATTTTGTTTTAGACTAAAAAAAAAATCACATATACACCTATCATTTTCACAGCTACACTTTTAAGTCTTCTAGACTTTCCATTTAATAGATGTCTTACAAATGCCATTTCTTAAAATTTGGGACCTTTTCATTTGTGGTGAGAAAAAATCTTTTTAATCCACTTACACTTTTACTAGATTTGCTCTTTACACAGGTATTTTTTTGTTTTCCTAATACAAAAGTGACTTTACAGGAGGAGTGGAAGGGGTTGATAAGATCACATTCTTCCCACAGCAGAAAAACACATCTACTGCACTAGCCTAAGAAAGACATAGAAAACAAGACACAAACCATTGCGGATTGCTCCATAAACACAGTGAATGCATGAAAGAGAAGCTTTACTTTGAAAAAGCTTATCAATTCAGGCCAAATTTGAATCTAAAAAATCATCTGAATCAACTTTGATCCTTCAGGGTGGAAAGGAGCTGGAGTAAAAAGAGTATAACAGCAGTACAAGCTCTTTACAGTACATTCTCATGTGTAACTTCTCCTCGGGGAACTAGTGGGGTAACCATCATCTCCCCAGGGCCTACTGCTTCATAAGCTGATGATCAGCTCAATACAGGCCCTTGTGTTTATTTCAGAAGGAAAATTAGAGAACCTGACACTGCCTCCAAGGTGCAGGGTTGGCTTTGGATCAGGAATACAAGAAATGCCAGGTTAGCCTTCCACCAAGGCCAGGGCACTTGTCAGAACTGCTCAGCCAGGACAGTGCTCAAGCCAGGCTGCTTCTAGGAAGCTCTCCAGCTATGCAGTTGGGAGTGACCATCCCAGGAAAGGGCTCAAGGCTGCAGCAACAACCTGTCACAGCAGAGTGTGAATGGCAAGACACACGGGACAGATGCAGATGTGTCCAAAACCCTTCCTGTGGGAACACCACCCTAAGATAGATGCCCTGATTCATGCTCGCCCACGAAAGTGAAGGCCCCTGCACCAGTGTGCAACCTTTAGAACAGAAAGCTATTTACTTTTCTTTTGGCTGTTTGCTTTCTGATGGTTTCATTCCTGAACCAACTCACTGCAGGATCAAGCAGGCACCTGTGTTGGCAGAAGGAAGAAAAGAGAAGCAGAGTTTAGAGCCATGGCAGCCCCAATTTAGATCAGCCTGGTCTGCTCTGCGCCAAGACTCAAGCCTCATCTAACACCCATGCAATTACTCTGCAGAGTGTCAAATTAAACCTCTGTAAAGTGCGTCATTTAGCATTAACAAGCCAACTAGTCCAAATTAAACATTAGCATGGAATGTCTATTAACTGCTCTTCCCCACTCACCAAAAGCTACATGGTTTCCTGAAGAGTAAAAGGCAGTAAAACCTATTAAAACACACTTGTATAATACAGGAGTGTTTCAATAAGGCATGCAAAAAAATATTCCCGAACATCAGGCTCATCAACAAACATTATCTGCTCATGTCTGATTACAATTTGTCTTGCAAGAACTGATGAAAGTTTACCAACTTAAGCACACAATATACTTTCACAGCCTCAAAAATGCACCAAACCACGTAAGAAGTGTATTACTTGCCACTCTCGAGTAATAGAGCATAGTTTTACAAGACTGATTTAGTTAAAAATTTACTTGATTTCCAATCCAACAGTTGTGATAGGCCTCAGGTCCATCTTACCCAGCTAAGAAATTGATCTCTATACAACTTGTTACAGAGAATTTAATGCAGTAACATTTATGAGTTTCTGCACTAGCAGCTTGTATAAATGCAAGCTATCCAAGTATTTCACCATAAATACCATTCAGAGGAAGTTTTAACCCCTTGTACCTTACTAACAGCAAAACCATTGGTGTCAACATTCCATATCCAAAATCGGGAATTAGACAGGCACCTCAGCCCCCAAGGTCTCCATGGACTTAGGCTTGCGGCACATGCTGACCAGCACGGCAGACCCAAGGAGGCGATGCAGAGGGAACCGCAGCTCTGCCCTGAAGCAGCTCAGATCCAGCACCCTTAATCTGGACACTATACCACAGAAATCAGGCTCTCAAAGTCTTGAGCAGGTCCGGGAAGCCGCACAGCCACATTCACAGAGCCTATGCCAAGAGGATTAGGACCTGCCAGAACCGAGCTGGCTCTACACAAAGCCACTCAGACACGTTTGCACATACAGCATGGCTTACTTGTAAATCAGGATAAAGCCACCCACAGGTAACTAAGGGCTGACTAACTTGGACCAAGCAGAACTGGCACACATTAACTCACTCATGACTAACAGACACCACACTCAGTTCCACAGTAATTGTAGCAAACGCACGAAACAGTTCATTAGCTCGCACTCACCTTGGATTTGACCTGCAGACAAGTGACTTGTTTTCCTGGCATTTGCTGCCAGCACATCCCCACTAAACTGCTCAGTCAACAAGCGTCCAGCTGCTGTGTCTGTGCTGGCAGGACACCTGCCTCGTTTCTTGTGTTTCTTCTTCCACATGTCCTCCTCGTCCCTGTCTTCAGAGCCAGACGACTTCTGCAGGGCAGCACTGTGTCTCAGGCTGTTCGATACTCTCCCACCCAGGGCATCACTCACATTTAACAAGTCGGCTGCAGCTCCGTGCTGGTTTAGGCAGTAGTCTTCCTCCACCTCCAGGTCACCCTCTGGATTAACACTGGTATCTTTTTTATGGTGACATCTTCTCAGAGTGGTTTGGGCTTTATCTTCATTCACTTGCTCAAATCCTCCAGGCAGGGGGTGCTCCAGGTGAGATGTTCTCACTGGGGAATAGCCGGGCACATTCAGGCCATTCCTTGCTACACTGTCTTTCCCCAGGCCTCTCTTCAGGGAGGGATCCAGATCGGAGCTGGAGTCACTGGGAGTATTTTCTTCCAGTTGCATCTTCTGCGCAATGTGATTCAGGTAGGAGCGGAAGCGGCCACTGTGGTGCCTTTGCACCAGTCTGGCATATGCATTCTTCTGGGGAGCGCCGGCCTTGCTTAACCCCTCTCTGGTACCTTGGGCAGAAGCACTTCTTACATACCCCGGCTGATCCATAGTTCAGTAAAAGGCCCAGACTTCAGAGACAGGGGAAAAAAAGGGTTATTTTCTCAAAAATAAAGGGCCAAAGAAATGATTATGCTAATAGACATGAAAGTTCACTCAGTAAGAATGCATTGATCTTTACAGAAATGGTAGGATGAGAAGAACCTACACTGGGGATAATAGCATTAAAGCACAAGGAAGTTATCAACTGCCCAGCATTAAATCATTGTCAGTGGCCTAGGATTGAGTCTGTAAGCTGGCCCTGTCCACAAGCCACACAAAATAGGGATTCTGTCCAGATCCTTATATCCCAATATAAATGATTCCTATAATCCTCTCTTTCTTGCCTTTGAAAAAGCCCAGCCAATAGAGGCAGTAACAGACAGGCGGTATTAGACGCACGAGCTTAAGAGGTTACGAAGAGGAAAATCTCATCATGTTTGACCTGGAGTCTTCAAAAATTGCATCCTTACTGAAGTGCTTAAATGTTGCAGTAAAAAGAACATACATTGCCTCTTACCTCACTTCACATAATGTATTTCTATAGTGATTGACTCCACCAGATAAAACAGGGCACTTGTTTCAGATATCAAGCCTAACCATTTCAGCTTGTCTTTCTGGCCATAAACCCACTCTCAGGGTAACTGACTTAACATGAATCCCCCAGCACGCTGCGAGAGCTTCTCATCCTTAATGATTAAGGCACACTGATTATCACTCCGTGCAGCACGTTTCTGTAGACATCATCACACTCGCAACTTTTTGGCAAGAGGGAGGATCAAGCACCTTTTGTTTCTGTCTCAGCTGCTCTATTTTTTAAGTTTTTGGAGGGAAACAGTCTAGTGCATTTTCCTGTACACTACAAGGAACATTACAGGCAGGAACAGAACAAATCAATGACTTTTTGCTGATCTAATATGAAAGAAAAATACAAATACTGATAATGAAGTCCTGTTTTGACTCCCTCCGGCAGAGCAACTGCTGTCTGTCTTCTGCAGAGTTTTATAAAAATGTCTCTTTTTTTGTCCCTTTCAAGACACATTTGAAGCTCAACTACTGTATTTCACCCCAACTATTATGTTGAGAACTCCGGGGTCTCACTGTGATCTCTTGTATGCCATAACTGACAGGCACTGGACTGTGCTGAAACACTCCATTAACTCTCTTTCTTCACTTGCCTAAGCACAGGGGTGCTGGCAGGACAGAGCACAGCATTCACCGGGGAAGAGGTACATGCTCCTTCCCTTTTCCCACCATACTAGGATTTTCCCTTCTCCCCTATCCACCCTCTGCTCTCTTTGGCTGCAGATGCAAGGGACAAGCATCCAGGCATTTTCCTCCTCAGATGCGTGGCCTGAGAACCAGCCATCCAACAGACTTGGGTGCTTTACTGGTCCCCTCGGAGTGCCTGCTTTGGCCCTTTTGGAGAAACAACACACATTGTAACATGATTTATTAAGTAATTGAGCACGGATGTGAACAGACTTCCCAATACAAAGCAAAAATAAAAAATCCCTGAATAAATAGGAAAAATTCTTTGTGCGGTTTGTGATTCTTTTTTCCTAAGATTTTCCATTGTTGCTGGCCAATAACTAAACTTTGCTAACAGACTGACCTGCTACAGAGCTATTACAAAACCCTCACACACGGGTAGGTCTGCAGCAAACTCTCCCTTAACGTCATCTCCAGTAGCTGCCAGTCCAGCAGAGGTAGATAGTGCTTGCGAGAGCCAGCGAGAACCCTCTCCAAATGCTCACGCCAGCAGCACCGAGCTTGCCATCTTTACCTACAAGGATAAAAATCTGCTTCTCGCCACCACTGCGGCTTACGTCACGTTCATCACATTACCGATGAAGAGCTGTGGCACAGGGAGGTTTTGAGAGGACCCCTAAACCCTTCGGTTTCACTATGGGGTGGCCACAAGCTCTCAGCTTCCCCAGGGGGCTGAGGGTAGGGCAGGCGGCAGGGCAACCCCCACGCACCTCGTCCCGGTGGGGACGCGCCCGGCGGCGGGAAACGCTACCCCGCACCCCAGGCGGGGCCGATGGCGGGACTCGCCCTTGGCTGCCCCGGGGGCGCCACCCCCGCGGCGACGCCGGCAGGAGATCGCCCAGCGCGGCCGGGGA
>JAWLRI010000640.1:11026824-11039167 GCA_034781795.1 Crypturellus tataupa
CTCCCCCGGGCCGCGCGGCGCCCGCGGAGCCCTCGGCCGTGCCCGCGGCGCCCGCTCCAGCCGGAGCTGTTAGCCGGGGCGCAGGAACCAGACCCCGCAGGGTCAGATGATGTGAGGTTGTAATCTGAGGTTATACAGAGGTGAGATGGGTGTTCCAGGACCTCGGAGACTCTCAGAGCTGTGATGGCATCTGTGCCCCCAGAAGCAGCGCATCCCGAAGCCTCCCGGAGCATGTGGCCCCACTGTCCCTGCAAGGGAGGGCAGGACAGGCTCTCGGCTCCCTTGCAGTGAGGCCATTCAACCCGTTGGACCCGATGAGCCCATCCGCACTGCATCATCCAAGCAAATGACAGTCACAGCTTTGAGTGGCAGCGGCCCGATTTCTGCTGGGATAAGTCAGAGCCTTCACATGACAGGGTGACATTAAAGCCAGCAACAGGACTCCAGAGCTGGGACTACTCCCTTCCCTGCCTGTGGCTGCAAGCCTCCCACAGGGATTTATAGCAGAGGCAGATCCAGGCCTTAGCTGGCCGGGAATAGGTGGTTTGGTCGTCCTGTTGTTTTCTGTAGATTCAGCCTGGATTTGCCAAAGAATTTCAGCCAGAAGAAAAACTGGGGCGCAAGAAACTAGCTTCATGGCGCGACTGCTGGGAAAAAAAAACAATCAGCCTATTCTGAGCTCTTTGCCGGGGCAGCCCCCAGGACACGGAGGAAGGGTCTGAAGGAGCCTTGCAGGGCTCTGGCAGGGAAGGTGTGCGGCATCCAGCCCTTCCGTCAGCAGGAATGTGTGTCCAATCGGCTGCTGTTTGGCTCCAGGTGGGTGTGTGGTGCCCTGCATGGAGCAGGCCTGTGCCCTCAGCGCCTGGCAGGCATCACCCGAGGGTGCGGAGGGCTCTCAGTGCCTGCTCCGAGCGCAACATCACCTGTGGCTGCCAGCCCGGCTCCTCCTGGACACACACTTACCTCGAGACCCTCCTGCCAGCTGGCGCTGCCGAGCCCTCCCTGAAGCCATCTCGAGAAAGCAGGAGATGAAAGGCTGGAGATGAGGCTCCCCACAGCAGCCAAGCTCCAGCGGGCTCCCCCCCGTGCAAAGCCACCCACAGAGCCCCGGAGGCAGCTCCCAGCTGGGCTGTGGTTGTCCTGCTGGAGTCAGGGATGTTTCACTTTCAGGGAGCACCAGCCTCAAAAGTTCACTTTTCAACACAGTGGGGCCCAAGGGAGGCCAACAGCGCTAGCTGTAGCCATCGCTCTTCGCTCTCTCTGAAGGTTTATCCTGCTCTCACGTGCCGCTCTGGCAGGATCTCAGAGCCCTGCAGGCTGGATGGGAATCCTCTGGTGCGGGCTCTGCCCATGTGCGCGGAGTGTCTCGCTGTGATGCAGCTTCTGCGGGTGAGATCTCCATGGGCTTTCCCTCGAGGACACACTGTAGGTTGGGGCTGCAGCCCCTGCAGCCCAGGGAGCCTCTCGCAGCTCACGTAGCTTCTCCCCAGCGGCTGCCGCTCGCAGCGGCTGAGGACGGGCTCCCCAGCCCGCACTGCACACACTGCTCCGGCTCCAGCCCCGGGACCAGTCAAGCACCGCACAGGGGTTTTCCCATGGGAAGCAAGGGGAGCCACCCACCCCACTTCAAAAGCCCACCCAGATCCCACTCACTGGACGCCCCGGCAAAGACACCACGTCTGGCTCACATGAACGGAGCAGAGCCACCAGGCGAAGCCCGCGGTCCTGCCTGCCGGCACCGCTGCTGGTGCTGGGCTGAGAGGTGCCCACCCCGCCAGGCGCCCTCACTGTGGCAGCCTCGACTACCCTCCGAGGGGAGCGAGGGCTGAGGGGGCAGCAGCCCCTGCACCCGGCATGCAGGGAGCAGCAGCCTCCGCACAAGTGAGAGCCCTCGTCCCTCCTGTGTGCGAGCAGAGCTGCCAGTTGCAAACAGCTGGTTTCCCCAGCTCCGAGGACGGAGGGCATGCGCGTTCCCAGCCGGAGCAGGCTCTGGCGGGAGCGTGGGATTGCCCTTCGAGTGGAAGGGGCAGCCTCTTCCCTCTCCCATCACTCTCCCAGCCACCACCTAAGTAAAGCGATTGGCATGTGCTCCAGTTGCACCTTCCCAGCTGCACTGGGCTAGCCTGTGCCATCCCTCAGTCCCCAGGGAGGTGTGAGGAGCTCGTCCAGCCGGGAGAGCCAGAGATGGGACAGGGAGGACCCCAAGCCCCTGGCCCACCGCCCCCGTCTGCACAAGCCAGGTGGGAGCAGGCAGCTCCTCTCGCCTCTCCTCGCCGCTGAGTCACGCTGCCTCTCCGCTCTCCCTCGCCCCCGTGGGGATGCCTTGGCCGGGCTCCCTGGTGCACCAGGTGGTACCACCAGCTGCAAGGGCTTCAGCGCTCCGCGTTCATCCCACCGGAGATGACAGCCTGGGCCGGGGGAGAGGGGGTTTCGGTGTCTGTCAGCGAAACTGCTCGTGGCCGAGCGCTGATATCACGCACGGAGGGAGGGATGTGGCTGCACAGCTGGACGCCAGCAGCATCCTCACCCCCCGCCTCCAGCCGGGCCTGGGCTGCACAAGGGGCCAGCGCAGCCCCCGCAGATTTGCAGTGCGCTGCCCAGACCCCCTCTCCCGGCAGCAGCTGAGGACCTGTAAGTTTGGCCTGGTCCATGGGGCAGGGACTGTGTTTGTGCCCCGTCCTGTGCTGGGCCCCCTCACTGGCTAAGAGGGACAGGAGACAATACAAGTAGTGTCACCTTCCCAGGGCCCGTGGGCCTGCAGCAGACCCCTGCGCGGCTCATACCTCCCTTCACACCTATGAAAGGGGGCACGGGCAGACGTGCCGGTGCAAGGGCACTAACACAGGATCTCACCAAATCGAATTCCCTCCGTCAGGCAGGGAGGGCTGCGCTGCTTCGAGCTTGCTTGTCTTCTGTGCTATTTTCCATCCACACTGTCCTCACGGCTGCAGAGCAGACAGGATCACTCACCTCCTCACCCTTCTTGCAAACCTCAAGAGCAGCTCGTGAGCTTTCCGGAAGGGAGCAGGCCCATGAGTAGGTTTTTTGCCCCACGCTGTCCTTCCCCAGGGTCCTGTAGCAGCAAGCCCAGTCTAGTGTCCCAGTTTGCTTTCCCATAGCTCGGGATTATCTCACCGTCTTCCCCCAGGCAGTGACTGGTAGCTGCTCCCAACGCTCATGGCTGCAACGTGTTGCAGCACCTCGGCCGAGGCGAGAGCGTTGTGGGGCTCACTGGATGGAAGCGCCTGCTTACGAAGGCTTTGGCTCTCCTGCTTCTTGTGGGTTTTCTGAGGAGCAGGGGCCTGCCCTGAATTCGTTTACATCAGTGCTCGTGAGGAGTGGCTGGCCAAGTGGATGGAACCACCCCAGCATGACTAAAAAAGGGGAACCCTGTGGATCAGAGCAGAGTAATTCCCCCTAGGAGCCCGTCTGCCTCCAGTCTGCCTATCCAATAGGTGCAGACACTACGGCGTGTGAGACAGAAGTCTCCCTTGCAAATCCTGATGTCATCTCTCATGGATATGGAATATTTTGGGTTGCAGGAAGCCAAGTGGGGATTGAGAGCAGTGGTGCTCTGCCTGCATCTCTCTGGCGTCGGAGGTTAGATCACAGAGTGCAAAGACATGCTCAAAAGCAGAGCATGCAGACTTGCTCTGGACATCCAAACACCCTTGAAAATGTTTCAGTTGCAGCATCTCCCATAAAATTATGCCAGAGTCTCACTCGCTTTGACATTGCTCAGGCATGGGAAGCTGTCTGAGACCTTGACCTAAAGAAACGCAGCATGCTCGGGGGGTTGAGGAGAGGGAGATAGATTTATTACCATAAATAAGTCAAAACATCTCTTTCCAAGACAGATCCCTATCTGCTACTTGTGTCACAACAAAAGTGGTCTTGCCCCACCTGTCCTTCAGCTTCTCCAGTTTTCTCCCAAGCCCTCCATACCTCTGCGTTGGGAAATATACCACAGAGGATCAGGACTGATGGGTTCCCATCTCCTTTAGACAAAACAGTGCCTGGAGGAAGGCCGGCAGCTCTGCCGCGGGCCGGGCTTGGTTGTTTGTCCAGCAAAGGGAAAGGACAAGCACCAGGGAGGAATAAACTGGCTGAGAAAGAGGTGAAGGGGACAGGGGAGGAAAGAGATGGGATGCTAGGGCAGGGTGTCCAGGCAGTGGGTTCGATGCTTTGCTGCTTCCTGCTCTACCTGGAGATTCCTGGATTTTTCTCATGGATATCTTCAAATCTCTTCCCCTGAAATCCTCCCTGGCTCTGGCTGCTCAAATCTCTCTTCCACGTGGTCCTTGGTTTCCTTTAGTCCCTCTCCCCAGAGCCGGCAAAGGGCTGAGGATCCCAGTGGTGCTCCAGGCAGTTTGGGGAGAGAAAGCTCTCAACTCCCGTGGGGAAGGGGCACACGGAGACCCCGCCAGGAATGGGGGGTGGGTTTCAGGCGCAGGGCACGGGCAGTGAGTTCCAGCCTGGTCCAATGCTCACAGGGAAGCAGAAAAGGCACCTGTGAGGCCAGCAGGGGCTACCAGCTCACACTGCTGCAGCAGCCCCATCCTCGCAGCCCCCGTCGCAGACCCCCCCCAGGTCACCACCACCCCGTCCCCTGCCCCACATGCAGGGCCGCGGCGGCGGCGCGGCGAAGGCGAGCGGGGGCAGCCGGCGGCCCTGCTGCCTGCTGGCAGGCGGAGCGCTGAATGAGAGCGTAACTTATCAGTATTACCTCATGTGGAAGGCCTGCGCCGCGGTATCTCACGCAAACCGTGGCCCTTGTGTGCGAGCGGGCGGGCATTGTTAGGCCGCCGGCTCGCGAGGGCTGAGGGCTGTGGAGCCCCGCACGTCCACAGGGGCTGCCGTGCGGGGCGGCGGGCACAGCCGCGGCCGCCGGCGCCCCCCAGCCTTTCCCAGGCACGGCCGAGGCCCGAGTGAGCCGTTATCTGCCCCGGCCAGGGCACGTAAATCCGCCCCGGCCGCCGGTCGTGGCCTGGTCGAGCTGGCGCCTTCCCGTCACCCCAGCCGGGGCGCCGTGCGCGGCCACCTGAGGCCACTCGCGCCCAACGCCCGCGCTAACCCCTGTGCAGGGGAAGATGGGATTCCCAATTTGGCCTCAGCGGTGCATGACCCAGGAGGACCCGTTCCCAGGGACTCGGCACCCCCCAGACGCCTCTGGTTTGGCTGCCAGCAAAGCGCTCTCCCCTCTCAGGGCTCCCCGCGTCCCTCACATTCCCCCAGACCCGCGCTGCTCGCAGGGACGGCTAGGGAACCCCAAAGGCTCCGTGCCGGAGGAACCGGGCCAAAAGGGGCTTCCCACGGCCCTGCGCCGGCTTTCCCAGAAATCCCGCGGAGGGGGAGCGGGGCCTGGCGGGGCTCGCCGCGAGGGGAGCTGCCAGGGAGCTGTTTCTTCAAGAGCGAGGGCGCTTCCCGCAGCCCCGCCAGGTGCCAGCGGCTCCTGCCAAGCCGGGAGCCGCGGGGCTAGCGGCAGCCTGCACCGGATGCGCACGCAGCGTGTGACGGCACCGACTGCCCGGGGCCGCGCGGCAGGGACCAGCAGCCCCCGTGGGCACTGCGGGGTCTGCAGGCTCCTTCCCTGGGCGCCCGGCACAAGACACGTCTCCCTCGGCCTCTGGGGTGACAAACACGGTGGCAACAACCTGTGCTTTGGCCTCTCCGTGTCATCTCCTTGGGCAATAGGTCTTGCAATAGGGATGTTCAGTGCCAAGAATGGGTTGATGTTGGGGCCTCCGGGCAGGGGAGATGCTGCCAGAGCCCCACTTTTGGGGGAACCATCTGGGAAAAAAGAGCAACGACGGAGCATGGAGCTTGGAAAATCCCAACGACCTGCTCCTACTTTAGCTGAAGAGCCAAAGCCGCCGACAGCTGGAGGCGATGCAATTCATATCCTCTGTGGACTGACACAGAGCTAGACTCACAGCATGTACTCACCAGTGAATTATAATTGCTTAATTTTCTCTGTTCAACAAAAACCTAAAATGTCATGTTCCCGCTCCAGCCAGCCCAGTGAGGCAACTCAGCCCTGGAGCGCAGCCATTCCAGCTCAGCCCCAAGGAAAAGAAACACCCAGAAATCAGGAGCAGGATAGATCATCCCAGGTAGGCAGACAAAATGCCACAGGCCACAGCATCAGCTGGAGATGGATGCCCAGGAAGGCAGAACAAGCCTTCCGCGGGGTTCCCTTGACATGAGCGGCTCCGTGACCTCCCACCAGCCCATTTGGACCTATTGGCAGCAGTCACCGCTCAGCACAGGGCTCACTTATGAGAAATGAACTTTAGTAGGTTATTTCTGAAGCCCCCTACACAATGCCCTAGAGGTAAATGCACTAGCGCCACTGAGCAGCACCTGACCAGGTATCTCTGCCCCATGCCCAGATGCTGCTGCCCTGCTAGCAAAGGCCCTGGCTGCCTCTCCCTGAGGTTTCCTCTTACATGTGCTGCCCTGGGGCAGCGGGAAGGGACAAGGATGTCTCTCCCATATTCCCTGCAACATAGCTGCAGCTCCATGCCCAACCTGATCACTCAGGATGGTCCTGTGGGGCCTCTTCCCATCATAGTCCCCATCTGGGAACAGGAGATGTCAGACACGTGTGTGTCCTGGACCCGTGCCCTCTTCTAGACCCAAAACGAGACAGGGGAAAGTGTAAAATCACTTACAGCTTCCTATAATACCTCATGCAGCAGAAACCTCCAAAACAAACACCGGGGATGTTCAAACAGGCCGAAAGCTGCCCTCAGCATTTCGGAGCCAGGCGATGCTGCCCGCTCACCATCTGAGTGCCCAAACCCAGCGCTCCTGGGAGCAGGACCCAAGCCCTCTGCCTGGTTATTCCTGCCCTTGGGATAGGAGAAGAGAGCCAGCTGGGGGCAACAAGATCATTCTGCAGAAAAGCACGTGAGGGAGGCTTCTCCCGAGGTGCACCGCCCGCTGCGTCCTGCCTGGGCACTGGATCCACACGGATCCATCACAGCTCATGTCACCCTGCTCACTGCTACCACCACGCAGGGCAGGGGCCGCTTGTCTGGCCCTGCAGCCGGTTCTGAAATCCCCACGCAGACCTGCTTTTCATCAAACCTGCTACCATCAGGCATGCGGAAAGGCACTGCAAAACCAAAACAGGACAAAATTTTAAAAAAAAAGAAAAAAAAACCTTTCAGAGACAAAAATCCTGTATCTCCTTCCCCCTAGAAGTTAATCCTCTCCCTACCCCTGCTGGCACCTTCCCGCTCCCAAAGAGCACAGTTGTGGCAGAGCGCAGGCTCTGGCCCCGGCTCCCTGCCCCACTGAGATCCCCCAGGGCACTTTGCTTCCCGTCCAGTTCCACCTTGATGGGGTTTGTAGTAGAGAAGCTCCTGCCGTGTGAGCTCCGGCCCTGAACAGTGTTCTCCTGGCAAAGACCAGGAGCCGCATGCTGTGTTCCCAGGGCTGGTACTTACTGTCTGTGCTGGAGAGGAATTAGCTACTTGTGCCTGCTCTGCTCCCCATCAGCATGTGCCTGCAGGCCAGGTTTACTGCTCCTTTTGCTTCCCCTTGATGCCCCTGCCCACCTAGGCACATTCCTCTAGGGTAAAACCCATTCACTGATGTCCAGGGAGCCAAACAACCCCTAGTGCCTTTCTGCGTCTGCCACCAAGCCCCCCTGAACACTCCTGCAGCACCTCAGGATTCTTTCATTTAGTCACCCCAGGAGCATCAAAGGCTGATGGAGATTTGGCTGCTCCCTTCCTTGTAGCCAGTTCTGCAGCCCAGACCAGCACCTGCCTCCTCAAGGGATTTCAGGAGATGGCAAACACACGATGGGGCCAAGAAGCCTCACAGCTGAAAACTGCTTCCTATGGCTCCCTTCCCATGCAGATTAACATGCAGCAAAGTTTCAAGAGTTTGTCCCAAAGACACTGTTATTAGCACCTCTGGGCTCTGGGATAGTGCTTGAACCTTCTTAACCGATGGCTTCTAACATAGACCACTGCTTGCAGGGAAATGCCTGCTGTTCAGGTGCCTCCATCATGTCCATGCACTGTTCTGATGTCCCTTTACACAAAGAAACAAATGGTCTTATTACATGGCATCAGCTAGAAATCCTCATACTACAGTCAGCTCCCACTCCAGCATACAGCACTTCTGGACTCACAGGCAGCAGAAGAAACTTAAACCTGGACAGTGATTTACCCAAATCAATATAGAAATATGCACCCTAATGAAGAGCAAGTGGGGAAAAAAGGGGGATATCTGTTTGCTGCTGCTGCTGTGACCATGTTTTTGTCCTGCTTTTAAACAGATTGAAGTAGGAAGACATCAGTCAGGTTTTAAACCATTGGGGTGTCATTCTCAGGGAGATGCCTGAAACTTGGCTCTCAGCTTCAGGAGGAAGAGCTGGAGTCCCAGTGCTACCCAGTAAGATCCACCCACACCCCCAAGGATTGCTCACCCCTTCCTTGTGATAAACCCTTTCCACAGAATCACCTCGTGCTGTTTCCACAACTGTCCCGGCTCCCAGGGCAGCCCCATTCTCAGGGGTTCATCCTTCTTTGGCAAGACTTGACAGTTTGGTTTTCCCCATTTTTAGCCCTATGGCAGGGCTGTTTTCTGCTTGGAGGCAGTTTCCAGCACTTGCAACCTGCCATCCCACCCTGGCGCTCTCCAGAGCAGGGCAAAATGTCCTGGTTCTGCATGATGCCCAGCAACCCATCCTGGCAGGAGCCATCAGACCCTGGGGTGACCCTGCAATTTCCGTGGTCAGAAAAGCCCTGAGACGTCCTCTCTTCCCTTAGAGTTCTTGGCTCTGCTTGGGTCACAGTGTGACACCAAGGGGCTGCCAGTCTCCATCCATCCCCTCCGCAGTGAGACAGAGGCAAGAGGCTCCTCCAGAGAGCAGGACCTGTCCCCAGGCGCCCGGTCACACTGTGCTGACCCCCCTTGCTCTGCACAGCTACAGAGAGAGCCCAGGGGAGTCAGCAGTGGATGCAGCCCCCTCAGTGACACGGTCCCATCCACTTCTCCATGCACAGGTACTTGTACATGTGAGCTGAGGCAGCCACTTCTCAGCTTGGGCAAACTTCCTGCCAAGCCCTTCAAGGGGTAAAAGTTTCCAAGCTCCCTCCTCATGCCACAATGCAAAGGATTCACCAGCTGTTGCCCCTTCCCGCCTGCCCCTTCTCCCCTCTTAGTTTTTGTCACCGTGAAACAGTTCTGGTGGATTTGATCTGGTTTTAGTTAAGGAGATGGCTTTGTGTGTGCCGGCTCCGACTCCAGCAAGTTCCAGCAGAAAAGGCAGGGTAATTTGAATAACAACACTAATTGGATTTATAAAGAGCCGTTCTCCCCCCCCCAAAACTGAGGCTCCGCACAGTGTGACAAAGAAAACACGCTAATGAAAACCACGCTTACAAAAACCCCCGAAGAGCGCGCGGCGCGAGCCGCGTGTGGGCAGGCGCTGGCTGGGACCTGACCATGCTGTGGGATTTGCGGCGATGCTCTAATCCTCCCGGGAGGAGCTGCCAGCCGGAGCGGCCGCCGGCTCCCTGCGCCGCGTCCCCAGCGGTTCCCGGGCGCCTGCCGCAGGCTCTGTGCTCTCCTTCCCAGATGTGCCCAAGTATCTGCCCTTCACGCGCACACCTTGTCCCCTTCCCTTCCGCGCGGTGTCCCGCCGCCCGCAGCGCCTCGGGGCCACTGGGGGGTTGGTGGCAGCAGGAGCCTGTCCCAGCTGCTGACTGCAGAGCTGCCCCTGCCGCTGGTGACATCCAGGCGGCTGGCACTGCCATCCCCGGGCTACAGAGGTGCCCGGGGTGCAGCCCTTTCCTCCTCAGGGACGGGGCAGCGCTGCGGAACCCGGGGAAAGTTGTCCCTCCTTCCAGGCCAGGCTTAGGAGGGCTGAGCTCTGAGCGGGGTAGAGCTCAGCCCAGGGGAGAGGCGAGGGGGCCTCTGCTCTTTGCGGGTACCCACGGTTACCTGGCGCTCGGGCTCGGCTATATATTACCCTCAATCTGCCTACACACAGACAAATGCCCAAGCCCAACTTTGCAGTCCAAAAAGCCCAAATTGTCTCCACCTGGCAGGCACAATGGAAAAACCACCGAGACCTTCTCTTTCCAGCTCCTGTTCACGTGGAGCTAAATAGACGATCTTCTTCAAAGTGTCCCGTGCCCAGGAGCCAGGCTGTGGGGCAGGGAACACCTCCCTGCTCCCAAGCAGGAATGCGCAGGACCACAAGAGTCCTGCGCTCCTGTCCCCAGCAGGCACCGTGTGGCACCAAAGTGGGACGGCAGCAACTGTGGGGCCCCCTCCTCCAGGCAACCTCCAATCCCGGGCAGGACCCTGGTTCCCGCTGCAAGCAGAGGGATTCACCTGTGCACCCTGCGGCTGCCCCTGGCATCCCTCGTGTCCCCAAGCCCCAAAGTCACTGCTGGGGAGGGCAGCGTGTGCCCCTACCCCAGAGAAAAGGGGGCTCCGCCAGAGAAGTTGGGGGGTGATGGTTGGGCTTGTTATGGTTTAACCCTGGGTGTCCAAAAGAGTGTGTTTTGCCCTCATTTCTCTTGTTTGCACTCTAGCCCCCTCAGCCCCCGTCTCCCCCGCCTGCTGGAACCAGCTCCGGGCTGGCCCCTGGTCCTCACTGGGGACAGCGGGGGGCAGAGGGGCCGGGGGCAGCTCGGGCAGGGGGAGGGCGAGCAGCTCACAGAGGGGCTGGGCAGCAGAGGGGGGGAGGCACCCAAATACCCCCCCTCTTTCTAGGTCTTTTCCCTCCACCTCTCCAAGCCGGTCGCCGGGGGCTGATGTGTCATTTGTTCCTGCCAGGGGAGAACGACCCCCCCTGTCTTAAATCCTGCTATTGTGAAGTGGGAGGCCGGGTTGGACCTGGTTGTTTAGATGACATCACCAAGCAGGTTGGGTTATAAAATGAATGAAGCAGAAAGCCCAAGTTCACTAGCTCGGCACATCGCGGGCGGCAGGAGGCACCTCGGGGCTCCGCTCCGAACTTTGACTCGCCGCCGGTGCCGGCCTCTGGCGGCTCCCGCCCGCTCGCCGCTGCCCCCCGCTCGCCCCGCCGCGCAGGATGCAGATCTCACCCTTGCTGGCTGGTGGACTTTTACTTGCGCTGCTCTCCGTGCGGCTGGAGGCGAAGCCGGCGTCCCAGCTCCCGCAGAAGGTAAGGGGGGCTGCGTCCCGCCGCGCTCGCTCGCGCCCGGAGCTCCCCGGGGCTGGGGGGACACGGGGGCACACGCGGGGAGACCGTCCTCCCCAGGACGCAGGGCACGGCAGAGCAATTCATCCCGCCCCGCAGCTCCGCGGGTGCGAGGGGACCCCCCGCTCCAGCGTCCCGTCCCGGGCACTGCCGCAGGGGACACGTTGGGGGGGGATGCCGAGTGCCCCTCACCCCGGCACCGGGGCCAGGCAGGGCAGCCCTCTGCTCTGCGGCTTTTGCCCCGGGGCTCTCCGGAGCGCCGGGAGCTCCGGGAAGGAGCGGGGCTGGAGCAGGTGCACGGAGCACTGGGCACAAGACCGGACCCCTCTGGGGGACCGAGCCCCAGCCAGGGGCACCCAGGGAGTCCCCCTGGGAAGCGGCACCCTAGGAGGGGGTGTCCCAGAGGGGGGGGTGTCAAGGTGGCTCCATACGGGAAGGAGGGATGAACCAGAGGCCACCGGGGGCACTGCCCCGGGGGGCCTGGCAGTGGCACAGGGACAGGGACCGGGGGGACCCTGGAGAGCAGTAGGGCAGGATCCGTGGGACAGCAGGGGGGGGTCCCTATAGTCCTGGGGAGCAGGCTAGGGAGAAGGGACATAACGGGGGAGATAAATGAGGACGAGCAGCCCCGGGGCTTGCAGCCCGAGAGAGATGGGGCTGGGAAGTTAAAGGGGGCAGTGACGAGCGTGGGGGCAGTAACTAAGAGCCAGAACTGCAGGACTGGGAGCCCCGCGCAGGGTCAGCGAGGCCGGGACGGGGGCAGTGACCTCTGTGTCTGTCACCGCGGGGCCGCGCGCAGCGACCCCCGGCGCGGGGCTGGGGGCACCGATGGGCCCCGCCAGCCGCAAGGGGCCTGAAAGCCCCCACAGAGGGGGCAGCGACCCCCGGAGCAGGGGGTGTACAGTCCGGGGGGCTGCCCTGACCCTGAAGAGGGGCATTAATTGCCCCGGGACAGGGAGCACCGGGGGGAACGTTCTGATTTGGAGAGGGGGGTAGAGGGCGCCCAGGTTGGGGTGGTGGGAGCCATTTCCTGGGGGGCGTTAGTGGGTGGGATGCCCTGACCCGAGCTGGGGGGCAGAACCGACCCCCATACCTAGGGGGTGCTATGGGGGCACTGACCCTATAGGGGGGGGAGAGCACAGCACT
>JAWLRI010000640.1:11039267-11063103 GCA_034781795.1 Crypturellus tataupa
GTTCCAGCCTCAGCAGCACCTTCCTGAAGGGAGAAAAGAGGGGGAAAAAAACACAGAGGGGCACATTTTTCCCAGGAAAAGCAGCCCGGCAGCGCCACTCGCCTTGGAGCGCTTGCGTGCTCACTTGCAGTCCTCCAGCAGCTCGCGGAGCAGCCGCTTCCCCGCCTCATCCGAGTCGGCGTCGTGGGTTTGGAGGCGGTACAGGGATGCCAGGTTGTGCTCCTGCCAGGGAATGAGGCCGGATGGCACCCGGGCACGGGGACGTGCAGCAGGTCCCTCCGCAGTGTCCCCGTGCTGCTCGCACCAGGCGGTCGTGCACGGCCTGCAGCGCGTTGAGCGTGTCCCAGCGGTGACTCGTGTCCTCCCAGGACGAGGTGAGGGCCACCACGGGCTTGGTGTCGAACCAGGGCAGGTAGTAGTAGCGATTGCCTGCTTGGAAGAGCGGGAATGTGGAGCAGGGTGAGCGTCCCTTTTCCCACATTCCGGTGAACATCTCTTTTCCCAAGTCCTGGAAAGAGTTCCTTGTGCCACATTCTGGTGAATATCCCTTTTCCCATGCCATGACAAGCAGCCTTTCTCCCATATCCCTGTGAGCATCCTTTTTTTTTTGTTTTTTTGTTTTTTTTTTTTTTTTTTTCCCATGGCACAGCAATTATTGCTTTTCCCGTATCCTTGTGAACACCCCTTTTCTGCCATCCAGGCATCCCTTTTCCTATATAATGGCAAACATCCCTTTTCCAGCATGGAAAATCCCTTCCCCTGCGCCCCAGCAGGCACCCCTTTTCCAGCATCTTTCCCAGTGAGCATCCCCATCCCCATGTCCCGGTGGCATCCCCTTTCCTGCACCGCGGTGAGCAGCTCTTCACGGTCTACGGCAAGCAACCCCTTTCCTATATCCCAATGAGTGTTCCTTTTCCTGCATCCCAGTGAATATCCCTTTTCCCACACCCTCAGGAGTATTTCTTTGCCAGGATCCCTCTTCTTGCAGCACAGCAACATCCCTTCCCCTGGACGATGGCAAGCATTCCCGTTCCCACCCCGCAGCGAGCGTCTCTTTTCCAGCATCTCTCCTGCTCCACAGCAAGCAGCCCTTTTCCTGGCAGCGGATGAGCATCCCTTTCCCCTCATCCCGTCGAGCAGCCCCTCTCCGGCGCCGCTCACCGTCGTAGACGGGCCGGCCGTGCTGCGTGGCCGAGGCGGCCGCCTTGCAGGAGCCCTCGGCCCGGTTGCCGTAGTGGCCCACGCTGACCTCGACCTGCAGCAGCTCGTCCCAGCGCGGCAGCATCGTGGCCGAGGAGAACACGGCGCAGAGCCCGTACGTGCGGCGCCGCAGGAGCCACTGCCGGCGACCGGAGCGGGATGCGGCCGAGGGCGTCGCCGGGGACACCCCCAACCTGCCCCGCAGGTACCTCCAGGCGGGCCAGGTCCTCGGCGGTCAACACGTCCCTCTCCCGCTTGCCCGGGCTCTCCGTGCTGGTGCTGAGCTCCAGCAGGACGCGGCCGCGGTACGTCACGCCGCGCTTGGGCTGCGGAGGACCAAGCGTGTCCTGGGATGCTCGCCCTCATCCCAGCATCCCTGCATCCTCGTATCCCGGCACCCCGGCATCCTTGTATCCTGGCATCCTAGCATCCTGGTATCCCAGTATCTCAGCATTGCAGAATCCCAGTATCCTGACATCCCGGCATCCTGGCATCCCAGTATCCCGGCATCCCAGTATCCCGGCATCCCAGTGTCTTCGCATCCTGGAATGACTCACTGCAGAGGTGCCGGGTCTCCAGGCAGGGAGCAGCGAGGTGGTGACGCTGCCGTACAAGGGCAGGAAGCTGGGTCCGAAGCAGGGCAAGAAGCCGGAGGATCCGCCTGGGAATGTGGCGGGAGGGGCTCCTAATGTGGCTGGGGGCAGCAGGATTCCCTCAGCCCATCCCAGGGACCCCCCTCACCTTCCGCTTCGGTGCCGGCCAAGGACACCTGGGACAGGTGCAGGGTGGCCGTGCCCAGGACGTCACCCTTGACCATGTTGTCCCTGTGGGGAGACGTGGGGATGGAGGGGACAACGGGACTGCTGGGGACCAAGGTGCCCCCCGGTGCCCCTTACCCTCCGAGCAGGGCCAGGTGGATCTCGTCACACACAGAGGGCAGCTGGGGAAGGGAACGAATGGCTGGGGCGGCTGGATCCTCCTGCTGCGCTGCCACCGCTGCCACCGTCCCGCGGTGCCACCGGCCGGGTCACCCGACGGTGTCACCCGGCGGTGTCATTGGGCTCACCCGCAGCGGGAAGAAGAGCACCTCATTCCATGCAGGGTTGGCGCTGGGCGGCACGGTCCGGGTGTGCAGCTGTGGCACAAGCGCGCCGTGAGCGCGGCACAACCGCGGCCACCTCCCGTCCCCGCGCAGGCCACCCACCGTCCTGCCGGCGAAGGCCACCTCCACGCTGAGGCCGTTCCTCCTGCCCCCCGGCAGCGTCGCGGGGAAATGAGGCCGAGGCGAATCCTCTGCGGGAAGGGAAGGGAAGGAAAGGGAAGGGAAGGGAAGGAGGCGTCGGGCCGGGCGCTGGAACGGGCAGAGCAGGCCCTCACCCTGCGGGACTCACCCTGCGGGACGTCCTCGGCGCGGTACACGCGGAGCTGCAGTGTGGCCAGGCGGCCGGGCAGCGCCGAGGGCTGCAGCAGGTTGCCCTCCACGTCGTCGCTCGGCGGCAGCGCCTCCAGCTCCTACCGGCATGGGAAGAGAGGCGGTGGATGCCGGTGGCGGCGAGCGGGCGGGCGCGCGCGGCGGGCGGGCGGGCGGCGCGCGCGGGGCACAAACAAACACGTGGGGCTGTCCCCGCTCTGCGGTCCGGAAGTGCGTCCCTTACAGCACAGGGAGGTCTTACAGAGCCCCTTCAAACGTATCCACTCTAAACCGGAGGTGAGGGGTAATTGTACGCAGTGCAGCTGCTGCCCTAAGGACGGAGCATATGGACCATAGATACAGTATATGGACTATAGATACAGCATATGGATACAGCAGGGACTATGCACGGAGCAAGACCTCCCCAGCACGCTGCACGGGTGCTGCCCAGCAGCAGTCTGCCGCCGGCGGTCACTGTTGTCTTTGCCATGCTGGCAGCCTCGCTCTGGCCTTGCCGCAGTGCACACAGGACGTGTCCCACGGCCACGCTGCCAGGCAGCGGACACCACACAGCAGGGCTGGAGATAACGAGGCTCACGCTGAGGAGTCCTCTGTGGATAGTGCTGGTTGGTCAAGAGGAGGGCCCCAGTGTTGGCCTTAATTGCAGTGATGCCCTCCCGCTGACGCCCCTACTGCTTCCCCTGCAACCCAGGATGCGCTGGAAACGTTGCCCTAGTTAGCAGCTTCCTCAGCGATGGTGCTTGGAGGTCCCGGGGCTTCCTTTCCACGTGAACTGGACACACAGGCTCCAGAGAGGCTGCAGAAGGGGCCCCCAGCGCAGCCCTGCGCTGCCATTGCACTGAGCACCGCATGCTTGACAGGCGCAGGTGACCCAGGACCTCATAATTGGTCAGTTAGTGGGGAAGAATCCCCTGGTGGGACAGGAGAATTAGCGAGGCCCTGTCTCAGCCCTTCTCTGAATCATTTATCTGAAGAGAAAAAAAAATATATATATATATAAATATACATACACACACATAAGTTGCCCAGGTGTCTCCTCCGTGTCAGCACACCTAAGGATAGTGCTCTGCTCTCCCAGCCTTTGCACCTGACCAAGTCCTGAGGTGCTGTGCGTTCTCCCACCGCGCTCCCCTGGCAGGGTTTGTAGGGCCTGACGAGAAAGGAGTGTCACTTCCCCACAGGGACCTGCATGGGAGAAACACAGCAGCTCCTCCCGCGCCAGCTGTGCCGCGGGCTTGGCCCCGGCAGCAGGTTTTATGCAAAAACTCCCTCAGCCCCACACAGCCCAGGGCAGCAAACGCTCATGCTGTTGTCTTAGCTGGCAGCATCCTGCCCCGCTGCAAGAGACAGGCTCCTGTGGGGCCGCAGTGCTGCTGGCGTGCTGGAGAGCGCAGCAGGAAGAACAGGGTGCACAGGACATTAGTGCTGGCCATGGCTCTGTCTGGAGGGGCTGGTGCTGGTTCTCTGCTGCCCTTGGCCCTTGTCCAGCTGCTCCTCACTATTTCCAAGGAAGCACTCAGTTCTGGGCTCCGAAAGACAAACACATACTGTGTATCCAGCTCACAGCCATCCTCTTGCATTAAATTATCATCAGGAAAAATGCTTCCATATTCTTACTGCATCCCTGCCTAGCTCCCATCCTGGCCAGGTCCAATGCTCCCCAGCCACAACCAGACCCCAGTCCCTTGGCTACTTCCTTAGCAGGCACGAGGGCCGGAGACCTTGGGGCTGGACGGGGTGGAATGATCCCTGTGTCACACCCCCTTGAGCTCCCTTGTTCAGCATCTGGATCCAGTCCCTTCAGGTCTGCAAAGCTTTAGACAGGTGGAAAGCCTGGCTAAGCCAGAGGTGCACAGGATGAACAGGGAAGCTCTGTTGAGACCCTCAGGATTCCTGCTATGATCAGGACAGGGCAGAGCAGGCAGCTTCCCTCCGTCTCTGCCGTTAAGTACCAGTGAGCTGGAAAGCAGCCGGTTAGCTCCTTTCTAGCACTAGCTCGGAAGAGTCTCTGCTGACTGCAAAATCTCCCCCCATGGCCAGGTTATTTTAACGGGGGGGGGGTTCAGCGCGGGACTTGCGACGGGTGCTGCATGGCAAGTACTAACAGGCACTTTGTTCTTGCTCCTCGCAGGGCTTTGAAGCAGTAGTCCATTTTTTCCCACCGTGGCTGCGCAGGGCCATCCCCCAGGCAACGCCTAGAAGAGCAGAGACCCCCTCCCGAAATGGACAAAAGATGTGGCTGTGTTTTTCTTTTCGGTACGAGGAGTCATGGCACCAGCTGTTTTGGTTTTGTTATTTTTTTAAAAAGTGCTCTCTATCTTATATATATTATATATACAAACACTCACCAAGACAAGGGACAGTGCTTTTCCAAGAGACTGATGAAGCC
Organism: Crypturellus tataupa; assembly: GCA_034781795.1. Classification (NCBI taxonomy): domain Eukaryota; kingdom Metazoa; phylum Chordata; class Aves; order Tinamiformes; family Tinamidae; genus Crypturellus; species Crypturellus tataupa. The sequence goes on from JAWLRI010000640.1 coordinate 11,044,289, forward strand.
AGCTGTATAACGTTGCTGTTTGTAAATTCATGTCATGCATAAATGTATTTATGTTGTAAAGCTATTTATATATTGTTTATAAAGAGATATTTATAAAAAAAATTATTTATGTAACTAAATGAAAAGTCAAGCATTGTAACATTTTTTGTCCTAAGTAGTTGAAAAGTTAAAAAAAAAATCATTCTGTGTGACATTTTGTAATCTGTCTTTATTTATCAAATTCACTTACAATTTAAATGTCAGATTGATTGATTTTAACAGAGTTAAAGAAGAAGCTGCTCAGATGTTTTAGAAAAGTCAAGAGCAAGAGAAAGGCCAGCTGATATTTTAAGCTTTGATCCCTTGTGCAAAGGAAACTTGCGCCCAACCCCGCGATGTTCTGAGGGAGCGAAGCCTGCCCAGCACCGAGTGCAGCTGCCGAACATGCGGAACAGCCCGAATTCCCTGCGGGAGCCCGGGGCACCTCATGTATCGCCCACGTCCTGAAGCGCGCCCAGGGAAACAGGCCCGTCGTGCTCAACGGCCCAAATGTGGATCGATAGCGATGTGACAAGAGCAGCATTCGGCCTGGGAGTGTTTTAACTGCTCCCAGTCTGCGGGTTTAGGTCCAAATTTCAGTCTGTAAAAATAGCTGTGTCAGTGGGGACACAGTCCCTGCTGAAAGCAAAGGCACTGGCTGTGCCAGCAGGAGCAGAGCTCTGGGCTGGAAGAGCTGTTTTCTCTGGGATCCAGCAGCTTATTAAGTATATCCTTGATATTCCCACCCTGCTACCAGTCACCGCTAAGCTGTAAAGTCTCTCTTTTCTCCAGCAGAGAGATTTATTTAACTGTCCCTGGGACAATACATCGATCAAAATATACTGGGAGCTGCCTGGTAAGGATTCGTGAACACGGCTGTTGCTACAGCTTCTTTCTATGTAAAGTGCATGAAATAAATCATTAAAATGACTCGCAACTCTAAAGGAAACAGCAAGCAAGGGGGTGGGGAGCACAGCAAACAAGCAAAACTCCTAAATGAAGGTTTCTTGGCCTCATTCTTCAAAGAGGCCTTAGAAAAGAGTGGCAAGTGCCCAGCTGAACCACGAGGAGAGTCACAAATTATACCCTGACCATTGTAGTGGGCTGGGAAACAACGAATTTTACGTACCACTGGGCTCTGGTGCCTGCACTAGGGCAAAAAGAAGGTCACCAAGACCTAGAGGCCAAGAGATTCCTTCCCTTAGCAACCACCAGGACACCAGGAGCCTCCAGGCAGCCTCTCTCGGGCATTAGAGGACACTAGGTTTGCAGACGAAGAGGATCCCTGCTGACACCGAGCAGCTCAAGCAGCACGTTAAAGGGTGCACGGGACATTCCTAGTCTTGTAAGGACAACCCTCCAACAGGCTCCTGCCTCACAGGGCCCACAGAGCCCCGCTGGACGGGAAGGAGCAGCTGATGGACCACGTAAGACACTGCCTGTTGGGAACAAATTCGGGATCTCCAGAGGCAGGGCTGGAGGGGCTGGAAGGGCAGCCTAGTGCCCTGTGTCAGGGTCAAGGGCGCCCTCCAGAGATGTCCCCACGTAAAGACAACCCACTGCCAGGCACCTAAGTGCTTGTAAGGCACATTTAACACCCACTAAATTCACCTTGCTCTGCACAGCTTTAGAGGAAAGGAGGGGCTGTGCACCTTAAGAAATGCCCAGAGGAGACTGTCCAGCATCATCCAGAATACCTGGGAGACCATAAGGAACCACTTGATGCCACAACCTTGCACTCTAGTTCTGAACAGCAGCACAAACAGAGGCTGCTGTTGGTCCCCTTCGGGGTCCCGTTCCCTGACACCAGGCTGAGATCACAGCAGGTTTCCTTTCAGCTTTAGCTTTCTCTTGCAAAAGCAGAGCTGGAACGAAGCCATCTGCCTGGTGACAGAGGCCCTGGAGCCCAGAGCAGATGGAGCTTTTGATCCTAGGAATTTGTACCTCCAAATTGTCAGCCTATGCAGGGCACAGCGACCTGAGCTCAGGCTGGGGGACCTCAGAGGGATCAGAGCCCAGTGTTACATAGGGCCTGGGTTCCCTTTTCTCTGCAGAGCGCAGTCTGAGGTGTGGGTTCCTCCCCTCCTGCGAGCTTCCTGGGAAAGAGCAAGTTTAAAGGGAAAGATGGAGCTGCATCCCAGCAGGACGCTAGTTAAGCAGCAGGAGAGACCACGCTAGGAGCTCCCCATGCTGAAGGGAATCAGTTTGGCTCCTTGCTTTGCCACTTCCTTTCCGATCCTGCCTACAGCCACCCTGTCCCTCAGCAAGCTGCTTTCCCACCACTCTCCCCGTGCAGGCATGATGTACAAGAGAGCAGGCAGCACCCAGGGCTGTACGAGCGCTTGGGAAACCTTAACGACCAGCTCAAGCTCAGTGCCCACGAGGCCCAGCCAGCGGGACATGCCCACAGCGGGGCTGGAAGCCAAGGGCAGCTCCCCAAGTGACAACTGGCACCCTCCTCAGCCTGGCACACAGGCCAGAGCGGGGAAGGGAGGCAGCTCATTAGAGCACAGCAAGCATCCAAAAAGGCCATAATTAGGTTGTCTTGACAGGGACTCCGTAGGAAGTAAGCCCAGGAGGAAAGAGAGGGGACACAAGAATCCAGTTCGAAGGGGAGGAGGCATCACCTGCAGTGGCAGCAAGTCCAGCTCAGTTCACTGCCTCCTTTGTGCATCAGTCAGGCTAAATCCAGCAAAAGGATCCAGGTTCAGCATGAGAGCCTCCCTCATCATTCCCCAGCAAGCAAAGTTGGGAGCTGAATGGGAAAAAAAGCTGTCCTGGATATAAGCTACAGCCTCCAAAAGTGGTACCCGACTTCTCAAAGGTGGTGGACACATCTGCAAACAGAGCTGGAACCGAGTGAGGCTGGAGAACCAAACTACTTTCACCAACACTGAGCTCAGAGTAACCCCTGTGCAACCTGCAAGCAAATGAGCAGCACCACATCCAGCTTTCAAGTGGGAGGACTTATCATATGGAGAGCAACAGCCTTGATTTCCCCTCTTCAGGAGCCACTCACTGTGCAACATGAGCTGCAAGTCCTTAACCTGGAAGGGCACAGGGCAGTCTAGTGAGAAAGAGCACAGAGCTTCCCCTAGAGCTGTTGTCCCAGTGCCTTAGAAAGCCTGAGGAGGCCAGAGCAGACCTTGTGCATCCTGTTGTGGGAGTTCCAACTGCCTTGTACAACACGAAATCAGTTCTATTTTCCCAGTCCATGTTACACGCTTTCCCCCCCATATTATTAGTGCAGTTTTTCCAGTATATTTATTACTGAGGGGCTATAAAGCCCAGCTCAGGTGACAACAGGTCCCCAACGAATGAAGAGAAAGAAAAGCCCAAAGCCCTGAAGCAAGAGGACAGTGGAATTTTCCAGCTGGAAAGAGACTTGAGACCCCAAGCAGGGACAGCCGGGGGCAGCAGCACACGAGGCCCTGTCAGTTGCTCTAGGACTTCTCCAAGCATGGACTGCTTCCCTCTGAATGCAGCAAAAACAAAGGGAAGGATCACAGGGCAGCTTCCAGAGGGAGCCTTCTCCTGCCACAAGCACAAGAGCCAGGCAAGAAGGGAATTGAATGCAGGCCCCTTCCTGTCAGTCAGCAACTAACCTTGTCAGAAGGGACGACAGCGCTAACGAAATCAGGCAATTCATTAGGTTGGGGCACGCAGCAAAAGCCCACACTCTGCGGAGCAGAACTTCAGTGAGAATCCCGGGTAATGAGTTGCAAACTGCCTTTGTAAATGACACTTCTGCAGCGACTCTGGCAGGCTGGGAAAAGAGCTAATAGGAAAATCATTAGGTAGCATCCCTTTGATATTGCTGAAAACAGCACAGGCTATTTTCCTGCCCCCTCCGTAATTAACCTGGCATATTACCCATAATACTCCACATTTATATTCCCACCACGGGCCAACTTATTTGCACCAGGGGAAAAGCAGGGTATGGTTCACCTGAGGAAGATGACTTCCAGAAAAGCTTAAAAAGCTTTAAGGTTCTCCCCCACCGTACACATGGACTGCATCTTCCTTAATTAATTCTGCAACAGACCTCTGCCCAGGCAGGAGACCAAAGCACTTCAAGAATCTCTGTCACAGCCATCACACATGAAAGATGCTGTCCTGGAAAACTTAGGTGAAGACGGGCTGATTTGCCCAAGGTTAGTCTCTGCATCTGTAGCAGAGCGGGATGAGGACACAGCCCTGTGCTTCGCCCCGTGTTTACAGCGCCACGTGGTGTCCTTGTCCTTGACTTCCATTATGCTAAATCAGGCAGTGGCCTTTGTCCCCTAGATGTGGAACAGCTCTGAGGAGCAATGCCTACCTACCTGCCTTGTCTGCCAGTGTGGAGAGGTGTCATCTCCCACTGACGTAAAAGGAATCACAGCTGGCAGGTGACCCTGTAAGAACTGGGGCTCTCTAACAGCTGTGAAGGTGACAACAAAACACCAAGTTGTTACTTACGGCATCAGAGCAAGGCGGCCTCAGGACTCTGCCGATCACGAGACAGGGACTGCAACACCAGGGCTGGCAGGGTAACAGCTTCAGGAAGAGTCTGGAGCGCTGGGCAGCACCGCTCCCAGACTGCACACCTGTCAGGATCCCGCCCTGCTTCCAGGGAAGCTCAGAAAACTCAAGAGAGGAAAATCTCTGAAAGAGCAAAGTTCCCCTCACCAATGCCATCAGCTCTTTTTGAAACAGATATCTGGGTGGAGGCATTTGAAAAAATGTCCCAGTATTGAGATTCACAAGTTTCAACAGGAGACCTAGACCTATGGAAGGTCTCCTATTGACTACTAAATTACCTCAAGCAAGGCCTACTGGTACAAATCCTTCTGAGCTCTGCAGAGAAACACACGTTTCAGGACTTCTGAATGAGCTTATGGCAGCCCTTTAGCATCCAGCATTTGCAGCATGCATGCTCATTCACTAGTGCAGGAACATCTTCTCTTTTCCTGATGTGGAAAAACCACAATCGCTGCTATCACACCCAGGTAATTTGCAGCCTGTAATAGATACATCAAATCACCCTCGAGATCTATATATTGTGGGAAATGAAGCACATGTGCCTGTGTATTTGGAGACAGGAGTAGAGAGCTGCTCTGCCTAATCCTTTGCCTGGTTCGTTGATCAGAGACGGGGGCACCAGCATCAAGCTGCTAAGAAGCAAAGGCAGCCACTCAGGTTGGGGAGTAAATACCTGCTCTGTTAACAGCACAGCTCTGCAGCTTCCACAACTTCCCTCTGTGACAGGGCCACAACTGACAAAATATCAGCAAAATGTCAACAGGCCCCGAGAGACACTGACCTCTGCCACAGAGCAGGATGAAACAATGACATATTTCTAGAAAAAAAAAATGCTGATAAATTCAATCAGACTATTAGGTTAAAATTCCACAATAAAAATAGAAAGTTGAGGTTACAAATAGGAACCAGGATCACTTTAAACTTTAACTAACCCTTCCTGATGTCTGTGGGTTACTCTGTCTCAAACTGCATAAAAATAAGTTTAAGCAGTTCCACTAGCTGCTTTCTTTGTATTAGGTCAGATGCTGTAGAGGACTTAGTGAAGGAAATAAACAACATAAAACATTATATGAGAATAGTTCTCAGTGGAGTAACTAACTGGGTCTACACAACAGTCAAGAATGTTATTTAATCTATTTCCCCATCTTCAGAACATAAAGAAAAATGTTGCATGTCTCATTGCAACTTTTGCAAAAGGCTCACAAAGTAAAACAAAACAAATAAAAAAAAAACACAAACAAATGTACAAATGCATGTACTTTTATTTTTACTCCAGGACAAAAAATGGTCTCACTTTGTTTTTTAATACCTGAGGCCTTTCTATACAGTTTAGACAGCACTCATAGACCTGGAAGAACTGAACTTCTGCAAGTCTGATGTATCCAAGCAATTTGTCACATTCTAATAGAGCTATCCAAGCTGACGGTCCTCTCACTTCAGTACTCCCTGCAGGGAATAAATTCAGCTTCCCTTTTTCTGAGCGCGTGTTTCAATGCACTCCCCCCACCACAGGAAGATAAGCAAAATGCTGAAGAAAAAAAAATGCTGTATCATTTTCCCTTCTTTCAGGAACTGAATGTTATCCAATAAAACTCATTTCACAAGGCTGGCAGGAGGGCAGCCATCCCTTACCACTGCTCTGCTGTACAAAGGGAAGCTTCCTTCTCCCCACAGTGACTCCAGAAAGCAGCTCTGCAGCCCCTGCCCCTGTGTCTGATCTATGGAGAGACCTCACAGGCAGCCGTCAGCTCTGTGCCCCTTGGTTGTCAGTTTGAGAACGGGCACTCATTGCAATTGTGGCCCTAGCAGGGCAGACCTCCAAGCCTGCATGAAGCTCCATGGGCATCCAGGGGCACTTACAGGTCTGCACGGGGCTGCTTGCAGGATGGGTCTCACATGAACCAAGAAGGGGCTGTCAGCAGATCCTTCCTGCTCCCAATGGGATACTGAGCTACCAACAAAATTATTGAAAGGGTGTGGGGACCTGGGGCAGGTTTTGAGCCAGAATTTCTGTTAAAAAAAAAAAAAAAAGTCACCACAGCATTGTTTTGCTATGTTCCAGAATTGCCTAATGTTAGCTGGTATAAGCTGAGCCACAGCAGGAATGCCAGGGACATTTGTTAGCATGAGGCAGAGCTTTAGGGCTAGGGCAGTCTACCAGCACTGCAATCAGCCCAGATCCTCTCTTCCATTTTCCAGCTCAGTGCTCAGCTCCATATTAAACAAGCACTGGTACAAGCAGAGCTGCAGAATATGAGGCTAGATAATCAAGCCCCCAAGAGCACAGGGAAGGCAGCTCCATTGACTTTGCCTCCCTCCGGGTAGACCAGGCAAGCAGAATAGCTTGAGCTCCATCATGCTGCAGCCTCCAGGTGAGGTGCAGCTAGAGCAGCCCCTTCCTGCCACAGATCTGGGTGCTCTCCCCACATCAGGGGGCAGTGGCCAGCAGGACTCAGACAGGCATTGTCAGCTGTCCCCAAGAGGTGCATGCAACACATTGGACTGCAGCTAATCCAGTCCTGCTTCCACCTCCCTCTCATCCTCACCACAGCACTGGACTCTCCAGACACTTCCCTCCAAACTGTCTATGATTCAACCCCCAGTGGCCCCTCATTCGCGTAACTCTTTTCCGAGTTGCTGCCCTCCCTGCAGTCAAGGGAATCAGCACTGTCTATCTGTTGTCCTCCTCATACCGACCGGCACCCCCCGCATCCTTCCCCATTAGCAACTCTGCCTTCTGCTTCATTCCTGGAACAGCTTCTAACTCTTTCCTTCCAGGCAGGTTCATTAACCAGCTGCTGCGGAGCTGTTTGCCTCCCCCAGGTACTCTCTGCATGTCATCTGTTAATGACTCATCTCAGACCAGGCTCATTGCAAAGACACCCCCTTCCTTTTGTGACACAGAGATGCAGCCAGTGCGCCAGGAAAGCGGCACACGCAGAACAACTCAGCCCTCTCCAAAACCCCATCGCTCCTCTGTCCTTCCCGTCATCCACACCATCACACATGGGACAGATCTTTGTTCAAAGTGCTGTCTCCTCCCTTGTTTCTTTGCTGATCAAAGGCAATGCACAGCAAAGTGCAAATAAGCCCTCCTCCCACAGCCAGACTTCAGGAACAAGAAAAACATAAGAACAAACTTAAGAACTTCCAACATATTAAAGAAGCTTCAGCAAACTAATGTGGCTCCTTTAGCAGACAGGGAACAAACATCAAGGATGCCAAATTCGCACCAAATTCCCCAGCAGGCTGTGGCTTGCTGGGGAGGGTAAACCTATTTCCAAAAGCATTTGCATTGCTCCTGCCCCTTTGTGACATTAGAAACGCAAGGGCAACAGTAAAGGTTAGTGATGATCAGAGGACCTTTTCTCACTAGTCAAATCTTGCGAGGGGCTGGATGACCAGTATACTGCAGAACCCACCCAAAGAGCCACAAAAGGACTCAGTCCATCTTCATCATACCAGTCTATCAGACTCGGGAACATCAAGCCCATCTGCACCTCCTGAGAGCCTGTCACTGGGAGAAGTGAGTACAGAGTAACCCAAGTGCTGCTTGCGAAAGAAACCCCTTGAGATGCAGGAGGGGGCTTCAAGCTTTGGGCTTAATCACTTGATATCCATCATTAGAACTTTTGGGCTAGCACTTTTAGGGCAGAGCTGGGAAAGAATCAGAAATCAAGAGCCTTGACTCAGAGGCAGCTAGCTGGGAGGTATTTAGATCTGTCTTAGGATTCAAAGCTGGTGTGCCTGCACAGCAGGAGAGCAAGTCCTTCCCTTTCACAAGTGCACGGGGCCCATGGCCAAGGCCTGAAGACACACAGGTGGCAAAGAGCCCTGGTAGCAGCAAGAGGAAGGCACACGCTCTGCACAAAGTACATGCAGGTCCCATCGGGCTTTGGAAATGAAGCTTAATAACAGCCCCTGCTGGGAGAGCTCCCCTTCCCGCTCATGGAAAACCCTTCTCTTTACACTGTAAAGTTAAATGGAGGGGCCAAACTGCAGAACAGCACTGTTAGACTCAAAGTAAAGAATCTACTTGGCCTAAGACAGAGCTGAACTTCAAATCTCCCAAATTGGGCAGCGAAGGTATTTACGCTCAGGAGATCTGGCTTTGCCTCAGACGCTTCTGCAAAAACCTGGATAAGGAGGAGCTCCTGACAAACTGGGCAGAGCTGCCCTGCAGATACGGTGAGGAGATGCAACCGGACGCTCTGACACTGTAACATCAAAACCCAAGGAACACTTATGCACACAAGTGCTGCTGCACTACAAGCCTAAAGCGACCCCGAAGCCAAGACTCCAGGCTCTGACATTAAATTGGCATTTTTAATTTTTTTTTCCAAAAATGTGCTTTTTGTCAATTGCTGTTTCAATGCCAATCCCATTCCCCCTTAAAAAAAATCCACACCTTGTCAAACTAGGTGTAAATCATCTGAAGTTAGTCTGTAACAAATAAAAAAAAAAAAACACAAAACAAAGGCTGAAATGCTTCAGAATCACAACAATGTACAAAAAAAGGGGGAGGAAAATACAACCTGAAAGTGTTCAAAATTCAGAGACTAATCAAGTCCATTGCTTCAGCAAGGGGATGCTGCTGTGACCCCTGCCAGTGGGTCCTGGGCCACCAGGTTGCCATACACTCACCAGGCCCTTCTCCAACGCAGCCCACTGTCACCAGCATCCGAGGAAAAAAAAACGCGTTACCCTTTAGAGGTACTCGTGGGGGAACAGCTCGCAGCAGCTCTGAGAGATCACATCGCACTCCAAAGGAACCCACTGCAACGAGGCCCCCATCTACCTGCAAGAAGGGAGGCTTGAGAGAGCAGCTGCTTCCTCCTCCTTGTGCTGATGCCTCAGAGATACAAAGCAGTGCTTTAAATCTGTGAGAGATTAAAGGGCTTAGTAAGGGCAGTAAACAGACAGTTAAGTAAACAGCCCAGCACTGGATCTCATCTTCACAGAGCGAGGTAGTGTGAATTTCACCCCAGTTTAAAATAGACAGGGGTAGCGGAAAGGCTGAAGACTTCCATGTAAAGCAGTTCCTGGCCTAGAAACCTTTCTGTGCTCCCTTTGGAAATGGAGAGATCTGTGCCAATGGCTTCCTCGCTCCCAGCCTGGCTCTGGCAGCCACACTTCAGCCCTGGAATTCAGGACAGGTGCCATAGAACTTCTCCCGAGATCTGGTTTAGTAGAGTAGCTTCCCTGAAGTTGAGCAGCAGTGAGAGTGGCTGGGAAGGAGTAAAACTGTCCACAGATTCCTTTTTCTGCCCCTTTGGTTAGTCCTTCTCTTTAGAAGTCCCTCTTCAAAGGACCAGGAAAATATCCTGGAAACAAATAGGACCTGCACAGTGTAACTTAGCCAGGTGCTGCTAACTGGGAGCTGTATTCAAACTGGGCTTTTATTTGCCAGCCTGGAAGGGACTGGCCCAGGACCCACTGAAAAAGGAGACACAGGCCCTTTTCTTGCTGCTTCGGCTGCCATTCCAGCTGAATGACATTCAGGTGGTATGTTCTAGTGACGGCTGGAGACCAGCCCTTTGACTTTGGACATCTTCTTTGTGGGCTGCCTTTGTTCTGCATGTGGAGGGCACTCTCGCTCTACCAGCTGCTGCTCCATCTCCTGTGCTGACGATGAGGCTGTGGCTTTTAATGTTTTCTTTATGTTTGTGACCTGGCCAAGAAAAGACAGTGAATGAGCACCACCTCCTTCCTCCTCCCCTCGCCGTAGAAGCTCCATTCATAAATCCATTGAAAAACCTCTGGAGCACAGAGTGAAGGTTCTACAATAAACTGTCCCACCAGAAACATTTTCACTGCTCTACATTCAATGTTATTAAAGGCAAAATTTTATCCTTACGTAGAGGTAGAGTTGTTAATATTCCATACTGGACCTGGGCTAGAACCGACTGGAGGTTACTTATATGTTCTAGGAGATACTGGCACAATACAGCTGGTTGGAAGGACCTGCTACTGCTTTGGTGCCCAAAGAAGCCATCTGACTCTGACACTGGCCAAAGGCAGCAAGGGCAGAGGAGAAGGAAAGAAGCAGGCTGGCCCTTAGGACAGTGGTCAGAAAGGAAAAGGGAAAATGACACTTGGCCTGGCTGGCTGAGTCACACATGTCTGCTAGAAATAGGAAGAGGAATTGGCCCATGGAAGGTAGTGCTTCTGCTGCTCTGCCTGAGGAGGAGAGATACATCATAGGCATCGTATCCTGCCCCAGAGCCCTGCAGGGCTGATCAGAAATATAAATGGGTATATGAGCAAACAAATAAAACAAAAAAACCCAAGGGTCAAAACAAGTCTAGAAATCAGGTGTGCTAACTCCAGGCCAAAGGCATCTGGCAAAACAAATGAGCTATAGATGCCAATCAAGCCACCGAGCACAAACTGTTTCAAACGGCAAATGTAAACCTGCAGGGAGGCAGCACTCTGCAAGAACATAGCCCTGAACAAGCGTCTCTGGAGGACCATTTCCACCTTTACAGCTGTATTAGCCAAGATTTGTTCTCCCCAAGCAAGACCCCACGAGCCGGGCTGAACCCATGTGCCAATGCTGCCATCTACTGAGCAGCTGCGAGAGGAATAGGAGCAGGAGCATTTCCAGGGCACACTTCCCAAGACAGGCTGTTCAGAACCCTTTCTGGATGCTCAGCTCAACATAAAAAGGAAGACCCTGAAGAAAACTGCTAAGGGCACTTTTTACAATAAGACTCGAGAGATTTTTAATTACACTCTCAGATTTAAAACGAAAGCAAACTACTTTCTCCTTCCCTCATTACGCAAAAGGAACGTTACACAGAATCCTAGCTCTGTTAAAAAGAGCTTGTTTCCTAATGAATCATTTCAGGGAACAAAAGCTAGCGTGCCCATCTGGTCCATTTTTATAAAGAAAATTTCCACACTGTTTAGCATCATTGGTCAGATTTGATGCAGATTTACCACTAGAACATGGGAGGATGTGATTTCTTTCTACCCCAGCACACGGAGCACAGCTGACTTGCATGACTGCCAGCCTCCTTCAAAGAAGCCACGGTCATTAATCAGGTTTGATCAGGTTATTTTTTTCAGTAAGCATATATATATATATGCTTATATAAATATATATATATATATATATATATCTCAAAAGCAAATTGTAGCCTAAAATGACACTATACTCACCTCTATCTCGACCTGTTGCTGAGTTCGGTGGTGGTTCTCTTTGTATTGGTTGGCTCTAAGTACTTGCTGCTCAATTCCTAAAAGAACTGCTTCACAACCATCACACCTGCAAAACACAGTGTCAAATAGCATTCATGAAAAGATTTCAGCCTCCTTTTAAATCAGAATTACTGCTTAAAAGGGTAGCATAAGACATTTTTCAAGAATTAATAAAATTTAAAATCAGGAAAACAAAAACAAGTCACATCAAAAGAATTGCCCTGCTTGCTGAGTAAGACGTAAAACAAGCCTCCTCCAACACAAAGGTCATAACTGAAAAAGGACAGAAAAGCAGTCTGCAGAGGCTTCATTGCTATCTTCCAGTGCTTTAAGGCCATGGAAGCTGCTACAGTCCTCCCTCCAAAAAAAACATTGAGGGAGTTGCAGTAGAGGAGCAAAAAAATTTGTCTCCTCCTCAGGACAGCCCATTTGCAATACAGTTTAGTGACTTTTCATGCATCCATTACCATAGCAACTAGGCAAAAAATCCTGAGTTATCTCAGAACCTGCCACAGGCTCTACAACATAGAAGGGAATTTCTCTGGATGGGAAGGAAATCCTACCAAAAGATGAGGAGCAGCTTCCTGGCAAAGTTTTTTTTTTTTTTTTTTTTTTTTTTTTTTTTTTTTTTTTTTTACCTCCAGGAAAAAAACAAAACAAAACAAAAAACCACACACAATACCACAACCCAAATATGATGGCTGCAGGCAAACTGCATTTGGAAGACAAAGAAGACAGGCAAACAAAGGCATCTGGAACTTCACATTTGAAGAGAATTCAGCTCCAGGTAACTATGATAATGTCAGATACGTCCATGAGTTCTCATCACAGTGAAAAAAGCAGAGAACTAATGGACAGGTCTGTTCTGTTATTAAGTGTAACAAAAGAGGTGTGGAGGGCCTCATACCATTCGACTGTGATTCCAGTTTTGCATGACTGTTTGGCAAAGCCCTTCATTCCTAGCTACAGTTCTGACAGGTAAAAACAAAGTGACAGCAAAACATTAAGAGCTAGTATGACTTGGCTTGATACATGAACACAGAATGAATTCTAGATGGGATCTTGGAGAAAGTGTCTGCTGGGCAAGATTACCAAGTGCCTGCTCACAGTGTAAGACTACTGATTAATGGCTATGCTAAAATTGAGCCAGTAATTGAAACTTTGAGGAGTCAGAAAAAGCCAGCACAGACTATGCACAGGGAATAAGCAAGCTGGAGAAGCCTGCCTCACCATTCCTGGAGTGTTTTGACAATGTTACTGATGTCCTTCTTCTGAATGTCTCTGCCAATACAAAAATCGACCTCTAGCACCTGGTTGCGCTGATCCAGCTTCCCCTGGATAATGTCTGTATAAACCGCTTCAATAATGAGATCTTCCAGCTCCCTCAGATTCCTCATGTCCAGGTCCTTCAGCAACACAGAGTAGGGAATACACTAGAAATAGCAAGTCCAAAAATAAGTTGTCAATCCTAGAGGCAGAATAGCTAAGTCTCAAACAGAAGTAGGGCTGCAGAAGCCCAATGTCCAGATGTTTTTAGTATTCTACAGTGCAGCCTGCAAGCACTGCAGTGATTGATTACAGCAGAACCACCATGTAGTATCAGGCTACATCACATTCTGACACAATTTAGGTAATTCCTGAAGCTTTGGTACAGTATCTTCTGGAGGCAAGAGGTACTGGAATTGTCAAATAAATTTGGGAGTGCCAATTACATCCTCCAGAAAGGGAAAAAAAAATAAAAACAGCGTTTCAAAGAATCTCCATCTCCAGTAGTGAAACAAGTCACACAAAGTGTTCCAGGTTCTACTAACCAATTTTCATGGCTGTTCAAACACCCACACTTCCAACCCATGAAAGTCCATTAAGTTTGTGTTCCAAATGCACCCAGATAGAAAACTATATATTGCAGGTACTTTCCTAGCTGCAGGGTTCTTTGAGAGCACTCTTTGCAATTTGATATAGTATAAAATACATGCCAACTAAAATAATAATTAAAAAAAATATGTTATCAGTCAGAATGTACTTCACCTTCATTCTGGAAGCTAGGCTTACAATCGTCAAGTGTTTCAACTTGTTTTTCTGAGTCATTGTCAATTCAGGCAAGTTATCTTTGTTTGCTGTTAAAGTGAAAGGAAAACAAGATTAATAACTTCAAGAATTAAGTAATCCAGACTGCAGAACTGTAGGCAAATAAACCGCACACAATCCTGAAAGGTTAAACTTCCGAGCTACTGCGGGTGCTGACGAGCAGAGTGAGCTGCCACTGATGACAGATCACCATACGCATTGGAGAGAAAAAAAAAATAAAAAGCAAGTTGACAATTTCGTTCCTCACCATTTCTTTAATAATTCTGGTTCTGGAATTGGAATGTAATTCACATGTAGAAAAGTAGCATCCTGCCAAAGCAGTTGGTCAATGCTTTGTTCCTATCACTAAGACATTTTTATTTCATTAGTGAATTGACAGAATAAAACCTTTCCTCTCTGCTGTTCCGGTTGTAAAATACAGTTGGCTTTATTTCTCTGAAGAGCTATAGAATTTAGGGTTGAAAGTGTTAATCAGCAGGCTGAGGAGAAGAGGAGAAATTATTAATCTAGACAGTTATATGGCCTCACTGTCACTGTATTATAGCCACGTGCCTCATGAATATTTAAAAGCAGAACGAAGACTGGCTGCTTTCCAAAGCAAAGATACTCTTTAAAGTATCTGCTTTAATGAAAATGAGTGTTTCACTCATCCCATCTCACTCAATGCTCTATGTTTTGTCTACTTTTCTTCCTTTCTCTCCCTCTCACATTCTTCCTCAACTTCTCCCTCTCCCTCTACAGAAGCAGAGTGCTCATTCCACATGCAGATATGATGTATTAGAAGTGGATTTCTCTGAGTGGGCAAAACTGCCATGGGAACTGTTGTCTGGGGTGTTGTGTGGTGAACAGTAGCAGCCACAACAAAACACACTACACAAGAAATTGTAAAGAAAGAACAGCACAGTCACATGCTGGGTGCAAAACCCCACAAAGCAAACATTCTCTCATCAGATACAGAATTAATGAGACTCATTGCTTCACTGCCAATGGACCTTCCAACTCTTGCATTTATTGATGCCAGTTTTCCTTAGAGGAACCAGATAACTCATCCACCACAGTCATAACCAGCACAGCTTATGATGGAATTATTTGTCACACACTGTAATACTCTGAATTCAGGCTGCTATCCAAAAATAAGTACTACATTGTAGCAAAATGGAAGTACAGGCACAAATAACAGGGTACCCTCAGACAGACAGTTGGATGATTCACACACCACCCCTTTGAAGCTGTAAAAAAGTCATTATTCCAATTTATATTCTGGTTAAGCATCTTTTCATCTTGCTTAAGCAAGAGAGTCACAAAATAAAAGCTTATCTTAAAACCACGTAGGATTTTAGAAATAACACAGAAGAACTTTGTTAAAGTTTTCTGCAACTTCCATAGCCAGCATCATCTAAATTTCAAAGCAGATGCCTGAAACTATTCTCTACAGAGGTAAGCAGCCTACAAACTTCACTGTATACTAGTACAGATCAGCCCAGTTCAGTGCTGCAAGCCAAGCCAAACTAATAAAATACTAACAGTCTCTCTAGCCTGACTATAGCCCTTCCTCCACATTTCCATAAATGAAAAGCACCTATGATCCAGGGAGTTGCAAACAGCATTCCTTCCAAGTACATTTTGTGCTTCGACCTTTTCATCTCACTACACCAAGTACCACAAAAACACAGAACTGCTTCTGACAATTATGAAGTGCAATTAGGTCTCATCTTCTGCAAACACCAAACAGGCTCTTACCTACATAGTCTGGGTATGTTCCATATGCAAACAGATTCAGCAACTGGAAATAAGCAGCATTAGGCCCTTCAGCAAGCTGGATGGAAAGAAAATAGAAGAAATTCCATTTAACATAATATTAAGTGGCTTCTGCAGAGCACATTTTAAGTCTATAAATGACAAACAATACTTAGAAAATGAACTACATCTAGATCTTAGAGAACGAGACCCTTTCTTAACAGTTTCAGACCCAAGATGGTCTTGAGTCACGTACCAGAGTTTAAATGCAGCCTGGACTGTCAACTAGTTTATGTAGCATCTTGGGAGATAAAAAAAAAATAAAGCAATTCTTAATTTTAGCTGGCATCCTACAGCTCTTCTCATCACATGATAGGCCAGCAGAAACCAGTGTTGGTTGGTTAAGCATCCATGTTCTTACTAGGAAAGGCAGCTACCTGCACAGCAACGAAAGACTTCACAGCAAAACAAGCTAGAACATTTTAAATTTGAAACTAACAGCTCTGTTCTCACATAAAAAACATGCTGTGGAAAAAAATCAGCATTAATGAGTGAATTTTGTTGAGATGTTGTTTTTTAAGTATCACTTGCTACTCACAGATCGGGGCATTTTTAGACACACCTCGGAGCCCACGTGGAGAGCTGAACTCACTCTATGACACGTTAGGTTGAGTATCTCTGCAGCTGGAGTGGTTTCCCTCACTGTAGTAAAGGAGATTACTGGCAAGACATTCTCTTTAAAAGCTCTGGAACTTATTTTGCATCTTGGTTTGAAAGGGTTTGGATTTGGTTACCACACAGGCCTGATACACTAGACATCTGTTCACAAAGATTTTTGGAGAGCATCAAGGTTATTCTTTCCAGGACAATGAAGGAAGAGAAAGAGATTTTCTTTTTGTTGCTGGCTGGCTAGACGCCTTCTTAAAATTGTTACTATTCTGCTGCCAGGATATTGCTGGGAATCACATAAGATAGCAAAACTTTATAGAGGTATCTTTTTAATATCAAAATATATACAAACAAAAGCAATGCCAGTCTCATATTCATCAGATCCCTCCAAATCACTGTATGGCTCTTGTATGACACAGGTATCTCAGAACCCAGGTAAGTCATGTCAGACTCTTCCTGGAACAGCTGTTTTACAAGCACAGGGTGTGTGTGGAAATTTCTAGGGATCCTTTATAGCAGAAGTGCAGAAGGGACATTAGGAGAAAAATTCCTCTCTTACCTCTTGCACGTTTGTTAACTCCAGCAGCTCTCCGAAGACATAAACCCCAGGAGCCTCCAGCACTTGGTTTATAAGAGCAGTCAGGGCTGAACCACTCGTGCCTTTGGCTAGTAAAATAAACTGTTCAAGAAGATTGCAGGATGGCTTCTGTTCTCCTGCCATTCTAGGTTTTTGAATCTGTTAAAAAATATATATATAGTATTAATTAATCTTATCTGAGAGTGGATTTGAAGATACACTCAGTGTTAGTGTTAGTTTTGCCATGTTTATTTTTGGAATTCAGAGGGCAGGCCAAGAACCCCAGCAGACTAGATTACTATTCATCTGTGCAGCAAGAACAACTCAGACAATATCTAGGCAAAATTCCTGCAGACTGTCTGTTCAGTTCCCCCCAGAATCCATTCCTGCTAGCAGGAGAAAGGTTTAGCTTTTGCAGCATTTTCAGGCTTTTTATTCTATTGATGCAGGCAAATAATGAGAACTGCAAAGATATTTTTTATTATGACTACTAGAGGCAAGCTAAGTCTTCCTCCTTCCCAAAACTCACTCCTTAACACAGAAACAGAACATCACTCAATCTGTGTGTAGAATTTATCTTTCTTGTAGGCCCACATATTGCACCTTTCTCTTTAAGGTTAGCTATAGATCACATGTGAACATAAAACTGCTATTCTTAGCCTAAAAGAAGAAAAAGAGCTCTGGTGGGTAAATAGCTAACTGGTCTACCTTGCACAGTTAAAGTGTTTTGGGTTAACCAGGAAGCTTAAGGGATAAAAATACCCTTTCTACAAAGGCTCTATTTAAGTGCTTGTGAAGGCAGGCCTTTGTCTTCAACTGTTGCCTGACACATTTGATGTGCATGTTGACTTCCAGCACCAACACTTTGCATTTGCAATGTAAAACACTCCTTGTTAACAATTTCAACAAAATAAGTTATTTTTTAAAAACAGCTAGGATACAATTTCCAAGCATGTTAAAGAAACCTTACTAGACACGGGTTTCTTCATGTTATGATTTTATTGGATAATTTTCAAATTTGGTATCTAGCCTTTACTCTGGTGAAGAAGTTGGACACCAGAGAAGCTATGGGTAACTCTGGCCGACTGCCAGGACTGTGGCTGACCTTTTAGAGGGCTGTATGATCACACATTGTTTTGGCATACCTGGGCAAATTAAAACTTTTCAAAACAATAGAGTTGGCTTCAGTATTTAGCCAGTTCCTGAAAATAAGCTTTACTCAACACCTCTAGTTATAAATGGTCTCAACCTCAGAAAGCAATATCTTGCACAATCTTTTTCCACAGATTTTAAGGTTCTCAGCTAAAAATCTCTTGGTGCATCTTTTCATTAAAGGCACACGTGCAGCCTGACAGTTTCCCCATGAGAAATCCCTGCAATACAGTAACACTTTGTTGGGCTTTCTAATACACCTATTAGCACATCACTGTTTGCACAGACATGGACACGAACATGCAGGACAAACACATTTGCTCAGGATTGTGCACAAAGTGACAAAGCTGGGAATGAAACCCAGAGTTCAGAATCTCAGATTTCAGGCTGCTGTCCTGCCTCCCGGGGTGAAACCACAGACTGGTGCATACGATTACAAAAGGCCCATGGGTTTATCCATGCCTTATGGAGAGAGGAATGCAACTCTGCTGCTCGCCCTGAGCGCTCGTTCACTCAGGCGGCCACATCACCGCGCTCACGTGCAACCTGCTGCTGGGGCTGCCCCTCTGCTCTTTCCTCAACCGGCTCACCCTAACAAAAAAGCGGTGGAAGACACGTTGAGGAAGGAGCTTGCCCAAAGGCTGCGAAAATCCCTACAGAGGGATAAACTGCCCCAATCCCGCACCCCAGCCCTACTCTCTGCTTTGAGGCGCCCTCGGGGAGGAAGCGGCACCAGAGGAGGCAGCTCTGGGCAGAGGGCGGCCAGGCCCCCGCAAGCCAGGGGTGCCCCGGCCCTCCCGCCCTTCCCGGGGCCGGTGTCGGCGGGGTCCCGCCGCGGCGCCGTCCCGCC
>JAWLRI010000640.1:11070475-11105947 GCA_034781795.1 Crypturellus tataupa
CCCCCCGCACGTTGTGGCTGTTCCCGGCGGTGCCGCCCCGCCCGCCGCGCGGGGGAGCGCAGGGGTCCCCCCCCCAGGGGGGCAGGAACCGCATCCCATGGGAGCGCAGGGAGGGAGGGAGAGAGACACCCCCCTTCCTTCTTCAGCGCGGGTCCCAGCTGGGCTTCGCGACCCGGCGACCGGAGCTGTCCGCAGGCAGTTGCTGAGGGGCTGCGGGAGCCTCCGAGGGGCCGGGTGGCCACATCCCCCCCGGGACCCACTGCCTTGCCCAGGAGCCGCAGCCAACTCCTCTCCTGCGTGCCCAAGGAAGCGCCCACCTGCGAGCACGGCAGCAGCTCCACATCCCTGCACTGTTCTCCTCGCGAGGTACTGGCACATGTTTTGTTGGCTGTCAGGTGTCTCTTCATGCTGATGCTAATGTACCACAGGGGCCGATGTCTGTCCTGCAGCTTGAGCACATCCTCCTACATCCAAATATATTATGTAGATATAATGTAGATATAATCCTGAGCAAATGAGGCAGATCTGAGCTTGGAAGAGAGATGAGACTATACACATCCTCCAGTTCAGGGTTTCATAGAGAAGGGCTCAGTGCAAAGGCTCATGTACAAACCACATGAGGACTGTATCACCATTCTAAAATGAATAAGTTACTGTATTTTATTATAGCATATGCTAAGTGTAGAAGAAAGATACAGGCTTCCCAGCCTGATTTTTTTTTTTTTTACAAATAGGGTAAAATCACTTAAACTGAAAAGGCCAGAAGTACTCTCTTTGACTAATACTGATATTTCTGCTCTTTTTGTCAGCAAGCTGTTTGTAATCTGTATGCCACCTGTAGCAGCATCCAAGACGCTCTAGGTTTGATTTAGCCAAATAGCTACTATCGAAGTATAATAAAATGCTTCTCACTTCTCAACTTTTTAATCACTGTCCCCTCCCCAAGCCTAGTAGTGCAGCTGGCTCTTCTGCTTATGCAATAGCAATATTAATAATTCTTTTAATAATTGCTTTAAGATGTAATTTAGTTGTCAAAAATGCTTGACCAGCCTTGAGATACAATTAACTAAATAATAAGCTCCCAGCAAGATCAGCCTAGCAGGTTGGTAAAATTGAAGAGCAGTTGGAAAGTTAAGCTTAGAGAACAAACTTTTGACTGCTGTATGTATATATTTGTATATGGTTTTCAAAATTTAAGTTTGGCTTTGTAGAGCTTTGGATAAAATAACTAATTCTGTAGCTTATACAAAGTGTTGTGTTTTTATTTTGTTTAAACCTTTGAAATGTTATTTCAGACAAACCTAAGGTAAACTTTCTATCTCAATCAGCTATAGTGTAGGCAAGAGTCTTTAATAGAAATAGTATGCACTCCAAGGCTGAAGAACCTCGAGTTCAGTCTTCCTTTATGTGGTTACTGAAAATCAGTATTATCATCTCTTGGGAAACAAATCACAGTGTTTTTAGGCAATAAAAATTTGGATCATGTTTCTCCAAGAGCATGCTGGAATGATAGCTCAAGATTATGGTCTATCATAAAGGCCTGACAGCATAAAAACTGTAAGACCAAAGAGCAGGAAAAAAATACCTTGAAATTTTTATATGAAGTTAAAATAGTCAAAGAACAGTCTTGATGTGTCTTTAATAAACCAAAAAGAAGTGTGGCTGAACACACATTCCTCATTTATGAGAGAAGAAAGCCCTGAGACGCTACACCATCCACACAGGAAACTACTCATGCCCAGATCTGACCATGCTCGCTGCAAGACAGCCATCCGCTCAGACTTCCATTTCCTTTTCTAAGAGCAAATATGTATTCTAAACAATATAACCTCTAATACTTTATTTTTCTGCCCACTTTACTGCTATATCTGCTATCTTAATTTGCTTAAGATAGAAAGGAAGGAACATGTCCTGAAAATCTGTAAATTTAGAGTACTTAAACTTCTTCCTCCTGGCACAGGGAGGAGGATTTAACTCCAACTTAAGCAAACCCTGTGCACTTGGCACCTGAAGCTGTGCTTGCTATAGCACAAGAAACTAGCACAGTGGTACCTAGGGTATGAATGTACTACATTCCTTGTGTAGTTAGATCAGTGGGTAGGTTAGGAAGTGTCACTGAAGGAGCAGATCCCTGAAATAACTCACTCACTTTAATACCTAAAAGTCTCTTCATCTGGAAATTCAGTTCACGTGGGGTAATTTGGGTTTGCCTCCAACAAGTTCAGCATGCATGTGGCTCCCAAGAGGCTGACTACCAGCTTTCCAGGACATGTGCTGTGGAAATTGGATTATATCTGCAGTCCACCCCCTGACTTCAGTACACAGATACTCCTTCCTTCCTCTGTGACACAAGTACAGAAACATGCTGTGGCTAGTGTCCTTAAATCCAAACCAGAAACACTTTCTCCCTTCTCAAATTTTACTATTTCCTGAGAAGATGAAAACTAGGACTATTTAGAGTTTGCAGGGATATTGTACCCATCTTAAGAATTTTTATGGCATCAGTTAGTGTGCTGTCACTATTCAATTTGTAAGTTTGCTGCATAGCAACAGATGGAAAGCAGCTAGCCAACAACTTTTATAGCTTGTCACTTCTTGTGCACTGTATTTGTTAAAAAATACTTACAGTATGTTCATGAGTTCTGTTTTGAAGACACTCTAAGCAGTACAGCTTCTACTAGGAAGATGACACAGTGTCTGTGATAGCTTAGTATTCTGTGAATGCAGGCTGGTTATTTGTCTGTAAGCCATGTCAGTTTGGGTGGAAGCTACTCTTCTGGAATATTAGACAAGTATTTATGCACAGCTGGGCCTGTACTGCAGGAGGCTTGGCTCTGCTTGTTTCCAGAAGATGAGACAGTTATTCTGTCAATTTAAGAACAGATTTTTTTTTAACCTACATTTATATTTAACATCCTTAAGGTTCCATTCTATTATCTATCTTTGCAGTGAGTATACTGTCTACCATTAAATGCATGTTTAACATTTATTTCATTGAAGAGTAACATTGAATGTTTCCCTGTAACAGTTAAAATACAGTATTGAGAAGTTACTTTCCAATGGCTTTTTCAACCCCCTGGGTAATTTGAGTTGCTTTTATATCTTTGTTCCAGTATAAAGTAACAATTGTTTTACAGCATTATGTTCACTAGAATAAGGAGCCTTTAGAAAACTTCTCTAGTTTTCTTCTCTAGTCTCTCCAGTTTTCCAGCAGCCAGAAAACATGTGCTTTACTTTAAGTATTTAGTGTGTAGATTAGATTAGAAATACCAGGTCTTGGGCTGCAACAGGTAAATCATATCCAGCTCTTGAGGAACCCCAGTTCTGGCAGAAGCATTACAGGAAGAAATGCAGAAGGAACCTGAACAGGAAGAAATCCCCAATAAACTAAAAGCTAATAAGGTACTCAAGCCTCCTAGCATAGTTAAGGTGCTAGGCCTAGCCTTCCAAGACATGAGCAAGCATATCCATTTTTCACAGTCCTAAATCTTAAAGTATAAGCTATCACCTACTTTACTTCTGTACAGAGGAATTTCATCAAAACTGGACCTCCATGGGTTGCCCTGTAGACATTTCTTAATTCAGGGTGCAGTAATATGTAGACTTTTATTTCAGTCTACACAGCTTGAACTGTACTGTGCTAATTGAGAAGTCTCCTAAAACAACTTGATATGCTGAACTTGAGCAGAAAGACACAACATTCAGATCAGGACTGTGATGAGTTATGAAATGTATTTGTGATCAGTATTAGCCCACAGCTATAGCTCATACACTCTACAGCATTTGTAGGCAGAGCTTTTCATTCTTAAAATCGCTAAAGTTCCCTGTATGACATCCTCCTGTCTCCCAACACTTTATCCAATGTTCTTCCCATTATTTTTCGGTCTAAAAATAACTCTAGCAGGGTAACTCATTTATCTCTATCCCTCTTCCCAAGAGCTGAAGTGAGGAATATACCAGAAACTATTAGAACTTCTATGAACATTGTATTGTTTTGCAAACAGTATTTCTTCCCCCACTTCTACCCTGCCTCTGCCCAATGCAGACAGAGATGTCTAACCAACAGAAGCCTTGCCTGTCAGTCCCTAGAAACCAGCCCAAAACCTTGGGGATGATTCATGCAGCATTCAGAAGTTAAAAGTCAATCAAAGAGTTCCATAAAGTTGAGTCTCCAACCTACTTATTAGGTCAGTAGATTTTTAACTGCTTAACTAAAAATGGTAATTTATTGTCTTATTTACAAAACAAGGTAGCAGCTTTAATTGCCCTTTAAAACACTTTGTTCTGATGTTTCCTGTGTGCTTATCCTCAGATCTTGGTTTAAGACTTCCTGCAGTTGAGTAAAGATGAATCACCAGTTTCCTTGGATAAAAGGGAGACACCAGCCAGCTAGCAGAGGGAACAGGCTCCCTAGAAGGTGGGAAACATTCCAGAGAATTAAAACTCTCCTAAACTCCCAGGTAGTTTGCATGATGCCTTTCAGAGAAAGCCTCTAGAAAACAAGAAGTTTGTGTTCAGCACCCACTTTTTTCTGGTTTCTTAGAAACTGGAAAGGTTTTCCTTTGCCAGACATACAGCTTGTCATTTTTACCATCTGAAAGCTCGGTCTTCCATTGCTCTTGAACTTGCACTACCACTTTATCTATAACTTCAAAGTACTTGACAGATACAAGAGTTGTCAACATTTTCCAGTTGCTCTTAAATGGAGAGCAAGTTCTCATAGCTTCAAAATCAGAAGGTCTCTTTCAGAGGCCCATGTTTCATCTAGAAGCTCCAGCCAGGTTGTACTTGTCATTAAAGTGTAATCATTGTTAAGATGTCTTTACCATATTAGAATTATTTCTGGTTTATTCTGCAGTTTGATGAACTGTGACTCGTAGACTAGATGAACAAATGCTCCACATTTGTTATTCATGGGTAAGAAGGTCTATTTGTCAATAATGCAAGAACTAATTTCAGGTTGGCTTTCTTTTTTAAAAAGTCACCCTGCCTGGTTCTTTGATCATTAAGACTTCCTGCTCCACCCTCACCTCCATTCGCTGTAATTGACAAAAGTCATGGGCTAAGGCATCTCTGAGTTCAAGCCAATCTGGGAAGATCGGGAGTTAGCAAGATAACAGGCTATTATGTTTTGAATTCTGCCTTCAACTTATATCATGTGTGATACATGAGCCTCTTCTGTTTCCCTATCTGCAAGCTGGAAAATTCCAAGACAACTTTGAATTTGAGTCCACACCATCCATTAAAGATAAGCTAATGTTTTGTTTATGTCTAGATAATCAAACTCTGTGTAGAAGTAGAGGGATTCACTGCTAGTCTCCCATAGGTAGACAAGAAGCAGACAGCTTGGAGGTGGAACCTAAACAGATCATCCCATATTTGTGTGTTTTTTCTGCGTATCAGTGTAACTAAGTGTCATCAAGTGTTAGTTCTGTAAGCAGCAGGGGAGCTGACTTGTTGCACGTGTTGTTCACACACCTAAGGAGCAGCGGTATTTACACTTATGTGCAACAAGCTACAGTACTGAGCAATATAAAAAAACACATTAGACTGCCATTTCATCTTCCAAGACTGCATCAGGAACACCCACAAGAAAAGGAGGTTCAACATGGGTAACATCACGCCCAGAGCATTACGAAGAATCAATAAAACAATAGTTTTGTTCAAAAATAGCTCAATAGTTCAAAGAAACAATAGTTTAGAAAACCATCACTTATTCAATGTTAAGGTGTCCACATCCATTTGACATTGCATCCCAGTAAGACTACTGGAAGGAAGGTTGTCCTGAGGACACTATTATTGAAGTTCTCTAGAAGAGCAGCAACAACAAGGGACCCAGTTGCATATTGCAAAATGCTTGTTTGACTGCCAGAATTTTCACTCTGAATTATGAAGTTCCATTGTCATGTTTTTCCTGTACCACATTTCACTGATCCAAAATATGGTTTCCTTTAAGTCTTTTATATCAGAAGAATTTAGGCATGAGTGAATCTTTGATTTGATTATGTTTGTGACTAGGCTATCTGAAGACATTCTTCCAGAAGACAGGCTTAGGTAAAAGGCAAGAGCAAGAAAAAAGTCATTTTTACATTCAGTCAGCTTTTAGGATAACAGTGCACAAAAACATCAGATTATAGGAACGGATAGATTTAATATTGAAAGGATTAACTAGCTTGGAGCAATATTGTCTTACATTAGAAAGAATGTGACTGCCAAGGATTTTCCTTCTCTCAGTGATTTTACTGAGGAGTGTTTATATGTGTCAGTCTATATGCTGCATGTGTACATGAGCTTCATCCACTCTCCATTACTTAGAGGTTTGTTTGGTCCCCAGAACAGCAGGTATTGCTCTCGCCCCCCTGCCTTAAGCTATCAAGATAGTAGGGGATCTTGCACTTTCATTTTAAATTAATGTACACCCCATCTAAGCAGATTGCCTACTTCTCTCTTTCCCACTTCAGAGGGCTTTAAACCTTTCCTAACTGAAGGTTACATATACTTGACTCAAAATAATAAAGAAAATATTTGATGTTTTATTAAGTGTCAGAAACTTTAATCAGAGACAGCCTGCTGGGCAAGCAGAGAGTTAATTTCTGAAGTCTGGCTTACAAAGGCAAAGGCAATTCTTTTCCAGGAGACAGTGAAAAAACTAATTTGCATTGACTCAAATAAAAATTCTGGGTAGGGGGAAAAATACTTAGAGATCCCCTCTAGGGAGGATCTTTTTCTTCACTGATCTGTTGGCATGGCCCATTGCTAGCTCTGCACTCAGTTCTGCAGTACTCATACCCTTCTTGCAGGGAAACATTCGAGCAAAAATACAGAAAGAAGCATTTCCCATCCAAGCTTATCCCTACATGCTGGACCAGGCCAGCCCCACTGGAAACTGGATGCTAGGATTAAGACCTACTGATCTATAATACAGGGGCTTTTTGTGGAGATACAATGGACTGATTCCAATTTAGAAGTGTATAGGGGAGGCTCTTTAGTGCATTTAAAGGACCCATATCTGCTAGCCACACAGTGCAAATTACAGCTTTTCTCTTGTAAAAAAGTTTTCTTTACTTTCCAAGATGAGTGCAATTGGAAGGACTCTTCTTTAAACCTTATTAGCCTTAAGATGATGTTTAAGGAGAAGAATGACATGGCTTCATTGCTCCTGAAAAAAGGAGGACACCTGGAAAATACCTGCCCTTGCATTTTGTGATGTAGGTACCTCCATAGGAGCAACAGGGCTGACTGGGGAGTTTCTTTTCTTGAAAATAGCTGCTTGTTACCCTCTCACATTTGCAAGCAGAGCTGCCCAGCTGAGCACCTCCTGTTTGTCAGGATGAGGCACAGTAGCTTAAACAGCTTAAGCAGTAGGTTAAGGAGCAGAGACCTGTGGTAGTCAAGTAGATCAGGTTAGCAGTTTTACAAACAGCTCAGCTGTTAGATTTGAGGGAGAAAGTAACAGGCAGCTGGGGAGAGCTGTGAACAACAGCACTGCTGTGAGCCAACTGCTGCTGTCAGGTGTCATGTTCACAGCCTCAGCCTTGCATCAGATTAAGGTTTTCCTCAGCACGACCTGTGCCACCTTTACAGCACTCCCCTATTTCTCACCTTGTATTGGCATGCTTGGTTACCATTGCAGCATCAAGTCTCTGGAATCAGATTGCTGTTAGGTGAACATGCTAACAGTGCATTGCCTCATCTATAGTAACGCAGCTTCTCAAATCACGTTTCTTACAACTTCAGTAAGGCACTCACCTATTCTTTAGACTTGCTTTGCACATCAGATCTCTAGCATTAGTGCTGTGTGACAAGTTACTGCCCCAGGCAAAGTCACAGGCAAAACCTGGGAACACAGCAAGTACTTTTAGAGACATGGTTCTGCCATAGCTCTCATGAGACAAAACATAGAAAGTCTTTGGGTCATGAGCAGCCTTGAAAAAGCATGTCAGCTTTTTTTTTCCCCCCTTTCTGGAGCAAATATTTTGAATAACATGTTTCTGAATCCAGTTTATACTAAATGTATTCCAGTTGGGGCTGTTCATAGCATCTTAGTTAATCCATAAGGAATCATTACAATTACACTGTTGCCATAAAAATGCAATATTTAAACAGCTCCAGGAAAGAGCTGTTTTATGTGCTTTCCCCTTGTAACTCCTTCAACAGAAACCACATTACATCATTATGATTTTGACTTTAAACACAGCTTTTGTGAAAAAATATGTAGCTTCTTAGGGAGAAAGAAAAAACTAGCTCTGGCCCTACCACCAGCTTTTAGCCAAACCATTAAAATAAGTTCTAGACTCCAAAAACCTCAACATTTAAGAATTAAGAGCGTCCATCTTTTGAAAAGAGCCTGGACTGCTCCCACAGCTAAAGTCATGCTCACCTCAGCAGTGCTCTGACACAGTTAGCCCAGCAACATCCACCTTGCCCTCTTCACTAGGGCTTTCATCCTCATTTAAATACTCTCCTGCCAGAGGCAAGTAAAAATATTTCACACAGGTCACCACAAAGGCTTTTTTTTTGTATTTGTTTCATTGGCAAGACATTAATTCCATGCTTTCTTCTTGAAGTACTGGAAGTATCAGTACTTAGTTGTGTCTTATGCACAGATCCCAGCTTTGCCCTTTGTGTAACAGCAAATGCAGTAGATGCACTGCAGATAATGTTAATTACAGCATTTTCTGAGTTTTGTGCATGTAACCTCAAAGCTTTATCTTCTTTCTAACATAAATTAGTTTGAAAAATCAAACTAGTACTTCAAAAATCATTATATTTGTACCACATATGTGTAAATCTAGCCTCTTAATAATTATGCTGAGAGATTTTTCACATTAATTGAAGTTCAGTTGTCAGTAAAAATTAGTTACCTGAAAGAATTGTGAGCTCCAGCTGATTGTATTATTTATACATGTTATCCTTCACAGCAGACATAATGTATTTCATTGTTTCAGCTGAAAAGTACATCAATAAATTTTTTATTAAACTTTTTCACAATAAGATCTCAAGCAATCAGGATCTTAGAATTTAACATGTAGCTACAAGCTTGTTGAAATAGGAAATTAAAATGCAAATCTCACTGTAAACATAACGTTAGGTTTCCTTGATAATGAAAGGCATCGTAATTACTTGAAAGTAATACAGTTCATGATTTTTTGTCATTTCAGAAATGACAGAATGTCAGAGAAATTTCAGTATCCCTGTAATAGTATTTTGGATCCAAATTCCAGTAGGTGCTAGAACAGAAAGCTTGGCCTGGGTACTATCTGTAGATCTTCTATGTACGTTATCCAGAACCAAATATTAATAATTTAGCAACTCTAAACCAGTTTAGAATTAAAGTTAAGTTTTACGTACAATAGCACAGTTTGCTAGAGTGCTTTTCTAAACTGCTTACTCTCTATTCTGACTGACTTACTACCTAACACTATGTAAAATTGTGGAGTGGTTAAATAGTCCAATTGCTGATCCATATTGCAGATTTAAGTACTTCTGTTTTAGCAGGTTCCTAAAAAAAGCACATGGAGCTCTTGCTCTTGTGAGTTCTCTCTCTGTAAATTCCTCCTTATTCTTTCCTTCTTTGGCTGTTTTCAGTGGCCTCTGGTTCATTTGCAAGATTAATTTACCGATGCAATGGCCAGTCATTCCCTCTTGCCTGTATTTGCAAATCCGTTTTACTCTCTGCTTGGCCTGTATGCTCAAAGTTTTCCTCCCCTCCCCAGAAGAGACAGGATAATGAACTTGTTTTCTGTGGGAAATCTTAGTGCTGTCAGTTGCAAGTAGAAGACCAAGAATCATTGAATATTGCAGCATGTAGCCTTGCCATTAGGTTAATGTACTGCTTTCATTTTGTTAAATTGCTTACTTGTGTCCCATGTAGCAGTTATTGATTTTATATCCTGTGTTTTAATACCATGTTTACTGAAACGAGTTGTCAAACTCTCATTTGTATAGCAGCTTTGTATCACGTCAGTGGAAATTGTTCATTGCTTTGAGAAATAGCAGTGCCATGTCAGCAGAAGAAGAAAAGATAATTCCCTAGAAGATACCACAAAATGGTACTTGCGGTGACTTGTGTTGTGCTCCAGAGATAACTCCTGTAGTAGCTCCAGTCTGTGACCTCCTTTTCTATTCTCACTCGGGGAAACTCCAGCTCGCGCTGTGGTCTTGTCCTTTGAGTTTAGGGCTAACATTAACCTAACTATTCATATCTTTACTTACTACCGTGACGTGGTGCAGAGAGTGTTCGTAGTCAGTTTTGCCAGTTTTTGACTGGCAGTGAAGATGATTTTTGTTTTCAGTCACGGGGACTCTGGTTGTAAGGGCTGTGCTTACTTGCATGGCTTAAGCATGCCTATTTCTCAAACACACAAGGCCTAACTTAGGAAGCATACGCACTTGTTGTTCAGGGAAATTCAAGCCATAACTGTCCTCATGGATTGTATATCAGCAGTACAGTTTAAACTAATGCCAGGAAAAGAGTTGTTTCCCTGCTGTACCATGTCAGCAAGTAGGAGACTGAGCATTTGTTGGTATGGACTTTATGGAAGTGCTTCTCATAGCCCTTTCTCTGGCTGATTTGGATATTTATTTCCTTCTTTAGGTGAAGAGTATTGGTGCTAGGGCAAAGTACTATATTACTGTAAAATCTCATTAAGATTAAATCCCCTTGTGATTCCTTAATTATATTTCAGGGATATTGTGTTTTTTTCCCAGAGAACCTCCTGTGATCTCTAGATGTACTCCAGGTTACAGAATAACACTGGATTGAAACGGTGAGGAATTGTGTGAGATATTCCACAGCAGTGCTGAAGTGCCAAGGTCTTCCTGGAGTTCGCTGTGTAAACTACCTTTGGTAAAAAAGAGTTTTTTCTTCCCTAGCAATTCCAGTGTCACTTTTATGTTGCAGATATGCTGAATATGGCTATAAAATGGAAAACTGTTCAGGTGCTGTTACTTCTCTTTCATTAGATAGTTTTTACTCTTGTTATAAACACAAATCCTTGTAGGCTAATTAACAGTTGTACCACAAGGGTGACACTCCTTTCACCTTTTCCCTGCAGGCTGCAATTGGCATTTGCTTTGAGAGCTGCGTAAAGAGTATCTTTTCAAGGTTTTATGACAGGGAGAGAAGACACATGAGCACACCTGGAAAGGGAGGTTTGATTGCCTGGTCTATTTTCCTGAATAGCTTGTTGAGCTGTAATCCCACCGTGTGGAAATACACACCATCTTTATGCCAACTGCCTTGGGCAATATGGAGGTTGTCTGTGCCAGGAAATTTTGCACTGATGTAGCTACACTATGTAAATATGCAGCAGCGCTGAGTTACAGCACTGTCTGTACGTCTTTTCCCAAGTGTCAAAGAAAAGTAGCTACACTGCCACAAAAAGCTCTAATGTAGGTAGAATGTGAGGGTTTATCTGCCTAAAATTTACTGTTGTGCAATTGTTTCTGCCTCTGTGAATACCTTTATTTTGGGGTGAGTGTATTCTGCTCCGAATCAGAAGTCTTAAAAGCTGTTCTGGAATCCGACACACTTAGCTGAGAATAAGAACATTTAGGGAAGGGTTAAATAAGGGATGGTTTACTCAACTCAGAATTCACCCTCTGCTTTAATCTGAATTAATTCCTCTGCATTTACAAATCCCTAGTTAATTCAATTGCTTGTGAAAAGAACTGTTTAAAAATTAATATTGTGTTGATAAGGTTTTGAGGAACAGAAATTCTCACTCCACAGAACAAGGAGAGTTTAGATAGAATCTCTGTGAATGCAAGAGAAATTCAGTGCTTGAGCTTTCATTCTTACCTTGTCTGAGATTGCCAGTGAGAATCTGTAAGTGCTTCTGTTCCTCTTCATTTTGGTGATGTGAACACCTGCCTATTTACAAAAAGAATAGAACTCACAAGTTCATTTCCTGGAAGGTAGGAGCTATCAGATGTGGTGACTTTTGGCTCTGGAGTGCTGACTGAGAGGGGGAAAGTTCCACAACCAAGAGAAAATCCCTGCAATCCTCTGCACAAATGACTCCCTCCCCTTTCACAGGTCTAGCTGATTCTTGACATGGCTCTATACTGGCAGGGCTACAGATTTGCCCTTAAAGAAGGTTTCATAAGCAGGCTTGCTCAACGGTGTTATTTTGCTTTGCTCTTTAAAGACTGACACCTCACTTGCCAGTAACTGAATTCCCCTCTGGCCCGTGCTCTGTTCTCAGCAGCACAATTTCAGGATGCTTTTGAAGGCAGTTTTATTCATGCTATTTGCTGATCCCTTGGAAGAACAATACTCTGAGCATCATGAACCACAACAGAAATATAGACAGTCGAGGGCAGGATTTTCTGTCTAGGGACAATGATCTGTCCCTCATGTGAAAGAGGTGGGTGAACAGCTCTTGATGTGACAGCTGCTGCCTTCCACGTGTTAGACATTCACCAGTTATGTAAGTAACTATGTATGTAAGTTATAGACAGTTCTGTAAAACTCCTGGAGGAATGCATGCTGCTGCTTGAGTGTTCTCCCTTTAAGCTGGCTCACGGCCCCACAAATCTCAAGACTTTTACAGTAACTGCTGTATTCCAGCGTTAGGGACATCTGCCCTCATGGGCATGGAGAAATGTTTGAAGGGCCAGTTCAGAACAGGATAGCTCTCCAGTAAGTCACTATACTTGTAGCCTCCTCTAATCGTTAGACAATTAACCAGCTGTGAGAAATCTTTCAAATTTACTGAATCTCTACCCCTAGGTCTGTACTGGGCTACTGTAGAAGATTTTCATAAATTACAGCCTCTTACAGATGTTCAATCTGATATTTGCCTATCTGTGTCACAGTTATTGATAATATGGCCCTAAGTATTGACTAACACACAATTTACTTTGCTCCATTCTTTTTTCTCAGAACATCTCATTGCCCACTGTTACCTCCAACTTGGTTTGGGTTTCGCATTGCCCGGGCGCGTATTTTGGAATATCTAGGAGTCCAGGGAGACGGAGTCTTTCAGAGCTCAGAGCAATATGGTGGACCTTTCCATTTATCTTCTTTCTCTTCTATGCAGGAAGTAGCCACAAATCTCTCCTTTCCCACATGGTCTGTAGAGAAGGGACAAATGCGTTTTTAGCTGCTACCAGAGGACACATAACACACCATGCTCGATAACAGGTCCATCTCCTACTTCAGGGAAGATGGACTTGCCTAGCAGAGCTCCAAGGATGTGCAGAAGCAGTTCTGTAAGCTCACAGCATCAGTGCCATCTGTTATAGATGGGCCATCCAGTTACAGACTGCGTTATGTCCAAACAAAATTGCAGGTGCCAAGTGAATTACTCCACAAAATCAGGCACAGAGCACTTGCCCGTCTGTTCCTTTGGGGATATAATGAGTATCTGAATTATGAGGAAGATTGATTAGGCAGAATAAAAGTTCTTACAAGTGCTAGAGGGGCCTTAACAACCCTGATCCCGTGCAGTTCATCTCTGAACTGCTCTGGGTTCAGATTTCTTTCTGCTGCTGGCTACTGAGAAGAAATCAGTGTTCAGCAACATTGGTTATGATTGCTTTGCCAATAAGCTAATCTAAGCTAAGATAATATTTCTGTGTATAGTGATTTTTATCAGCTTTACATATCTTCATGGACATAGTGCTGAGCTTCAAAAGAAAAAAAAATCTCAATAATGATTCTATATGTGCCCATATGATCTAGTTTTTCTTACATATCTGAAGAAATGCTTTAAGCTGGATAGAATGACTGAAGAAGGCATTTTCTTTCCTTTTTTTTTAATAACAGTGGTTACAGAGAATAATGTTATTACAGAAGCTGTTAGAAAGATTGTAGAAATTACATTTTAAGGAATTCTGGAATCTCAGTAATTCAGTGAGAGCTTTTTTCAGATTGCTTTGGAAACCTTTTGTTTTTGTTTGGTTGCTTGTTTTCACACTCAAGAAGTATTACTTCTTGGTAAGGCTTCAGCAAATAGAATCCCTTTAATTTTATTTTAACAAAGTGAATCAATTTACTATATTAACCCAAATATTTAACAGGGAGAAATGTTTCTATTGGTGTTGAAAAGCTAAGTATGAAATCTGATCTGAAATTTATAGATAACGCTGGGTAACAAATATCCAGGAAATTACTTGCTACCCCTTTTCCATCATTGAACTAAAGTGGGTTTGCAAAGAGATTAGGCCTTGAAAGTAGCTCTTTAGAGCCTGAATGGCCAAGACATCTGTTCAGTTTATTCAGGGAAGAATAAGGACTAAACTGCTGCAAACAACCGATGATCTTCCTGTGCAGATTTCCACTCTCTCTCTTACATGTTACTATGTTACCATGTTCCTCTGTTCTCTGCTGTCAATCAGTGGGCTACTTTAAAGAAGGTTGCTACTGTGGTAAATTAGCTCTTTCTTTTATCTTCTCTTGGAAGGTGTATCTGTGTGGGAACAGTTTCATGGAAGGAAGTTTACTTCCGCTTCCTCTAGTTCCCCCCAGAACACTGTTTAAGGGATATTTAAGGGACGTGCAGTTCAGTCTAAAAGGACTTGTGTGCATCTTCCCCTTAGTTTGCAGAAGTTGGAGGTGTGCAGCTGCTGTAAAAACTTTTTATTCCTCTTTTTTTTTTTTTTTTTTTTTTCCTGAAGCCTGAATAAAAAGAATTCTACTGAAAAGGTGGAATATTTGTTTGCTCTGTGTGGAATATTTTTTGCCAACAGAGATTACAGTAAAATTCTTGAACAAACAATATGAGGGTTACTGAGGGCAGTAACCAACCTAGCAGGGCTATTTCCTCAGAGAACACTCTAATCACCTATTTAATGCTAATTTATAGTAATACAAAAGTGATTAATGGGAAGCTTTTCAAACAGAGACGGGTAGCCAGTACATGTATCCTGTATGTGTGAACCACTTGGTGCTTATCTTTGACTGAGCACTAGTCCCAAGGAATGGTCATATGAAGAACTATGTTCTTCATATGTTGTTAAACTGCTGGACTTTCAGGGATGCTACCATACCATGCCTGCTGTGTCCTTGGAAATGGAATAAATAAAGGTCCTCTAAAGACCGAAGGCCTTATTTACTATCCTGAAATACAGGCACAAAGAATCCAGGTTAATTTTTGCAGATTTGAGTATGACAACATAGTAAAATAGTAGTTACCAAAATTAGAGCTCTTTTGAATTAACAAATGTAAGGGAAGCCTTTATGCAAAATATTACAGTAATTACAGGCTCATGTTCTGATTGCCTTACCAGGGGAGATGCATCCTCCGTGGCATCTTTGTTTGTCTTACAATGGGTAGAAAATAAGCAATTAAATCAGGCTTGATGAAACGTAGATGGCTCTGATGCTGCACATCTGACCATTCGCCTCTGCTGCTCTAGCTAAAATTTTTGGTCAGTTTTTCTATTAAAAACAAAAAGAAAAACCTTGCTGCTCTGTGTACTTGCTTTGTAGTGCTGCCAGACTACTGAGAAGAGATAAATTCTCTCTTTTTGTTTCGGCTGTGATCTGCTTTTCTCTCTCCCTGCTTCTTCCCCCAATGTGAGCATGAAATGAGAGGCTAACTGCTTCTGTTGTGTTCTCGGGCTCCGTGTTTCATCAATGAATCTTAAAAGGAAATACTCAAAAATCTGTTACTGGTTGGTTCTAAAATAGATGGCCTATGCTCTGCTTCCATATCAGTAGTCATTCTAGTAGGGATTAGTATATTTGTTGATCATTATGAAATTTAAAAAAACCCCTCAAACTTCTTGTTCTCTACCTTGTGGTCCAAGTGCCAGCTGGGCATTATCAACCTCGCCATTAAATTCATATCTTCCAGGATCACAAGGATCCCTAGGGAAAATCAGCAGACATCTTTTATAGAGAGATAAAGAAGCATATTTTAAAAGGAAATCATTTGTTTTATCTCGTAATGCCTACACATAACAGTAGTCTTAATATTAATGGCAGATTTACATTATTCAGTCATTTAAGCATCAAATCTCTATGGCAAAGCTGCATGCTTAGGTTTGGAGTTGCATCTGCGAGACTCTTGCTTTCGCACTGCTTGTGTGTGTGGTGCTTCATCTCCCTGGCCAGCATAGAGGATGTTGTGATCTCCTCATTAAAGACGTCACACTGAGAAGATTGTAGTAGAGGAATAAATAGAACAAGTGTTAGGAAGCCAAGCAGCTCATCTCAGCTGAACTAAAATGCACTCCCCACAAACTGCCTTTCCTGTAGTTCTTTCTTCTGACTTCAAGCATGAATTTCAATTCTCCTTTTGGTGGCTTATTTGAGACTTTTCTAAAATATTTTTAATGAATTTGTGCAACAACAGAGCCAATATTTTTATATGAAGATACTCCTTGGACAGTGAGAAAGCAATGGCAGTGTCCCCCCAAAAATGGTGAGGCCCCAGATTTGACAGGTGAAGTTCAATAGGGAGCTCGAGCGCTTAGATCTGCTAGCAGCGTCCTGGCTTTGTGCAGGGCCACCGTGTCGTCGTCAACCTGTATTCCAGGTGCCAGGTGAACAGCTACAATTGCCTCTTTGCTAACACGTCGGCTGTGTCTGTTCTGATCTGTCCGTATCTGATCTGATCAGATCAGGCTCACATATTTTCAGACATCCTTGACAAACAGAGGAAATCTATCAAGACAAATATTCATGTTTCTGCATGCAGTACTATATTTAGATGTTCAGCTTACAATAGATATGTAGAGCTGGAAATTTTCCCACTAAAATGAGGAACTTAATTCCTTAATGCCTTAATAGATTGCATTAAAACTGTACAAGTGTGAGTGAAAATCTGAGTTCCAAGTCCTTTTCCCATTTCCAGGTGGATGAAAAGCTTGTCAGTGAGTGGAACTGCTTGCTCTTTTTTTCCAGAAGTATTTTATTCTAGGGCTGTGATCCCAACAGATCCTGGGAGAACGTAACACCAAAAGCAAACAAGGCAAGATGCAGCTTGGTGGACGCTTCCCTGGAGTGGTTTTCTGCTTACACTTGGACTCCAGGAAGTCCTGATGGGAGATGGGAACAACTTGTTCCAAAATACAGTCGCATAATAGAGTTTCTCAGTGTTACGGCACCATTTGTGGGTCCCTGTAACAGAGCTGGCCATAGGGCATGCATTTTGCAGGCAAAGTTCTGCCTCAGATGAAAAGTTTATTTTTAATATTTTAACTGAGCAACGTCAGAACTTGGCCTTTTCTCTGAAACGAGGAACTCTAGACCGAAGGCTGCAGCCCCTCGCCTTCAGCATCCCCGACTGCCCGCGTTCAGAGTGTCTCATTTTGGTAGTGCTGGCAGGGAGGAGATGATATTGGGCTATCTGGCCTTCCTTAAACAGACGGTGTTTATATTGGTTCAGCTCTTAAAGAGTGCTTTGCATGGCAGTCTCTGAATATCATTCTGTACAAAATGGATGGTGATTTTGTACAAACTGGTGCCTGCCAGAAATGAACAACCCTAGCGTTTTATCCTAAGCTTTCATCCTTGCAGATTAACTGCCGAGTGCATTTTGCAAAATTAGTATTACAGTTCCTGGAGCTGGCCATTTTGAGGACAGTTTGAATACATTAAAAAGTGCTGTGTCTTCAGTCATTGATTGGGCTCCCTTTTATACCTAAAGAAATTTTGTGGAAGGGAAAAATATGTTAGAAACTGAGTATTAAGGGCATCCCTAGATTTTAGGGTGGGGAAGATGATTTTTTTTCTCTTAGTTTTGTCACAAATGAATAAAAAAGCCCCAGCTTGTGGTATTAAACATGACCACCGATGGGCATTATTTAAGAACTTTACTATGTCTGAACTCAAAACATGCTTGATTATCCCAAAGTTCAAAAGAAAAAAAAATATTTAAAAGAAAATCAAGCATTTTCACGAAGATTCTATTTGAATTAAAATAACTCAAGTAAAGGAACAAAGGCAATATTTTCCTCTGTGACTCTCTTATTTTATGTTTCTGCTCTTTTAAAATTGTCTTAATGAAGAACACCATTGATATATTTTATATGTTTACTCATTTTTCTAGTTAGAAACATTCTGCTAGCCCTGTCCGCAATAGCACAACTATTTTTTATGCTGCTTTAGGATGCCATTTTAGACAGTAAAAAGTCATTCTGCAGCCCCTTAGCCTTCCTGTCCCCAGTGCCACCAGCAATGCCTGGCTGCTGTTCTGAGCTGCCCCACTCTCTAGCTGGGGTGAATGAGAAACCACTGAAAAGCAGGAGCCCTGTGGAGGGTAGGGCACTCCGTGTTTGCTACCTGGTTATGCAGTTGTTACAGCTGTACTTAAGTATAATTAACTATAGTTGTATGACTAACTTTAACTATATGATATTAATTATATATAGCTACATATAATTATATAAGTAGGAACTATATACTTATAATGATGATGACAAGGTTAACATATTGGTCACTCAACTGTAGCCCTCTGTCTATTCCATCCTTTTAGACTAGTTAAATGGGATGATTCAGCTTCTGTCTGGAATGGCCCAAGGTAGGGGATGCTGAGAGTGCAAAGCTGTACGAGGTGGAAGCACCGAGGATGAGTTCATGTCAAAGCCTGTCCCCAGTTTCCCTCAGTTTCCAGTCTGCAGATCTGTTCTAAGAATTACATGATATATTAATACCTCCAGTAAGATACATCTTCTTCTAAAGTACCTGAACCTGTTAAATCTGTGGATTATCAGAAGTAGTTTCATGGCAATCAATAGGCTTGGTTACTAGAGAGCTCTGTAAGAGGAGACGTGATAAAGGAGGAAAAAAATAAACATTAATGGGGAAAGAGTGTGTAGGCACTACGGAAGTGCTGGCCGCGGGAAGTCCCCCAGGCTTTTCCTGTTGTCACTTGATCATTCTAGCAGAGGGGCCTCCCACCCGAGACGTTGCGCAGGGTTCAGAGGACACACAGCCTGAGCAGCAAGGCAACCTGCTCACGTTCAGCTCTGCCACCTTCTCTAAAC
Organism: Crypturellus tataupa; assembly: GCA_034781795.1. NCBI lineage: Eukaryota > Metazoa > Chordata > Aves > Tinamiformes > Tinamidae > Crypturellus > Crypturellus tataupa. The sequence goes on from JAWLRI010000640.1 coordinate 11,089,418, forward strand.
AGCACTTCATGCAACACGGAAATTGCTGCAGAGGGTTTTGGGGAACAAAGGCATGAACAGGCCACCAACAGTGCTAGGTAGAACCACCTTTTCTAGGCTTTTTGATTTTTTTTCCCCCCACACTTCAGGCCACTGAAGTGAGACTATATTAAAATACTAGCCATATTTATCCCATTTAAATATTCCGTCAAAGATTTCTTTGTTTTTCTGCTCACATGGGTGCTCTGTCAGCATGAGGAAGTGTGAAGATCCTTTTAAGATGTAAAAAGAATCTAGTACTAGAGTATTACCCAAAAAACACAAATGAAATCAAGCCGAGCTTTCTTTTGTAAGCAAACTAATATCAATCATATTTTAAAACAATCAAATAGTGGTATCAAATAAAGGGGCATATCAACGTTCAAAATACCTCATTCCATTAACGCTGATTTCTTTGCATGGCTATCACAACACCCCATGTTTCAACTCTGCAAAGAACAATAAGCCCTAATGATTTACAGGGAGGTAAATTCCTCTGAGGGCTTCTGGTTACAGCCTCATCTATGAAAATGAAGTTGTTCACCAGAACTCCTTGATAGATTATTTCAATGAAGGTCCCTATAGTTCACTTATTGCTGAAAGCCTTGAAATATTATCATAATAGTTCAGCTCTCCTGAAGTGATTGAATGCTCTAAAGTAGTTCAGACAAAATGAAGTTGTTTCAACCACTGAACCGCCTTTGAGAGTTCACTTGCAAAGAGGAAAATCGTTTGATACCCTAAAATTCCCTAGAGTGGGCAGACTAAATCACATACTTATTTTTTTTCCTCCAAATTGTTTAGGGGTTTAAAGCATTCAACCTAATTTCAAAAATTTTATAGAAAAAAAATCTCCTTCCAGACAGATTTGGATAGCAGGAATATTTGGGTTTTAACTGCATTTTTCATCATACTGCTCTTTGGGGTGGGTTCCAAATCTCTCCAGCAAGCGGCTTCCCCTTTGTCTGTGCCTGGCATCTTCTGCCAGGTGGTCCCCTTTAGTTGGTGTAGTTTTCTTTGTGTCTATGGTGTTGCTTTTCTCCTTAGCTACACCTCAAAACAGCATTCTCAAAAGCTGTATAGATTTTAAAGGGCATGTTCTTTTCCCAAGTGCACGTATCATTCCCCTTGATTCATCTGCTGTTTCTGCAAACTCTGAGCATTACTGATGACATTAATTATGTTAAAACTCCCGGGTTGCTTATCATGAGCTCAGGCTTTTCTAACATGCTAATTTTTGAGGTCAATTTAAAATGCAGGGAAGATGGGGAAGAAGTGAGTGTTACCACACTGGAAAAGAGAACGTGCTCCTCTTTGTGCAGTTCATGCTTCTGAGATGCTCCTGTAAACAATGTTGCTTTTTTCTAATACTGTTGTTCAACCCCTGGAACATATTCTTGGTGGCTCTTTTATCTCCTGATGACTCTCAGCCTCACCTCACTAGGTCTTTTACTCTTTCTGTAAAAATCCACATTCCTTTCTTGCTCCTTTGATTTGAAGAAGAAGGGAAAAGTCAGTGAAATGGAAACCTGGTCTAGTTCACAGTATTGCAAAGAAAATATTTCTCCCATCCTGCTGCCCATGCTGGACGCTTCTGAGAGACGAGCTCACCATTATTTTTGTGAGAATGCTTGCTCCTGTCTTGCCTGCTACAGGCATCGTCAAATCTGTTTTAAATATTTTAAATTTGGGGGAAAAAAATCACTCTGAATAGTTTCAAGCAGTAAATGAATAAGAGTAAGAATTAGAGGTAGACTAACAGAAAGAAAACACTGAGCCTCATTCTGCTAGATGACATCACCCTATGCTATCCCATTTTGGTGAAAATAGTGAATAATAATTTTATATGGAAACTAAATCATTTGTAAAGCACATATGTTAAACTGGGTAATCCACTGCATTTTAAAAATGTTATTGGCAAACATTAAATTTGCCTTTACTGCAATTCCAAGGCATGCCAAATTAGCTGCCTTTCTCCAGCACGCTCAGCATCTCTTTGGAGCTGATCTGGCTGCAGGGTGACCTGTGCTTTATTCTTGTAGCCTTTCACAGTCTGCATCAAGGTGAGTGCTACTAACATTAGATATATAAAGAAGTTCAGCTGGAAAAGCTTTCATGGTGGGGACATAGCTCACCTTCAGAAAAGTGACTCAAGGCATAAAGAGTTTCTTTGTTATGTTCTCACAGGGAGAATATGACATACAGCAGTGAATACTATAGCTTGATATACTATACCTTGACAACAGGACCAACCTGTCTGATAGCAGAAATGATTGGGAGTCTACTTAACACAGTGTAATATGGTAATATTAACTTTGGCCCTATTAGCATAGCTTTCTATTAAAATCAATGTAAGGTTGACATAGTATTCAGTAATATGTGGTCTGGTCTGAGAATGGCTTAATCCAGAACTGTCTGATGTTAGAGGAAAATTTATTGTGGCAATATAAGATCCATATAGACAGCACCTGCAGGCAGAGGTGTAAGGGGAAAGGTAAAAATAAGAATAGTAGAATGTTTACTAAATGCTTGATACAATGTTGGAGTTTTGGCTGTGATGCAATAGCACTTAAATATATACCTCCAAATACATACTTTCCTGTGAAATTACTTTGTTGGTTGCAGTGGATCTTTGCTGCATTTTATCATGTGTTTCTCATTAATCTTTGGATTTCAGTGGCTTCTGTTGCACAGCAATTTGTTCTGTGCAGGAGAGTTTAAAAGCAGCCTCTTAGGGTGACACTAGTGTGCCAGGAGTGCTTTGAAGCAATAATTGGCTTCCTTCCATTTGAGGATTTAGTGGAGCACCTCTCTAGTCCCCAGCACCTCACATTGTTTGCAGAAGCACAGTGACCCGTATTTTGTGCACAACTCCAGAATTCATAATAGCAAAGTTTAAAAAATATCTGTCTGCTCCCGTAAGAGCTGCCATGCTGTTTGCTCTGCCTAGGCTGGAGCAAACCCAAGAGAGTAGCTGCTCTCCACAAGCAGGAGAAGGTGACAGTGCTCTGCGGATGCCAGTAACGTTTGAGGAATAACTTCTAGTTTCTGTTTTCTTTCTGTACTTTTATTATTAGACAAAATAGATGGGCACTCATTTAGTTCCTTTAAATACAATTTTATACTGAATGTCAGCCTTAGGCAAGGAGGAAAGACGCCCATTTGCTAAACACACTGCTAAGACATTTATCATTGAGGTTTATTAAACACTAAAGACAGCAGCATTTCTTTTGTGTACAAAGTGAATTCAAGGGCCTGATTCTTTAGAGTATGGATGCACATGCTTAAATGTAAGCACATGATTAAGAGTTCTGTTGAAGAGGGATTTGGGAGTTGTAATAAAAAGTGAGATTAGAGATTGGGAAGATTAGAGGATGAATAGCATGAGTGGGGTAGACTCATAAGGCCCTTTGGGTGGTCTCCTTAATTCTGTCATTTTTCTAGTTCTTTTGCATAGCTTATTTTGGTCCTCACTCCTCCAACTACTGATATAAATTATGTAGCTGAAATGCAGATGTTCTGGGAAAATATATATCTGATATAAATACCCTGCAAAGGTTGATCTTTACTTACCTGTTAACACACACGTCATGAGTGCCTGGTTGTACTTGCTTTTCACTATAAACAATGGCAAATCCTGAAGGAAAGTTGGATAGTTCAGAAGCTTCCCTGGGTCTGCCACAAATATGTAGGTTTGAATTGTTCAGGGCTTTCAGCTCCACCTTCTCTTCGTCAGTCATCCCATAGGAAAATTCTTATTTCCTCCCAGTTTTTGAGATTCTGTTTGCACTTGGCATGTATGAACTGTTTAGTGATGCACTTCATGTACAAAAAAGCTGGGAAAGATGATGAAAGACTTTCTCTTCCAGGAGTGGTTATGAACATTAGATTTGCTTTTACAAAAGATAAGAGTTCGCACTTCCTGAGGTTTTGGAATGGTTTAGACAGTAAGGAACAAAATGAAAACGGACTGATCTTTAATGGCAGAAATGACACATCATTTGCAGAAGCCTTTAAGTTAGTCAAAAAGTGCTAAACATTACAAAGCGCAAAGAATAGTGAGAGAGTTTGGGGCAGAACTTCTTTAGCTCCGTGCCACTTTAAATGGTTCATTTTGTTTGTACTCATCCTCATCCTTCAAGGCTATTCTTAATTACCAATGTGGTAATACATGGAGATCTTTTGCAATGCTAAAACATTTAGAGATAAGCTTGTATGTTTTGAATTGTTTAAAGGAAGTGATGTCTATGACAGATATGGAAAAAAGAAAGAATTTCTGCCCCAAGATCAGAAGCATTCAAGACAAAAACTTGGATTTGGAAATACAGAACTCTCTCCTTCATCAGGCTAAGCAAAGTAGGTCTGCAAGGAAGCTAATTCATGTCATGTATATAAAGCAAGTCAAATTCCAGCTACTACAAAGCTTTTATGTAAGACTTTGCTGACCCAATAGGTGGTGGCATATAAATAGATCAACAGTACACCCTTCCTTCTGCTCTTCTGCCTAATCCTTCCTTGCCTTCGGGATTGAAGTGTATTTGATCTATTGAGTCTTAAGTCAGGCGTTGTTTCCCACAAAAAAAAAAATCCCCCAAAGCCAAGAGAACGAAAATTTAATGGTGGAAGAGTGTTCTTGTGATTTTAGAATGAGAAACTGAATTAGAGATACATATTGTTATTCCTTTTTAAATTCATCTTAACTTCACAAACTTGCAACTCCCTGGTCCTTCGCTGCTGTCCTTAGCTACCCCTGCCAGGTGACTCTACATGAGCATCTTCACAAAGAATAATTGTGTTAAATCCATATTAATGAACTTTCTCCTGTTCAGTAGTACTTAAAATGCCCTCTTCATCCTGCCGGCAGGTCTCCGCTGCTGCTCAGAAGATGGAGCACTTTTTATTTTTAGTAACAATATCTCTCATGCTGGGATGGAAGAATCTTAAACCAATTAAACACATTAAAAGGTAACAGTGTGTGTGGGTTTGGTTCAAGATCTCCATTTTCTTTGTGCTAATGTATGTCCTAGTACCAGCCTTTCTATCCAAATTGACAGAAATAGTGTGATAAGCTGCTAACTAGGTAAGCAGCACAGCTGCTGCTTTGTCAGGTATTCCCTTGCCAAAAAGGAAAAATCACTAGTGATGGGGTTTGCTTTTTTTTTTTTTTTAATTACATTAGAGTAGGTTCTATAAATGATCGGAATTTTGATTTAGGAAATTATTGTCAGATTTCTGTTTCTTTTTAAAGATTAAAAAAAAAAAGGAAAGGGAGAAGGAGGAGAGGGAAAAGAAGGAAGGAGAGCAGGATGGAAAAAAGCAAAATGGTTGTTAGTTAGAGGATGGGTAGAGCACTTGGGAACCTGGATCTGTTCTGGCTTTGCTGTTCTGGATAGTGTGTTCACCACAGTTCACCCCAGCTGAGAAGAAACCATGTGCTCAACTGCGGTCGGCCCATAAGCTCCTCGCTCCTGCCCAAACTGATAGTGAACAAATAGCAAGTAAATACTTCTGAAGAGGCACTTTTTTTTTTTTTTTAATAAAGTTTTTTGATAATCAAGAGCCCAATTTACTGAATGACCGCACTGCTAATAGTGAAGGGGGTTTGCATTGCGGGGTGTTGTGAAGATAAATGAATTTGTGAGATGCTCAGATTGTCTCATTTGTTATTTTTCTCTCGTATGTGGCTTTTGATGGATGACGTGCTCTTTCTATGCAAATAGCTTCACTGTGGCTAGTTGGTAGGTTTGTCTGTGGGAAGATGTATTTAAAAACGCTGAGTTCATTGACATTTTAAATTAGGGCTGGGGCAGTTGTGTCTTGCAGCTGCGTTGGCTTGGGGCTCGGCTTGTCCCAGCCCGCAGCCACGGGAGCTGCTTGGCCCTGGGCAGGGCCCTCCTACTGATGCTCCTTGTCTCCCCCCACCGCCTGCCCGCAGCCCCGGCTCCTGCTGCCCTGCTGAAACCTTCTAGCCGAGGTCAGGAAGAGGCTTGGGATCCTGACGTTCAAGGGAGTCCTCTTTCGTGCCATCAGCACGAGCCTTCCATCGCTGTGGAATTCCAGTCTCTCCCAAAGTTTGGAAGTTGGGGAGCAGTTTCCACTTTCTGTGCATGATGCAGAGGTAACATGGTGCTTTGCTGCACTGCAAGTTGTTGCCAGGTTTGGACACACATGTCCTCCTTTCTTCTCTTGTCTTCTTGGGGCACTTGGGAGGTGTGGCTGGTCCTCAGCAGGATAGGCTACTCACAGCAGTTGGAAGCAGCCACCTTCCCTTCGCTCCTCTACAGGCATCATTTTATAGCATGTTACCATGTAAAACAAAATTTGCTACAGCATCTGTTTCTTCCCCGAAGCTTTGGAAAAAAAAAAGATCAATGTGAGGAGTCTGTGAGTCTGCATGGAAGCTAGGTATGTTAGAGAATGAATGACATATGCACATCCCTGACAGCTCCTATTTATACCTTTGTCAAGGTCCATGCTGCCTCTTCCTCTACCTTCCCAGTCATCAGTTCCCTGAGCAGCTGCTGCCTCTCCCTCTCCCAGAGAATTTCCAGGATTTTGTCCAAGGCGCTTCCTGCCAGGCTGCGCTGAAAGCTCTGCACTGTTTTTACTCTGTCCTTTTAGACACTGCTGCTTCTCTTGCTGTGGAAAGTTGGAAGTTATGGAGCACAAAGGTTGTGCTGCCACAAGCAAGAGAGGCCCGTGAAGCGTTGCTGAAGGAAAGGAGTGGATTCGCGTGCCCTTGATCTCCCAGATCCTGCTTTATTTAGATGCCTGTGCTTATACTGGGGACTGCTCCGGGCACGCTAAGCTGGGGCAGGAGCTGCTGCAGGGCCCGGGCCTTCCTGAAGGAGCCTGTTCCAAAGGGTACCAGGCAGCTGTGCAGACTCCTTACTGTGACGTGTAGATATCGGAGTCATGTAACGGGAGGGATTTTTCAAAGAAATGCTTAAGATCATCGCTAATTGCCCCTTGGAAAATCCAGTATTTCAGACTTGGCAACTTTCATGGCTAATGCACTGATTCAGGCTCGTGGAAAGCTGGCATGGCCCCGCTTGGCGACAGGGAGAAGGGAGTTTCACCTGAGTGCTTGGCAGCGGAAGAGTCCCGGTGAGGGGGAGCTACCAGGCGAAAAACCACAGAACAACCGTTGATCTTATTTTTTTTTGTAAATTAGGAGAACAAGTTCAATCCAGTGTTACTCCTTTTCTCACGTCATGTAGGAAGTACTTCTTTTTTTCCTTTTCCTTTTGGGAAGGGGGAATGGAAAACAGTATTGGTGTAGAAGTATCTGCTGCTGTTAGTAAGTTCTTGCCTGACTGCAGCACGGTGGCATTGCCTTTATCCTTTAGAAGCACTAGGAAATGATAAATGAGGTTAACAAGCTTCAGTCTAAAGGGGAAACTGAATCTGTGAGTATACAACTCTTGTCACATTCATCCTGGTCAAGGACTGGTTTGTTCATTTATTTTCTAGGAAAAAAAGCATCTCGGTCTCCTGAGAAATGGAAGATCACTGTAACGCTGCTGGAGTGGCCTATTTCAGGGCTTAGCAAAGAATTGTAAGCCCAGTATTTAGAGATGTGCATGGCTTGTTTTCCTTAACTCCTTCCTAATCAGAAATTGGATGAACCTCCGAGATGCAGAAACGGGGAAAATCCTCTGGCAAGGAACAGAAGATCTGTCTGTACCTGGAGTGGAACATGAAGGTACCGTGTGTGCTGGGGACTGGGTGGAGCGGTCCAACGAGGGCACCGTGGTTGGGAAGGACAAACCACCTGGTGGCTAGAGGAGGTTTCCCCTCGCCCTGGGGAACATGCAGGAGGCCCATTCCCCTCCTTCTCTGCCCTTCCTGTTGGTGACCAAACACTGCGCTAGGCACTGTCCCCTGCCACCAGCTTTGCTTTGGCTTGGTGGAGTGCGACCTCACTGAATTATCTGTGAAGGCTTTTCTAATAGTTGAGTATCACATATCACACAGCCAGTCTCCAGCATGTGAAGTTGATCATTTAATTACGTTGGCGACATTGATGTATTTTTGGTTAAACATCAAGGGCTGAGTTCTGCCTTGCAGTACTAAGCCATACATCTTCTGTAAGTTGGAAAATCTGCTGTGTCTGAAGGAGGCAAATGGCTTATAAAGATCCTTCTGTTCCCAGAGAACATACAGGGATCTGTGGCAGAACACTGTGAGCCCAGTAGTCTTCCAGCTAGCTTAAAGCACAGGCAAATTCAGCTGCATTCTGAAAAGAGTTCATTATTGGGCCCAATAAGTTGTTTCAGCTCTAGGGTGACCTGATGCTGGAAATGGAGGGGGCAGGTCAGAGTGGGAGGAAGGCAGAGCTGTGACCGGGTGATGCTACAAAGCGTTTTCCGAGCTTTGTCTCCTTTGGCCTGACTAATCTGTGCTCCTGGTCTCACACCGGTGCTGCCTAACAGGAAACAGCTCTGTCCCTGCACCTTAACAGGTACTGCTGTGCCCACTGATGCCTGCGTTTAGGGAAAACATTCCAGCACTTTCAAATACAACCGTACTAGAGGCATTGAAACACAACTTTCAAAGGAAATGAGGTAATTAATTGGTGCAATACCTCATTTCTTAAACTGTGGGCCAGTTGCTTTGCCATCCTGAAATCAGTGTATAATTCTGGGCATCAGTGCCCAGAGCAGCTAAAAAGAGAACTCGGAGGAATGAGGAATCAGGCTTTAGGTAGCAAGAATCAAGAAATATTCCCATTCTTCCCAGATCTTGTGTTATAAAAGCTCCTCGGAGGCAGACCTAGTCTCTGAATGCTCTTCACTCTGTCTCAGCAGACAGTTAAATGGCCTTAGTTTGACACAAACTACAGGAAGGTGTTTTGGGACAGAAGGGATGGTTGGGGCTGTGTCTCATGAGTATTTGTTTTGCCCTGTTTCCCACCTGCCGTTGTTCTCACTCCAGCAAATCATATAACCTCGCTGTGTCTCAGGTTTTGCTCCACATAAAACAGGAACCCCCACCTCCATCAAAAGAGCCTGGGGAATTAATTATAACATACTTTGGCATGAGATTAATGCCACTGTACAAAGAACTGTTAGCACCTTATCTGGTATGCCGGCCTGGTCATCCATCTTCAAGATGTGTGGAAGAGATGCAGAAAAGAGCTGTTAGGAAAGGCCAGTGAAAAAATTATAGGGAGGATGGTCTTCCCTGGGAGAGAGAAGGAAAGACATTCGTGTACAGTGGAGCAAGAAAAGATGGCTGAGATTGGTAGATTGTTCTTAATAAGTAGGCTAGGAAAGGGGAGAGGTTTCCAAAAAGGAGAATAATCTGACCATGAATTAAAATGAGCGGTGAGGAAATGAGATTCTGCAAGAGGGCCAGCGAAGGCAGCCAGGGCAGCTGGGTCAGGATGGGCGCTGCGGCGTCCAAAGGACGTTACAGAGGGCCGGGTCTGCGCTCTGCTCTGGCAAACCGCAGCCGGGACATGGCAAAGAGAAAGCACCAAGTGTGCCGGAGAGCAAATAAAATATTCTTCATTTAAGCAAGATTTCTATTTGATGTAAGCACCAGTTTCTTTATGAAAATAAATTCTCACATTTCAAATCATGATACTCTATTAATATCTAAACTTACTATTACCACTTACAGTAAATAAAAACAGTATTGACATGGTATTGGATTGCTGATGAAGTTTGAAAGTCCGGACACTGAAAGTTGTGACAAATCACTGCCTTAGCACCTGAAACTGGAATTTACTGAGAGCTCAGGCAGCTTTTTGATAGCAGGAGCCTTTTCACGTATGCAGTTTTCTCAGTTCAGTAACAGTGTATTCAGAACTGGCAGGCAGTCTGAGAAATGTAATACAGTAATTTTTTTTTCTTTTTTTCACAGTACACAAAACTAGAATTGGGCTGCTGAGATACTGCACTTGCAGCTAGATCTGGCTTGTTTCTAGTCACCACAGTGAGCTCTCATTCATGAAATACAAATAGTCCTTCCATTAAATAAGAAAATAGATACTTTTAAACACAAAACTTATTAGGATAAAGTACCTTTTTTTCTTTCATGACTCAAATATTTAAGGTAGATTTGTTTAACTATCTAAAAACATAATGATATTGATATTTTAATTAATCTTTTTTTTTCTAGCTAAGTGCAGTTTGGCCCCAAAGCAGCCGTTTGGTAAATAATAAATGTTCCATTCATCACTTTCTAGTCTAATCAGAATTACTACCTGAGTAAATGTGTGTTAGTTATATACATGCTTAAATAAATTTCAGGTATAGTGTATGCCGCAGTTAACAGAAAACACATACTACAACACATACTACAACATACTACATGTAGGATGAAGTCTATGTCCTAACCAGTGAGAATCAGATTTATCCTCTTGTATCTTTTTGAAGCAAAAGAGGTAAAAAAAGTAAAGTGAATTTGAAATAAATAATTTAAATAGAAATTTTTCTGCTTTGTGGTATAAATACCTATTAAAATCTCTCAGATCAGGGCTTTAAAGACTTCATGATCCTACTTGTATTAAAAATAACTTTTTATTTTGCAGTTTCACAGTATTAGCATAAGCTTTCTCAGTAGTCTGTCTTGGGGGTGAAATAAATGTGACTACTAAATTGTGGAATAGTTTTAACAAGTCCTTGTATGCTTAGCTACAAAGGCGAAGTTTAATCCATAGCAGGCTGCAGCCTGTACTTGTGAGAGTAGTGCTGGATGCTGCCAAGTAGAATCTGTACAGAAAAAAAGACTAAAAACAATTAGAGCAGTTTTGTATTTAAATATTTTCCTTTTATTTTATTTTATTTTATTTTATTTTATTTTATTTTATTTTATTTTATTTTATTTTATTTTATTTTATTTTACTTTATTTTATTTTTACTTTCTTTAACTCTGTAGCCTGGTATCAACTGTATTGCCTATTCAGGGCTGGATGTTGGGGAACAGACACTTTACAAGATGACCCCTGGAGAATATACGAGATGATTAAAACTGCTGCTGCTCAGAGGAATACCCGTTTGTGGTTTGACTGGGATGTACAATCTAGAATGCAAGCAGAATTGATAAGAGTTTCCACACTGGATCTACGCAGCAGTCTCTGGGCTGCACATGACTCTCAGCACACTTCCTGATGGAAAAATTTAAGTCACATCTCGTATTTTGATTTGAGGGATTGTGGGTTTTAGAAAGAAAATGGCTACGACCCAGGAGTTTGAAAGCCCAGTCTTGTACTCCTGGTTCTGTCATAAGTTGCATTCCAGGCTTTGGACAAGGTACTTAACGTGTTTGCACCTCAGTTTTCATTAGCGTAAAGAGAAGCAGAGGGACTCCTTTGGGCCTGTGTTTCTCTTTCTACCATGCTCCTGGACTGGCACCAATCCTTATTTCCAAGTATAGTATAAAAGCCCGTGAAGCAACAATACTGGTTTTACTGTGCCTAAAATAATCTGTTTATCTGTTTGACAGCTCGAGTTCCTAAAAAAATTCTGAAATGCAAAGCAGTGTCTCGGGAGTTAAACTTTTCTTCAGCAGAACAAATGGAAAAATTCCGACTGGAACAGAAAGTTTATTTCAAAGGGCAGTGTCTAGAAGGTATGTGTGTGCTATGCGTGCAGGCCCTGCAGCGCAGGGAATGCCCCAGGACAGCAGCAATTGCAGGGATGAGTTAAATCTGATTATTTTAATTTTTCAGAGTAGCAGTGAAGCACTCGTCAGGACTAATGGGCCACAGTATTAGGCAAAGCATTTCATAAGTGTATTAACACTTAGTTATGTAAGGAAAAATCTGGGTAATCATGTTGCAGGGCATACAGTCACCACAGGCTGCCTGGGGCTAGGACAGAGGCTATTTTAGAGGTGCCCATTATGGGGATTCATGCATCTTCTTCGGGGGCACCTTGTGCTCATCCAGCAGGTGGGAGATGCCCCGGTACTGCTCTTCTCTCCTTGTGCCACAGAGTGGCTCATTCCACTCCAGAGTCACATATCTGATCCCCTCCACTGCACTCTTAATTACAGGGAGTGAAGGAGATAAAACATGGAGCTTCTTGTACTTTGGGTAGCCACTTGTACACTTAATCTAAGCTAGATCTGGGGGGATGTCTAAAAGAGGGGGAATGTGAATTCCTTGTCTCGGATTAAGCGTGGTGCCGTTTCCACTCAGTGCTAAGGAGGTTGCATTTTAGAAAGGGAGCATCTGCTTTAGGAAGAGGGCAGGGTTCAGTGCAGTTTAAGCTGTGCCAAATAATTTAAATGTAAAATATTGGCAGCCCAGTAGGGCAGGTCAGGGAGTTCTCCAGCCTGTCAGGTGAAAAGCAAAAGGCCCATTTGTGGATTTCCCCCCTTTCACATGCCTCTGGATGTTCTTTTTACTTTGCAGAATGGTTCTTTGAATTCGGTTTTGTGATTCCTAACTCCACAAACACTTGGCAGTCCTTGATAGAGGCAGCACCTGAATCACAGATGATGCCAGCTAACGTTTTAACGTGAGTGTCTTGGGGCTAGAGAATCTGAGAGCAGGCAAAGAAAACGCAGTGCATGACACTTCCTTGCGGGCCACGGCGGGAATGAGGAGAGGGAGCTGCTACCAATGCTCATTCAACCTCACTAGTGCTAGCTCTTGAGACATGAAGGGGGCTAAGCCAACCTTATTACCTTCTTTCCCATAGGTCCAATTTGCATTAATATAGCAGTAGAAATTGGAGAAACTGGAACCGATCCTTTGTCAGAGCTGATTTATTTTTTTGAAAAGTGATCTGTGAAAGGATTTAAACATGCTTTGCAGCCCAGTGCCCTTCACATCCAGGCAAAAAAAAAAAAAAAAAAAAAAAAGGTATTTGGGCCATTTTCCAATCCAGCTACTGATAAGTGAATCTGATTGTAGGTGGGTGTTATTCAGGTGATGTATCCCTCATTGGAGTTGCTCTAGTGTTTGTTTCATCACTGTATCCTTTTGCCATCTTTGTATCTTTTACACTGAGGTGTGTTTAATTGTATGGTATTGTATCTGGGGATAAAAGAGACCCTAACAATCAGGAAATAGGTTACAGTCATCTCTAACAGGACTCACACACCTTCCTCTGATACATCCAGTCTGGGCTACTGTAGTGCAAGGGCTTCGAGAAGGTCACCTGTCTGCAGCCCTTTGATGAAAGCTGCCACACATGAGCTTGGCAAGAAGAAGGAGAAAAGCTCCTTGCGGGAGGCCCCAGGAATCTGCGTTCGCAAAAGGCCACCTCCCTGCTGTGGCTGCTGTGGTGCTGGGTGGGTGCTGGCAGACACACGAGGAGCACAGTGCCAGCAGAGGCAGAAGGGAACAGGCCTCCTCCTGCCAACACGAAGCAGTTAGAGAGCAGCCAGCCCCACTGCAAGGTCACTGTGTCCTCTGGAAGACCTCCCTCTCCAGCCCCCATGGCTGGAGAAAAGCCAGGCCCAGAGAAGGCTCCAGGAAGGGAATTATCCCTGATTTCTATGCACAGCATACGCCAAAGAGATGGCAGACTCAGAAAGGAGCGTTGGCGTAGTGCACCGTGACGGAACCTCGGAGATGCTACACGCACCCTTGGGTCCTGGAGCCGGCAGCTTTTTGTCAGCACAGGCAGAGCCAAATTTAGGAATCAGAATAAAGAAAGATGACGACATCTGACAAGTTGGCCTTGATCATCTCAAGGAAGTCAAGCAGTTTTCTGGACTGGGCTCTGAAGGTGACAAGTGACCACGAGGCTTTTCCAGTTTCCCATTATTTCCCTGATGTCTGTACATTTCTACTGGGCAGCCCATATTCCTCTCTGATTCTTGGAGGTCTCCCAAAATATTTTGAGTGCTATTCAGTAAAATCACCATCCCAAAGAAATCCAAAGCACTTTTGTAGCCCAGAGATACCAGCTTCCAGCTGTGGAGACTTGTAGAATCGCTCACCTTCTGATGCTCCTAAGGACCTCATGTTTGTCTCAGTGTTTCCTCAATAGCAAGAGAAGATGGAGATGTGGCATTTGGTGCTAAGCAAGCTGCTCTGCAGAGAGGAGTCCCAGAACGACTGGGGACATCAAATGAGATCATTCCCTGACAGCTGAGTTTATGCATATCCAGTCTGCAGCAAAAACCTCACGTTCTTCCAGGTTCAGTGTTACAGATATCAAGAGCCACAGCAGAGCTGCCAGATTGATTTCCAAAAACCAAGTTATTTAGACAAGATTAGATCATACTGCAGAACTGTAACATTTGGGACTACTCTTTGCCTGGTACAGAGCCCAGAGAAGGGGCAGAACTGCTCCGTGTAAGAATTCAGCGGAGAGATCCTTCACAGCCAGTGGCCTGGGATAGGGATATAACACTCACTGCAAGTGCCTCCAAACTAAAACTAATCTTGTGGGGGTGTAAGATGCGAGCTCAGGCTGGTGAGAGCATTGAAATGAGCATCTTTTGTGGGTTTTTTTGCATTCTTCTAATATCTCTTCTTTCTCTTTTCCTTCCACAGTGGTAATGTTATTATAGAAACCAAGTTCTATGATGATGACCTCCTCGTAAGCACTTCCAGAGTGAGACTTTTCTACGTTTGAGATGGGGCTTTTGGGGGCTGTTTTAGTTTTCCTCCATGCAGTTCTTGGTGCAGAACCCTCTGACTATCCAGTGGAAGACACTTCCTGTAGGCGGTGACCCTGGGGACCAGCTCAACGCGGGTTGTGACTTTTGCCCATCAGTTATTTTGCTTTCTCCTCTGACAAGACCAGACCAAACCCTCAGAGACATGGCCATCTGCTCAGCGAAGGATTGGCAAATAAAGACTGTCTCTGAAAACGGGCAAACAATGGTCATGCAGAACCAATACTGTAAATTATGTTAGTCTCATCCTTTGTACTTCTCTGGATCTTGGTATAACCTCCCATTTCCACTCACACCAACACTCAGCGTGTTTTGGTTTTTTTGGGAATTAAGTTAACCTTTTCATTTCTCATGGTTTAGTTTTTCAACCTTTCACTGGATTTCTGTGTAACTGGTCCATATGTCCTCTTACCCTGAACTTGTAAAATAGACTGTGATATCACCTAATGTAATTAAAACCAATTTCTCAATTAAAACATTCCTACCGTCCAAAGAGGAAAGAGATGTTAGTTCTTTTCTGCCTGGTACCAGAGTGCTCCGCATCACACACAGCCTCGGCAGCGCCAGGCCACGGCCTCTCTTCTCCCCTCTGTCTTTGCTAAACTTCCTGACTTCTGTGACCACGGGCAAGGTTTGCCCTTGGCTTCATTTCTGTCCTTCAGACCCTCAGGACAGTTTGTTCTGCTCGAACAGAACAAACTGCTGAGCTGGTTTCTTGGCCGGCGCTGAGCACTGTTCTGCTTTTCCTAGTTCCAGGAGTCACGCAAAGCTCTGCAAAACCTGGGCTCTCCTCCATCTGCCAGCACCGTTTGGGCCGGGCTGGCCGACACGAAACCTGTCGGTGAACATTGCTGGTCCCCCAGCCACACGTGTGCAGGACGCTAGTGACACGTGGAGGCAACTCGGCTGCGACAGAGGGGTTCCTCACTCCTCGCAGCCGCACTACCCTGTTGTGCCATTTAGAATTAGCATTAGTAGATACCAATCTCAGGAACTGAGCACCTCTAGCTTCTGCTCTTAAATATCATGGGCAGCTTTATGATCACTTGGCACCTTGTTCAGCCTGTCCTGTGGCTGGGCATGAACATCTCCGAGGAAGCACGGGGAAATGTGTCATTTCAGATCCTAAGCTCAGACATTCCTGACATGTAAAGAAAAGGAAATAAAAGGTTCACAAGCCAGGCACAGTAGCAGAGCCCCGCTGCCTTGCAGTCTAAGCTGTCTTAGCCCATGGCAGTGTTTGCACTACATAAATGCACAGCCGCATTTTGATATTTACAACCGCGACTGCGGCAGGGCACACGAGCACTTACCCTCAGCCACGCGCACGGGGAGGTGCGTTTCCTTTTGACAAGCTGCACTACAGCACCGCAGCAGGGAGCACCTGAGCTTAATAGCAGTGATGCACACACGGTTTGTAACAGAGCAGCAGCTGAGCCTCGTCTGAGGGCCTTTTTTTCCCCTTAGTCCAAACAAGCACTGGATCCTTGCACCTAATTAACCTGGTTGGCACAGGAGGCGCCCGCAGGGCGATGCCCTCCTTAGGGAGCAGCGCGCGGCCCAGCCTGCTGCCAGGCCAAGGTCTCGGCACAGACTCAGCGGCAGTAGCTCTGCCTGGAGGAGCTGCCGGCCCCGGGCACCCGCGACACCCAGCCTGGCCGGCACGTGGCTCAGGGCAGCGCGGTAACCCGGGCCACAAGGGACCTCCTGGAGCAGACCCACGTGCTCAAGGGACTTGCCTGGCCACTGTGCAGCCCTCGGTGACTCCGAGTCACCTCCCCCCCCCGGGTCCCTTCGCGCTGGCTGCCACTCGGGGCAGGGCCTGTGGCAGGAGGGGTGACCCCGCTGCCGCAGGTGCTGGGCTGGGGAAGCCGGCGGGAGGCCAGGGCAGGGCCCGCGCCCGCCCTCCCTTCCCTCCCTCCC
>JAWLRI010000640.1:11106018-11118648 GCA_034781795.1 Crypturellus tataupa
GGAGGCGCCACCAGGGCGGCCCGCGGGGGCAGGAGCGAGGGGGACGCCCCGCGGGCCCAGCTGCCCGCCAGGACAGGGCTAGGTCGGGGCTGCCACAAGCAGCTGCCTCGGCTGGGGCCAGCACCTCCTGGCCAGGCAGCTCACAGAGGCCCCGGCCTCCGTCAGCACCCAAGGCCTCGACTCACAGCCACCGCCAACCACTTGCTGTGGGTTTCCCACTGCTCACAGGCAGGGGCTTTGGTGTTGGGTCCATCCGCCCACCCCATCTCTGCCCTGTGCCCGGGCAAAGGAGCTGGCTCCTTCCCTCGGCATCAACAAGGGGCAACTCTTCTTCCATCATCACCCGCGGCAAACACCCCGCTGGGAACAAGCGTCCCGGTGCCGCCCGCACTCCCCAGTGCCCACTGGCGAGCTGCCGACCTGCCCTGCCCAGCAGCGCAGCAGTGCAGCAGAGCCTCCCTAACGCAGCTAATTACCTGAATCACGAAGGTTACCGGGAACAAAAGGCGAGCAAACAGCCCGGGGCCCTGTTACGCTCGCTGCTTCGCTACTCTTGCGGCTGCCGCCGCGGGTGGGCAGTGGGCAGGAGGCCAGGCTGCAGCGCGGGCACCCGCTCTGCCCCTGCTCCTGCGGCCCTGGCGCCTCTCCCGGCCCCGCGGCTGCTGTGAGGCCTGGCTGCTCCTGGCCCTTCGGGATGGCAGGAGTCCCGGCAGGATGTGGCCGGGTAGAAATCGGCGCTCCTGGCGCTGCCAAGCCAGGCACAAGCCGGCTGTCGTGCCAGGGCCTGGAGTGTCCCCATGGGTGCCGACGGGCAGCAGCAGAGCTGGTGCAGAACCGGACCCGAAGGCCCTGCTCTCGCCCAGCTCCTGCGCTCGAGAGGCTTTGGCCACCCATCCTGCCACATCGCCGGTCCCGCCTGCGCCCACCTTGCACCAGGCACACGCCGGGCACATCCCAGGCAGTGGGTGGAACAACCACTTGCCCAACAGCGGGGCATGAATGAGGGGAGAGATGCCCAAGGTCGGGGGTTAAGGACACCGAGGGGCAGTAGGCGAGGGCGCAGGGCTTTGGCACACAGGGACACGCGCCCATAGGGGTTTCCGTGTGCCCAGGCCCTCTGGATCATCCCGGCAGTGTCGGCCTCAACCAGCCCCAGGCTGTCTTCCCACGCCATGCTCACTTCCACCTCTCCCCGTGACTCAGCCTGCAGACACAGCCCCCTGCGAGGGCTCCACGACGTGACTCAGGAGGGAGCAGGGCTGCTCCTGCCAAGCACCCACTGCTCCTTTCTAGAGCACCCTGTGAGGGCCCTGATGTGGGCACAAGCGGGGCTGCTCTGGCCTCCCCGTGCTCCAGGGCCAGGCAGGGCGGACACACGGGCACTGCGAGCCAGGAGGGGACAAGCTGGAGATGCAAGGGGCAAGGGGAGAGGCCGCTTTGCGCGGTGAGAGGGCTGCCAAGGGCACCAGCAGGATGGGGTCTCTCATACTGACCACAGTAAAACAGAACCAAAAACACACGGGAGCAGGAAGGAGCCACAGGAACAACAACCTGGTCAAGGCAAAAGCCCTGCTAGCGAATGCAGGACTGGCAGAGAGGATTTGCCTGACTGGTCAGAAAAGCAGAGTGATTTCCAGGAGGAGGGAAGCAGAGTCAGGCCCAGGGTTCACGGCTGCCATGGCCTCCGCACCCTTGGAGGCTGTGGCTGGCCTCAAGCTCGGCTGCGGGAGGAGAGCTCCTCCACCATGGAGCTGCCTGGCAGGGCACGCGCTGGCGCCCGGCTTCCCCGGCCAACAGCACTAGATGGTGCTGCAATACAGCAGGATCCCGTGGCCCCGGGACGCAGCCGTGAAGATGCTCTCTGCAGGCGTCTCAACCGAAGAGCCACCAGGCCGCCACAGGGAGAGCTCACCTGGGCCTCCCGCACACCAGGTAGGTCCCCAACCTGCCCAGGATGGGACCGGCCACCAGCTGCTCCCCAGGGAGGGGACCAGCCCCAGGGGCTGGCCAAGATGCAGGCGCAGGCAGAGCCGCCCGGGGTATTTTGGGGCACAGAATACCATCCTTTGGGAGTGGGGGGTGCTCCCTGCTGCAGAGTTAAACTCCCTCACGCTGGGGGAAGAAAGCAGGGTTCAGGGAGGCGATCTGCACCAAGCTGGGAGCGAGGGACCAGCCTAGTGCACGTGTAAGAAAGCAGCACCCCTGGCACCGGCTGCCCTGTCCCCTGGGATGTGACAGTGCCAGCACAGCTGGGCCTGGGGGCTCACACTAGCACTTCCAGGGGCCCCATCTCCTCAGGCCAACACATAGCGGGTTCCAGCTCCCCAGAGACCGCTGGCTACGTGGCCAGCAGAGCAGCACCCAACTGGAGAGGAGCCCTCAGGGACCAGGGAGCCCCAGCACCCACCACAGGCAGGGGAACCCACATCTCCCCACAGGCTGGGGGGCAAGAGAGCTGTCCATGGGGCTGGAAAGACTGAGTGCAAAGACTCGTCCATGTGGATGTGCAGCCTGGGGTCACTGTTCCTGCGAATTCTCTAGGGACTGATATGGTTAAACTTTCACATCCCTCAGCTACAGCACTGAAAGAGTCTCTTTCCTCCCCAGTCTCCTGTTTGCACAAAGTTTGCAGGACCTTCTTATCTCTGTGACTTCAGCTCCCGCCCAGCACGGCCAGGGTGGGCTCAGCGCTCGAGTGGTGAAGCCAGCAGACAGACTCACTCACACAAGTCTCATACATTTCTCAGGAAAGCGCCGCAAGAAGCTTTCCAGACCCCTGTCTGCACCGGAGTGCTGGGACTCACTGCTTCTTTACAAGCCTCCTCCTGTGTCCCATGTAGCAGGGCCCTGCAGAGCAGCCTTGGGGCCTCTCCCCCATCCACCCCCCAGGGCCCCTTGCTGGCACCGAGGGGCTCTCCAGCCAGAGCAGCAGGAACCACCGCCCTCCTCAGGGTCCCGCAAAGCTAAGGATGCCCTGCAGCGTCCCTGCCTCCCGCTGCCCTCGGAACAGGGGCAGCTCAGCACGATGAGGACAGCAGCTACCTGCACAGGGCAGGACATCCAACATCCAAGCAGGAGGAAATACAGGCACACGCTGCAAGGCTGGCACCTGAGAGGGACAGAGGATGGAGATGGAGACCCCACAGAGCCAGCAGTGGGAATTGGCACCTAGCTACATTTCAGACCCCAAAGACCTCATCTTGGAAAGGAACAGGCCAAGCCAAGGACAGTGACCAGAGGCACCCCTGCCTGTGCAGAGCTCACACAGCCTTTGAGACATAGGAGAGGCCCCAAGGCGCCCAACAGCCAGGAAGGAGACGGGAACCTTATCTTGCACATCTGCTCTTCTGCTTGGGCTGGGCTTTCCTGCCTGCCCCAGACACTTCATCAGGCAACTGCACAAGTGTAACCTATTAACTAGGTGCACCTTAGCCAAACCCTCCAGATTCCCTCAGCCCACTTGCACGTTGCAGCAGTCTGCTCCCCCAGGGGCACCTCACCTGCTGAGCTGGCTGTGAGGGAGATGCCATGCTAAAGGAGCCCCTTTCTTTCCCTCTCTTATTTTTGCCAACAGCAACATCCAAGAAGTGTTTCTGCTTTTATGATCTTGATGAGCGGTGCCTGGAAGGCTGTTTCACTTGTCAGACTCTACGCAGGCTCCGTTCATCCCGGCAGCACCAGCCCATGTCTAGTCTGAAGGCAAAGTCTCACAGGCAAGTTCTCTGCCAGCCACTCAAGGTCCTCCAAATTACACAGAGGTTGTCAAGACACAACAAGAACGGTTTAGCAATGTTTCAAAGAGACTATGTGAAAGCCACAGCTGGTGCAGGATAGGACATGTTTCAGCAGCTTGAACCTCACTTACAGCAGGCAGGATTTGTGATATCCAACTCGCCCAGGCCCAGTCCAGCTGCCCAGGCTCTGGGCTCAGCCCATATATGCAGGCTCAGGAAGAGCCTGCCCAGGTAAGCTGGGCCCTCCAGCTGGTTACACTGCTACTGATTGATATCAAGACCTCCTCAGGCTTTCACCTTGGGTGGACTCAGTTCACCCCTTGTTCAGCCCCCATGGACTACTGTGACATTCCTGCTGAGGCCCAGCCTCAGAGTGCTTAGCATGGGCTCCGCTGGGTCACACAGTGTTACAGCAAGAGAATTGGTGACCCTTGTCCATCAGCAGACTACACTCCCTATAACCCTGCAGGGCATCCCCAGCAGCTCTCCTGACCCCTGAGATTGCGAACTAGCTGGGCAGTCTTCAGTAGTCAACAGCCAGAGTCCATCCCAGAACATCTCCAGCAGCTCCTATGTTGACACATGCAACATGTTTCATCCGAAGCCCAAAATAAAATCAATTGGACACAGTACCAGTCAGGACAGAGGCGAGGGGCAGAGTCAGCATTAGTAATGCTCTGCCCTGCAGGTTACAGCCAAATGCAATCTCTGAAGAGCGGGGCAAGAAGCCTGTCACACCCTTCCCAGGAATGGCACGAGGCCAGGAGCTCCCCATCTCCAGAGCTGGGTAGCAGTCCAGCTGCACAACCCTCATCACCAGCCCCTGGAAGGGGCTTTACACAGCCCTGGAGAAGCACTCTGCCAAGGCCGTGTTTCTTCTGAGCATCAGGCTCTGTGGTCACAAGCTTCTGTGGTCATGTTTCTTCTGAGCATCAGACTCCCCATGTGCTACGGACAATTCCAGGTCCCAGGCTGGCTCACACTTGAAGTCACTTCTGACACATCCTCATCAGGCTCTTCAGCTGGCATGGCTCTTGTAAGTCTTCTCCAAGTGAGGGAGATCTTCTCCAATTCGCAGTCCCCAGCCCCAGACAACAGCCAAGGCCTTGTTTGCAGATCCCATCTGCACTTCATATTTACACAGAAGGCACTTTGCAGCCTCAGGACACCAGCTGACACAAAGAGCCACCATCAAACTCTGCTGCCCCTCCAGGGCCTTGATCACAGGAGCTCTTCTAGAGGGCAGTTATTCTTGCAGACACAGGAAAAATAAAGCAACTTAAACAGGTTCCTACACCCAAGCACAGGTTAAATTTACTGAAGGCTTTGGGCTCCTTCATGGACCTTCCACCCAGATGTTGGCTGAGCAGCCGTAGAGGAGAGGGGAAGATCTGTACATCCATAGCAGAGGCAGGAGCACACCCCAGGCTTGCTGGCTGCAGCGCACTGTGGATAGCACCCAGGCGCCTGCAGAGCATGAGCTGGGACAAGGGGAGCAGCCCCACTGGGCACGAGCAGCCCCCAGAGCAGCCCTCCAGCCACTGCCTGGGCTCCTGCACCCTGCCTCGCTTTTATACCCCCCGGCTGGGTGTGGCTGCCCCTGATTGGCCAGGGCTGCTGACAGGCGGTGGAGCTGGATTGGCTGGGAGCAGTCCCACTCTACCCGGGATTGGTGGGCTGCTGCAACAAAGGGTGACGTGGGGTTGGCTGGCAGCAAAGACACATGGCAGCGCCTGGTTGGTTGGCTGCGGAGCCAGGTGGTGCCTTCAGATTGGCTAGGGCCAGGCACTGCTCGATTGCGATTGGTGGAGGGCAGCAGGCGGGAACAATGGGGGATTAGCAGGGGAAGGCCAGGTGGCAGCGCGGGATTGGCCGGGAGGCTGTGCTGCTGCGCGAGGATTGGCTGGGGCTGGCAGTGCAGCGGTGGGGGGCGGGTCCTGGAGCGGGCCATGCAGGGAGCTGCGCCCCGGCTCAGCGCCCCCAGCGGCTGCGCGGGCTCCCTCAGGGACGGCCCGGGAGCAGGGCCGGACGGGGGGATCTTCCCAACCAGCCCCGGCCTCCTCGGGGAGCTCCCTTTGCCCTTAAATTGTCAGTGTGGGCACAGAGTGGGGCAGGAAGGGCTGCTGGTTCCAGCCCAGCGCCATCCCCTCGCAGACCAAGATGGATCCTGTTCTGACTGCAGCTCCTAGCAGCACCCCTGGGTCCTCTGGGCCTGGGACGGGCCCTGGCCATGCAGTGTGAGGGGGGACGAGGACACCCCTCCCCCCAGAGTCGCCCCTCCTGCATGGGGATGGAGCGCGGCCGCAGGAGCCCGGAGCTGGCTGCGCACACAGACCCTGCCCTCGCCAACTCTGCAGCTGCAGAGACTTATTTGTGAGCAATTTACCTTGCAAATTTGCAAGCAGCAGCTTTAACGATGCGCTGGGGGACTGCGTCGCCTTGCGGGGCGCAGCAAGGCCGTGGGCCGGCCGCGAGGAGCTAAACCCTGGGGTACAGGAGGCTGCGGGGAGGCTCGCGCCACCGCACGCCAGGGCACAGGCGCTGCTCGGAGCACAGCGAGAGCACAGAGGCCTCCACATGGAGACAGTTGCCCGGGCACAGGAGAGCAGCCCCGTGCGGCACCGGGGTTGATGTCCCCTGGGCTGGGCTGCGTCTGCATCTTCCTTCAGCGGCAATGGCCGCCCGGGCCACGAGCCCGTCTCCAGGGCCTCATCCCTGCTGCGGAGCCAGGAAACGCAGCACGCGCCCCCCGGAGCCGCCCGCGTCCCGGTGCCTCCCTGAACTGCCCGCATGTGTCCCACGGCGCCAAGACGGTGGCACTTGGCGGAGCTCTGGGCCGTGCCCCTGTTGTCACCTCCTTCCGGGAACATCACAGCACCCGCTTATCGGATCGACTGCTCGTCCGCAGCCCTGCTGGGCGCCCTCGCGCCAGCCAGGTGACAAGCGCGGCTGCGGGAGGCCCGAGAAGCAGGGCCGTAAATCTGATAAGCTATCGGCTCGCACCACGATTAGGTTGGATAATTAAGGACAAGGGCCCAGCTCTGATTTGACACAGGTGTAAAAACAGAGAGAGAGCAGGCTGGGCCGGGGGATGAGGAGAAGCCCTGAGCATGTGCAGCAGCCAGGGCGTTAAACACACTGCAGTTTGTTGTTTTCCTAACAAAAACCATCCCCCGTATCTCACCCCAAACTGCCAGGATTGAAGTGCGAGCGCAGGAAATGAGAGCATCTGGCAGGGGTTTGTCACAGTCCGGGCCAGCGGGGAAGGGGAATCGCTCAAGCCGCGCTGCGGCCGCGGAGAGTGCAGAGGAGCAGGCACGCGGCGGGTTCTTGCAAAGCCTCCACGCACCTGGCAAAGCAGGTTGAGCTATTCTTGGCTCCAGCACCCTGGAGGAGGGAGGAAAAATTAGTTGGAGGAGGAAGGTAAGGAGCAAAGCAGCAGAGGTCTAGACTGAGCTACATTTTAGGTTGGGCTTTGTTACAGAATCAACCACTCCCCATTCTTCCTGCGGTGCCACCAAGGAAGGCCCTGCTGACTTGCAGGTGCCACGGGCGTCCCTTGGGGACTAATTCTCTGCGCTGCCCCACATCCCTGCTGAACCAGGCACTGCCATAAACAAGGTTTGTGCCACTGCAAGCAGCAACTCCCCGAGTACAGGGAGGTCACTCGCACAGCCCAGCACTCACTGCCCCGCAGCTGCAGTCACTCACCCACAGGCAGCACAAACAGATGCTGCAAGGAAGGTTGGGGGCTGGATTTCACATGCCCTCTTCAACAGGCTAAGTTGGAGCAAGTGGGAGTTTTATGACTTCCAGCAAGTCTTAACTTCACAGAGGCCCCGTAGAGCAGAAACACGCGAGCACAGGAGCGCCTGCACAGCGGCACAGTGCGCTCCCGCACATAGGGTGCACTTGCAGCAGCTTCACTAACCTGTCCCAAAGGGCACAGGAGAAAGTGAGAGTTTGGGAGTGCCCTTGAGCCTGGGCTGCCCTCCCCTCACACAGCAGCTCCCGGTGCCTTCAGTTGAGCAGTACCAGGACGAGGCAGCCTGGGCTAGAGAAAACAGCAGAGCCCATGGCCCCCGCGCTCCCCCGGCTGCCCCTCTCACTCTCTGCCCCGTCCAAGCCAAAGAAAGGAAGGAAAGAAAGGGGGAGAAAGAAACAAAAAGGAAAACAAATGAAAACTAAAACAAAAAGCAGCAGTTGGGAGGCAGCGTTGTTAGGACAACTCAGCAAAATAAAATTCCGGTTTATTGTTGGACAACATTGTTTCACACATACATCAAACAGGCCAAAAAAAAAGAAAAAATAAAAATAAACAGCAACTTCATAGACAGAAAAAAAAAGAAAAAAAGGAAAAAAAAACTTTTTATCTTTGGCCTTGCCACCTCATACAAACCACAATCTATGGTACAGCTAAAGTACATACACAAAAAAGTTACTGGAATGCTCAGAATAAGATTGTAATTTTTTTTTTTTTTGCATTTTTTTCTTTTTTTTTTTTTTTTTTTTTACAAGGTTTTTTTATTCTCCTTTGAGATAATGGTTTGGGCCTGGTCACACCACAAGTAAAGTCAGAAATAGGTAACAAGAGAGATATACACTTCAAAGCCCCCCTTTTGGTCAATCCGAGATCACTTAAAAATGGCGGACCTCCTAACAATATGTACAAAAATATAAAATGTAAATAAAAAATACAAACAAATTCTCCTTTAAAGTACTTTTAAGAAAGAAAGCAGGGCCTTGAAGTTTTGGTGCTTGGGTGGGGAGGGGTCTGTGGGGGAAGGGGGGGTTCTCTCCCCGCTAACGGGCAAATCGTTTCGTATGTTCGTTACATGGCAGCGCCGCGCCGGGGGTCGAGGCTTCACTCTACTTGGTGAGGATGACCACGGCAGAGGGGGAGGAAGGGGTGTGTGTGTCTGTGTGGTGGGTGGGGAGGGGAGGGAGGGGGTCCCAAGGGTGAAGAGGATGCGCTGGCCTTTTTTGTTGTTTTCCTCCTTATTTAAAAAAAAATAATAATAATTTGCTGCCTAGTCATCTTCATCAGTTTTCTGCTTCTTGGGATCGACGTCGTCGTCCTAAAGGGAGAGCAAAGCGTTAGGGAGAGGCCAGGAACAGCTGCCGGGGCAGCCCCTGCTTGAGGGGCACAGACAGGACCAGACAGGACCAGCTTCTGCCACATCCCTCACCCAGGGGCTGGGAATTGCATCTCTGAGGTGAAGGCATCAGCACCCACAAGCCATGGGTCAGGTTGTCCCTGCCCAGGCACTGCTCACACAGCCACGTCACAACACGGGCCAGCTCCTCCCCACCACCGAGCAAGTTGGCTTGGGAGGCACCGAGATGCCCGTGTGGGGCTACCTGGACACCCCCCCCACCCTAAGCAGGCCAGGGTATAAATGGAACTGGGCTGTATCCTGAGGGCCAGGCTCCAGAAGGTGCTGGGAGCAGGAACTGTGTGGCAAGAGCACCGGGGTCCCAGAGCCCAGCCTGGCATCTCCAGCCCCCCAGGACACAAGCGGCTCCGAGCGCCTCGCGGGCCTGCCCACCTCGTCATCCTCAGCTGCCCGTTTGCCTGTGGCTCCCTCAGCTTCGTCATCTTCATCGCCGTCCTCTTCCTCACCTGCAGGGGACAGGCAAAGGGGAAGAGGATGAGGCCTCCAGGACAGCATCACAGTTAGATGGCAGAGGCTTTGGGAGCAGGTGAGGGCCGCAAAATGGAGCGGTTAGGGAAGGGCCCACTCCAACAGCAGCCTGACCCACAGCATTTCCTTCAGCGCTCCAGAGTCTCTGTGCCAGGCACCTCTCCTCCGATCTTGAGCCTAGCCCAGCCCCACACTGCAGCATCCAGGTCCCTTTCCAGCAGTCTCTTAGCAGGACAGCCAGTGCCAGAGAAACCAGGGGTTTTCAGGACATCTGCCAAGTCGAGCCAATCCTCAGTCAACTGGGAGATAGTCAAGGGGGCCTCCCTTTGGTGGGAAAAGGAGAATTTAACTCCATCAAGCCTGGCTCGTGTCACATTCATACACGCAGACTGCACACAGTCGACTACAAACCTGCACCTTCACTGAGCACTGAAATCACATTGCAAGAAAGCAAGAGGAAAGAGGAAAAAAAGAAAAAAGGGAAACTCTTTCTAGTAGCTGCTCCGCCTAACTGCTCCAGATTACTTCTGCTTCCCTTCGCAGCTATTAGTCCATCTTTAATGAGTTAAGAGAGCCAGAACGCATTAGTTCTGAGTCAGAACACTTTCTAATTATCAGAACAGCGAACAAATGCTCCCAACTTATCTTACTGCAAGAGAGAGGATGAGCAGTGAGCTCTGGGCTTTGACCCACTTTGAGTTCAAATAGGCCAGTGGATCAGAACGACTGCGTATTTCACATGTGGCCAGTTTTGGGGAGGGTCAGAGGCAAGATCAGAGGCCACACAGGAACAACCCCTCAGCTGCAGAGAGGTCCCTTGCATAACAGGAGACCCTGCTAAAACTTATAGCGTTAAGGCCAGTAAGCTGGCTTTAAACCACCACGAGCCACACGTATAGACTGCCGGGGGATTAAGGTCAACCCATCCTCCCTTCCCTTCTCCTCTCGCTAGCGCATCCCAGGCGCAACACGGCCCGTGCGCTGGAACAGCGGGATTAGCTCCTGGCGCCAGATCAACACCCTGCCAGCCACCGCGTGGCCGGGGCTGGCCAGCGAGTCAGGTGACAACAGCAAGCTGATTGGGGGCATTTTTAGTTCTTTGAGCTGCTTTAAGCAAAGCAAATAATGAGATGGGATGGGGAGAAGGGTGAGAAAAATATACCCTTAGCTCCCCTCTGCTGTCAAACTTGGAGCAGGAGTTCGTTCCAAGCGCTGCAGAAAGCTGACGCAAGCTGCACTTGCTGCCTTCACATCTCCCCTCCTGCCGTGTGCAGCTTTAGGCACAGATCACCCAGCATGGGTCAGTCATGACAGGCAGGAACCCGGGCAGATCCCAGTGAGCTGAAGGGCCTCTCAGTAGCAGGAAGAGCGGGGCTGGCACTGCGGGATGAGCGCTGCCCAGCACGGCAGCATCCAGCAACTCCTCCCCATACACACACACACACACACACACACGTGCAGTCCCTGTGCCATGGGGAACAGAGAGGAAAACTCTTCCTTCTAGGAGAGAGTGGAAGGCAGGTAGGTTCAGGGCAGCGCATGGCAGCAGTGCTCCCTGTCCTCAGGGATTAAGATCCAGAGTACGAACGGGGCCACGATTCCCAGTCTTTGTAGTGAACCAGTTCCTATCTGAAGGGCACCGAGGACAGACGGCTGCTGAGGAAAGAGCAGAGCAGCCCGGCTCCCCTGCTTACACTCCTTTCATTCTCTGGTGGAAAAGGTGCTGGTCTAAAGCTCATTACACTTCCATCCCCGTCTGCCCTATCCCGTCTCCCAAAACTACTCAACAGGTTAGTAGGTCAGCACTTAACCCAAAATTCACAAGGGATTAACCCAGTAACAGCTAATCGAGGCCCTAAGTTCATTCAAGACTAACAAGAACAGTTTTCTCCCAGACCTAATGTGTGATAAAAATAAACAATGTTACTCATCCAAGCAGATCTTGGGGGAAAAAATAGTGGGGAGGGCAAGAAGAGAAGCAATTTGGCAAGTCACTGCTGGATTTCTGGTCACCACTGCCAAAACCTGCTTCCAGGCTGGGTTAGATCAGGAAATGGAAAAGGGAGGGGAAACCTCAGACACTCTGGACAGGCTTGTTTTGAACCTTCATTGTCTGATGATTGAGAAAAATCTACAGGTTCCTCTGCCCACTTCCACCCAGCACCTGGGTAGAAAGGAGGGCTGGGTGAGTGACACGGGGAGCGGACGGGCTGCTCCTCGCCAGTCGGACGAGCACGGCAGGACGCGGCTCTCCCCGGTCATCCCAGCCTAGCAGCCCGGACTCAGTGTTCACGGCAGCCGCTGCCATCGCGGAGCCAAGGGCAGGTTTCGTGGCGCACACGGACAGACTAACGTGCTTAGCGAGCGGCACGGAGCCGCTGCGCCGAGAGGGCCCTGCCCGTCACCTGCTGGAACAGAGCCAAGGGCTGACTTCACTCCCGGGGGCGCGAGAGGCTCCGGAGGCGGCAGCAGGAGCTGCCTCAGAGCAGCCGCGAGGGGGAGACGCTGCGCTCCGCTCGCAGCACCGTGCAGAGGGGAAACAAGGAAAAGTTACCATCACCCTCTTCCTCCTCGTCCTCTTCCTCGCCACCTTCTTCCTCCTCTTCGTCTACTTCGTTGTCAGCCTCCTGCTCTCCGTTTTCCTCGTTCTCCTTGGCAAGACAAAACATCACTTAAAAAAAAATGCAGTGAGGAAGGAAGGAGGGGGAAGAAACATTCAGCAGAAGGGTTTGTCCTCACACTCCCTCCTTAAAGCAAAATCCTACCCACCAAGCCCCAGGTCTGCACTTCACTTTGCTTCTGCACTACAAAATATCAGTATCACTGCACTATTGAAATAGCTCAAGTCAACAGGAATTTGGGAGCTTTGAGCACAAGGCAGACAGTAAAGACCCTCGTGACACGTTAAAATGCAGTAGGATAAATTTCCCCTGCCAGGTTAGAAATGGGAAACCAACGTGATTTATTTGTATACAACCTGTTTCCCTCCTTAGCAGATTGTAACACTGTATCTAGTGGGGTTTTTTTTTCCCCTCTCAAGCCCTTCCCTTCTTCAATCCCAGTGTCTAGGAAAGAAGTAGCAGTGCACATATGATGCGATACAGCGTCTGGAAGGGATCAAGAGATCCAAGCCCAATCCTGCCTTTTTGCAACCCTGGAAGTGGCCTGCAGGCTTGGAAGTGTGCGGAAAATTCTCGCTGTCCAGAAGTGAAATGTCCAAAGAGGAGACAGAGGAGACCTAAGACTTTATT
>JAWLRI010000640.1:11123107-11151562 GCA_034781795.1 Crypturellus tataupa
GTCCTCCCTCGCTCTGCTCTCCTCCTCCTCCTTCCCCGCCCCGCACGCCCCGGGCCAAACGCAGGGGCCGCGGCGCATTGTGAAGCGGCGGGAGGGCGCAGGCGGCGCAGCCTTCCTCCCCCCCCCACACACACACCGCGCGCAGCCCGCGTGCTCGTGAAGCGCTGAGTGATACTAACAATAATAATAATTAAAACAAAGCAAAACACAGCGAAAAGAGCTAATGCGCGGGGCGTGCGGGGAAAGCGGCAGCCCCCGCGCGGGGCCGCCACCCGCGGGCAGCGATGCCGGTTCACGCAGGCGGCACCGGGGGAGCCCCCCCCACTGGGCTCCCCGCCGCCCCGGGGTCACCCCCCATTGCTGCCTCCCCCGCCCCGTGTCCCTTATTGTCACCGTCGCGCAAACTTCGCCACAACAACAACCGCGGGCAGCGGGGGAGGGGCGGCGCCCACCGCGGCGACCCGCCGCCGCCGCGCGGAAATGCGGGGTTTCCCACAGGTTCGCTCATTTTGCACTTAAAAAAAAAAATTATAAAAAAGCTTCAGCCCCCCCCATTCCGCCATGCCCCGTTGCTCACACACCTTTCGCGGACCCACGGCTGGCGCGCACGGTTAGTGTTCCCACGCACCCCGTCCGCAGCCCGCCGCCACTCGGGGCTGCGCCCCCCCACGTCGCCTCTGCCCGTCCCGGGGCACCGGGGCCGCCCTGGCCCCCCCGCCGCGGGGCAACGGGGGCACCGCGCTGCCGGCGAGGGGGTTCTGCCACGCTCAAGATGGCGCCGGCAGCTCTTCGCGAGGCAACCGTACGGCTCCGTGGACTCCCGGGAGCCGCTCCGCAACCCGTACCGGCCCCGTAGGCACCATGATACCACGTGGAAGCGGACCCTTGTGCCAAGTGCGCCATGGAAAGGGCTAAAAGGCGCTAAAAAGCACCCCCGAGATAGGGCAGCGCCTCTGCCACACTCAACATGGCCGCCAAGGCGAGACAGCGGCCCACAGAGCCTGTCCTCGGAGGGCGGGATATAGGGACTGGGCGATGCGGATTGGTCAGCAGGGCTGAGCGAACGCTGTACTGACGCTTTGCGGCGTCTTACTGGCTGAGGCACCTGTCCGTCTAAAACGGAGTGGTTTTGAAAACCCGGAGCGGGTGGGAGCGGGAATGTCGGAGCGGAGCCGGAGGGAGCCCGGTGCGGGGGACGGGGTCCGTCGCGGGGACGCGAGCCCCCTCGGGGGGCTGCGGCGGGCAGGGGCGCTTCCCGCCCCCTCGCAGCGGGACTCGGTGCTCGGGCTCCCTCCGGGAGAGCTGTCGGGAGGCTGTGCCCGCCCTGCGCCTCGGCGCGTGGTGGCAGCGAGGTGGCCCTCTCCCCGCTGCCCTGAGGGGCGGGCGCGCTCTGGCTGTGGTGACCCCTTCTCAGCAAGGTGCATCCCCCCACCAAGCGCGAGCCTCCATGTGCAGCAGGGCCAGGTCCCGCCACGGACAGTGACCTCCTTGGCCCCCATCCTGCCCGCCGCGCAGGTGAGGGGCGGCCGTGGCCCCCGTGACCTTGCGCCGGTCACTGACCCTCCCTGCGCGGCCTCGGCCCCTCGCCTGTTTGGCGGCTGCGAGCGCTCGGCGGGACGGGAAACTCTCGCTCTGCGTCAGAGCCGCTCTCGGCCCAACGGCGCCCGCCTCGCGGGGGCCTGCGGGGAGGGAGCGTTGGCGCCGCAGGGGACACGCGGCTCTCGCCTTTGCTGCCCCGCTGTGTCCGTGGGGAGGCAGAGCCCGTGCACGCGCTGCGGGGCAGGAGCGCGGCGGGTTTCGGGTGGCTGCTGCGGCGCTTCCCGTGCTCGAGACGGGGCCCTTGGTGTCTGCTCGCCGACACGAGCGCCGTAAACAGCGGCTTTGGGGCAGGTCGCTCGCGGGGCTGGTGGCGGGAGCGCCCTCTGCCATCGCTGCGACGGGGACGGGCGGCCGCGGAGCGCGTCCCAAACGGGAAAGACACCGACCCCCCCGAGAGGCGAGCCTGAAATAAAGCGCTTCTGCTGCAGCCGGGTTTAATGCGCGCCTTCGCAAACACGGGATGTTCTTTTGGGGCTGATTCCCACGTTTCGAGAATGCTCGGAGAGAGGAAAAGAGTCAGAAAAAAGCAAAAAAAAAAATATTTGGAGAAGAAAAATGGGAATCCTCAAGGGATGGTCACAGCAGGATCCCACCGAATAGAGAGAGAGGGAAAGGGCAAGAGAGAAAAAGAAAACAACCGGGCTTGGAGCGAAAGCAAAACTGCCTTAAACCACTCGGCGTAGGAAATCCACACGGAGCTGGTTTGCTGCAGTCCCTCCGTTGAGCGGGATAACCCGGCTGGCGTGTGCCTGCGCGGGCAAGGCGGAGAGGAAGAGACGGAGCTTGGCATTTTATGCCTCAGCGGTCCAAAAAGAAACAGCAAAAAAAAAAAAAAAAAAAAACTGTTGCCTGTAAAAGGCAGCTGCTGCTTCACCTCTCCTCCACCCCTGCCGCCAGCGCGAGCCGGGAGAGCGGCTCCGCGGGGAGCAGCGAGGAGGAGAGTGGAAGGGCAGTTTGCGAAAGTGCCTGCGCTCGGAGGGAGAAGTTTCCAGGACCGCGCTGTGCCCGGAGCGCGCGGCTCTGCCCCGCTCCGTCCGCGCGAGGGGACCGCGTCGGCAAAGCGGCTGCGGGAGGAGGCGGCAGGAGTTTTCGCTGCCCGTCAGCCGTTTCCCCAGCTCAGCGAGTAGCAGCCGCTCTAATCCCCGGTGAAGATCCCGCTGCTCGGGCGATTATTTCATCGCGGCAAGCTGCTCCTCGGAGGAAATGCTCATTACGCTCTTCGGAGAGGCAGGGGAGGGGCGACTGTCACTCGGGCGCCGGGGAAAGCGGAGGGATGAGCCTGCAGCATCCCCGGGCTCCAGCGCACGAGACGCGGCCGCGTTTCTAGGTCAGGCTGGTGATGCGGGACGTGAAGCCAGCGGGGATGACATCCTGCCCGTGTCACCTTCTGCTCCGCTATGGGCGAGGGTGCACGCGGGGGCAGGAGGAAGCAGCTAGGGATGCAGGGGGTGGTTTTAGTGATGGTGGTGGCGAGTGGCAAGGAGCTACATGTGTGCTCAGAGGGATGTACGCAGACAGCAAAGGTGGCTGATGCAGGAGAGTGCGGATTGGAAAGGAGGCTTTGTGGGGCCAGGGTCCTGCAGCAGAAGGCAGAGAGCTGGAAAGCAGCAGCCGTCCGGCTCGGGGAGGAAGGTCCGACCCCAGCGGGGAGACGAGTCGGCCTTCTCCCCACATCCTGGGCCGTGCTCCTCCATCCATGCCCACGGACCACGTCAACGCAGGGCAGCAGGTCTCCGTGGGGTGTTTAATTAAGGACTGGAGACACGGACTTCGCCTTCCCTCGGCGGATTGCAAAAGGCCCAGGCGGGCCCCGCTCTCAGCTCCCGGCCATCCTGCTCCCACACGCGCGGTCGCCGGCGTTACAAAACAGCGCTCTGACTCACTGACGTTCCCCAGGCCGGCGCTAACCGTCTGGGAGGACCTTGCAGAGCTCTTCGGTGGGATGCAGCCGGCCAGGACGTTTCGGGGCTCTTCCCGCTGCTACCGGCGCCGGAGGATGTTGCACCAGCAGGAGCAGCGCTGACACCTTGGGACAGGACGGCTTCCTTGGGAGGGTTATCCCAGTGACCGCAGGGTGTGGAAGGGGAGCAGGATCTCTCCAGGTCCCTGCGCCTCTGCCCGTGCTGGCACTGTGGTCCCTTCCAAGTCGTTTGCTGCCCTGTGTGTGTCTCTTCCCTGGGCGGGGGAAAAAGGTGCCTGCCTCTGGGTGGGAGCTTCATAGCCTCAAAGCAGTTGTTTCTCTTTCCTTTTTAGTCAGTTTTCCGTTTCCCCCCCACATTTGAGCATCGGTTGTGACTGTGAACACGAGTGAACAGCTCCGGGGATCAGCTGCGGGGCAAGGGAGATGACGCACCCGCACCTCCCTCGGGCCCGGGCCTCGGGCCATAGACACAGCTTCACCTCTCGGGGCTCCTGTCCCCGTGCTAAACGTGGTGCACAGAGGAGATTTTAAAGAAGTGAAAGCAAGTGAGCAGAAAGGGACGAGGCCAGACTTTCTTCCCTCCCTCTCTGCCGCCCCCAGTGCTTCACAAACACGAGGTCCCAGCAGTGCCTTTGGGAAGAGGGAAACCTCCTTCACTGTGTCTGCATGGAGCTGGATGCGCAGCGGCCTCTCCGGTCGTATGGCCCCGATCACACCCTGACCCCAGCCTGGCCCTGCCACTGCTGTCTGGGACACCCCAAAGGGCCACCCGATCCGGCCCTGCTGGCCGCAGGGAGCCCTGGGCCGCGGTCCTCCTCGGAGAGCCATGCGGAGAGTCCCAACTCGCTCGTCTCGTCCCTCCTTGCCACATCTGCGCACCTGGGAGCAGGCAGACACGCACACACACACTCACGAAACCAACCCCAAATCTGGATCGTAATCTAAGGGAATTAATTACTCGCTCATGAATATTCAGATTAGAAACTCTGCTGAACCTGGCGGCAGTTCGGAGCCTGGGGCAGCCCTGGAAAAAAAGAATTCCACTGGCGAGATATAAATCACCGCTCCCCTCTATCGCTTTCCCCGTGGAGCTCTAGCTACCTCCTTGGAAAGGCAGAACCTCGATTTCCTTCTTTTCTCCTTCGTTTTTAATCTGCGCGGGGCCCCTGTAATTACCAGGGGCTGCTTTAGGGCTTGTGTTATTTATTGGGTAAGAGCGACGCACCTACCCGGCTCCAGCCTTTCCACGTGTCCCGGCTTGTCCCTCCCGGCCCGGCGCAGCCGCCCGCCGTGCCACGCTCAGCTACTTTAGCTCGAGACGCTGCCGCAGTGAGGCTGGGTCCCAAGGTCCCAAGGGATCCCCCTCATGGATCCACTACGGATACCCCCGGGGCGTTGCAGCACCCCGGGAAGAGGGGAGACTCTCTCTGGCCACAGTTTTATTTCGCTGCGAAGGGATCTGTGTGCTGGCAGGGCAGGAGCTCAGCGCTGCCAGTGCTCACTCCTCCTTCCATTCCCGTCAAGAAATCCTTGACCCCGTTTTCCAGGTGAGGAAAGGAAGGCACCGAGTGCGGAAGTGGCTTCTCCAGGGTCATCCCGGGGAATCCCGGAGGATCCCTCCGCTCCCTGCCTGCTGTGCAGCGGCGGGAGAGGAGGCCGGCCGAAGTGCTTGGCTCAAGCGTGCGCCTCACGTCCAGGGCCCGTCTCCATGTCCCTCCGTGTCCCTCCATCTGCCCAACCGCTCATCCCTGCGCCCAGCCCCACTTCCCCTGCGCGGGGCCATTTGGCGCGGAGCTGGAGACCACATGGCCGGGCCAATTAAATAATTGATGGCCCAGAAGCCTCCGGCAGCTACCGACTCTCTAGGGGCACCATCCGAGAAGCGAGGCAGAGCCTCGGACAGGCCCGTGTTCCCTGGTAGACACCAGCAGCTCTTGCTGCTTGCAGGGCTCGTGGAGGGCTCGGCACGCGGGGCAGCGGCGACGAGAGCGCTGGAGGTGGCGCGAAGGAGCAGGCGGCGCAGGAATTGGACGAAATTCAACGCAAAGGTCCCGCTGCCTGTACCAGAAGCCCCCGAGCTGCAACGTCTTGGCAGACGGGAGGGAATCGCTTCCCAGTCGCTCTGCTCCTGCGGTGGCGGGCAGCTCGGGCACGTCCTGGCCCTCAGCACACGGCATCCGCAGCGGCGCTGCGCGGGAATGAGCGATCCTGA
This sequence comes from Crypturellus tataupa, assembly GCA_034781795.1. Lineage (NCBI taxonomy): Eukaryota > Metazoa > Chordata > Aves > Tinamiformes > Tinamidae > Crypturellus > Crypturellus tataupa. Next base: position 11,128,840 of record JAWLRI010000640.1, read on the forward strand.
GCGCGAGCTGCTGCGGGATGTGCCAGGCTGCGGCGCGAAGCATCGTCCTGAGCGAGACATATTTGTTTGTTGATATTTAATCTGACGATAAAAGTGGTGCATGACGAAATTGAATATTTATTTTAATTTACACTAACCAGGAGTTGGATGGCATTTTATCCGATGGAAACTGTTTGCAGCTCTCTCTTTTTAACTTTTTTTTTTTCTTCATAAAAAGTTCTTGATATTTTTCTTGGGATTTGTTCACATCTTTTTTATTTTTTCCTTGTGATGCTGTTATGGTGTTTGTTAAGGGCAATTTGCATTTACCAGCTCAGAAGTTTAATGAACAAGCTATTTGAATAACCATTTGGATAAATATTAAAAAAAAAAAAAACACAGAGAGAAAAGAAAATACTCCATTTAAGATCCACTGAGAGAGTCCTCCCAACTCCCAACATCCTTTTTTTTTTTTTTTTTCTTTTTCTAGCATACTAGATGAAACAGTTGAAAGTGTTTGAAGCTGGCAAGAAACACATTTGTAGCTACTGATGTCACGATAATAGAAATTGGCAGATTTTCCACGCGGGGTCAACATGTAGCGATAAGCACAATGCTGTACCTTTAGGAGTGGTATTTGTTGGTAAACAGATGGGAAGCAACCTACAATGTCCGGGGTCAATAACGTACAGCAAATGTGCATTCGAGGGGTTGCTCTCGGAGTAATAAATCACACAACATTGTCACAGTGGAGTCTGGATCATCCTGTGTGCAGACGCAGTTGAGCCTGTAGTGGGCAAAACACACAATGTGGAGAATCACAATGAATAATTTAGAGAGCATCCTTGTTCGTCTCTTAAACTGCCCATTGAGTCATTTCTGCTGCTCCCATTTCAAGTGGCCAGAGGAATCCTTCCTATTTTCCATGCCAAATATAGCAGTTTTTCCAGAAATGCTAGAACACACAAGCCAGGAAGTTTCCTTTCCCTGCATGAGTCACTGGAAGTTCAGGCTGCAATTTGGCGATTGCTTCAAGCTGATCGAAATCTGTGCTGCTGCCAAAGGAGATGTCCAGCCTTCCCTAGTGAGTGTCCTTGCTCTTTCCTGGCAGCTGCCTCGCACCGTGAGTCAGATCAGGGAGCGGATTGGGCTGAAAACAAATATTACTGCTTTGTATTTCAGGAGGAACAGGTAATTTTCATCCAGATCTGTGGATGTGTGGACGCTGGTGCAGAGGAGACTCTTCTGATCTGTATGTTTTAAGGATGCTCCTTATGCTGGAGTGACCAGAGGCGAAGGGGGTCTGAGGGGAAGTGCTGCACACACAGGGCCAAGGTGGGTTTGGGTCGCTATCACACAGCTCAGCTGCAGAGCCAAGGGGACCCCGTGTCCCGGTGCCTACAGCTTGTAACAGGGACTCAGGGAAAAACCCTCCCTGGAAGCGAGTGTCTTGGGGATCATTTCTAAAACCCAGCACAAAGATGTGATTTGGGGCATCGGGACAAATCTGTATCTCAGGATGGTCCCCAACCAAGCCAGGATGCTCCAACATCCTATTGCACCATAAGACATCAGTGGAGACACCGTGATAGCAGCATCTTAGAGAGGGGCTGCCCTTCCAGCAGCAGGACTGTTCTCTTCTTAATTCTTCTTTCCTGTCCACCCTCACCACCCCCAGCATTTTCCTAGCTGCTTTCCATATTTCCACTTTCCCTTTTTTTTTTTTTCTAGGTACTTTCCATCTACTTTCCTATATAAGAACCCAAGCCTTCCTCCCTTCTCACTGCCCCATCCCCTCTAAGCATTGCAAACCCTTGGGACCAATCTCAGGCAGATCTGGTGGTGGGGGAATAAATTCCGGATATTCCTGCCGGTGGGGGCTAGGCAGGGGGCTCATTGGCACCCTCAGAGCGGCTGCTTGCTGTAAGTTCAGACGCTCCATTAGAAAACTCCCAGCTGCATCTCCCATCCCTTCTTTAGTGGCACGGGGCAAGCGCTGCTCTTTGCAAACCCCATGTGGTTTTGGGGGGACCCAATCAGCCTTCCCAAACCTTCTCAGGTTGGCTGGGCACCAGGGAGAGTCGAGCCAGCAAAGACGGGGCCTGTAGGCAGATGGTGCTATGGGGTAGGCTGTGGCACGGCCGGGTTCCCATGCGATGGAGACGGCATCACGAGTACCGAGAAGGTGCCAGCACCGCCCTGTGCACTGCTTGTGTGGCGGGGGCATCCCCACGGCTCTCTAGACGGCTTTTCAGGAAGGGTAACTCAGGTCAGCAAGTGTCTCGCCAGGTGCTATCAGTTTGCTACAAAGGAACTTGCATCGTGGGCAGAGTATTTTTGGAGACCTGCTGACCAGCACAGGCTGAAAATCCCCGCTCTCGAAACCTGCATTTTCTCCCTCTCCCTGCAAAGTTTGTTCCATTATTTCCTGTTTCCATTATTTCTAATTTCTATACAGCACTTGACGCTTTGCAGAGAAGCCTTCCCGACGGGCACTTTCTCTGCCCGCGAGGAAAGGGATCCTCGCTCGTCTCCAGTCTCTCCCTGGCTCGTACCAGAGAGTTTCATGACCAGAGGTTGCTCCTGCTGGCCCCGATCCAGGCAGGCACTTACGCAGGTCACTGCTTTAATTCGGAAGTCAGTGGATTGCTCCCAAGCTGCCCCTGGGACTGACAGGTTTTCTTGCTCTGTCTCTTAGAGCCTCACTCATGAAAGCACGGAGGCAGAATGTGCCCCCATCCCCACCTCCCTCCTCCTCCCCAGTGTCCCTAGGGAAGCTCAGCAAGGAGCATCCACACTGGAATTGCGCCTCCCCCTGGAGCTGAGCCTGCCCTGCCATGGGGACACAAACGCCGGGGAGGGTGTTTTGGAAAGGGCACATGAGGGTGCTGGAGCCTGTTTGCTCCAAGTGAGCTGAGATGGTGCAGGGTGACCACAGCTCTAGTGTTGTGAGCTGCTCCCTGACAAGGATCATGGTGCAAATAGATGCTCCCCATTCCCTTGGAAGCCCTGAAGTCATTTGGGGCCAGCGGAGATGAGCAGGGAGAGGCAGGCAGGCGCTGGGACACGGCAGTGCCTCCCGCACATCAAGGTCACTCGAGGTACGGGGCGGCCGTCTGGGCTGCGCGCGCCGCTGTGCTCCGCTCTCCAGGGCTCCCGTGCAGCGGGACTCAAGAGCTTATCTAAAGCAGCAGCTAAGCTCTGCGCAGAGTCGGCAGAGCTCAGCCGCTCCACGCCTGCCCCAGGAGGGGCAGGGAGGTGTTGCTCAGGCTGCACATCTTTGGGGCAACTAAAATCTGTCCCGGTGGGTCCCGGCTCACAGCTGTGGTGGCTGCCCGCTTTGGATGGGCAAGGCGGGAAGCAGGAATGGAAGGACACACTCAGCACATGTGAGCAGGGCAAGTACATCGCCCTGTCACCCCTGGCACGTGCAGTCCCCTCAGGGACTGAGCCTGCCCCGGGACACCCCGGCAGGGACCCCAGCCACCAGGCAGCGAGGGCTCCGCGCGTGCAATGCGCTGGGAACCTGCCAGGAGGAGGGGATGGGGGAAGGCAGGGAAGCAGGAAGGCGCCGGGTGCTTTGAAGTTAGCCCGCACCGATGAACTTCAAAGGGCGCTAAGTCCTTCCGAGGCCTCTTGTGCCTGACGGCAGCTCCCTGCGCTGCCTCCCGCTCGCCTGAGCAGGCTCTGCCCGTGCTGGCAAGAAGCAGGGTCCCCTGGCCAGGCATCCGCTCTCCCTCTCGCCGTGCGGCCACGCTCCCTGCGCCGCGGGGCAGCTTCCCCCCTCCCCAGCAGATAAATCACAGGCTGGGCAGTGGGCGCTGCAGGACGCGAGCGGAAATGAGCGGCCAAGGCCCTGCAGAGGGGCTGTTTATCTCCACGCGACCAGCGCGCCCTCAGTCGGGCTCTGGAAGGGTAAATCGCCCCGGCCTTCCTCAGCCCGGCCATTTCCACCCTGCTGGGACGCAGGGTCCCTCCCGCACTCCCTCGGCTCGTGCCTCTCTCAAGCAGCAAACCTGGGCCAAGGTCTGCTGCTTTAACACCACCCGCGTTCCCGTCGGGTTCCCTGGCCGAGCTGCTCTGGGTTTGCCCCAGGATGTGAATTCGGGTGCAGGAATTTATCCGCGGCTGTTTTGGCTGTGGCTGAGCTCCACCTCCGGGCAATGACATGTTGTTTCCATAGTAGCTAATGGACTGGAGATGGAAGGGGGGAAACGCGCACACACACTAAAAAGAGACTCGTGAGTAATGTGGTTGCTCCCAGCGCAGAGCAGGAACAACTTTGGAGCGCTCCGCAGAGCCCCTCCTTCGCCCGGCGCCTGCGAAGTGTCAAGAGGAGGGAGTGTTTGTGCAGAGCCGTGCGCGGCCGGGCCGGGCCGGAGCACAACGGGCTCTGTGTGCGCGCGGCGGGACAGCCGTGCGTGGTGGCCGCGCAGGGGCTGAGCGCGGGTTGCAGAAGGGGACACTCAGCTCTGCGCTTAGCTGTGAAAACAGGAGAGCTGCCTGGGCTCTGTCCCTCCGCTGTCCTCAGCTCGGAGTCTCATCATCATCCCCAAGGGCAGCCCCTTGCTTGGCAGAGGCCAAACAAGCCAAGCGCTGGCAGGGGCAAACTCAGCCTCGCGCCTGCTGGGCTGCAGGGAAACAAGCCCCGACCTCTGGCCGGCATCCCCGGCTGGAGCCCTGCGACCAGCCCTGTGCCCCGGCCGCTATTACGGCGTTTTCCTTCCACTCGCACGTTCCCCAGCTTGTTGGGCTGTGTAGCTCCCGCCGTGTCCGGCTCTTTGTGTTGTTTGCTGTTAAGTAAATCACTGGCAGCTCCCCAGAGCGCCGGGTAATGGCAGGATAATTCCCAGCAAGGTCCTGGTAATTCACTTGAAGCAAAGCAGAGCCGAGGAAAACAGCACTATTAGCCATTATCCTGGCCTCTCAAAGGCCTCCTCACCTGCAGAAACACTGTGTGCTGCAGCGGGCACGCTGCTTCGGCTCCCCGCGCCACAGTGGGGCCTCAAGCTGCAGCCGAGGCCACGTTTCGGCTTCTGTTGCCAACCTGGACCACCAGATAAATACGGGGGAGTGTCCCTGCCTGCCACGGGCAGGGGCAGGCTGATGCCAGCCCTGGGAAAGGCAACCTAAGGACAGGAACCCGGCAGTGGGGAAATGCCCATGAGGCAGCTGCGGCCCCAGGACTCTTCTGAGCTGCCCTTAGACAGCGCCTGGTGCCTCCCTCTCCCTCGCTCAGCAGGGCCAAGGTCTCAGCAAGAAGCTGCAGGAGAGTCCCAAAGGCAACGAGCTGTCAGTCACCTCCCCTGCTGCCCACAGAGGCCTAACATCAAGAGAGGAAAAGAGGAACGTTTTGATCCTGTGGCTGCTGAGGTCGGTTTGCATCTCCGCCGAAGCCTGGGGGAGCTTCGCTATAAGCATCAGTGAAGAAAACTTCCCTTCCAGGGTGCTTGAGCGCTGACAGCACCTTTCACAGCTCCCTGGGGTGCAGATACCTTCCTCCTGACCGGGGTGCTCCAGAGACCAACCGCGGCGGTTAGACAGGAGATTCGGCAAGGGGAGCTTCAAGCAGGGACCTCATGGAGCCGCTCGGCACCCACCGCTCCGTATGTTCATTGCCAAACCGCCGCACTGGATGGCGGGCAGACCCTCCAAAGAGCTTGGCTGCTTCCACGCCTCGCAGGGGAGGTGGGGATTTGCCGGTGCTGAGCGCCCTGGAAAAGCAGCCTGCTTCTTCTCAGCGCCGCAACGGGCGCCGAGCCCCTTTGAAAACCTGCCCCTGAAGTGGCTGGCGGCGTTTCTGAGAGAGGCCCCTGTTTGCAGAAGTGTCGAGCTTCCCCCTGAGCCTCGTAACGGCAGGAGGGAGCGCACAGCTGCCGCGAGCGCCGGTGCAGACGCAGCCCCCGGCCAGGCCCGCGCAGGAGCAGCGCGCCGCTCCACCCTCCGCGTGCTCGCACACACGCGGGCACCCACACACGGAGCCCTGCATGCACACGCATATATATGCAGGTTTGCAGACGCTTCTGGTTTGTTGGCTTTAGAGAAAAAAAAAACCTCCCAGCTTCATTTGGAACAATAAAGCCTTCCGGGCCAGACTAGTAGTAAAAGTAGTAAACTTTAAGGCGAAAATGGTTCTCAGACAATAGCCAGGCTGTTTCCACAGCGGGAGTAGCTGTTGCCTGACAAAGGCTTTCCCTGCGTGCGCTTTACGCACATGCACATTTGGTGCTGATTATACGTGTGGGACTGTGACTCCAGGCACGTGGGGCAGCTTTGCTCCCAGGCACCCACGGATGCACATGCCCCTGTGCTGCGCGCGCTTCCATCCAGGGTCTCCTTTCCAGCAACCAGCCGGGGTATCGGAGCCCCCCAGCAGAGCAACACAACCTCTATCCATCACGCGTTTGTTCTCCCACCAGCTCCTCGGCCAGCTCCATGGAAAAGGAGCATGTGTTGATAACGCTTGTGTGTGGTTCACAGAAATGCCCCCTGCTCTGTGCTTATGCTGCAGGAAATGACTCAGGAAACACTTCTTGTGCTCCAAGGGGGTAGCAGGGAAATTGGTAGCAGGCCATTATGCTTGGTGAAGTGATTTCCACCATTCTGTGGTGGTCCTTGAGGAGGTTCCAGCCTCCATAGCAGATGAACATTATGGCTGCCCTGGAAGTAGGAACCTGCAGAGGGTCCTCACCTTGGCCTTTAGACCCTACTATTGATCCATGCCATGGAGAACCCAACAGGAAGCTTGAGGAGCTTGAATTCACTTCAGTAAAGACATTGAAAATCCTCTGTTTTGGAAGTTCACTCCCATTTTGAAGGCTGGGTCGTCATTTACATAACAGCCTCAAGGGCAAAACATTCATTCTCATCACCCTCATCAGCCCTTCAAGCCTTAGGTGCTGGCACGGAAATCATTTGACAAGTTTGATGTACTCCATGGGTTGCTGGAGAGCTGGAGATAAACGTAGCAACACTGCCCTGGTGTCTCCTGAGGGCAACACCCTCATGCCTGGGGTACTGTGCTGCTGAGGTGCAGCCAGAAATAGTGGTAAAAGCAGGCGGATGGCAGAGATGTGGATGCCTCCAGAGGGACTAGAAGAAATCTGCCAGCTGGAGCAAAGCTCCACTGAGGAATCCTTCAAGGCAACAGCTGAAGGTGCAATTTTACCACCCCTAATATAACCATCTGAGACCATTACCATCAAGGATGAAGGAGGTAGCCCTTCAGAACACAGCACAGCACTGAGGGCCAAGGTTTTGAGAAGCAACAAGCACCTCCAGGTCGAACACCCAAGCAAGGCCCTGTTCTGATAACCTGCTCAGTCTTCCAGGATTGGGGCAATTTCAGGCATGTGCCACAGCTCAGGCATGTGCCACAGCTCTGCATACCAGCCAGACTCCCAAGCTGCTGCTGACTCTGGGCTAGGGCTAGCCCTGCTTTGGCTCTCTGCCCTTGACTGTTTTACACTACGTATTAAGGGATCCCTTGAAGACACAGAGTACGGCAGGTTGGGTTTCCCCTCCTGGGAACTGGGGTTTCCAGTTACTGAGATCCAGCTCTTGGAACAGGAGATGGAGACAGACTATGTTTGGAAAAATCAGGCCAGAAAGAATGGTCATCCTTCCATGTGGCTTCTTTTACACCACAGACCATTGTATTTTGCCCACTTTCTCCTGCAACAGATGCCAAATCTGGGCAATGGCCGCAACAACTCTTGCTTCCAGAAAGGAACCAAGTCTTGATCTGGAGATAAAAAGGTAGATTCTCAATCTCTTGTTTGGTTCGGATGATTAGCCATGCTCCTGGTTGAGGAAACACAATCATTTCTAATGCGGGTTTATCTGGCTTTGGAATTTAGCCATTGGTTTGTTGCCTATATTAAAGAATTTAGCATTGAAATGGAAGTGATTAGGCTCCTGAGAGGCCTAGTTAAGGGTTTTGTCATTCGGTGTGAAGGAAAGGATCGTAGGACCTCTGATGAGGACTAAGGAATATGATTGTGTTAATGGAGCAATAAAACACTAAATCTCTCCATGTATAAAGGTGTTAGATTCAAATGGGTGTAGACGGAGCAATAAGGATACTTTAGCATCAGGCACCTAAAATCAGGCTATATTAACACCAACTGCTATAAGACACTTGTGAGATCAAGCACCGATAATGATACATTAAGTGGCTCTAATGCTTCTACCAATGCGGAACTGATACGAATATAGTGTTAACTGGTAGAGGTAGGTATCCCAAATATGTGTTGTGGGATACCTGCTCGGGGTATGCTGAGATGAATATGAACGTTGGGATTGCTGTAGGGGATCAAAGGGTGTGTCTGAGGGTTTTGTTTCCCAGGGTGAGGTCTCTGACACCTGTGATGCATCTTTCTTCTGCCAAGCCAGAGAGATTGGGAACACGATGAGAAACGGCCCGAGGTTTTACTTTGTTAAAACGCGTCCTTCGTGGAAGCAGCAGGGTATAGAGTTTGTATCTGGTTGGTTTCTCCCATGTAGGTGTTCAGTGTTACCTACAACAACAGAAATTAGTTTTCCTGTGGCCTTAGGAAAACAGTCATATACCTTTTAATCTCTGTTTCTCTTAGTTAACTAGACTCAGTCTATGTTCGCTTGTATTCTCTCATGCTCATGCTTCCTTGTGGTGGTCTTTTACTACCTCTTCTCCAATACTTAAGTCCCATTTAAAACACAACAAAACACAACAAAACAAAAAACCACCACCAACAAAAATACACACACACAAAACAGAACCATAGACAGAATTTCAATATCGTGTCATAGCTGGAGGCGATGCCATGTCTCATGTCTCTTCCATTCATATATGCAAGAACTGTGGATATAGACACGATTCCCTTTTAGTCCCATACCATGGTCAGAGCTCCTGTTAACATGCTTGTTTGCTCTGATACTTTCCATCTTCTTGGGCTCTATGTGCAGTCCACAGACTCTTTGTTTCACCTTACATTTATCTTGCTAAGACGTTTGGTCTCAATGGGTTGAGTTCTTTGAAGGAGCAAGGCAACAAGCAGGAGGATTCAGGAACATGAACCTTCCAGGAGACACCCCCAGGAAGGACTCCAGTTTGTCAAAAGAGGTGACTATTTTTGAGGCCTGCCTGTGGTTGGCACTTGTACGAAATACATTTGCATGGGACAGAGTCCTCAGGAGAAAAGTTTGCAAAAGGATGTTATGGTCACACAGTGACCTTCACCAACCAAACCCAGCAGTGCTTTGGTTATGTCAAACTTCGTTGCCACAAAAGTAGGTCAATTTATTATTTATATTTCTGCCTGTTAGTTCTGTATTGGTTCAAACTCAGATTATCCTCCATTATTTTGCATGATGCCAGGTTAATAAGTCTGAATTATCCAATGATCTTGTTTGCTTTTTTTAGAAATTCTGGCAAAACATTAGCATTTCTCTGATCTTCTTACAAATAAAGATCGGTAAGGCAGGACACCTCTGCCAGCTCTCTAAGGACTCTTCTGGGCTTGTGAGTTTACTTTTGTATGTGCTCTAATATCTTTCCAAGATTCCAGTGGTCTGGATGATATCTCATCTGATATGAGCATATCCCCCTCCTGCTCTCCAAATGGAAATACTTGCTGAACACAACAATTTTTACACATCACCATTAGCTTTATCATCTCTGTGGCGTTAGGTGGAGACTGTACCAATGCTGTCATTTCTTTTGTTCTTCTTCTACCTGTAAGTCTCTCCTGTTGTCCTTACCCCCACCTGTCATGTATTTTTCCTTTTTTTTATTAGCTTCCCTGATTCATTTCTTAAATTGCCATTTATATTGACTGATTTATTCATTCATTTATTTATTTATTGTATCTTCATTCCCCTCCAGTTGTGATTTGTAGCTCTTTGGCTTCCAATTTGCCACTGAATCAGAATGGGCTTTTAGCCAAACCCGTTTCCTCTTGATTTGCACTGTGACCTGCCAGCTATCAAAAACTCTTTCTAAAGATCTCACAGTATTTTTTTCCACATTTTTCTAAATTATCCCTCCTAACCGGTTTCTCTCCTACTTTCTCTCAGCTTTGGAAAATTAACCCTATGAAGTATCACATGTGCTAACATGCAAGTGAGTTAGAACTGTCCTTTTTTTTTTTCCTCAGAAAGAATGGAATCAGGTCATGCTAACTAGTCCCTAGGCAACCACCAACTTCCAGTCCAGTGATTAATTCATCTGGATCTGTCATAACAAGGGCCAAAGTCACATAATTTTGTGTCCTGTGTGATTCCTTTCATGTTAGATTATTACCTACAATTTCAGCAACCTTCATTCTTTTTTTTTTTTTTCTTTGTTTTTTTTTTTTTTTTTTTTAGGAGAGTTTTAATATAATAAGATGTTCTTCACCAAAGTGAATTCCTTAGAGCAGCCGAGGGGGTTTCATCCCAGTTCCCCTGTTTGCATGCCAGTGCTTAAGGAATAATTAACTGTTCTTGCTCTGCGGTTCATTTCCTTGGTATACAGACTCTCAGGCAGGATCGCTCTCAAGTGTTGACGTTAGCACATCAGTCCATGTGTGTTCCAGATCTTGCACTTTCCAGTTATCAATAATTCTAAACCAAGGAAACATCCCGTTAATAAAGTGCTCCCTCCCACGCAACTCTCATGCATACTGTCCTTAAACAGGCTGCAGCCATAGAGGTTATTGTTGCTCTCATGTGAATCATACCAATGGCTTTTACTCCTACCAATGGCATCATTTTTTTCCCCGTCAGTGAGGGTTTCCAGTTCCTTTATCTTGTTAAGCACGAATCTAACCCAGCATATACACAACCAAGCTCTCTCCCAATCACGTCCTTTGCCACGTGGGTTCATTTTATTCTTAACATGTTGCTTTTGAACTGCTTTTATCTCCTCAGCACCCTTCTCTTGCACTGTTGCCCAGTCCTCTAGACTGTCACCAGCTACTCTCCAAGAGAGGAGAACCACTAGCGCAGCTGCCTGATGCTGTGCATGCTGTACACATGCTATAGTGCACGTGTAGCTCTACCTCCTGTACAGCCTGGAGTTTCATCTGACAAAGTCACCAACAGGTATTTACTTCTGACTCCTTCCTCCTTTTCTTCTGGGGCTGGAAGAGTCTCTAGAAATACCTCTTGGATCTCATTCTGTAGGATGCACTCCAAACCGGCACGTGCTATCACCAAGGGAGACTTGTGAGATGCCTGCAAAAGCCCATCAAGCCTTCCAGCTACATCTCTGATCTTCCTGGACAATACACACCCCATCCCATAGCTCCTGGGACATTTAACTACCTCTCCGTTCATTTTCCCCTCTCAGTCCCAGATTTCTTCCTCACTCTCTAATCCTTCTCCTCCAAGTGCCTGTGGTGCTGCCCTCCTAGCCTGGGTGTCCAGACCAGAGTCCAGGGCCTCTGGGGCGGCTGCCTGTGTGCTGTGAACAGGAGATGGCAGCACTACAGGAGGCTTGTTTGGCCTTTTACAGACCCCTTCGTCTTCTGGGCCAAACAGCCCAAGGAGGGATGTCCCTTCCTTGTCCAGGTCACCTCTGGACATGGAACCACCAGTAAGTTCCCTAGTTGGTGAATTCTCTGGCAACTCTACTGCAATGAAAATTGCAACAAATATAACAGATTTCTGCTGGTAAATTGGGGCTTTTGACTCAAGTCCCCTTTGTGGCAACTATGACATGGAGCCATCTCCGGGGTAGGGCAAATGAATGGCCATAGATAACCCAGAAATAACAATCCGCTACATGTTCTGTAGCAGAATCCAGAGACCCCAAACTATGAGTGAGGCTGCACTGTGCTTGGGAGTTGCACAAAATGTTTTGCTGGTGCCAGAGAGGCATCCCAGGTAAAGGATTTGTCAGCATTTTTAAGCATTTACAGCATTTGCAGTTGGAGAGCCAATGTCTTCAAGGGCCGCAAAGGATGGTGAAGGTGAACAAGACAGGTCACTATTGCCTATGGCTCCTCCACTAGGCAACTCTGCAGCTTTTAAGCTCATCCTCTCTAGGGAAAAGGCCAAGAGGCTGAAGTGATCCTGACTAGCTGGGAGTCCTGGGTGATCCTGGATCCTGTTTACCTGCCATGTTACTGGGGTCAGGATCCCGGAGCAGAGAGGGCTTTTGCTCAGGGGAGGTGCACTGCCTGTGTTTGAGTCTGCCTGTTTCCTCACCGTGGTGCCAGCCATTCCCCTCCCAAGTGCTGCCTTCTACACACTGACTCTTCCCGCAAGTTCTTCTGTCACCCCATTCTGTCCCCAGCGTCCCCTTCTAACATCTGGGCAATATTGAGAGTGGGAGGTCGCCTGCTGAATGCACCCTGGAGCACCTGGACAGAACATGTTTGCAAGGCCGTGATGGCCTTCCGCAAAGTGTTCTACCTCTCCAGCCTGCAACTCTTATTGCCAGGAAAGGTGAGAAATCCAGGTCCTCAGTGATGTTGTTAACATCCCACAGCTTCATGCTCCGCTTCCAGAGGTCAGGCTTTCCCATTCACCTGACAGCAGACACATGGCCCAGAAGGCCCAACTGGAAAAAACTGCATCCATAGAAGCAGCCTGCCAGGTGCACCCAGCTCCACCACAGCTCCAGCTGCACCAGCTTGTGGCATTAGAGGAAAGATCAGGACCCTGATAATCAGCTCAGACCTTAGGCGGGATCAGGATCACCTCCAAGGGTATGGTGCTTATTCTTCATCTTCTTGCTTTGGTTACTTCCCAAGCTCTTCCCTTCAAGTATTAGATCCCGCTTAACCAGTAAGGACCAACTGCATCACGCTGCAGCAACAGCAGCTACAACAGGCTGCCCATGAGTACCACGCCAGGACACCAATCCACCTCACTACAGTCCAGAGCTCATTCTTAATCTGGCAATGAGCTTTGGGGATTTCGCAGCATTGACACATTCTGCAATTGCACCAGCATCTGAATTACAGCACTGAGCCTCCCTCTGCAAGAGCATAGGTCTCCGTCCCTGGAGCAAGAGGTGTAATCCAGGTCCTGGGACACCAGCTCCTCTGCTTAAACCACCTCGTTTGTGTATCCCAGCCTCTCAGAGAAATTCACCTGCAGGCAGTTATTTTTATCATCTACTCGTTCCTTTGCTCATGCAATGAATGCGAACAACCCAGAAGCCAGATGGGACAGGTAAGACTGGGTAAGAGCAACTGACTTTTCTGAGAGGCAGAAACAACCAGAAAATCACATTCGCTTTAAGTGTGGAGGTGGACTTGGTAGGACACAGTGCAGCATGAAATCCAGACTACAAGAGAACACAAGAGCGGCAAGAGGAGGGTGGCCCAGAGGTCCGTTTCTGCCACCATCCTGTATCCAACAGTAGCCAGCCCAGATGTTTCCCAGATGCTCAGAGAAGTTCCTGTACAGGAGCACAGCAATCACGCAGTGAGATTCCCAAGGAGCTCTTCCAGCCTCTGGCCCCCAGCAACCCTGACAACGCGGACTTCTTAGCCTTTGAATTTAACAGACTTCAGCGGATTTTTCCTTCTGCGAATCTCATCTCTCTAGTTGCTTGTTGGCCTCCTGCAAACTTCTGCGCACCCAGAGCCTCCTGCAGCAGGGAGCCCCGCAGCTGAGCTGCACCCTGAGACCTGCACTGCCTGGATTGCATTGCTGCCTGTCTGCATCTGCTGCCCTCCTTGCTCCTCTTGCCCCTACCCTTGCTCTTCTAAGGGGACAGGAACAATTTTTCCCTCTTTGCCTTTCCTGTGCCACTCTGGATGTTACTATCTCCTGTCATCTCCCCTTGATGCCTCTTTGTCCGTGCAGGAGTTCCGGTAGTCTCTTGTACATAGCATACCCTTCACCATTCCTGTTGCCATCTCCAAGCCTTTTCCAGGTTATCCTGTTCCAGGGGCTGTAGGGAAGCAGAATTGCGCTGCCATGGCCCTGCTGCAGCCCTTCTCGGAGGCAGGAACCGCTGTGAGCAAAATGCAGCCTGTGAAGCAACGCGCCCGCGTCCCTGCAGGGACTGGAGCAGCCTTCGGGGCACCTTCCCGCGGGCAGCAGGAGCTCGGCTGCGGGTGGCAGTTTCGTTTGTCTGGGACTCCTGGACCGCGCAGACCCGCGCCGAGCCTTGCAGCTGCGGAGCCGGGCGCCCTCTGCCGCAGGATCGGCGGCAGGAACCAGCGCTGAGACAGAGCAGCGAGCAAAGGGCCCTGCACCAGCCCAAACCACTTCGGGCTCTGCGGGTGCCCAAGTGAGCGCTGCAGCCCCCACGTTTCCACCTGGGCCGGGGCATCCAGGCAGAGAGCTCAGCAGAGAGGCAGGAGTCCCCCTTGTCCTCCACGGAAACCACTTATGGCAATTTAATTCCCTTCAGCCCCCTCCTTGCACACACTGCCTTTCTGGTTCTGTTTCCGGCCGAGGGCACTAGAAACAACTCCCGCGAGCATCGTCCTGCGCTGCGGGGCTGCTCGGGGAGCCGCGGGGCAGCAGCCCAGGCACAGCGCCGTGCCGTGGAGCAGAGCGCGCCAGCAGCATGGCAGGGGCTCTCCCTCGGGGAAAGCAGGAGAAACGCGTTTGCAATCCCTGCGTCTTCCTCAAAGGCTCTTTCTTGGTGAGAGGTGCTTTTTGGCGGGCTGGGAGCAGCATGTCTGGGCTAGCGCGTTTGGCTGCCGGGTCCGTGGCTGCTTTAGTCTCGCCCAGCGCCCGAGCAGCCCTGCTCCGCTGCCTCCCCGATATTCCCGCTCTGCTCTCGAAGCCGGGGCACTGCGAGGGAGCTGGGTGCTCTCTGGGCAGCTCCAAAATACTTAATTTGCTCTGATCTGGCAGAGCAGCACCAGCGAAGCTGGCAATCCTGATCTAAGACATCACAGCGCCGAGCTGGTTTCTCTCTTCCACTGCCAGAGGGCCCTGCGTGTCCCTTGCATGTCCCTTGTGTGTCCCCGGTCCCTCTTTGAACCCAAACATGGAGGTGGAATTACACTCAGGCCCCGAGCTGTGAACTCGGGCTCACAGAAACATCCCCTCCGGCTGCCTCCGCTTCCCCTGGGGTATCGTCTGCCAGAGCCCGACACCAGCCGCGGGCTGATTTACGCTGCCGTCTGGAGCGGAGCACGTCCGTCCGGCTCTTCGCGCTGGGGGAGCTGAGCCCGTTCAGAAACCAGTTTCAGGAGGAAACTCCTGGGATACCTCGGTGTGAACCAGGCCCACACAGACAGGTCTGGGGGCACCCTGCGTCACCCTGGGGCAGGGCACAGGAGGTGCGTTCGCAGCGAGAGCACAGCACGGACACCCAGGGCAGCAGATGTCCAGGTTCTGCAAGGGACCCCAGGCAGAGGCTCCCCACAGCCGGCTTGGAGGAAATGGAGCGAAGGAGCCTTCAATAAGTCCCCAGGTCACCTCCATCTAGACAGATCGAGTGTCACCATGGTGGGAGCGCAGCGTCCTGCAGCACCTTGGTGCAGAAAGGGGCAGCACCCACCCGGCTCCATGTGACACCAGGGTTGCTCGGGGCAGGGTCGGCTGCTCGTGAAGCACAGCCAGGACCTTGGTGACAGTCCCCCCACCCAGCCGTGTTCTGCCCTCTCCTCCCACCCCCCGCTTTAGCCTTGGCGCTCTCCTCCCACCCCCCGCTTTAGCCTTGGCGGCAAAACTGCGATTTGGGGAAGGAGGTGGGGGTCTTTGTGCGCCTTTAAGACACGGCTGTGCTTTGCCAATGCCAGCTGCTCTCCAGCCACATACACTCTCCTACAATGCCCTTTTCATGCGCAGCGGCCGTCTGGGCAGTGAAATGCCCCTTCATAGCGGCCCTTGCCTATGCCAGCTGTGACTCTCGCAATGCGGGTGCTCTCTCAGCATGGCACAGCGTCCTTGCCAGCTCCGGCGTGAGCGCTGCCAGTGCAGCAAGCCCTTGTTCCACACAAACACGGCAGCAGTAATGGTTGCTGGGCATCGCAGCTGCCTGCTCCGTGTGCTGCTCCGTCTCCTCTCCCAGCATCGCCAGGGATGCAGGTATCTGCAGCAGTGGCCCCCCAGGGCAACCCGGTCTCTTTTACCCGGCATGAAATGCCCAGCAGAAAGGCTGTCTCTCCACCAGGTCACACGGCAGTGCTGCAGTCATAAATCCCAGCCACCTGCCCTCGAGGGCCCACACAAATGCTGCCTCGTTAGGTTTAGCTAATAAAGCAAAAAAAGAGCTAATCCCTCGGTGCTGGCGCAGGGCAGCAAGTTACCATATTGCACCGGGAGGAGCCGCGAGCCAGCTGGGCTGCGAGCGGGGCGGAGGGGAGCCCGCAGCCATATGGAACCAACCGCGGCTCTGCCGGGAATTGCAACAACGACGCTTCCAGGGAGGAAGTCCGTGTCCCAGGCCTGGTGGGCTTATTTGCAGCCTCCTGAGAAATGATGCATCCCCCTGAGTGAAGAAGGGGAGGAAATTGGTTCATGAAGAGAAACTGCATCTCTGAGGAGCCTCATAGAGCAGGAAGTGGGGCATGATGCCCAGTGCTGCTCCATGGGGCTGCCACCCTTGGCAAAGGGGTGTAATGCCCAGAGCATGGCCTCTCCATGCAGGCCAGCTGCCCCACTTCAAAATGTAGAGTGTGGTTGTCCTTAACGCCTCTCTTAGCCCAGTTTTGTCCCCATAAAGACCCACCATTTCTGGACATTTACAGCCCAATATGCCCCAGCCCACGCTCTCCTCCCAATCCTGGCTTCTCTGCAGCATGGCAGCTTCTTGCCAAATGCCACCACAAGTGACATCCCACAGGTTGTCCTGTCCCCTGCCCCCAGGGTGTCTGCAGTGGTGGTGAGGAGCTCTCGTTATCACGGCTGACACCCAGCGCTGCTGCCATTCTGACCCCAGGACAGCGGTGCTGGGCTGAGGTTGTGAATCTTACAGTGTAAATCTCCTCGACTCTGGCCTTGGAGCACAGGGAACAGAAACACTCCCTAGTGCAACACACAGATGGCGAGACTCACTGCCCAGTCCTAGGTGCCAAGAGCATCGTTGGATCCAGACATTTGGGCAAGAAGAGCCAAAATAGCTGTACGAAGCTCACCCATGGGCATCCCTGACTGGCTCTCAGGGATGAGCTAGAGCTCATTTGAAACTGGCTGTTGGCTGAACTGTTTTGCAGTGCGGAAACAGCGTCCCCCTTCCTTTCTCCCCATAGACGTACCCTAACATGTCAGGCTCCATGCCCATCTGAGGCCAGCACCACAGGCAACCTCTCTCCTGCACAGTTGCACTCCTTTGCTCCTTGCAAAGCCTCGAAGCCTTTAGATGCTGTCCATGAAGAGGGGGTTTTGGTGCTCTGCATGGCTCTTGCTCCACTTTGTCTGGATTTATGAACACTCATAGGGCAGATGCATGTAGTTCTGATGTGCAGAGCTGCTGCCTCCTCTGAGGACATGTCGCAGAAGAACAAGGCATTCGGCATCTTGGCTTCTCCCTTGAAACACTGCTGGCCTCAGGCAGGGGCTCTCGGCTCTCCTGGGCATATTTCCCAGAGAAACGTGTTCTCGCCACTTTTTCCTGAGCCGCAGCACAGGTTGGTCATGAATAATGTATTGAATGCTCTGATCGATGCACCATCCACGGCCGCCTTATCCAGACGGACTCGCCTCCTCTCTGCAAGGCTACCTCCCGCGCCTGTGTCTCTGCACAGCTGGATCCACTGTGACTTGTCACTTGTTTGCTGCTGGCATCGTGCGAGGATTTTCGGGATTCAAACCCTATGGATGAGTGGAGTTGCAGGCACTGAGGTCCATGTCCATGTAAGGGGCTGGTGCTTGGATCTCTTTAGAACTGGTTTCCAATGGGGAATTTTGCAGATCAAGGATCTTCCACCCCATCCATCTTCTCCAGAGGGGAACCCCTGCCTGGTAGAGCTTACCGGCTGTGATAGGAATTGCCCTTAGCCATGGCAAGGATGAGAGGTTTGTATCTGGAGGCATCAGCCTGAGGAAAACTTGTGCCTGGCAAAATGGGACAGGCTCCATTAGAAGGAGAAGGATCAGCCCCTCAGGAGCTGTGTGTGTCTCGTGGATGAGGGAGCTGTCTCCTGTTACACACCAGGTCATTTGCTATGTGGACAGATGGGTGACTTTTATTCCATGTCCTCTTTGGACCCTGCCTCACCAAGTGGTGCATCTTGGGTGAGTGGGAATTCTGAAAAGTTCAGGTGCCCATGAGAGGACATTATCAAAACACAAATTTGAACCCCAGGGAGCCAAGAGCAAGGGCTGAAACGGCCCTGGGTTTGGTGGACTTAGCAGGAGTGGAGCTGGGGAAGGGATGGCCCCTCTTACAGACACGTATCTGAGCACACGCATAGGCACTTGCCTGTGAATCCAGACTGCTGCTGATTTATCCTGCCTCCAGGACTTTCGCCAAGTAATGTCTTGGCAGGAATTTCTTGGCCAGCTGCAGACACAGCTCTGGCCTTGGCAAGGCCTATGCTGAACCTTTCAGAGGGGCTGGGACCAAAAAAAAGCCTCCAATTCCCATAGACTTCCATTGAGATGTAGGTACCCAGCTCTGGACTCCAGTCATTGTTGTTAACTGGGCTGTGCCTGAGTATCCTGCGCCTGTCCAACAGTCCGCTAGTTGGGCTCACATAGTTTCTCTCCACAGATAGCCTAGGATCCAGGTAGGAAGGCAAAGGGTGTTTTGGGTCTCTGTTCCCAGATCTTTGTTTGCTGGGATTCAGCTGATTCCTCTTGTATTCGTGGGTCACTTTGGGTCAGGGTCACCTCTATCACCCACTCAGTTGTCATTCTTGCTGGCTCCAGCCTAGACACTGAACCCGACAGTCCACGGAATCATCTGTTCCTACTCCCTGGTTCCAACGTCCTCCAGCCTCTCCTAGAGGCAGACAGATCCCCTGTCCCCCAGCTCCACCCAGTCTTTTCCAGAAGTTCAGCCCCCTCTGAAGGATCTGGCCCAGTGTCCTATGTTCTTGTTCCCAAAATGTTTTGGGATCCCATTGCCACTGGCATGGCCAAGACGCGATCTCTTGGAGACACTGGCAAGGCAGTGGCCCAGGCAAGACCTTGGACTGGCAACAGAAACTAAGAGTCAGAGACTGCTTAGGCCTGTATCCAACTGGGCCAGGCAATATAGTCACAGTGAAGGTAACTCTTTCTGAGGGATGCCCTGGAGCTCTGGGGAAGGTGATAGCTCGTGACCACAGATCTGTAATGAGTGGACTTGTCTACAAAAGCCTGGTAGTCTCTGGATATCACATCTCCTGGCTCACATTGCTTTGCTCCATCCTTCCAAGAGCCTCAGATCCCTCCCTTTTCTTCTTGTCCCAGGGGAAAGTGCTTCCCAAGGTGCTCAGAACAGCGAGGCCAGGAAACCAGGGCATTTCTTCAGCTCACCTAATTGTTGGTTACTGTCCCTCAGTGCCCAATTAAGGAGAGCGGGGGAAAGGCCCAGGAGAGGCTGTTACAGAGCTCAGTGCACAGGAACATGCACTCACGTTACCAAGTCATTGGTGAGGGATCACATCCAGGCAGGCTGCTTCCAAAACAACAAGAGGCAAATGATGCCAGGGGATGATAGGGCAGGGAAGAAGAAGAGATTGGACCTAGTATCCAGACCTAGGCACAAATACACAAAGCAAAGTGTGCTTCTCACACACATACTTGCTACTGAGGGATCTAAGCGAGACAGCTATTAGGTTAACAAGACAGCAGGAGAGAGGTTATCCTGGAGACAGTGTGAAAGGCAAGAGGCAAATGAGCCGAGAAAGGAGGTGTGTGTTTGGGGCAGCCTCCCCTCGGGATCCCAGTTGCCGACCAGAGCACAGCCTTGCTTTTCTCCCACCCCAAGAGTTAGGCCAATCATTTCATGCTGAAGTTTCCTCATGGCTGGCTTCAGCCCGGTCCTAAGAGCGCATGGGACATGAAAGACTGCCTCCAAACTGATTTACTAGCTGGCTAAGCCTTGTAATCACACAGAAATGCGGGTGGAGTTGGATGCTGGCCCAGGGTCCTGCCAAAGAGCCCGGAACAGATCTGACTTCTTCCCCTATTGCTTTAAGAGGATTTCAAAAGACTCAAACAAATGATCTTGCTGCAAACAAGAAATGCCTGGCCCGGCCACCTGGCAGCAGTGTGTGGAAGAGGGAAAAATCACTCTCCATCAGTGCTATAGCTGCAAAGCTACACGCTCATTGCTGGTACAAAAGCCGTGTGCGCCAGGCAGACTGCAAAAGTGTGCCTGGGGGCCCAGCCAGCTGGGAGCAACACAAAGCACCTCTGCATATCCTTAGGTTCCTATGGTTTCCTGGGACCTAAAATACCTGGATGCAGTTTGGAAAACACTAAGTGCAGCCTAATAGAGCAATGGCCCTTCCTGAAGTGGAGGCAGCCGCCTCTCGTGGTGCGCTGGCCCCAGGAGGGAGCGCAGGGCAGAGTTTCTCCCTTGCGCAGATGGCAGTGCCTTGGGGTCCTCGAGAAAGGCCACTGCCGCCACAGCAAGCGCTGTGCTGGTACGAAAGAAGAATCTGTCCCAAACATGGTGCCAAGCTCAGCTCTTGCCTGTGTCACCCGGGTCCTGTGGCCAAGGCTGCTCTGGTTTTGTTGCTGCTTTTGGCTGAATAAGGGCAAGCAGCCAGATTGCCCATTTCCCCAATGGTTTCCAGATGCAGATAGGGCAGGCGTGTGTCTGTGCGTGTTGCTGGGGACAGGCACAGCTTTGCCCAAGGTACAAGCACACAAGCTGTGAATGGCACTAGCGCAGGAGCCTGAGCGTAGCCAGCACCCTGGGTGACTGTGATCTGGAGGCTGGAGTCCTGCCCGCACTCAACGCCTGCTCTGTGACCAGCACTGCCCTGGTTGTCTCATGGTTTCTGCAGGCTTTGGCTCTCACCCTGCATCCTGACAGTGACATCATGTGAATTTTTCATGATAACAAAAAGTCCCTCGGTGCCACCAAGGGTTGTGATGCGGTTACACTTTGCACTGAAGGAAGCCATAGGGTGCTGGATGGGCGTCAGGTTTTTCTGGCTCTACATTCCCTTCCCCGGCCAATCTGGCCTCACAGGGCTGCTCCAATGGCCTGCAGAGCAAAACCTCCAAGACCCCATTTATTAAAAGAGGGGCTTTGCACAAGAGTTGGAACAAACCCTGGTGGAAGCATTTGTGTTGCCAGGACGCTCCAGGCAGCTCCAGCCAAACTTTCCCTGCTCAGTTTTTGTGTTTGTTTTCTGCCTGTTGCCTGGGCTATTGCAAGAGATTTGATCTTCTGGAGAGAAAAGGCATCTGGTTTTGGTGGCACACTTCTCCTCCCGACGGCAGTCCATTCCGGGCCATTCACAGATGAGGAGGCACTTAACGTGCATGGCCCAGGCAGAACAGCAACTCACCAAGGCAAGTGATGGAAAGCTCCTGGCTTGAATCGCTTTAAACACTAGACAAAGGGGAATGTATGGTATAATCCCACTTTGCTGATTCTTTTCATCCTCAGTTTCTGCCATCCTGTGGGCTGGGCTTCCATCTCCATTCCTAATCCATCTGGCCACTGACTTGAGCAGGATGTGGCTTTCATTAGCTTCTTTCTGGTCGAGAGGAGACAACACTTTCCAAAAACTACGGCACTCCACACTGCCCGGATGTCTGGCAGGGCAATCACTGTCCTTCCCTCATCCGCTCCTTCCCCTAATGGAGGGGGTGCTCTCAGGAGCTCCTCCAAATTCCGCCTCTCTGGCTTTGCCCTGTCCCAGTGTGCCAGTGCCCTCCAGCCTGGAGGCCTGGTGTAGCCAGCAAAGAGGTTTTCAGATGCACTTTTAAACAGATCTATTTCCACACACATGCACTGGAACAAGACTGTGTGGTTTTTATATATGCCAATCTTGCCAATCTTGCTAAAGTGCAGGTTTTAAGGAGTCTTGTGAATGCTGCTGCGTCATCATTAGTGCCGTCTGTCGAGGAACCCTGAGCACTGATAACTCAGGCAGCTCTGCTCGGGGGTTAATTCACCAAGAAGGCAGCCTGATCAAAACTTCCTCTATATTTTTACCAACCTACAAAATCTGCAGAAAGCTGCGGAAATCCAGAGGTAGGCTAGGTTTTCCATGGCAAAAGAAATTAAAGAAACAGGGTCTGGATGTAGCCTGTGTGTGAAGCGGCCTTTTTGCTTTGCTGTGCATACACTGGTCTTGGAGGTGGACAAGCCGCAGGCAGGTGCTTCCCTCCTGAGGGAGCGTGAGCCTGAGGGAGCTCTGCTGGGAACCCAGGGCTCTCCCCGGAACCGAATGTGTCCTTGCGAACGGGAGATGTTCCTTAACGCCTCAAGGAAAGGCCCCATCTACAAAACCACTTTGCTCACCATGGGCAAACATTTCCTTCTGCCAGTACTAAAATCGCAGGCGCTCTTTGAAGCCCCTGGAGATTTATCTTCGCTGCTAATAGGAGGAGGACGCTGCAGCCAAGTACGTGGGGATGAGCATTGCAAATGAAGGATCTGAAGGGCTTTCCAACAAGTGTCCTGCCTGTGCTGTAGGTATCATCCTGACAGCACCCTGTGTCCCTGCTTCAGTCACCGCCAGAGCCAAATTGGCTGTTGTGGCTCCTTCCAGCCGAGATGCAGCAAAGTGCAGCCAGTCCTGGCTCTAACTAGGCCATTACAGACGAGAGGCACTTGCGGCCGTTGCTTGTTTTAAAACAAATAAAACTAGGGGGGGATACAGCCGGCATCCCGCACAAAAGGGCTGGATTCCTCGGTACAAGAATACCCCCTGCCGACGAGCGGGAAGAACAGCTCCCCGGAAACCCC
>JAWLRI010000640.1:11153011-11170193 GCA_034781795.1 Crypturellus tataupa
TATATATATTTTTTTTTTTTTCCATTTCTTTTTCCAGCCCCCCCACGGAGGCGAAGGGGGAGACAGCCCTGCCTCGGCCTGACCAATCAGGGCCCTGTGGGGCTGGGGGAATTGGGCGGCCGCGCTTTAAAAGCGGAGCCTTTGTGCGCCGCAGCCCGGGACGGCGCGGGACGCGGCGGTCGGGTGGCCCCGCTGCGGGCGGCCGCGCCGAGGGACCCCGAGCTCGCTCTCCCGGCAGGTATTTGCAGCCTCTCCTCCTGCACCCGAATAAAGCTGCGGCCGCGGGGCTCGGCGTTTCGCTGTTTCCTTCCTCCCTGGTGGCCCCTGCCGGGGCTGGGCGCGTTGTGCGGGCAGGGGCCGCTCTGCTGCGGGGTGGCTCAGCCGGGGGTGCTCGCGGGGCCGCCCTGTTAGTGCAGGGTCGCTGCGTGGGGGCAGTGTTGAGATCCCTGCGTGTTGTGGCTGCCCTGGGTGCCCCATGCTGCTCCCTCCCGAGCCTCTGGGGCCTGGCCGGGTGGAGGGAGTGGGGCTGGATGGTGCTCGAGCTGCTGGGGTGGTTGAGGAGTGCAGGGTGAGGGGCTCTGCCCAGCCCTGCTGTGCTGCAAGGACAGGCTTGTCCTTGTCCCTGCCATCTGGCTGGCCTGTGCCTCAGTATCCCCACCAGGATGCTGTGCTTGCCCCTCACCCTCAATAAAACCATTGGAAAAGGGACCTAGATGTGACTGACCCCAGGCCAGCTGGTAGGTCCTTGGTCCCTGGTGCTGTGTGTGAGGCAGGGTCCTAGCTGACAGCTCCCGGGCTCTGTTCTAGAAGCTGCAAGAGCTCGTGCCTGGGCTGAGCTGGGCCAGTTAGGGCCTGCTGGTGGCCTGGGGGCACCAGATGTGGCCTGTGCCCTCCTCTGCAGTGTGGCCTGGGCTGGGGAAAGCTGTTTAGTTTCTGAAGAGCCCTGTTGCTGCTGCCAGCCGTGCCTCTGTGCCCTGGGTCCTGGGGATGTGGTACCAGGTATGTGGTGTTCAGCAATCCAGCCCAGCTGCGTTTGCTGCAAAGGTTCCCCCCACCTGGGAGCGGAGGGAGTGACACAGGGCCCCCTGTGCTGTACCTGCCTCTCCCCTGACAGCCGGTGGGGATTGGAGAGTGGCAGGGAAGCAGCCTCCTTGGCAAGGAGGTATGTGAGGCCTCAACCTCTGAACTGCAAAAAGTCACCAGCAAACCGCAGCAAGCCTGGATGCCAGAGGGACACTTCCAAAGCCACCAGCCCTGTGTGAGCAGAAGATGTCTGTCACAGCAATACAAGGCAGTCGCCACCCTGTTACAGCAATGTGACCCTGGCATTGATGGCTAGAGGACGACTGAGCATCCATGCAGCTTGATGCACCCCCGTCTCCCCTGCAGCATCACCAGCTGCCATGGAGGACGCATGAGAGCCTCTGCAGGATGCATCTGCCAGGAGAGGCTCTTCCTCATCTGGGCAAGAGGCTGAGCCCTGGGCTGGGGACAGGGTTGGTGGCAGGGCAGGTTCTCGCCCACCAGCCTGTGTGGTTTGTCTGCAAAAAGCCGTTGGTGGAGCCGTTTGTATGAGCGAGAACAAGATGTGGGGCTGACCACAGCGGCTCGCAGCTGCATGGGCCCAGTGTCTGCAACACAAACGCCCAGCCCGCTTCCCTCCCGCGAGACGTTGCACAAACTGCCAGGAGCCAGGAAACCGGTCCAAGGGCTGCTGAGGGCGGGGAAGTGAGTCTGAATTTCCTCACCCTGGGAGGTACCACAGCACTTTCCTGGCCCTGGGGCATGTGCTTCAGCCCCCACTGAGGGCTCCTTCCAGTCCCCGTGTTGCTGTAACCCCTCAATGCAGTCCGTCCCCATCTGTGGGCAGCGGGGCCTGGGACTGCTGCCACAGGAGTGTCCCCTGAAAACTTGTAGGGGAATCTCATGGCGTTTGGGGAATAGAGGGGCTAGAGAGCAGGTGTGGGTGTCCCTGAGCCTGAAATGCCCAAGAGTTTGTCCCCGCAAGGGATTAAGCCCCTCGATGTTTCCCTTTGGTTTCTACTGTGGAGGATCATTCCTGGTGATCCTCCAAGTTGGTATGTGGTTTGGGAAGACTGTCAATCTCTGCAAACTGAGAGTGAAGGCAGACTCCTTTAGCCTTTGCCCTAGGGTAGCCCTTTTCCACCATGTCCTTCACAAAACCACTTTGGCAACCGCAAGACCTGTTGACACTGCTAGTCCTGTTGGAGGCAGCCTGGAAATGCTGCTCACGCACGAAGTACAAGCATGCTGATGGCGGGGGGGGGGCATCACGTCTGCCAAGCTCTGCCCTTCTGCACCCTGTTTGCACCCAGGGGAGCTGGTGGCCAAGGGACCTTTCCCCTGGGGTGTGATGGATGCAGCTGGTGACTCTCCCCTGGGAAGCAGGTGCCCAGGACACTGATTTCACATGCAAATGGTGGCTCGGCAGGGAGACAGCTGCCTCCTGCTCAGATGCGAGAGGCGTCGCGTTGTCTGCCACGGAGGAGGAAGTGCGTGCGCATGTAAACAAGGCGGCCCTGGCACCACGCTCGCCTGGCCAGGGCTGCGAAAGTGCAACCGGGATTAGTGCCACTTCCTTGCTCTGCGAGAGTGATGGGTACCCACCGAGCGTGACACCACAGAGCAGCCACCACTGCAGTATCCCTTCTGCCTGCAGAGCTGGGGTCTGTGTGGGGCATGTGTGGTCCCATGCAGAAGAGCAAATCTTGGACCTCAGAGCAGACACCTGCAAGAAGAAAGAGGAGTTATTCTGTTTAAAGGCACCCATTGCAGCTTGCTCTGCCCCAGGATCTGTCCTGGCCGACAGACTGCCCCGTGTCCTTGGAGTGCAGCAAGCACCACCTATGCCGTGGGAAGCAGCCTAGTGGCCAGGCACAACTGTTGCTCTGTGCCCGCCACCTGATCCCTCGTAACCCTGCTGTCCTCGTGGCAGATTTACCCTGTAGGAGAGGCATTTAGCCCGGTGGTATCCTTGGAGTGCCTGGATTGGAGCTGGTTTCTGCAACTCTGCCTCGCAAATTGTTTGATTCCTCATGGCAGCTGCTCTGAACAGGAGATGTAGGACCCTCTCTTGCATCCCTGGCTTCTGTTCGCCCTGAGATGGGGTGAGATGTGGCTCCTTGGTTCTCCACTGAGGTTGCTTCCACTGAGGATTAGACCGTTGGAGCAGATTCCATCTCCCAGTAGTGCGGGAGGATACATGGGACTGGGCATAGAGTTGTCCTTGGACGTGGCCTGGAGACAGCATCACTGCTCTGCTGTAACGCAGCCAGTGCTCTTGCTGCCTGGAGCGCTCCCCTCCTCAACGCACCTCTTCCGCTGCCCTCCTGCTCCTCTGCCAGGCCCTGCCTCTGGCAGCCTGAGCCCCCACATGGGCACCAGCAGGCCCCAGGAGCTCTTGCAAAAGCCCTTTCCAAGCACATCACCTTCAAAAAGGTCAGTGAGCCCATGAGGGTCTCTGGGAACGAGCAGCTTCTCAGGGAGCAGCCCCTGCCCAGGAAGCATCAGACCCTCTGAAAGAACCGTTTTTCTCTCAGGGTGGCAGCCAAAGAAACCCTCAGGACCTACTGGCGCAGCCCCTCAGCATCTTCCTGCCTGCTCATGGGCAATTTGAGCTTCCAAGCACCTGGCCAGCGCGGCTCCCTTGCCTCCCCCTTGTCCCCATGCCAGAGGGGACCGGGTGGTGCGTCGAGGCCGGCTGTGCGGCATGAGCACCGTGAGGCTGTCCAGGATCTCCCTCTGGCTGCAGCAACTTGCTGTTTTGCCGCTGCTGCCTCCTCCTTTTCCAGCCGCCTTCCCAGGTCCTGGCTGAGGATGCAAATCCTGTCCCCCCGCTTCCTGCCCGCTTGCTTCCTCCGCTCGTGGCCTTGCTTGGGAGCCGCTTCCTAAGAAAACAAAGGTTGCGCCGTCACACGTTGCCTGTGTTGGCAGCCCAGCACGCCCGCGTGTGCCTGGCACTCTGCCTCCTGCTAAACTTTGACCAAGCTGCCATCTCCCTGCACGGGGGCAGAAGTCTGCAAACACGCTCGGGTCAACAAACCTGGCAAAAACAAGCCAGCGGGGAGAGCAGAGAGCCCTGATTTCCCTTAGCCTGGAGGCAGCTGCTCTGCAGCTCAAGCCCTT
Source organism: Crypturellus tataupa (assembly GCA_034781795.1). Lineage (NCBI taxonomy): Eukaryota > Metazoa > Chordata > Aves > Tinamiformes > Tinamidae > Crypturellus > Crypturellus tataupa. The sequence goes on from JAWLRI010000640.1 coordinate 11,157,158, forward strand.
GCTGCACCCCGGCGCAGCCACCCACGGGGCGCCCCGGCAGCGCCTTTGATCCCCGCTCGCAGCCGGCTCGGCGCTGGCGTCGTGCGGCCGTGGGAGAAGGGCTCGTCCCGACTGCGGCTGCCCCGGGGCCGGCGCCGCTGCCGGCTCCCACCGGCGCCGCGGGCAGGCCCGGCCTCGAGCGAGGGCCCGCGAGGAGCAGCACCGTGGCCCGGGGCTACGCTCCCACAGGCTGGCTCCGTGGGTGGGGAGGAAACGAGGAGCGGAGCATGTGTTCAAAAATGAGCCTTTTCTCTCTGATCAGAGCCAAGGCTCCTTGGAAGGGGAGTGTCTGTTGGTATCTACAAATCCCAGTGCAAGACTGGGCCGCGTCCCTTCCCGTTCCCAGTGCGCGCAGCTGCCTGAGCCCTCTCTGCACAAAAGGCTTTTTCCCACCACACTTTTTGAGCGCATTTCCAGCACTGGCAGGGCAGGAGTGATGGGGACGGGGGCCTGCATACGGCCTAATCCCCAAACGGAATTGGGATGGGGGCGAGGGGCCTTGGGAGCGGGGCATGGGGCTGCTCCAGCGCAGCCTTCGTCCTCGCTGGCGCTCGGCCATCCTTGCTTCCTCCGTGCCTTCCCCTTGCACTGTGCCAAGCTCCTTCTCTCCCTCTGTGCCACGTGCCTGCCTGCTTGGCTGCTGATGCTAAAAGAAACTCTAGCCGACTTGCTGGTCCCACAGGTCCCTCCAACATCTTTCCTCCCCTCAGGAAAAGGGGAGCGCGAGCCCACCGCTTGCCCTCCAGAAACCTCCCTACTTGAATCGATAGCACAGGGGCTGGAATTACTTACTGAGTTTCACAGAAACTTCCACTCGGGAGTTAGAGTTACCGCAGTATTTCCATGCCGTCGCCCTGGCAGCGAGGGGCTGTGCCAGCTGGGACTGTGGTTTCGGCTCTGCCTTCTGCAGCGCGTGGCTAAAGCAGGTCAAGAGCGCTGCAGCGCCCGGCAAAACTGTGCGCAGCCCCAGGGCTGCCCTTGGGCCAGTGCCGGGGACCCAGGTGCCCTCTGTGTCACAGCGTAAGTCAAGGACGATTCCCAGTCTGGGGAAACTGGATGTCTCATCCATGGCAGCTCATCCCAGCGCCTGCACTCCCAATCCTGTGGGATCTGGCTTCCTTGGGGAAATCTTCAGGGCTGTGTCTCTCACTTGGACCCTGCACCCTGCTGGTGTGCTGCCGTGCCCCTGTGCAGCCCTGGCCATGCATCCCCGTGGCAGCTCGTTGCACACACGCATGCGTGTCAGACACAGCTGCCAGGGATGTTTTTCCACCTTCTCTCATTCGTGGTTATCACAAGGGCTTCAAATGAGCTTTTATTGCATCCTGTTTTGCAACGGCAGCCGGGACTTGCCTGGTCACAGCACTCGGGCAGGCGGAGCGGCGTGTCCCAAGAAACCCCACGAAGCTCCGTGTGGCGCTGCCGGAGCCGGCTGCCTGATCGCGTGTTGCCTCCGTTCGGGCTGAGGCATCAGACTCCCAGTGTTACAAGGGCTCTGTTTATTCCCAGGAAGGAAGCTGAGCTCTTCAAAGGCGCCAGCAGCCTTCCCAGCGCGAAGCAGCCGTGCAAAAGTAGGTAAGCGGGACACAGGGAAGCCGGCTTTGGAGGCAGGCTCATGCCTGCCACCCGCTGACGCTCTGCCCTCGTGGAAATGCCCCAGCACTGAGACAAGGGCCCCGAATGCCTGTTCCTGCAGAGATGAAGCCTGTGGGGCCCTGCTCCAAGGCTGGCACCCTCCGGCCGTGTGCTGCCCCGAACCTTTCCCTTCCTGGCTGCCAAACGGGGCATTTGGTGCAGAAAATGCCATGGGGTATGAAGAGCTTGTCCCTTTGTGACATTCCCATGCTCCGGTGCTTCCCTGGGCGTCCTAGTGCCGGACTGCTTTGGGCACGTGGGCAGGCTCTCGCCTCTCATTTTGGGAACACAAAACACGTTCCTTGCCCTTGTGGTCACAGAGAGGAGCTGGAAACTGACCTGAAGGCAACAAGAAAAGGAAGCCCTTGAGCTACTGGTTTGTTCTCAGGGTTTTGAAGACGACCGTGGTGTTTAGCTCCTGGCTTGGCTCTTTGCAGTCTCTCCCGAGACCCTCCAGAAGAACTCACTTCTCTTCCCAGCAATGACAGTCATTTCTTTCCCTCCAGACCCCGCTAGCTGCTGCTCCCGCTTCCTGCCAGATGCACCTGGGATCCCAGCAGGGATGCAGCCCCCCAGTGCCCTCCAGTCCTCACTTCATTGTGACCTTGTGAGATGCGTGCAGGAGACGGCGGGGAACATGTCTCTCCTCCCCTCGTAATGCACAGCTTGCAAGCAGCCCCCCAGACAAACGCCTCCAGCCCAGGCCATGGGGAGGCCGCAGGGTTCATTGCGATGCTAAACTCCTTCGCAGGGAGGGCATGGAGAAGGGAACTGAATTTTTAATGCCTGTAAAGTGCCTTGTTCGTGGCTGGAAGGCGCCGGGGAGGGGAAGGAGCCGTGAGCAAGTGCTGCTCATCATGGGCGCGCAGCAGAGCCGAGATTGGGGTCCAGGGCGCCTGTCCCCTCCTCTGCCCCTTCTTTTTGACTCCCTCGCTAGGGAAAGGTGGGGGTGGCTGGTCCTGCTTGGGGGGCACCCCCAGGGGTCTGTGTCTTCCCATGCTATAAACTCTGGAGGGCAGAAAAGGGAGCACAACAGGGGTGGGGGCTCAGGCGTGCAAAAAGCAGGAACTTTGGGAGCCCCTTGCACAGGCTGAGGACAGCACCGGGGTCTGGCCCCAGCCCATATGTGGGGACCCCGAGTGGAGTGCTCAGCTTCATCCCTCCTTGAGGGGACCAGGGGCAGTGCGGGCAGCCTGTGGCCATGGCAGGGGTCTGGCATGTTTTAATCCCACCTGCTTTAATGCTACGTGGTGCCACAAGCCAGGGAGAGTTGGGAAAACTTCTCTGGTGTTGGGAGGCAGGAGAGACAGGTCTGTCATTGCCGGGACAGGATAAATGGGAAAGGAGGAAGGGCATAAAAGGGGGATGGAGGAAGAGAGAGGGAGCTGGGGGCACTGCCTGCACTGGGATGCAGGGGGGAGCAGAACAGCAGGGCCTGCCCGAGTGCCCGGTGCTGCTGTGGGCAGGGCTGCAAGCAGCATCCCCTCCGCTCCGCATTCCCCGGCCTCGCACGCCCTCCAGCGCCTGCAGCTCCTTCCTTTTCCTGGCAGGCAGCCGGGAGCAGCCACGGCACCAGCAGCTGTCCCTGCCCCTGCCCAGCTGCTCCCAGGGCAGTGGGGGCCAGGGACGGGGCAGCAAAGACCACGGGCTCCCCTCTCCAGCCCCTCAGCCTGAAGCTGTTCCTGGGGTCCTGCCGTGCTGGGGACACAGCAGGGACCTGGGAGGTCCCTCTGTCCTCCCAGGAGGGATGTAGCTGCAGCAGGAGGGAGGCTGCACCCTCGGCACTCTGCCGTCCCCCCGGCTCTGTGCAGGATGGTGCTGGGATGAAGCCTGGGTCCCCTTGGGCTCCCCAATCAGCAAGGACAACCCGCCCTGCCGCTCCGGCTAGCAGGGAGCACCATGTCCCCCGCAATTGCCACCCTCAGTACTGCAACCTCCGAAAGACCCTGTATGCAGCATTCCCATGGGCTGCCCCTAGCACAGACCCTAGGAAGGGCCTGGGGCTTAGGGCACTGCGGGGAGCAGGAACATCCTTGGCAGCGAACGCAGTGTTGGTGTGAACGGCCTGGCCTCTCTGCCCTGCCCAGCGGCCTCCTGCAGCAAGGGATTCCTGGGGCTTTTGGGGAAGGGGCTGGGAAAGAAGAAATGGAAAGTGCAAGAGGAGGACACCTCTTCCCAACCATGTCTGTGTGTCCTCCCCTCGCCCTCAGCCTCCACACAGGGACATGTGCGGGCTCCGCTCCCCTCCCCTCAGCCTCACACTGAGCCCTTGCTCGCACGCCAGGGAGACCGGCCTGCAGGGGTGCAGGGGTCTCGAGTGGAAAGGGGGGAGTCAGAGCCCAGATGTGCACCCTGTGCACAGACTCTCATACACATACGTGCAGTCACACACGGATGCCGTGCGAGCAACCCTGCCAGGTCCCACGTGTACCCGTGCGCAGCCTCGCACCTTGTGCACACACAGTACATGCACATAGGCGTGTGTGCACAGGTGTGTGGGCAGCGTCACACACACGTCACCCGCCACATGTGAGCACAGTGCAATGGCTGCAGACCAAGCTTGCAGTGACACATATGCAGGCAGCTGCATGGGTGCACACGCACTGACAAGTGTGAGCAGCGGCGCTTGTGTCTATGCACACAAGGACACGCTGTCACGTGAGTGCCACCTGTGTGCACACACACGAACACAGTCACACGTGTAGCCTGCCAGGCGTGCACACACACACGCTGTCACTGACACACAGCGACACAGGTGCAGAGGGCCAAGGGAATGCACATATATACATCCATGTACACACCGACCATCACAGGCGTGCAGGGCCATGTGTGCAGTCTGCCACGCACTCAGGTGCACGGAGAGTCCCACGCGTACAGTGACACGCGCAGGCACCAAACGCCACGCGCGTGCCCGAGATGGGCTGCACAGTCACACCCGCACAGCCCTCCGCCTGCCCTGCGCTCTCCCGTGGGCAAACGCCCCACCGCAGTACTCCTCACGCCCCCTTGCATGTGTGCCGTGTTCCTCACACGTGCCATGAGGGAACCTGCCTGTGACATGCCACGTGTGAAACAGGATCCAGGCCTGTGCACGCGCTCCCGGAGGTATCTGGGCCCCTGCCCGGGCTGCAGGGCGATGGGAGCTCCAAGGGGAGCGGGAGGTGGACGAGGCACCAGGGAAGTGCCCTCTCAGCCCAGGACGGTGCAGGCACTGGTGCCGAAATACCCCACGTGGGCACACGGTCAGTGGCCATGACGGCCTAAAAAAGCAGAGGAAACCGCAGGGAGGAAGAAGGGCAGATACAGATAGCAAGTAAGTTCCTCCTCCCAACGGCCGGCGAGCTGGGAAACCGAGACAACGCTGGAAGGTCCCTCTGCACTGGGCCACCACCTGGCATGGAGACAGGGCTCTGTGTCCTGGTCCCGGCAGTGGGGGACTTGGCCAACGCTCTTTGTCCGCCTTGGATCATTTGTGGTGTGCAGCATGCTCCAAAATTTTGAGTCAGGACTAAAATAAAGTACATCTTAATTTTTTTTTTTTTTTAAATGAAAGAAGAGGCAAAAACCCCATGGCAGCGTAATGGATGCGCAGCGCGGTGTCGCCTGCCTGCTTTGCACGCAGCCGGTGTCGGCATCGTGCCTTCCCAGCTCCGGTTTGGAAAGAGCCAAGACCTGGAGCTCTGGTACAGGCCGGGGGGCAGCCCTGAGGCCACGGTGCCCCAGGAGTGGGGGCTCCGATGGACACAGGCTGGGGGCACACAGGACCTGCCAGCCCTGGCTACTGCGGCCGCACCTGGGCCCTGTCCTGCGGGCACCTCGGGCTCTCGCTGGCCACGGGAGCAGCCCCAGGGCGGGCGGTGAAGGGACGGCTGCGCTCGGGGCACCTCGAGGTGCCTGTGCGGGAAGTGGCCCCGCTGCAGCACCACGTGCAGCGGCAGCCACGCAGGTGGCACGGCCGTCCCTGCTGTCAGGGTCTGTGCCCGTGGCGGCGGTGGCAGCCCCTGTTTGCCCCCGGGGAGAGGCTGCCTGGCCCCTTCCGCACGGGGCACCGCTCTTTGTTACTCCCGCCGCCGGTCCTCCATGATGTGGCGCGCGAGCGGGCGCAGCCGGCGCTGCGAAATGGCGGCCGGGGAGGCGGAGATATTCATGGGGGAGGAGGAAGACGGCGATGGGGAGGCAGGCCGGGCGCCATGCGACCTCCCCCGCGCGCCGCCGCGGCACACAAAAGGCTGCAGGGAAAACACGGAGGCCAGCGGGACGCCGTGCGGAGCGGCATCCCCAGCCTCCCCGTCTCCCGTCCGCCGGGCATCAGGGGCGGCATCGGCCCCCTTGGGCCTGCTTCAACCACCCCTTCTGGGCACCCGGGATGGCAGCCGGCACTCCCCACACCCGCTTGCCCCAGAACACGGGCAGAGGAGAGACCCTGGCTCCTGGATGCTGCTCGGGGCGCCGGAGCCTGCAGGAGGGAGTGAGGCGAAGGCACAGGGCTTCGGTGCCGCTCGCTCCCGCCCCGTCCGGGAACGGACCCAGGCGTCCTGCGCTGAGCCGGCAGCATCCCCACGGGAGGCAGTGAGCACGCCAGGATCCCCCGGAGAGGGGGACGCTGGAGGGGAGGGATGAAGGGCCATCGATGTCCCCTGGCAGGCGCTGCTGCGTGCGCTCCCTGGCTGGCAGAGCACCTCCATTTCTGTGGCCAGCACCAAAATGCTACGAATCCCTCCCAAACCCCGTGGCTGTGCGGGTCCATCCCGCTGCCGGGGATGCTGGCAGCAGGGCTGGCCGTGCCGCCCAGGTTCGCGCCATGCCCCGCGCCGGTGCATGACGGCAGCACAGCCGGGAGCAGGCGCTGCCAGGACGCCGGGACGCCCGCGTGCCCATACATGTCCCGACCTCTCCCGGGACAAAGCCGTGTTCCAGCAGGCAGCAAAAACTCGGCAAGTCTGGGCACAAAGCCGCTTTGTGTGGGCTCTTTGTCTTAAAGACTCAAAGTCTTTCTGCAGTGGCTCAGGGAAGGGGGGGCTGCTGGTCGCCCACCTCCAGGGACGGGGTCTGGCACAGGTGCAGCCCAAAGGGACCCTGCCAGCATCCTGCCCTCATTGCACCCCTGTTGCAGGGAAAGCCCTGGAGAAGTGGGATGCCGCCGTGCCGAGCCCGGTCCCTTCCCCAGGGAGAGGTGTGCGGAGGGGAGGGTGCAGCTGGAGGAGCCGCTGGCACGGTGCCATGGGAAGCCTCCTCCATTCTGGAGCAGGTCCGGCTCCTTCAGCAGGTCGGGCTGGTTCGGGGGATGCTGCAGGGCCCTGGGTGGCTCCCGGGCGGCAGCCATCGTCCCACCAAGCTGGCTCGCAGCTCTTGGCGGGGCGGCACAGAGCCCGCGGTACCAGCGCTGGGGACCGGGGTTCCTGTGCTGCCACTGCGCTGGTGGGCACCGGTGTCATCATCTGCGCAAACCCAGGGTCCTCGGGGTGGTGGAGAGAGAAGTGCCCTTCTGCGGGTATCTGCTCCAGCGGGGTGTGGGCTCGGTGAGGGGGCGGACAGCTGTGCTCCAGCTGTGGCAAGGAGCTGGGTGAGGAGGAAGCAATCAGAGAGACCGCTGATCGCTGCTCATCTCTGCTGCATCTGCACGTGATGAGTTTGTTCAAACCTCAAGCCCTGGGAAATGAGCACCTGGAGCTGGGTTCCAATCGAGCGTCTCCAGCTGTGGTTTAGGTTTGGAGTCACTCAAGGTGCTGGCCATGCTGGTGCCCTGATGGAGCATGTTGGTAGCTGGCTGTGCTGCCCTGGGAGGGTATCCTGTGCTGCCTCTTACCTGCTTCCTCCCTGCCCCTCTCCAGCCGTTTGCCCTCCTCCATGTATGTTCCAGAAGTGCCACAGCTGCAGGGCAGGAGAGCACTGCAGGGAGGAGAAGGTGCCCAGACAAGCAAAACCGCATCATATGGACCTAACGATCGAGAGACCTTATTCTTGCCTCTCTGTTAGGAGATCCTACGCAGTGAAGACCCCCTCTGCAGTGCCACCAAGGGGCTGAGCCACATCCTGACCACCTCCACAGAGTCCTGGTGGGTCTCACCACAGCCGTCACCCGCTCTGTCCCCAGACAGGGCTGAGCTTGCCACCCAGGGAGCAGCCAAGCTTATGTCCCACAGCTGCATGAGCTCCAGAACCCTGAGCCTGGCTCCAGGGTGTGCAGGGATCACCCAGCACCAAACAGCCTTGCCCTAACCTGGGCACGGGCGAAGCTGCCCCAGTCCCTGCTCTCGGCTTCTTGCTTCCTCGCGCAGGCCTGACGTGCAGCAGGGTGGCCAAAAATATCCCCCACAACCGTGTCGTTAGCAGCGCTCCTGGCACGATCCCCGCGCACGTCTGACACCCCGGGGCCCGCAGCCACCAGGCGCCCTCAGCTCCCGAGCGAGCGCGAGGGGGCAGAGCTGCAGCCCCACTGGGCTGCCTAACTTGGGCACGGGTGCACAAATCACCGGGTAACTTATCCTGCCCCATGGGGCTCTTGCTGGCTGGGCTCTTGCTGGCCGCATTCCGGAGCTTTGCTCAGTAACTGGGAACATGATTTCGCTGCCATTCCTGGATTTCTGGAGCCCAGATTCCAAGCAGGCCGTGCCGGCTGGCTACAGCTCACACCCCTCTCCTGCGGCAAGCGGCTGACTTCGCCTCCTCTGCAGGGCATGGAACCACATGTGGCTTTTATTTCTTGACCCAAAGCAGGGATTTCCCTCCCTCCTTCCCTCTCTCCTGCTGTTTGGGGCCAGGTGATCCCACCTTGGTCCTGGGGGGATCTCCCCGCATGGGTGACCCCTGCCCACCTCTCCTCCATTCAGGCACTGCCTGGGTTCGTCACTCACTTTGGGGATTTGTGTGGCAGAGCCTGAGCTGCCCCTTTGCTGTCCTGTCACCGTGCCCCAACGGCTCCCAAAAATGAAGACAGAGGGGGCCCTGGGCAAGCAGGAGATGGACAGTTCAGTTGCGATCCTGAAAACCCCAGGGCCATCCTCAGCCACGCCACAGCTATCCCGGGCATCCTCGGGCACGTCTCTTAATCCTTCCTGTCTCTGCCACTTCCCAAGGGTGCTGAGTATTGGGGGAGCAAGGCCGTGTTTGCACTTTTGCTGGGCTGGGGTGCCCTGGACAGAGTGACAACAACATGCGGCAGCATGAGATGCCCGAGTCCGGTGACACTGCCAGGACAAGGGGACGGGTATGTGGGGCCCCTCCTCGCCAGCACCCCCAAAGTCTCACCAGGCGTCGAGGCCACTGTCTGCAGAGGGGAGTGGGCCCGGCTGGGCCCTGCGGGGAGGACTGCGAAGCTGTTGGCCGCTGGCCCAGCTCGCACAACTAGAGGCGGAAGAAGAGCTAAATTTAAAGCCGTCTGGGGCCAGGAACGTGGGGGAGGCTGGAGGCTGCCAGAGGGAGGGCTGGGGAAGGGCTGCCCCAGCTGCAGTGGGGCAGGCAGGCATGAGCTGGGCTGCTGCACCCGCGCTTGAGCTAGAAAGCTCCAGGTCTGGCAGCTGAAAGCGCCTGTTTCATCGGAGGGGAATAACGCTGGGGCTGAGCCTGGGCCGGGCTCCACTCCTATGCGGGGACTTCCCTTCCAGAGCACAACCCCAACCTGTTTACAGCAAAACAGACACCGGCCCGGGCCAACAGCCCTACCACACACACACAGCCGCACACACGCAGCCAGATGTGCACACACACGCCACCAGGCACACGTGCACAGCTGGACTCGCCCTCAGCCAGGAGCACACACGGGGCTCGGTGCACGCACAGCCGCACGCTCGCACTCACTGCCCAAACTGGGGCGAAACCTGGGTCTTTGCATCCACTCACATATGCAATGCTGAAGGCAGGTGGGGACAGCAGAGTCCCCCAGGTTTTTGGGGTACTGTTGGGATAGCAAAGTCCCCACATGAGCATTCGCGTCTTGCATGGTGTGGCCACGTCAAGCCTGCCGACGCCCCGGGGACCTGGGGCGCCCCAGGGCTGCCAGGGGAAGCATCCGGGTTCCCTGGGTGCTCCTGCTCCTCTCACTCCATGCCTAATGCCTGGGGCCCCAGCAGATGCCGAAAGAGTCTCAGAGCTGTCCGGGGAAAAAAAAAGAAAAGAGGCCGGGAACCATTCCAAAAATGTTTAGTGTTAATTAATTCTTACCCGCGACGTAATCTGCCCTCAGACACAGAACATCCTAACATAGTCAAAGGCGCGTATCGGCCGCCCGCCCCCACGCACGGCCTGTTTGCCATTACCTTATTTTAGGGAGGAGACGTTGCGGCGGTTTTCCCTTCCCTTGAATGCAAATTGCTGTTTCCCACCTCCCCGGCCGGGAAGGTTTCCGGTGGGTGCTTGGCAGGGCTCCGGCATTTGGGCTGTGGGTGGTGGAGGGAGTGGAGCCGCCCTGGCCCTGCACGGCTCCCTCCAAAGCCCTGGGAGAGGGGGCTGGATATGGGGCTTGGGCTCTGACTGTGGGACTGCAGCCCCCTTGCTTCCTGAGACCACCTTGAGAACCCAGTGGGAGCAGCAAAACGGTGTGTTTGGGCACCGCTGGCCCTGCAGCAGTGCCGGTGCTGCTGTCCCTTGTTGTGGGACACCCCTGTGAGGTGGCATGGGGTCCATTAACCCCTGCAGGGTACAATGGGGCTCTAGGGAGCTGTTGGCCCCACATATGCAGTGTGCTGGGCCCCACGGCAGCCCCTTTGAAGGCAGCGGTGTCTCCTTGCCCCGTGTCCCACTTCTGCTGCTGTTGCCCCTAAACACCTGCCCCTGCTCAGACACGCTCTCCTGCTTTGGTGGCATGTGGGGACAATGGGTTGGGGGACAGCGGGACAGAGCATCCCCATTGGGCTCTCTCCACGGTGTGCCCTTTAAGAGGGAGCCGTCGGAGGGGCGTGGAGCTGCCTTCCGTCTTTTCCTGCTCCTGCCTGGCTATTTTTATCCCAGCCTTTCCTTGGCAGCAGGCTGGGGCCGGCGAGGAGGCTGCGCCAGGGCTGGCTGCGCTCCCGCCGCCGGGCCAGCCCGTGAGGACGACGCTGCTCAGCACCGCGCGCGGTCTGCGGGGAGCAAGTGGCATCTCCGTGTCCCCTGCACGGGCCCGGGACAGTGCCGAGGGGCTGCTGCTCCTCTGGGGCTGCCTAGTGAATCCCTATCTCCCAGGGTCCCGGGCTGGGGGAAAAGGAAGCCACCCCCCTCCCAAGCCTGTCCCAAGCGCAGCCCAGGCGATGCTGCATACGCAGGAGCTGCCCTGGCTTTGGGGAGCCCCACTGCCACGTCGGGGGCTGCGGATGGGAGAGCGGGAACGTGCCGAAGGGCCGGGGGAGGCTCCGGAGAGGGGAGCTCCGGAGAGGGGAGCGGAACGGCTGTGACTCAGCTGGGGGTGGCAGCCAGGAGGAGGGGGCAGGCGCCGAGGTGTTTGTGTTTAGTTTCTAACGTTACCGTTTCCACAGCACTGGGGAAGCAGCCCGGAGCCCTTGGGAACAGTGACAAGGGGCCTGTGGAGCAGGCGGCCGGGATGGGCGAGCGGGACGGGCGAGGGCGCTGCGCTGGTAACGCCACAACAGCTAAAAATACCCCTGCCCATTGTCACCAGCAACAAAGCGGCGGGCGTATTTTTAGCGTTATCTCCGTCTGTGACGCCCTCCTGGGAAACACTGCCCGTCCCCCCTGGGCGCTGCCCTCCAGAGAGACAAACAGAGACTGACCTCTCCTGCCAGCCCTTTTCCCCAGTCTGTGCCCTGGGCAAAGCCCCGACTGTCTCCGTGCCTCAGTTTCGCTCCTATGGAAGCCATTCCAGGTAGCTCTAATCTAACCTAGGCAGCTGGAGAGGGATGTGACGAGCTGGTCCGTGCTGTGACAAGGAGATGCTGCCAGACGTTGTGCCAGATTTTGTGGGCTCTGTCAGGGAACTGTGGGTTCACCCACAGTCCTTAAGCTCCAGGACAGCTCCAAATCACACTGCATTAGCAATTTCCTCACCAAAACAGGGAGGGTGGGAGCTTTAACCTCCCTTTCCCCTGCCAGAGCAGCTTGACTTTCTGTCCTGCCATAGAGCAACTTGTTCTGCAACATGACAGGAAGAGAGCACATGGCAGCGGCTTATCCACCGCGGTTCTGCTGCCGGGCAGGAGGACAGCAGCGACCCACACTCACCCGCTGGCCTTGTGGAGAGGGATGGTTGGATCAGGACAGGGCTGAGCTGCAGACTCTGGGCTGCCCCGGACTCCTTGCAGGGCAAGGTGGGCACAGCCACACGAGAGGTGATCCTGGGTTCATGGCACAATGAGCCATGAAACTGGCTGCTACCAGCCCCACTTCTACTGCCACCCCAAAAGCTGCCCGTATCCCTACCAATAATGTGGACAGCATCTTCCTCTGCTCCAGGGAATTACTCTCACTGTGGTGTGGCAATTGGAACCTGTTGGGCCAAACTCTTCTTGATGGTGGCCAGTTACAGGACAAGGGCACAAATTGAAGCACAGTAAGTTTTACCTCCATATGACGAAGAACTTCTTATCTGTGGGGGTGACAGAGCCCTGGAACAGGCTGCCCAGAGAGGTTGTAGAGTCTTCTTCTCTGGAGATCTTCAAGACCCGCCTGGACGACACCCTGTGCCACGTGCTCTACGTGTCCCCACTCAGCAGGGTGGTTTGAACTAGATGATCTCTAGAGGTCCCTTCCAACATCAACCATCCAGGGATCCTGTGAACCTGCCCAAGGCCAAGCAGGAAGGCCTGATCACCCATCGGGTGCTGCCACCTGACCATGGGGCAGTGTCCACATGTCCCTTCTGTGCACCAGACAGACCACCCCGTTGGTTTGCCCAAGCGGTGAGTCCTGTGCTCTCATGGCACCCAGAGCTTGGGACACTTGAGATGCCCTGCAAAAGGCAGAGCCTGTGGCAGAGCATCCTCTCCCTGATGCATGGATGGGCACTGGAAAGGAGGAGACCCCTGCCCGGCAGGAAGCTGAGGGGACCCCTCTCTGTGGTGCTGTGCTAGTGAAGGGGGATCTGTGACGGGGGGATCCTCCCCATGGCAGGGAGGCTGGGGGGACTCTGCCCGCAGCACCTCCACAAACAGAGAGTTCAGAGCAGGCAGAGGAAAGGGAAATGGCAAGACCAGAGCCATGGATTTATCTGAAAGGAGGGGGTGCTGGAATATGGAGACCAGGGATATAGGAGATAGCACCCATGTGAGAAAAGGCAGAGGGGGTGGAAGACAGACCTGGTAGGAGCAAAGGCCTGGGGTCAGGGTGGGGGATGAGACCCCATTCCCCACAGCAGAGGGGACAGGGGGGCCGGCCCCATCCCCCTCCCTCGGCAGCGGGGCGGGAGCAGCCCCCCCGGCCGGGCCCCGCCGCC
>JAWLRI010000640.1:11170689-11187774 GCA_034781795.1 Crypturellus tataupa
CCCGGCGTGGAGCGGGGTGGAAAAACAGCGGCAGGAGGTTGTGCGGCTGCAACCGGGGGGACGGGGAACCGGCACCCTGCCCGGATCCCCCAGCTGGATAGGGGAGTGCTCGATGCTGGGGGCTGTGCCGGGCCCAGAGCCCCATCCATGCTGCCGGGTGGGGACAAGGGGTGCTGCCCCGCAGCCCCGCTGCTGTGGGGCCAGAGGCTGCATGTGGGGATGGGGGTGCAAGGTACCTGCAGCGAGGCAGGGAGGAATGAGGTGGATGAGGCAGGGGGAAGAGGGGGCTATGCAGTGACTTTGTGGCTCTATATGGGGTGGTCTAGGGGAGCTGTGCTTGCAGACACAGGCAACCGGTAGCCGTGGGGGAGTGGGGAGCATGGGCACAGGAGGCTGGCATTGCCCCCCACGCTGGTGTGCAGCAGCGCATGGGAGCCCCTGGCACCTATGGGGAGGAGGGCTGTGGTCACCTCTGTGCTCTGCACCCCATTGCCCTCCTGGGGAACCGCACATGGGGGAACTCCAGGAGAGTGGCCTGCCACATCCAGGCGACAACGCCCACAGAGGACTTGTGCATTCCCCTGCGCTGAGCTCAGCCGCGTGACCCTCTGCCTCTCGCAACAGGAGATGTTTCTAGTGCTGCTCCGCTAGCAGGAGGTTTGCACAGCCCAGAACGGGGCTGGCAGCTCTTGCCTCGCTACCCAGAGGCCTCTTCACGCCGTGAAGCCGCTTCGCTGGCCAGAGCCTGCAGGGTTAAACGGGTCTCACGCAACACGCAGTGGCTTCGTGCCAGACTACAGGTCCCGGCGTGCTCTGCACCGCGTGTGCTGGGCGCTACGGCTCTTGCAAGCCCTCGTGTTGGCATGGGAGACGCTGCGAGCAGTTTTCCTTCTGGCCTAGTCCAGGCAGCCTGTGGCAGCTGGAGGACGGATGGCGCACGGTGAGGCAGAGGGAAAAGACCACATTTTGGCTTTGCTGCCTGATGCAAGTTGATTGGGGCTGTTCCAGCACATGGGAGGAGACAGGAATACAGGCTGGACCGCGTGTCACAGGAGTTTGCCACGCACTTTGTCCCTGTGGCTCCAAGCGCCACGTGTCTCCAGGGTCCAACATCAGGAAAAGGGACGTCTGGGCACTGCCCCGAGTCAGCCTGTGAAGCTCCACACTCCGTGTCTTGCAGCGATAGCGACAAGCTTCAAACCAGCATGCAGAGGGCTTCCCTAGGGCACTACTGGAGCCACCAGTGCTTGGGGGATGACCAGAGCCAGAGCCGTCCTCTCCGTGGTTGATGGTCCTACAGTCACTGTCCCCTCCTGACCTTCCCATCCCACATCTGCTCTGCTGGTGTCCCTGGGCAATTCCATCCCCTGGCACGGTGCCTGCAGTGAGCATGGAGACACCTCTATCCCAGCCCAAGCTGCTCTCCAGCCCCCTGATCCGTGTAGTTTGGCCGCAGGAGCCAGACGCTGTTACCATGCAGCAGTAACCACCACATCTCTGAGCCCCTCTCCCCCTTTTTCACCCCCTCTGCAAAGCCACTGCCGGGTCCTGCCGCGGCGGCTGTTTTCCGGACTCCTCCCGCGGCTACGGAGTGGGTGGCATCTGCGAGCCCTTGGGTGGGGGGAGGAGTGGAGCAGGGTGAGTCGGGAGTGGGAGATCAGGACGAGGGATAAAGCCAGGCCTATTTTTATACTCCAAAGTAATTACCAGAGCCTTCCAATCCTTAATCTGCTAAGAGCACCCCGGTGCGATTGGATCCCTCCCTGAGCCTGGCAACAATTCTCCTGTCACACGTCTCCTGCGTCAAAGCCCCATCAACTCCCACACTGCGGCTCCCACTGGGATACATGTGCTATCGAGCCACCGGCCCGTCTGTCCCAGGAGCAGCCCCCGGCCCAGGGAATGGGCACAGGGTCTGTTCTCCTCACTTAGGGCCCTGGTTTGGGGCTGGAGGAGAGAAACTGCCGACCCCAGTGAGGCGGGATGCAAGTGGCTTATGTCCCGCACTCACGATCTCCTTGCTCAGCAGCCTGGGACACCTCTGTCCATGCACCTGCTGGAGTTGCTGGAGCTGGTAGATTTGCATCTCAACTCAAGAAGCATACTGAATCCATCAAGCTTTTCCTTGCTGGGAACTCCCAGGGGAATTTGGCCAAGGTTTCTAGCCCACTGGGCACCTCACAGTGCCCAGGCTTCTCTGGGATCCTCTCCCCTGAGCCTGGCTCCATGTGTTCCTGCATGCTGGGGGAGGCGAGAGCGACACTGCCCTGCTGAGCCCCTGCTTGGGGCAAAGCGCAGGTGCCGGGCAGTTTCCACGCGGCTTCCCCAGGCCCTGGTGCTGGGGTGAGAAGCAGGACACGGCAGGAGGCAGAGCCGCTGGTGGGACAGCAGCGCGGGGCCTGGTGCTGCGGGGCCTCCCTCCCGGCTGCGTGCCGGGGCGGTGCTGCCCGGCGCTGCCAAATCCCGCCCAGCGCCTCTCCTGGCCGCTCCCCACCCTGTCACCGTGCCCAGGGGTGGCTGAAGAACCTGTTCCATGGCTCCTGCAAAGGTGCAGGAAATTACAGGCGGTGTTTGCAGGAGCGCCTTTCGTGCCAGTGCTCCGGCACTGCTTTGCCACTGCGGCACGCAGCCCGCTCCAGCGCCGGAGCCTGTCAGCGCAGGATGGAGGCAAGGTCTCCGGAAAGGGACCTTCTGGAGTTAGCAGTGCTGTTGTTGTGTGTTTTGGAGTATCCCTCGCAAATGCTGCCGTTACACGGCAGGACCTGATGCCCGGGGCACTAGGTGGAGAGCAAGTCGCACCAGGGCATCCTGGATGCCATGGCCAGTGTCCCTTCCCCCTGCCTGGCAGGGGACCACGTGCCGGCCGGGAAGCAATGCAGGCGCCGCCGGCTGCCGCCTTGCTGGAGCTGATGGCCATAAAAGGCCCTGAAACAGAGGCACCCGTGCTGCGACCTGCTCCTCGTGCCCAAGCGGGGATCGTCCTGCATCCCTATGCGACCCAGCGCTTGCAGGAACTAGGAATGAGGGAGAACAGCCCTGGCGGCTCCTCATGGGCTCTGGGAGCAGGGGGCTGTGACCACCACGTTCCCCTCCTCCTTCCTCCTCCTCCGCCGGGGACATTTTGGGAGCGTGCCGTGTGGCTTCCGGTCCCCAGCATCGCTGGGGTCTGCATTCCTTCCCACATGGCTCTCCGGGGGGATAAAGCCGCCTTTTCATTCAGGCACCTGAGCTGCGGGGCCAGGGGCGGCGCAGGGGCAGGCCGGGCTCCCTCGCCGGCCCTCGCAGCGCCTCTCCCCACACAATGGCTGCTCTTTGTTGGGCCCTCCGCGCCCGGCCCCCTCCCTGCGGCCCAGCTGGTGACATTTTACCACCTCCACATTCACATGGCGCTCAAAGGGCACAAATGCACCATGAAACCACAAAGTGTGACCTTCCTGCCCACTGCCTGCCCCCCTCTCCTCATTTCCGTGCATCCCCATGGAGGCAGGGCCAGGAGGTACCCGCTGGACGCCTCCCTCTGGGACTCTCTCGAGGGTGACCCAGCAGCCTCCTCCACCTTCCTCCCTTTGGCACCCTGTGCGGTCTTTCCCCATCCCCATTTTTGGCCCAACGATGCTTTGCATGCCTGACTCCCGCTGATGGGAGATGAAGGGAGGTGACAGCAGGACTATTTCCAAGTTGTTTGACCTTTTGGAGATGGGCTGGAGATGAAGCCACGTGGGTGGTGCCCGCCTTTGCTTTGGAGACACCTCTGTTGCAAGGGCAGTTCCAGGCAGGTTGGCCGTGCCAGCTCTGGCATCGCCCTGGGCTCCAGGGTATTGCGGTTCTCTACAATTCCAGGTGGCCCCTGTCCCCTTAGGGCCATCCCGGTGTGCAGGCATCCGAGTCGTGCCCTCTCTCTCCATCCCCCAGGCCTTCGGGGGGTTTCCCTAGGGAACGTGAGCAAACAGCCAAGTTCCTCTCGATGGGTCATTGCCTCCACCGGGGCCTTGGGAAACAGCCTGTAAACATGCAGCCGGAGAGCGTGAGTCACGGCGACGGAGAGGGAAATAAATGCACCAGGGGAATTTGTACACAGTGTTGGGTCATGGAGATGAGCACAGGCCAAGCAGCTGCCCTGCTCGCTCGGCCTCTTCTAGCAAGTGCGAGTAGCCCGCGCATGGGCGCTCTCCCTCAGAGCTGGTCACCTCCTGAAGCGATTTATTCTACTGCTCGTATTGCACCCAGGTGAATGGCAAACCAAAGATCTTGTCCTGTCCCAGCACCAGGAGCATCCCCTAATGCTTGCTCCTCCTACACCAAGGGGTTGACTAGTTATCACATTCCACTCCAGAGGTGGTTGCATTTCAGCACACAACATGCCACCCGTATAACTTTGCAGATCACTTTGCGGCTGAAAGTCACCCTGCAATTGTTATTTTTGGCTTGCTGTGGGGATGGAGGATCTGGCTGTCTCCCAGCTGCTGCAGCACACCCGTTTGCAATCCTGTCTTGCGTGGTGGGTAGCGCTCGGTTGAACAGGCTTCCTTTAAAATCCAGCCTCCTTGTTGCCAAATACCTGCCAGTTCCCTCGCCTGTATTTAAAGCAATAGTGCTATCTAGTGGCTAGTCCCACTTGAGATGCAAGCAATGATAGGAATTAACTTCTGCAATGTCCTCTGGTGGCACTGGCCACCCCTTGTCTGTCTTGACTTTACTATCCCAATTTAAGGACTGATGTCCCAAGATGGTGAAAGGTTTGTCCATAGTTCAAGTCCTCTTGGGTGCTAAATCTGCTTTTTCTCTGGCTTCACTGAAGGCTTGAGGGACACCAGGGACTGAGCCATGGGAGTCCTTGCCTGGCAGCACATGTTTTCTGGGATGAAGGATGTGCATGTTAGGTAGGATGAAGGATGCACGTGTTTGCTAGGCTGAGGAATGCACATGTTAGGTGGGATGAAGGCAGCACGTTTGCTAGGATGAAAGGTGCATACATCAGGTGGGATGGAGGCAGCACGTTTGCTCAAATGAAGGGTGCACACATCAGGTGGGATGAAGGCAGAACGTTTGCTCGGATGACGGGTGCACACATCAGGTGGGCTGCAGGAGGCACATTTGCTAGGATCTCACGGCAGATGCTCGCTGTGGTGCCAGCTAACGCCTGCCGTGGCTCTGGGAGGCCTTGTCTGCACCAGAAGGACACGTGTGTCCATGTCCTAGCCGAATGCCTTGGCATGGAGGATGTAGGAGTGCCTCTTGTCTCCCTACTGGAGGCCCTCTCCAGGGCTCTGTGCAAGGAGTCTTGCCTCACCAGAGCCCCCCCAGAATGGCTGAAGTGATGCCTCGCTGGGACGTCACCGAACTAGGCTAATTTATGCTGCCTTAACCCTTTCCAGGCTTGGAGCAGGTGAGGGTGTCCAGAGAGGGGCTCCATGAGCACCAGCGACGTGGGGACAACTAAGGCTGGAGGGGACATGGGGCCTGGCTGGAGGCTTGGGGGGACATTTGGGACGCTGTCCTTGCTGGGGTGGCCGGGGCAGTGAGCAGCAGGCCAGGCTGCCAGCGCGGCGGGCGCAGGGTGCTGCGCACGGAGCCCCTCTCCCCTCCCTGCCCAGCCTGCCCCGGGGTTGCTGTGGGAACCGGAGCTGGGCTTTTGATGTCACCCGACGGTTGCTACGGCGACCGTCCTGGCTCCCCTGTCCCCGTGTGAGGTCACTATTGCCATGGCGACGGGGCTGGGCCCAGACGAGTGATGGCGGATGACGGCCGCCCGCCGAGGGGGCCCTCCAGCTCCTCCGCGGCAGCTCCAGCAGGTCCACGGGGATGGCGCCCTGCTGGGGCTGTGACCTCTGGCTGGGCAAGGACAGGATGACACAAGGACGGGACGACAAAGCTGGTGTCACCGCAGGGCAACCAGAGGGACCAGCACCAGTTAAGCCAAACACTGGTGTTTTGGAGATATCCAAGGTGTCAGAAAGATGCATGCCTGAGCTCTTAGGTGGGTTCCAAAAGTCTGACCAAGCTCTCAGACAAGTGCCAAGGGCTCAGATAGTCATCCAGGCTCTCAGAGAAGTGTCCAAGATCTCAGGTGGGTGATATGAGTGCCCAAAGTCTGAGAGAAGCATCTGAGGTGGCCAATAGGTGCCCAAGCTCCTAGATGAAAACTCTCAGCTCTCAGGTACAGGTTCAAGGTGCAAACGTGTGTCTGAGCTCCCAAAGGGTGCTCAAGGTGTCAGAAGGGCTGGCCTTGCTCCCGGGCTCAGCGCAGAGCTTCCCTTCTGCCTTGCGTGGAAAGGGGAGTCCCTCTGAGCGGGAAAGCCAAAATGTCTAAATAAAAAAAAAAAAAAAAAAAAAAAAAAAAAAGATTTTTGGCATGGTCTGAGTTATTATTTTTAGAAATCCTAATGGAAAAGCTGCCCTGTTTTGCAACATCCTTTATTTCTGTGGAATTGCACTTCCTTGTGAGAAAAAAACAACAGGGTGTGGGCTGAGCTCTGTGGGGAGCAGGGGATGGGTGGGCACAGATGGGAGCGAAGGAGGAGATCAGGGCAAGGGGAGCCTGCTGGGGTGGTGTCCAAGATGGAGCGACTCTGACCTGGCACATTGCCCTGGGCACGCGCTTAAATTCAAGCTGCAGCCTAATTTCCACTCCTGTGCTGGTCACTGCTGGGAAGTTGTTTTTACATTTCCCCCAGCTTGCATTCTCCCTGGTGGTGATTTACTCCTGAGCCCTGACATGTGGTTCATGGAAAGATATCAGATGGCTCCTTCCTCAGCACCGAAGCATCAATCCCTGCTCCCTTTTTGGAGACTGGCATTGGGATCCCAGCGAAGCCAGGCTGTGGGGAGCATCACAGCTTCAGACCCTGCGAGCCAGGGGACTTTGCACCACTGGGCAGGAGGCAGTGGATGTGTGTGCCCGTGAGCAAATCTGCTCTCCGCTCCGTCCTCTGCCACCCTTCTCCTCTCCGCAATGCCATCTCCAGCCCGTCGGCTGTCCCAGCTCATCCAGTGATCCCTCTGGCCACAAAGACACGGGGATTAGCAGCACCCTCTGGCAGAGTATTTAGCCAAAGCTACTTAGTGAGAGCTGCCCATGGAGGGCAGGGGCCAGCTTCCTTGAATAGACAGAGACAGGGAAAGCCAGGATCTGCGGATGAAATCTCCTAGGGTGCTGAGTGGGTTAGGGCTTAGAGTTGCACAGGGTTAATAGCTCAAAATCTCTTATTTGAACCCTGGGTCCAGGTTAGGCCATACCAGGTGTCAGGCAATGACTTCCTTTCCTCCAAAGACACTTGCAGGCTCATGGCTCCATTGCCAGCCCTTTCCTGTTAGCGATTGCCTTGTTTAAGTCAGGACTAAATAAAACAGCGGGCTTGGTGAGGGAGAGTCTGATTCCTTCTACACCCAGATCAGCAGCCTCCCGTCTGCCCCGGTGGCAGAATCTCCAAGTCTCCAATGCTCCATGCAAAGCTCCAGTCCTCTCCAATGACTTGATCCCGTGTGGGAGTTTCCTGAGGAGCAAGCGGTATTGAACCAGGGTCCTGGTTCTGCCCTTCAATTCGGAGCCCCTCTCTCGTTCGCAGGCTGGCTCAGAGGCACATGACAGGTCTCCGTGCTCGGCCCATGGGAGAACAGCTCTGCCGGTGGAGGGAGCACAGGGAAACTCAAGCGAGCTGTTTCCCACAGTGAAGTAGCTGGGATTCCCTGATGTCACAGAGCACACAGCGGAGAACATGTTGTTTCCAAAGCCCTTTAGACATCTTTGGGGCAAATCTCTGTTCTGCTCAGGCTGTGAGACGGGAGGGAGGGATGAGGAAAAGGCAGACCCTGCTCGCAGCGAGCTTGCCATAGAGATGTAGGACAAGAGACAGCAGATGGACCCAGACAGACGGCCGAGCGTGAGGGTGCGTGGAGACATTTGCTGTGATGGGATCTTGGCTCGCTGCTGGCTAAACAGCTGCTCTGCTTATCAGGGTTGTGGGGATGCTGCAGGGCTGGGGGCTGGGAACTCCAGGGTCATTCCAGTGTGTGGGGGGCAGCCAGGGGTGAGGAGAAAGGGCTTATTTGCTAAAAAGAAAAAAGCTGGGAGGAGGGGTCTGCCTGGAGCTGTGCACCATAGCTCAGGCCGCGGGATGGAGGAGGGGGCAGAGACCCTTGCTGGGACCCTAGCACAGTGGCTGTAACACATACACCTATCCCCGGTCCTTGTTTCCCCAGTGCACCAGGCAGTTCAAAACAGAAACCTGTTATTTCAGAGTGGGAAGCAGAAATCCCTCCCTCCCTGCTCAGTTTGAGCAGGGCCTGGGTGATGTGTAGGAAGGCCATAACCACGGCCTTTTGCTGCTTGCAGCTGCCTGAAGGCCGCGGTTGTGCTCCTTGGGCTGAGCTCTGCGGTAGCAGTAATGAGTGGGATGGGTTCAAGGGCTGGCCTGGCCTCCTCTCCTCAACCTGACCCTCCAGCTCCACTGGCCGCAGCCCACAGTGATGCTCACAACCCTTGCTGCTTCTGCAGAAACCTCGGCATTCGGATTCCTGCTGCTCCATGGTGTGCGAGGTTAAACCTGCTTTTACAGATGGCAACAGAGGCACAAGGCAGACGTGCAGCCAAGGTCATGCAAGCAGCAAGTATCGGAAGATCCCAGGAGCCCAGGGTGCCACAACAGTTGGGACCCAACAGTCTCTAACATGAACTTTTCCTCTAGTAGTGCTACAATCCTGGCACTGGATATTGTGGGACAGGACAGCATGGTCAAAGCCGGTCACAGAGCAACAAATCCTGGTCCCTGCCTAACGCTCCCTTTTGCCTTGCTGAGTGCTGAAGGATAAAACTGCATCTGCCCCGCTGGTCCCAGCTCCCTTTCCTCTGCCTCTCACTGTCACTCGCTCCAGCTCCCTCTCTTGCTCTCAGATTAGTCGGGTCTGTGGGTTTATCTGCACAGCTGGGTGCCAGGGTGGCTCAGTGTGGGCACCGCTGACCTCTGTTCAGCCAGACTGTCTCTAGGACCCATCTGTGCCAACTTGGGAACCGAGTCCTGCCATGGCATCCATGGCAGGTGGCACTGCTCTGGATCTGGTGCCATCGTGTGGACGCATGACACAGCGTCCTTGTCACTGTCCCTGCGCTTCGCAGCCTTCCCCAACCAGAGGGATGGGGCTTTGTACGTGCTGCTTTCTCAGGCTGCCATGGTCGCTGAGGGCATTTATGCCTCCTGCCATCAGGTCAGTGTCCCCCAGGCTCTGTCCTCTGTCCATCTTGTCCCTGGTAGCTACTGGTGCTGTGGCTCTCCTTCCCACACCATCACCACTGTTCCAGTACCACCATCTGTGCCTGGTCTTCTGCAAACAGTGACTGTATTGAGGGTTCACTACCCCGCTGATCTGGCTAGGATCTCCTCAGATCCAAGCTCAGTTCATAGGTAATCAAGAAGGTCCAGCCAGACACTGCACAAACTTCCCCGTGCCCCATGGAGTCACTATGGACCCCATGCCCTGGGAGACCTTCCTGGGTACGGCCTGAACAAAGTGCTCTTGGAGAAGACTTTGGGATGAAGAAGGAAGAGGTAGGTGGTTTGGGAGAGCATCTCAAACTAAGTGCTGCACCAGGTGGTGTAGGTGCATTGGACAGGACATACAGGCATTTTCCCCATTTTTCCATGAGTAAAATAAGACCCTGGGCCATAGCTGTGGGGCTCCTTCCACATACCCCCCGTCCAAGGGGCTGGCAAAGCCCAGTTGCACCCCTGATGAGGCCCTAGTTGACTCATCTGGTTGCCAGTAACTAGAGAGAGAAGGGGCAGCTACGTCAGTGACACTAGTGGTGGCCCGAAGAGTCACCAGAGAGAGACGACAGCCCTGCTGCTACGGTCTGTGCAAGGGGGCCAAGAAAGGAGGACAGCAAACAAACACAGATGGCCAGACATGGAGGATGTGACGGGGCTGGCAGGTCCCTGAACGAGCTCTTCCCTGGATGCAAAATTTCTTCCTCAGTTTTATACTTCACCTCCCTCGTTCTCAACTCCATCAACATGCTCATACCCCCACCTGTCCATGAGCTCAGGCCTTTCTCTGCAGCCCTGGACCTCCTTTTCCTGAGGGCATCACCACGCCAGCATGTCCCCAGAGTGCCATCGTCACCAGCTGTGCCCACACTCTGCCATCCCTGTCCCTCGTGAGCCTGTCCAGCCACCATGTAGGGTCATGGGGGTACCCCCTGCCTTTCGGGGCAGCCCTGCTTCCAGGCTGCCCTCCACACTGCCCTGCGCTCCTGCCCGCGTCAGGCGGTGTCTACTGCTCTTCGGGGCGGTTCGTGGTCCTGTCCCCTGGCTTCGTGGCCAGGCAACCACATGGGAGCTGGGGCTGTGGGGCTGCGGGCGGCCCGTGGCCGCGGGACACGCTGGAGCTCCCACGTGTTTCCACCAGAGGGAGCCCAAAGGCCACGAACGGTGACGGCGGCGCGGCCGGGGCGCCCATCGCCGCGGTGTCGGGGCGTCAGGCCGCGCTGCGGCCGCGGGAGCCAGACGGGCACCGCGACCTTCCCCGCGCCAGGACCCTGCTTCCAGCTGCCGGGAAGGGAGCCCCGTGTGTGCACCCTGCTGCAGGCTGCCCGGGGCTCCATCCCGCCCGGGGCTGCCAGCGCCTCTCGGAGCGGCCGTGCCCCATTTTTGTGCACTTCTGCAGCAGACTCGAGCAGCATTCGATGACTCGAGGCTTCCAGGAAGAGCGAGCACTGCAGGAGGGAGGGTTTCTTGGGCCTTGGAGCAGACCCAGGGTGTCTTCTTTTGATGACTGTGTTTCTCCAAGTCCAGTCCACAGGCTGGGACCCACCACACAGCAGCCCTTCCAAGGCCAGGGCTGGAAAGAAATAAATAAAATAAAGTAGCTCCAGTCTGTTATCATGGATGTGATTAGGCTGCAGTGATGCAGACATAAAGACCCACCAGAAAGGGAGAGTTCACCTAGTGCTGCTGGTTCTCCTGGGAAGGCAGCTTGTGGCATCTCACTTAAAGATATTTCCTGTTCATGCACTGCAATTCCCAGCTTTTGCGTGGCATTGGATGTGTTTGTGAGGAAAATGGAACAGGATAGAAATCTCCTGCCAGATGGAATGCGAGGTGGGTGAAGGGGAAGTCGGAGAAGAAATATCACAGGCAAATACCACATGGTGCCATAGGAAAATCTCTCACATTTGCACAATTTGTTGTTTATTTAAAGGCTCATTAGTAGCTGCCACGTGGGATGAGGTTTGCAACAGTCCTGAGCAAATCAAGTGCCTTAGCTTGAAGATGTGGCTAATCCACTGATGCACTCTAGAAATCCTGTCTTGCCCATCCTAAAACTGGTGCTTTTTGCCAGAGCCTGGGAGTGCTGGGCCCCGCATGGCAAGGGAGAGAAAGGGAAAGCTGTGACCTGCAGCACGGCATGGCACATGAGAGGTTTGAGCTGCACATGGAGGGCTGCCACCGCATCTCTTAGCAGCAGAGAGACCTTGGGCCAAGGATAGGGGAAAATGGGGTCTGGGCCAAATCCAGGCAATGCAGCCCCAGGCTGCTGCTCAGGACTGATGCCAGAGCAACCTGGCATAGCCAGAGGGAAGGAAAATCCCAGCCAACTTGAGTGATGCTGATGCTGATGGTGAGGGTAGGGAAAGGCTCATGACTGGCAAGTAGAGGGTTAAGCCCAGCTCATCCTTTAGCCCAGGTACTGTCCTGCCTGGCCCAGCTGTGCTGGGTCTTGGGGCTATAAAGGGGCTGGTGGTGGGTGTCTTGGTCCTTCCCTAGCAGGTACTGGAGTAATTTTCTGCTTTGTGTCTTCCATCCTTCAGCCTTTAGGAAAATGAAATTCTGTTCTTGGTGCTCCGGGCACTCCACAATCTGTTTGCACTTTTCCTGAACCTGTCCCAGGTTCAGGCCCCAGGAGGCCTCACTGAGGCCCCAGGAATCTGGAGCTGAGAAAAGTGATTTCCCTGCTGGATCTCTACTGTGGGACTCCTGTTCATCCAGCTCCGGATGAGATTTGCCTCTCTCTGGCTGTTGACTCATTCAGCTCGGATCCTTGCTCCTCCTGCCATGCTGCTGTTTTGCTCCTGCTCTCTTTGGTACGCACATGGGTGAGGGAACAGAGTGTACTGGTGTGGAGGGCCTTTGGATGGGTCTCTCCAGGCGACAAAGGTTGTGACTTCTATGCTTTTTTCTACTTGTTCCACATGTTTCTATCCCTACTTAGGACTTGATCAAGCTTCTACAGGCATGGGGACTAATCTGTCATGTGTATTTGCAATGATGCCACTGAGAACTAGTGTGCTTGAGACAGCCCTCCCAGCCTGCGAATGATGCTGGCACCCCAGGGAGCTGCTTTTCAATCAGCTGTGCTGTCACCTTGCAGCCTGTTCCCTGGTTTCCCTGTGTCAGTTTTCCTACAGTGAAGCTGTGCTAGGTTGACAGCTTTCTTGTTGCTGATGAGCCATCCTGTTGGAGGAGAAGCCTTGATGGCTTGATGTGATGCACTTCTGGAGGATGGGGCTTGGAGGAGGGAGAGGTGTTATCCTCAGCACTCGCAGGTGGGATGCTTAATTATTCATTCTGGCTTCTCTGGGAGTACAGAAATCAGGCTGAGAGTCTGTTATCTCTCAGATCGTCTCCATCTTTACACTTAAATATGATGATTACCAGCAATTTTCACCCATCTCTGGGACTTCCTCTATCTCCCAGGCATCCCAAAGGCATCTGTTAATGACCGGGAGGTTGTTTGGCTTTTTGCTTTGGTGCTCCTGGGTGGGTTTCATCAAACCCTCCTGACTTCCATTCACCCAATTTTTAACCTGTTAAAGTCCCTACTACTCACTTAAGTACTCTACATATCACATTACAACTAAGCTGGTGTGGCTTCAGCTGCCTGCATGCTCCCATTCCCTCTTTATTCTTGAATTTCTGAGAAAAACAACCTGACTTCTTCCCAGAAGAGAGAAGGGGCTTTGGCAGGAGCAGTTGTGTCTCCAAAGTTTTCTCTGCCCAAGGCTCTCGTGCAGCTGGTTGCCTCGTAGGCAGGTTTTGCTGGTGCTGGCAGTGGCCCAGCCCTGGCTCCCATGTGCCAGGAGGCTTTCTGAAGCGCTGCCACCTCTCCAGGAACAGATTGAGGCTTTCACATCCTCCCTGTCATGCCTCCAAAGGAACGTTCCCTTCCCTGTTCCTCTTTAACCCCTCCTCTGCCATTCTGAGCAGGTTTCCCATGAATATTGTGTTTCATAGTGGCTGCAGATCCTCTCCTGGTAACATGTGCTGTGCAAATGCAGCCAAAACAGGATTGCATGTGCAGAGGATTGATAAGGATTGCATGTGCAGAGGCAGGGAAGCGCTGTGGGAGGCTGCGTTTTGGGATAGGGAGGAGTAGGATGATGGTACCTTCACTTAGTGCTACCACTGTCCCTGGCAAATGCAGACCAGCCTCCTGAGTAGCCCAGACTGGGGCATTTCTTCCATTTCTGCCACTAGTCTGCCCTCTCATGATGCTTCTAATCAATCCTAGTGATAAAGCGGGAGCTTTTCTGGGTGTTTTAAGCCCCACTACTGCCTTCTGTGTAGTATTTTCTCCCTGTATGAAGCATCACTAGTTGATCCTCCCCAGATTTGGTGCCTCCTGCCCTGAGGGGTGGGCTGGGGGACTATTGCATGAATGAGCTTGCAGCTTGCCAGAGAGCTCCCTCAAACCTAGCTCTCACCTGCAGGCACAGCAACACCTTAGGTTTAGGAGCAGCTGGATCAGCTGTCCTGTCTGGTCAAGTCCTCTCCGCCGCTGCTCATGATTATTGTGACTCTCCTGGCTGTTGCTCACAAATTGAGGTGCTGTTTGCTGTTTGGGCTCAGAGGTGAACTCTGCCTGCTCTCCAAATTTGCTAGATTTCTTCTCAGCAGATAGGGGTATTTCAGACTGCCTCTCAGAGGTGTTACTGCTTTCCTGCTTGTGTTTTGATGGCATTGTGGGTTTTTTTTTTTTTTTTCTTCCATCTTCAGGCTCAGTTCATTTTCTTTCATGCTGAAGTTGCCCTATGGGCATCCCTGGGGGCTTATGGTGTCCTTTGAGCTTGAGTTGAAATACAAAAGTCTCCTACTGGCAAACCAAGAGTGCATCTATATCTCTCTCTCTCTCCACTTTTTCTTTTCCTTTTCCCCAGTTATATTTATCTCTTGCATGCAGAGCAGGGCTGGAAATGTTCAGTCCTGAGGTTTATCAGTGAGTGAAAAGTAGAGCTTAGAATAAAAACCTGCCCTGTTACCTGGAGCTGAACAAGGTGCTTTTTGCTTCCAGAATGTGCAGGAAGATGTGTCTTCATCGGGGATGCTTCGGATTTTACCTCTTTCAGGCCCAAGGAGCCATCCTGTCCACCTCTAACCCTTTCCTTCCAGGAAGTAAGGGAGGATTTAGCAACTCATACAAACTACTCCCAGGCACCTCAGTGACATTGTCACACCAGAAAGTGGCAGGGAGGATGTGATAGGCAAAATTGCAGTACCATTAATGGTACTCATTAAATTGCTGTCTGGGATTGTCCTCCTCGTGCTGAACAAGGAGCTTGCTGCTTGTAGCAGCCCCTGTCCCCATGGTGGCCCTCAACCCTGCTCGGGCCATGATGCCTGAGTACCTGAGGAGATGCTCATTAGTGAGCGAAGCAGAGCAGCGGGCCCCTTGGTGTGCTTCTCTCAGCTTGCGTTTGCATTTGCTGCCATGTCCGTGTTTCTTTGGGATGCTGCTGTAGACAGTTGTTTTTATGGCTGGTAGATTTGATCTCGACTCAGCCTGTGAGTTTGTACGTGGAGGATGGGACCCAATCACCCTGTGCTCTTTGCAAATGAGATTTTGCAGCGCTCTAGCAGCTGCTTTTAACTTTCCCCTCCGAAAGCCTCTTCCTGATGCCATTTAAAAGCTTATGAATTAGGTGCCGGGAGGCAATGTGCAAGGAGAGATTCAATAGTTACTGTGGGGCTCCCTGGGTAGGAGACTGGGAATCACCTTCAATCAACTCGCAAACACAAAGCAGCTCGGAAGTGGCGGCCTGGGAAAGGGCTGGCTCCATGCAGTCATTTACGGGTCTATTCTGATGAGTCATAAGGGGAGGTAGTTTGGAAAAGATAGAGAATAGATAGATTTATAAATAGATAGATCCCATAAAGTGGCTCCTTGATGAACCACCGATGCCGTGCTCTGTTAAAACAAGCTCCAGAGATACTCTGGAGATGATCCCAGGCTCATCACTGGCTGGGCAGGAAGCTTCCTGTGGGTTAAATATTTCTGCAACAAGTGCTGCGTTGGCTGTGCCCCTGAGCGAGGGCAAGACAGGCTTTGCCAAGCTAAGGGATCATCCTTGCCTACCAGGCTGGAGTGGAACATGCCACCATCTCTGTCATAGCGCTGACTTTAAGCCAGAATGCAGAATGAGGGATTTCCATCATGGTTTGTTTGTCACTTGTTGCAGTGGAAACTCTCGTGTTAGGGGTCTTTCTCTCCTACCTCTCCAGGCAGGGATTTCTCTGCTGATAGAGGCACACGAGTCAGCAACTGCCTCTGCTGCTCCTTGCAGCTACAGCCTGGTGAGAATGCCTGGCCTCCATGAGCTCCAGCATCCAGCTTGGCACAAGGAGGAGGAGTCCAAAAGGCTCCATTTGATGGAGCTGAAGCAGATCAAAGAAGTCAAAGGCTTTGCCAGCATGAGCTCCATCCCTCTGCCTTGGACTGGGAGGCAGCATCAGGACAGAGCTGGGGGAAATGCAGGCAGGAGTCTCGGGTGCAGCTGGTTTCCTGGAGATGCCTGTGTTGACCCTGTGCGTTGCGTCAGGCTGGTGCCAGACAGGAGCCGAAGGAGGCAGCGAGCTGAGACGAAGGCCGGGAAAGACGTGTGCTGTTAGCACAGGCGACAGACAGCTCCGTGTGCCCTGAGAAATGACCTGGTGCTTCCTCGATCCCTTGTGATTCAGCCCAGCCTCGGTGGAGTAACATGGTCTCCAGCCCTGAGCCAGCAGCTTCTCCCAGCTGCGAGCCCGGCTTTTCCCCACTCGGTCACCGAGGGGGATGGCACAGCCGAGGAAGCACCTCCAGTCATTCTGGCCTCGTGGGGACCTCCGAAAAATAACAGTGCTCCTGCCAGGTGGAAAAGTGCTCTGCGTCTGTGCTGGCCCTGATTAGTGAAATTATGGTTGCCATGGAGGCCAAATACCTGCTTGGAGAGAGCCTGCCTCCCCCCGACCCCAAGCAGGCCTGGGGGAGACACGCGGTGCTGCGGAGGCCAATTTTGCTGTTCCCAGGCAGGCTGATTGGATTCATCTTGCTGAACATCACAATGATCTTTTTATTTTTCTATTTCTCCTCTCAGCCCTATTTGGAAGAAAAGATGCTTCTTTTCCCTTGCAAGCTGGGATTTAGGCTCGGTGGGGTCTCTGGCAAGGGACCCCAGGCTGGGAATGGGCTGCAGAGCAGTCACTGTGAGCAGTGATCCTCTATGTGCATCCACACTCAGAGCATCCCGGGATACCAGCCTGGATCCCTGTGCCATGCAAGGATGAGGTTAGTTATCCTGGGAGGATGAAGGCAAAATGTCTGTGCCTATTAGCAATGGGGAAGCTCCTGGCTGTATCCTTTGCTTGGCATTTGAGTCCTGGAAAAAGTGCTGGCAATTTATGCCAGGCTCAGAAAAAAATCCTTGGAGATCACGGGAGCAGAAGCTCTTTCCAGAGAAGTAGAGATGTGCTGCCTGCTGATAACAGCAGCTCTTGGAGATACCTGTATCCTGTCCCATGAGTGCAGGAGGAGGGAAGCCCTGGAAAACACCTTGGAGTGGTGACAGGGTTTGGGAAAGTGCTGCCCAGGGAGCCCTGTGAGCTGGTGCTGCTGGTGGCGTACTGTGGGGCTGTCCTGGGCAGGGGCAAGCTCCTCTTGCAAAACTCCCCATGCAAACTGCACCCTGCTTTGGCCCTGCGCTGCCGGGAGGGATGGAGGCTCCTTGGTGCCTAAAGCAAAGCACCAGAGAGAAAACTGAAGCAAAGGATATTATATAAATGTATAGCCCCCCTCCCCCCATATATATATATATATATATATATTTTTTTTATTTATTTT
>JAWLRI010000640.1:11187874-11209836 GCA_034781795.1 Crypturellus tataupa
TAAGTCATCTTGGCCACAGATCTTTCATCCTTCTGGCTGTTGTCCGGCAATGCACTAGAGCTGCTTTTTAGGTGCCAGATCTACAACAATCTGTCCATATAAACACATCCCAGCAGCTCCAGTTAGCCCTGAAGTCTCTGGGGTGGCTCTGTGCAGGGCTATGGGGCTGAGATGACCCTGCCTTCCCCTCTCCTCTTTCTCCTCCAGCAAAAGGCAAAGGGGGAATATTGGGGCTCTACTGGGGCCTGGCTCCTCTGGGAAGCTGATGAGCAGCTCTGTGTTTGGCTTCTCTGTCCAAACACCTGTTGATGACACTGGAGCAAATAGATTTTTTTTATGGGAGCTGCTGAACTGCGGCTTTCCAGGGGCAGGAGTTGTCATGCCTGGACACAGACTCTCCTGCACCTGATGTGCTGCTCCTGCTGAATCCGTAAGTTGAAGAGAAAACAAAACTGACCAAACAAAAATGTTGTGCCAAGGTGAAAGTGAGTTAGAAAGGAGTTGGGAAAGGATGCAGCGGGGCACAGGCTGCTGCACTAACTGACCCTACTGGGATCCGCCTCATCTCAAGAAGGGGCACAAGCCACTGGTTCTGGTCTGGTGAGACCCAACCACATCTCTGCAGCGAAGGTCTTGCTGGACAGAGTTTGCTGTGACAATAGCCTGCGGTTAGGCTGCTGGTCCCATGGCTTCTGTGGGGATGAAAACGTGCCTTAGGGTGTCCACTTGAGGTGACTTCATGGTGTAGAGGACCGGAGGGGCCGGCCCTGCCTTGGTTTCCCTCCCTGGCACTGCAGTTTCCGCCTTCCAGTGCTCAGGAGCAGCTCATGTTAATCAAACTGCAAAGCCCTGTGCAGGCAGGGGACGAAGTGGGAGGGGGCCGGGGTGCAGACAGGGCCATAAAAGGCTGTGCGGATCTGTCCTGCAGTCTCCTTGAGTGATGCACCCTTGAAAGGAGCCGGGAGAGGCTGCGGGTGGTTATTAGGGCTGCAGCTCTCGTCTTCAAAGCCAATGTTTGTCCTTTGTTTTGGCATCTTAATTCTTCTCATGATGATGCTGCAGACAAAGCTGGCCTCAACAAGCACGTCTAGGGATGACGACGCCAGGAGGAATAACCTCACGTTGTCCTGTGCTCCGCGGGGCCGGCTCGCGGGGATGGGTATGCGAAGGGGCAGGGGGAGGAGAACAGGGGGGAGATTCCCACCTTCCAGAAGGGGAGTAAGGAATAGATGCTGGGGGAGCAAAATGGGAAGCGATGTGCAGTCCCTGGGCAGCAATATCCAGTTCCTGGGCAATCGCTAATCCTTCCTGAGAGAGACCTGATGGTGGGTAAGGTGGGAGAGGTGTTTTGCCTCCGGTTGCAGGGGGCTGTTGCAGCAGATCAAGGCAAAAGATGAAGGAAAAGGGGACATGGTGTGAGCAGGTCCCTAGCCCTCATGGTTCCGGTTCCCTGGCAAAGCCGGGGATGGGAGCTGGACCCTGGCTGAGTGGGCAGGGGGCTTTGTCAGCAGCAGCAGGAGCTGGTGACCTGGGGAAGGGGACAGTCCCACGATTCAGCCGTGAGCCAAGCTAGCTCTGTCTGCGCTTGCCATGTGTCGTGTTTGCTGCGTTTGGCTAGAAAAGGAGACTGAGAGGAACCAGATGATTAAGAAAGTCATTTCAGCTAGAGTGCAGTAGCATTTCCACTGAACTGCTCAGACCCAGACAGCCTCTAAACAGTCCCATCCCTGCAGACATCTCCTCATTCACCCATCTTGAGGTTTTGTCCGCAGCAGGGACAAAGATGCAGGAGCAGAGTCCAGTTGGCTCCCGTGGGGCTGCCCGTCAGACCGTGCAGTCCTGGCATGCAGCGAGTTTGCTAGGTTGCATCCTTTGGCAGACGAGTGCTCCATGTTGCTTCACTGGCATGGATGGGTGCCCGTTCCTGCAGTGAGGCTGGCACTGCCTGGCAGGGCAGGAGGAAAAGGATGGGGAAGCACCTGGGGGCCGTGCCATGAGCAGGCTGAGTGCACGTGTGCTCATCGGGGATGCCAGGAAACCGGAGGCACATGAGGGATGGAGAGGGGAGAGAAAGACCAGAGCTCTGCAGCCAGGGAAAGTCCTGCTGGCCAAGTACAGCAGTTCAGCACGTGGGCTGGGGCCAGAGCGGATGCCTTCCCGCTTGCTCTCTGTCTGCTCAGATTTGGAAGCAATTGCGGCTTCTGAGGAAGCAACTCAGGCTGGGTGTCACAGCTGTGTCAAACCAGCCCTGTCATTTAGATGTCACCCAACATAGAGGCTGGCAGGGATCCACAGGGATTCCCTTGTGCAGGGTAGGATCTGCTGGCACAGAAGTGCAGCACCTCCCTTGTCCCAGAGGCACCACTGGGCTCCAAGGGCCCCATGAGCACCATGGTCCTGTCCCAGGGATCTGGCAGCTGGAGCTGCTCTCTGCAGGGTGATGGAAAACCCATCTGGCCTCGTATTGTTGGCTCTGAAACATAAAAATCAATGTTTTGGTGCTGGGAAACCAGAGGGTTTTGGAGCACAGGAGGATGAGAGAAGGTCCCCATGTCCCTGCTGTCTCCGCACTGTGCTGTAATTCTCCGTCCTCTTCCCCGCTGGAGAGGGAGTTTTCTTTACCTTTTAACTCCTGTGCGAGCATGTGGCACCTCTCTCCGATGGTTTCCAGCTTGTTTTCTTTCCCTGTGTAATGTGTTCCTTACACCCAATTACTCGCCTGTTCTTTCAGCCTCAATATCTCTTCTCCTCTGCTGAGGCAGACAATTTCCCAGGAAAAGCCACTTCTCAGGGCAGCACCGGGCACTTCTGAGTTCGCTCTGCTAATGCCCTGCTGCTTGCAGCCTCTTCTCTGCCGCCAGAAGCGCAGACAGGACCAGCTTCAGGCCACCCTGCCTGCTCCAGAATTTCTTTAGGCTAAATCACGAAGCTCTGCCCTGACCTGGGCGCGCTGCCATGTAGCCCTTAGAGGCTGGCACCAGTGTGTGGTGCCACTGATGGCAGGGACGGCTCTGCCAGCCTCTGCAGCCTTCCTCCCCTGAGCATCATCTCTGGGCTGGGGCAGAGCTGGACGCTGAGGGCCCATCTGGAGGGCCACGGCCCATAGAGCCCAATGCAAGGGCTTTCAATCCTTTCAAGCGCTTTAGCTGGTACAAGGAAAGGAAAAAGCCTCCAGAGTTTTGAGGTGTTGATCCCCATGTTGTATGCACCCCTCTCACGGGCTGATACAAATGCCACCTCCATCTCCTGCTGCTGTCCCTTGGCTTTATTGCACTAGACAGCAGCAAAAAGGGGGCCTATGGCCCCCTCAAATGCACTGGGACACGTCGTGGCTCCCGTGCAGGGGCTCCTGCCCAGTGCCAGGCAGTGCCTGGTGGCATCGGGGCCGCAGTGTTTGCGCTGCCAGACGTCACTCCCAGGCCAAGCCTGGACATAGTGTCCAGCAAGCCAAAAACCGCAGCTGCTCCCACCTGGACCCACTCAGCTCTGCCCTCCAGGCTGCCGCCAGTCACCAGTGTCCCCACTTCACTGCTGCAAAAACCTCAGGCAAATATTTATTCCTCCTAGAAAGGGCTCTGTTTGCTTTCTTGGCAACAGGGCTGCAGCAGGGCTGAGCTGCAGAGTGCCGGGCACCTTCGCAGGAGGGGTACGAGACATCACTGCTCCTCTTGCAGTGTCCTTGCTGCCCTTTGCACGGGTGTTGGAGCCTCCTAGGAAAGAGAGAACTCATTTCTGGCTGTGCTCGACCCCTTGCTGAGCTCATCTCGGTGTCCTGCCATGGGTGAGTGAGCTCCGTGCCTTGGTCTCCCCATGGGGCTAGGGAGGAGGGTGAGCGGTGCCACCAAGTGCCCTAGCATTGGGAGGGTGTTCTGGGATGCAGAACCCCCGGGGCTGGAGATCCCCTGGATCCAGGCCATGCCAGACAGTGAGGTAAGCCCAGGTATGAGCTGGTGGCACAGGAGTGAGGCAGCTGTGCCCGCGTCTGTCATCACTAAAGGATGCAGCTCTCCCTGCTCCTTCTCCAGGAGTCTCGTCCCATCCCACCAAGTTCTGCTTCAGTTGAGCTCTGTCCTGCCCAAATCCACCGAGGACCAGCCCACCCAAGAAGCATCGCTGGGGTGGCACAGCCTGTTGCTACTGCATCACCTGAGCCAGGTGCCCACAGCCCCCTCGCTCCTGCAGCCACACGGAGTTGCAGGTGTGAATCCAGAGCCGTGGGGTGTGCATGGAGGTGAATCCGGAGCCATGGGATCTGCAGGTGTGCATGGATGTGAATCCGGAGCCACAAAGCGTGCACGAGTATGAATCTGGAGCTGTGGGGTGCACAGGTGTGAATCCGGAGCCGTGGGGTGTGCACAGATGTGAATCGGGAGCTGTGGGGTGTGCACTGGTGTGAATCTGGAGCCGTGGGGTGTGTGGATGTGCACAGGTGTGAATCCGGAGCCGTGGGGTGTGCACGCGTGTGAATCCGGAGCCGTAGCACGGCGGGCTCGCAGTGCCCTCTTGCGTCACGGGGACCTGCAGCGCGGCACCCAGCCTCCTCCCCCGGCCCCCCTCGCCAGCCCGGCACTGCCTGCTCACCCATGAGTGTTCCCTTCGGCACCTCCCTGCCGCCCTCCCTCTCGTGCGCCCGCCGCGATGGAGCTGTGGTCCCGGCTGCCTCCCCTCCGCCGTCTCCTCCCTGGCTCCTAGGGGAGGCTGGGGAGGGCTGGAGGACCCCAGCCCTTGCAGAGCGAGGTGAGTCGCTGCCTTGCAGCCAACCCTCCATCCTTAGGAGGAAAGAGCGGGGGGACCCAAGCGTGGCCGGGCAGGAGCAGCGGCGCTCGCTGCACCGGCTGCCAGGACGCAGGGAGGAGGGATGGAGCCGGGATGGAGTCGGAGAGTGCGGTGCGGGACGTGCAGGGGCTGCGCTGGCAGAGACGGCCGGGCATCACGGGGAAGTGGCCGCGCACGGGATGCGGCTCGGAGACACGAGCGGGAGCCCACCTGCTTCTCCAGCTTGGAGTTGGGCTGAAAGTGGTAAAGCGTGTGTTTCGGGCAAGAGGAGCTGCGGACCGAGCGGCTGTCAGGACGGCGCTGGGGCTGATTGATGGCTTATTCACCACGGAGGCCACGTAAATGGCAAATCTCTGCATTGCAAAGACTGCTGATGGGGATGGAGGCGGCCGCGCTGCCCTCCCCCGGGGCTCTCCACGAGTCAATGGAGTTTATTACTTTAATGTATTTCCTCTCTCCCTCTCCGAGGAGCACCTTTTCGGCAGCGCTGCTTTCGGAGCGAGGATCCAGCCTCTGGCAGAGGTAGGGTGTCAGCATTACCTTTTCCTTGCCTGCCTCTCCACAGGTGGGAGAGGAAACCCCCAAGACTCCTGTTGCTCACCTTGGAGCAGCTCCTCTCTGTGAGGATGAAGGGGAGACAGTGGATGGGGCAGGCAGTTTCTCAGAGACCAGCTCCAAGGGGAGAGCGGAGGCAGGATTTATCCTGCCAACGTAGCAGAGCCTCCCTGCCTCATTCTCTTCCATCCCGACCCCATCCAGTAGGGGAGCAGGGGACAGGACTTCACCCAGAGCCTCCCAACAAGTCTTTCCCGGGGAGGAAGATCAATTTTGCCCACTGCTGTTTCATGGCCGCCCCGTTGGCCCCTCCGCATGGTCGGTGGGGTTGGAGCAGAGCTCGATCATGCTGCACAGCTCGGAGCTTTGGGTGGTGTCCTGTCTTGCTTCGAGAGGGGGATGTCCCACCAAGGTCTCCTTCTCTGCAGGGTGAGATAGCAGAAGTGGATGGAGGAGCTGCTAGGGCTGTTTGCAGGTGCAAGGCTGGGCTGGGAGCTTGGGAGCCTGGAGGGAAGCACTGGGGAATCTTTGAGGGGCTCTCCTAAAAGAAAGGCTGGGACTGGGGCAGGATGGGAGGCTCTTTGCTATGACCCACTGCCCAGAAGGCAGTTGAGAGCACCCTGCATTAAAGAGGAGAGGGGCAGAAGGCTCAGGTGCAGCAAAGGGGCTAGGAGAGACCCCCATCACCCTGCCCCATCTCTCTGCAGCCATGAATCCCTGCAGCAACTGCTCCAATGCTGAGTTCTCCCTGTCCCAGCAAGACTTCCACGCGGAGCCCATCAGCCTGGATGTCTGCAACAGGACTCACCCGGGGGCCTTGCTCGACCCCAAGGATGCCAACCTGACCGAGGAGCAGTTGCGGCATAAGTACTTGGGGCCTCAGCGGTCCAGCTTCTTCGTCCCCGTCTGCGCCGTCTACCTGCTGATCTTTGTGGTGGGGGCCGTGGGCAACACCCTCACCTGCATCGTCATCCTCCGCCACAGGTTCATGAGGACACCCACCAACTACTACCTGTTCAGCCTGGCTGTGTCCGACCTGCTCGTCCTGCTTCTGGGGATGCCTCTGGAGCTCTACGACATGTGGAGCAACTACCCTTTCCTCCTGGGTGCCAGCGGCTGCTATTTTAAGACACTGCTCTTCGAGGCCGTCTGTTTCGCCTCCATCCTCAATGTCACGGCCCTGAGCGTAGAGCGCTACATCGCCGTGGTACATCCGCTCAAGGCCAAGTATGTAGTGACCAGGAACCATGCCAAGAGGGTCATCGTCACCATCTGGGTCATGTCAGTCATCTGCTCCATCCCCAACACCAGCCTCCACGGGCTACAGCCTCTCTGCGTGCCGGGCCGGGGACATGTGCCCGATTCGGAGATCTGCACCTTGGTGAAGCCACGCTTGATTTACAACCTCATCATCCAGATCACCACCATTCTCTTCTTCTTCCTGCCCATGGGGACTATCAGCATCCTGTACCTGCTCATTGGCCTACAACTCAAGAAAGAAAGGATGCTCCAGACCTTGGGAGCCAAGTCGGAGGACAGTTGCGACTATCGCAACAGCCAGGGTCAGAAGAAAGTCAAGAGGAGGCAGGTCACGAAGATGCTGTGTGAGTCCCGGGGTGGGGATGGGAGAGCTGGTGGGTGTCTCCCAAAACTGCCTTGAGAGGGTGATGAGGGGAAACTGAGGTGCAGCCGGTCTGGAGCTGCTGAGGATGGGCCAGCTGGGAGGGAATGGGGCTGGTGTGCAGGATGTAGGAGTAAAGGCAGATCTGGTGGCTCCAGCCCAGCGATAGGGCTGACTCGTGACAGTTCGCCAGCTGCCAGATGTCTCCTTCTCCAGGAACGTGCTGGATGAGAGCCTGGGAGCAAACGGAGGGTGCAGAGTGGGAGGGAGGGATCCTGCCCCCCTCCCCGACCGCCCCAGAGCCCTGGCATGTGTATGAGGCGCACAGCCCAGCAAGGGGGACAGTTCCTACCCAGACCTCCAGCTGCCATGACCATCCCCGGGCACGATGCAGTGACCCAAGGCTAGGCAGGAGCATCTCTCCGTCCCACCTCCCTGCTCCCTTGCTCATCTCTCACTCCATGGTCTCCAGCAGCCTCTGGCCCCTTTCCCAGCAGCGGGAGCTGGCTGCTCCTGGGTCTCCGCTCTTCCTCGGCACGCTGACCTCCGCGTGCTCCCGGCCCCCGTGACGGCACAGTGGTGGCGGGTTGCCCAGACCGGCCTTCGGTGGGGCCAGGGCTGCTTCTTGGTCATGTCTCAGGCATTAACCTCCCTCTGGCCTCCCTTGGTCGGAGGGGGGGTAAAGGGAGACCTTTCCTCCATAGGATATGGAATGGAATGGGTATGACAGGGACCCCAGGACTACACGTGCACCCACATCCCTGTGCATCAGCAGAGCTGGGTTAGAAAAGAAGCTGGAGACCAAGGACGGGACTCAGATAGTTCTTGCTATCTGGACTGTCCCATCAGCGATCCCTTGGGGCCATCCCTGGGCCGGGATGATGGTTACCTGGTCAGCAGCGAGCGGTTCTGGGGCTGGTTCCTGTGTCCACACAGGGCATCACTCCCCATGCTGAGCAGCCCCAGGGCTCTGCACCCACAGCCTCCCCACTGCTAATGCCAGCCCTGGCTGTTGGCAGAGGCATGTGGTGGAGCAGGGCCTGGAGCAGCGCTGGCAGGAGGTGCATGGAGATGTGTCCTACACAGACACTGCTGCCCCTCTGCCAGCCCCAGGCCTTGGCAGCACGTCATTGAGCTGGAGGAGGCAACAGCCGGGGGTCCCTTCTTGACCCTTCCTGCCTTTCTCTCATGACTTTTGGGTGTCCTTTGCTGTGGCTGAGGCTGAGACTGGGCAGTAGAGCACCTGGGGCATCTTCCCTTTGAGAACTGACCAGGGCTAGTGTCTTTGGGCTAACATGGGTCCTTGCTGCACCCTGGGAATAGCTGTATTTCCCAGCAGTCTCTTGTCTGGCTGTACCTTCTTCACAAATCCCTTGGACAACAAGCCAAGGCCTGAGACGTGGCTGAAGCTCCTAACCCCATGCTGGGTCCCTGAGGAGGGTGTGAGACCAGCCCTTAGGGAGAACAGCCCCATAACCCCTGTCCCTTGGCTCCCCACAGTCGTGCTTGTGGTGGTGTTCGGGATCTGCTGGGCGCCCTTCCACACCGACCGCCTCGTCTGGAGCTTCGTCTCCAACTGGACCAGCCACATGGTCTTCATGTTCCAGTACGTCCACATCATCTCGGGCGTCTTCTTCTACCTGAGCTCGGCAGCCAACCCCATCCTCTACAACCTGATGTCCACCCGCTTCCGGGAGATGTTCAAGGAGGTGATGTGTCCCCCTGGCCGCCGTGCCCCCGGCTCCCGGAAATACTCACCCAGCATCACCCGTGCCACCACGCGCAGCACTGAGTGCGAGCACATCCCCGGCGCCAACGGCCTGCCCCTCTCCGACGCCGAGGAGTTCGAGATGGAGGAGGTGGAGCCGGGTGAGGCTGGCGCCCGTAAAACATCCCTCTGCTGAAGGCTGGGAGGACACGGAGGGACCAGACCCGGCTTTGCCCATCACCAGCATCCGCCCCCCGTTGGCACCACCGTGGCTGGGCAGAGGGAGGACAGGGACAAGTGGGAGCCATGGAGAGCCCCTGTCTCTCCATGACATCTCGCTGGGATATGACGACTGCTGGGCTGTTCTCATTGGCACAGTGCTGCTGGCTCTGCCTTGCTGGTTACTTTGCACCCTCTGCTCTGGGCACTGCCAAGGGTGGGCAGCTCTCATGACACTGGGCTACTGCCTCCCTCACCAGGGATTTGCCAGCAATGTCCCCAAAATACCCGAGCATCTCCTGCCCCAGCAGAATGAGCAGGGGTGTCCTGCACCCTGCGCTGTTTGGGGACATCATCCTGGATTGGCTCCCAAGGGGGCACTTGCATCCAGACTGCTGGACTGGGAGAGGTGCACACCCGATGAAGCTGGGCGGGCAAGGGGAAGACTTTTGGGTGCTTTCTTCCCTCAGTATCACTGGTGTGATTTTCTTGCATGTCCTTTTGGCTCTGCTGCACACAAGGAACATGTAGATTTTGGCTATAAAGCACAGGCCGCTCCTGCCTCTTGGTGTCCAGCATCAGGGGTGGTTTGTACCTCATTTCACCCAGCTCAGCAGCGCCACAGATCCCATCCTGCGCCTCCTCACACCCCGCCAAGCGCGGGAGCTGCGGCTGGGGACGCTGCGTGGTGCTGGCTCCCTCTTCCTCACCAAGCGCAGCAGGGAGCCTCCTCCATCTCCGGTGTGCACGAGCTCATCAGCGCTTGAGAATTAAACATCAAATTCCTTCCCGTGATCTGTGCTCTGATTGCGTCCCCAGGGATTCTGCTCTCCTCCCCATGCAGCACTGAACCTGGATGATCTTCGGGGGATGTAAGGGCCCATGGGAAGGGGCAAGCTGGGAGAGCTGGTGACATCCCTGCTCCCATGCCCTGTGCCACGCGCTGAACAGGAGCCCCCAGCGCTTTGTGTCAGCCCTTGGCTGCTGCACAGGGCAGCGTGGCTCGTGTCCATGCTCTGGCCAGCGCCTCCAGAGCACTGTGATCAATCCCAGGCTTGGGAAATGTCACGAAAATGCCACAGAGGGTGGGCTGGCTGGTGGCGCTCCCTCCGCTGGCAGAGCCCATCGATCTGCTGCCAGGGATCGATGCCGCTGCTTCCCCGGCCCTCCTGCAGCACCGGCTGCTCCGGCTCCCAAATGCCCCCCCAGGGGCTGTCAGAGCAGCCGAGCTGTCATCTCCTGTGACTTTTCCCATCCCAACTGCCCTCTGATCAGCTCGGAGATGCTTCAAGTAGCAGCTTGCATGTGTCATAGGGGCTCTCATGGGATCTTGAGCAGAAAAAGCAGAGAAAAGGCCAAGCACAGAGTTGTTGAGAGTCCTGCTGATGCTCCTCTGAGCACAGCCCGCTCCCGCCTTGAGCTCCTCTTCCTCCCGGAGCACCTCAGCCCCCAGAGCAGGGTCTGCCGTGGGCAAAGCCCTTCCCTGCGCGGCCTCTTTGCGCCGCGGTGCTTTGCCCTCGCACCGGAGGATATGAACACGGCACAGTGCATCAATACAGATCTGGTTCCTTCTCTCCTCCCGTCCCATCGCTCACCATCCCGATGAGGGGCCGGAGCCCTGGCAGCAATGCGAGGCCGGGCTTTCCTGAGCCTACATCCCCTCCTCTTGCTCATAGGGGCTGCCAAGGGTGAGGGTGACTGATGCCTCCTTGATGGCTCTTATTGCCCCATTTCATTTCGCACAGACACTATCCCAGCTGCAAACCTCGAGGGAATGGCTTTTCAATAGGCAGTCGATAGTGTTTTATTATGCAACAACAGCTGCCTGCGTAAAGCTGTATGGGCTGTAACACCGTGAACCAGGAGGTAACGTCTGCCCACGAGCCGCGGGGATGTGCAAATTTAAGGCTGTGGCTGCAGAGGGGAGGATGCCAGCTCCTTTGAGCTCCAAAATCCCCCAGCTCCCTATCCAGACCCTGACCTGGCATCCTGATCTTGGGCTGTGTGTGTATAAAGGGGTCCCAAGTGTCCAGAACTCTTCAATGGCTTCAGGGACCTCTTCAAGGAGGTGGGACCGAGCAGACCTGTCTGCTGCGGGAACCAGGCAGGAGTAGGCTTGGAAAAGGTGGGAGACACCTACCTATTAATC
The DNA here is from genome assembly GCA_034781795.1 of Crypturellus tataupa. Lineage (NCBI taxonomy): Eukaryota > Metazoa > Chordata > Aves > Tinamiformes > Tinamidae > Crypturellus > Crypturellus tataupa. The sequence continues at coordinate 11,198,903 of JAWLRI010000640.1, forward strand.
CCAGGAAATAAAACTGAGTTATCTCCAGGCTGGGAAGTACCCAACAGTGGGTTATTTCTCCATGCTCTCTCCCTGCAGGGAAGCGGGTTACAGAGGCAGTGAATTTGCAAAGGTCTCAGGACAGCAACTCCCTGGGCAGGAACGAGTGGGCAAAGGGCAGCAGCAAGGCGCCAGCCAGGGCCACATTTCCCTGCTGTGTTTTCTCCTTGTGCTCAAGCATCCTTTGGACACAGCTCTGAGCACTGCAGAGTATTTTGCACTTAGCTGTCTCCCTTATCCTGAGATATTCCTGAGAGAGTTGTGGGCGCCTCTATTTTTCTCTCTCCTTGGTGTGCTGTGGCCCTGACAAGTCTCGCAGGGCAGGCAACATCCCGGCCCCACGTTCCTCCAGCAAATGCGGAGTTATTCGCTCCCAGAGGACATGAGCAGCCTCGGCTGTGCGATCCGCAGGACAGCAGAGATCACAGAGCTGCCCAGCAGCCACCAGGGAGCCACGAGGCACCGGCCGGCGCTGACAGCATCATGTGCACCCGGGTGTCCCTCTGTCCCGCTGCCAAAGCACGAGGGCCTCCAGGGAGCAAAAGACTTCGAGGGAAAGATAACAAGGCCAGGAGTCCCACAGGTCGCAGGAAAGGGCTGGCGAGAGGCTGCTGGGCAGGTCCGGAGCTCAACCAGCTGCCCCAGGCCCCAAGATGCCTCCAGGGCTACATGCCGGGAGTGGAGATGCTTACAGACCTCCCATGGAAAGGGAAAAGCTGCAGCAATATTATCTGCTTGCTCATGGTGAACAGGGGCAGGCAGGACTTTATGGACCAAAAGACCGAACTGCTGCTTTTTCAGAGGCCGCGGCAGGGATAGGAGCAGGATGGGCTGCACAGAGTGTAGAGACTGGGTAGTTTTGCACTTCCCAAACGCTGTTGCTGGTTTTGGGAAGGCTTAGGCGTGGATGCTACCGTTCCCCATCTTGAAGCAATGCTGAGCTGGTGGCTAAGAGGGGCACCAAAGTAGTTTGGGATGGGGAGAACGAGATATTCCAGGGAAGGCACCGACCCATCCAGGATGGGGCTGGTGCATCCCACATGGAGACCAACTGCACAGGCAGAAACACCGGATCCCCCTGCAATACCCCAAAGCCCCAGAGAGGAGCAGTCAGGTGGCCAGGGCCACGGGGAGGAGGGACCCTCTTCATTCCCCCGCGCTTGCAAGGGGCTTCAGGGCACTGGAGGTGATCTGATCCCACAGGAGAGGAAACCCAGATGCTTATCCTTGCCAGGAAAAGAGATGGCTTTTTTTTTCATGCCTCGGCCTCATTTTCCAGCAGTTGGTTTAGGAAAAAAAAAAAAAAGGAAAACAAACAAATAAGCAACAAAGAAAGCCAAAGTTTGGGACTTTTGGCTGCCTCATTGCCTTCTCCTCTTCCTGATCATGCAGATCACAGGGAGAAAAAACACTTGCCTGGGACTGACAGGAGCCGAACGCCTGGAGCGCAGAGGCGGAGCAGAGGAGATCCCGGTCTATAAATCCATCCAAGGTCGCACCGTAAATCATCGAGCTCCCCTGGCGGGGCAGTCTCCTCCCGGCCTCTGTGCCCCCACGAGGCATTTCCAGGCACCCAGACCTTGCGCCCTGCACCACGGTGCTCGGTGCCGGTGCCAGCCCCAGCAAATGCCCATCCCTTGTCCCCTCCAGCCCATCCATGCATGCCCATCCCGCTCTCCGGAGCCTCCTCCACCTCCCTCCGAGCAGCTCGGGACGCTGCTTTCCCTCCCCGCACTGCCAAACACTGCGAATGATACAGTATCCACGGAGCTTCCAATAAGAAGATTTATCACCTTAGCATTGGGATTAAGAAGCAATCAATCTGCGAGGCTGTCCCAGCCTTGTAAGGATTTTTTTTTGCTGTGGTTGTTTGCTACAGGCATCTTATTTCTTTTTTTTCCCCTACGTGGAGCCAAACTGAGTTTCCCTGTGATTGTCTTGTGTATTCGGAGCAGTGATAGATGGCTCCAGAGGAGGCCAGCAGCATCTCCACTGCCTCTCCTCGAAGGACAGTGGAAAGGCTCTTTTTTTTTGCTTCCTTTCCACAGTTACAAGGGGTTTGGGTCACTTCAGGGTGCCCGAGCTGCTGCCTTGCCCTCTGTAGCCGAACCTTCACACCTGCGCAGATGATTGCATGTGTACGGAGATGGGGGCGATGTGCTTGATTCCAGATTTGCACTAGGGTTTAGGCTGTGTTCTGTCTTTTTAGACACATTGCAACCATTCCTCCCACTCCAGGATATTAGCAGAGCATCCCCTAGTGCTTCTAGGTTCTTCTGGCGGGCGGCACGCAGGCAGCCAGGGGAAGAAACAGGCAGATACCAGAAATATGTTTAGGATTTGATGCTGAGACACCAATGAAACTCAATGTTTTGAGTCATGTTGGGTGACTTAGGAAGCTTGAGCCCACCAGGTCTTTTCCGGCTTGATTCTTTGGGGTCCTGCAAGTGAGTTCGGTGGGTTGCAGGTGACCAGGACCCCTTGCCCAACGATGGATGTCGTGAGCCTTGGGAGAGGGGCCAGTGCTGCCCAACCAGGGGCTGTCACCCTCCGCATGGCAGTGATGGGCAGGGACGGCCTCAAGGGACACTGGACACCGCAGCAGATATGACCTGTTGAAAGACCCAACCGTGACGGGTAAAAAACAACAGACTCTCTGGTCACCCTCTGTCTTTTGCAGCTGTGACATGAGGACTTAAGTTTGGTTAATGAAGATGACAGCAGCAGCATTAGCAGAGCCGCAGGGCACTTCCTTTGGTCCACGGGGATACTTTGATTAAGCAATGAAAGTGACACTTAATTAGCGCAGTGCCAAAGGGATTAAGCGCTGGCAGGGTGATCGAGCACCATGACGAGCGGGGCTCCTTCTCCACCAGCTGTGGGTGCTGGTGGGACCCAGGGCAGCTGTGTCGGCCCCTCTGTCCCCCAAACGTGCTGGGTCCCTGTGCGGGAGGCGGGTGCAAGTGGCGGCTCCGGAGGGCGGCCAGGAGGGACATAGTCTCTTCGCAAAGTGCAGCCCCACAGCACAGGCTCGGACAGGAGCCCTAAACGAGGGCCGAGGGGGCAGTGCCAAGCACCGTCTCCAGCAAACACTAGTGCAGAAGGTCTCATTTCACAGTACCTGGGCTAATGCTCCCCAAAACGAGCTCAAAATGAAAACAGATCAAAACCGGAGGCTTGGAAACCGCGCTCAAGGCTAGACCCCAGCTGTCCCTGTTGTAACGTTATTACAGTGGCAGACTTTAATTACCGGGGTTTTATTGTTCTTTGTGTTTATCACAGCAGCCGGGGAGTTTGTCTTCTCAGCTCTGAACTATTTAATGCGCCGCATTGGCAAAAGCTGCTGGAAAATCATCTGGAGGCAGACTGGATCTTTTTTGTTATCTTTGCTAAGCAGGTAGCCATCATCTCACATCAGCACGATGCTGGAACCAAGGCTGAGACACCCCTGCAGCTCACACTGCTGCAGTCCCTGGGCACAAAATCTTCCTCTCCTGCTCCCCCCTCCCAGGCAAATCAAGCCCTGCAACACTTAGGTTACTTTAATTTGTTTTAATTTCTCATGCCCAGTGCAGAACAGCTGGGTCTAATTCACTGCTGCAGTCACCAGCAACAAATCAAGTTAATGACAAAGGCATCACCGAAATTTAGGAGACTAATCAAGCCCTCCCAGCACATTAATAAGTAATATGGGAGAGTCCCCATAGTGGCTCCCTTGGGGTTTATGACAACAGAAGGATTTGTACCATTCTGGTGCTCACAGCTGAGCTATCCTCATCCAGCCCTGCTCCCAGAGAAACTGAGGCCCCACAGTGCTACAGGTACCAAGGGAAGCAGGCAGGGTAAGGCAGGGGGTCTGAACTCAGTGCCCCACATCCTTCCTGCAGGTGAGAGTGAAAGCTGGGAGTCCTGCAGCTCTTTTCTTCATGATCCCTTTAGTATTCCTGGCCTCAGGTTGCGTTTCCCTGGGAGCTGTCTCTTGCTGGCACTGCAGTCCCTGCATTGCTTTTCTGCCCCTGTGCGTCCGAGTCCTCCAGGCCTCCTTGTTTAAGAGCGATTGTGTTCGTCCTGGTGCTTTTAGCTGATTTCTGCTCTGCTTGGAGGGAGATCCATGTCTCTCTCCAGTTCTTCAGTTGTCCTGGCTAATCCAGGACCCAGCTCCAGAAGTCTCCAAGAAGGCTGATTTAAACAACCAGCTGGCACAGATGGAAAAGCAAATGCTTCACGCTGGCTGAGCTGGGTTTGGTTTCCGTCTTTCCAAGATGGTCCCGGCTTGCAGGCGGCAGCCCATCTGGCAGAGTGGGAAGCATGAGGGCAGAAGGACCTGGGAGAGGCACCAGGAATGCAGGTGTCCCCAGGGGGGTTGCTTGGCTTGGAGCAAGTGCTGTTTCAATATCTGGTCCAAGGAGGACCATGCGCGGGTGCGGGTCTTTCACATTGACAATATTCCTACCAGTTTTGCCCTTGGTGGATGAGTTAAATATATTGGCGAAGGAAGAGATTAAAATATAGTAGATTTGAATAATGTGGCTGCAAATCATCTGTTTGTATTCCTTTGGGACTGCTCAGTGCAGAAATCAAACTATTCTAGGGCCCTTTCCCCTGGAATGGGGACTTGTGCATTCTTAGCTGATCCTTCCTGTGTGGAGGTAGCGGGAGATGGGTAAGTGTAGCCTTAGTCCAGAAACTGCTGGTTTCTCCAGGAAACCACCGCTCCTCGGAGCTCAGGTTTGTCTGAAGTGTCAGTCACGAGCTTTTGTCTGCTCCCCGGCTGGGGACACCAGCCGCAGTGAGGTCTCTGCTTGCTCTTCTCGTGCAGCTCAGGCTCCTGGTCTAACACCACGATGGCTCCTGGAGCCGCCCTTGCCCAAGGGATGCTCCTTGTCCCTGCTTTGCCGGGGATGGAGCTGCCACACGGCTCCAGTGTCTGCTGCAGGGAGAGCCCCGTTCCCGCTTCCGCCTCCTGCTCCTCTGCCGGCAGCGCGTTCGGTCCTGCCTGGCTGCAGCAGGCGAGTCCGGGCTCGACCCGGCACCGACGCTGGGGTGACTCATCCTTCTCCAAATGCCGGTGCACAGTGAGCACCGCTGCTCCACGGTGCACCTGGGACACAGGAATGTTTTGGCTGCTTCCCGGCCTGAAGCGTGGGAGCGGAGTGGGGGACACCCAGCTGGAGCAGCACGCTGTCCTTGCCTGCAAAGCCTCGTCAGGGAAGGCGCTTGGCTCTTAAGAGCTTCAAAAAACCTTTAGCAGGGCTTTTAAAATGTTTATGCTATTTTTCATCAAGATCCCAGTGAAAGTGGCAGCCCCAGTTAATCTGGGGCCAAGCTCCCGCCTGCTGAGCATCCGGAGGAGAAAGTTAAATCCTGGGTGAAAGCAAAGGCTGCCTGGGAGGACGGAGAGGGGAGGGAGAGCTTGAGGGCAGGGAGCAGAGGCAGGAGCCAAACCCAGGCCGTCAGCATTGGAAATGAATGAGTCAGGCATGCGTCAAGGCTGGGAAACAAGATGGAACAATTTTCTGAGCATCTTTTTTTGCAGAAACACTGGACACCGCTGTGAGCTCAGAGGAGGATGTGGTGGCAGAGGCCACCTCCGCATGGGGCAGGTCTCTCCTCAGGACCTCTCCCAATCTGCCCCCTCTAGGCACTGGCCAGCGACCCTAGCCTGTCCCTGTCCCTGCACAGGGACATCCCTGGACAGGCTGCTGGAGGCAGGAGCAGCCTCCAAGCCTCTTCCCAAAGAGCTGCAGGCACCTTCTACTGCCTCCCAGGGAGTGCAGAGGAAGATCATTCCCTTGGACCTCTTTCTAATCTTTTCTTCATTTGCTTTTTCTTCTAAGATGCTGTAAAGAAATACACTTTATATGTGACTTGGTTTCCAGCCATGAATCCAATCTTTGGCAGACATATAACGTCATGAAGCTAAATCGGGCAATATACAGAGCTAGAAGGTTAATTATCCAGCTCAGAAAAACTTATTTACTTTCCAAGTGTTGGTGCACCTAGGGAGCTCGTGAACCTGCTCTCCTGGATAAGACCAAGTGGCAACTAGATGTAGATGATATTAATGAACCTTTTATTGGACAGAGACAACATGGATGGAAACAGCATCTCAGAGGCTTTGGGGACTGCTCTGCTCTCTCCCCAGGGCAGCTGCAGTTGATTTAAGGCAAGGGGGTTGCTGTGCCCAATGCCAGCTGGCTGGTGCAGCCCGTGTCCGCTGGCCCTCCAGGCTGCCTCGGGCTTTGTGTTCAGGTCAAACGTTTCTTCCTGAACCCAAGCAACTTCTTTCGAGAAGATATGACACCAAACCTGGCAATTTTTCACCTTGAGGAGGTGATGCTCTCCAAGGACGCCCTGGCTGGAGCAAAGACTCCCGGACAGCTTTGGGTTCAGGGTAGGAAGGGGCTGTAGATCTGTCGTCCTGTGCCAGGGACTTGAACCGCTGGGTTCCTTCCTCTGCTTCAGCATCACCCTGATGACTTCCCATCTGTAAAACAGGTCTGGCCGTGCTGCCCTGGCACCTGATCATAAAATGACTGCTTGCCTGAGGTCTGTACCCCCACTGCTAGCAGCATCCCAGGTAGGAGGGTACTCGGAGCCCGGGTCTCCTGTCTCCTGGTGCCACAGCCTGACCTTCCCCATCAGGAAGGTTTCCCTGGACACCCGCCTCCTGCAGCCCTGGGCTCCTACTATCTGGCAGGAGTTTCAGTTTCTGCAGGTCAGCAGGCCATTAATTCCCATCCAAATGCTTTTTGCTGCGAGCTCATTCCATGTAGCTGGTGATCCCACGGAGCAGCTCGTGCCCCTTCCTTACCATGTTATAAGTGATTATTAGTGCATTAGTGTTGGGCTGCTGAACTGTAATGTCTTTATAGTCGATAGCATTAAGCATTTAATTACCCAGCGGGGTGAATCGATGTGGTGCTTTGTTTGCTCTGCAATTAAAAACAAGCAGGAGGGATGCAGGGTAATTTTCAGTGTCCGTTTAACTTCCTCTGTCACTTGGGTCTCCTGAGATGAGCTGATAGTTTGTGAGCGATGGGAGGGAAAGGGCTTTTCCCAAGGAAAGCCTCCCTCTCAGGACGCAGGAGTGGTGGCAATGCCCTTACTTGGCTTAATGGGACTCACCAGGGTGGTGAGCTGGCTTCAAGCCTGACAACACTGATCAGAGCAAAACTGTTGTGCGGGGTCTTTTATAAGAGCTGCTGAAAACGGGGGAGGGAGGGGGAAGTTTGAAAGTGAAGCTTTTAATTCCCACTGGGGGAATTTCCATGTCGAGAGCTGATAAATGAAACAACCAACACTGGGGTGCTCTGAGCAGCTCTGGGTCCAGCTGCTCCCACCTGAGGACTTTCTGTGCAAGCCCTGAACTCCTCAGGACTGCCAGCCCCTTCCTCTGCATTGCTTGGAAAACAATGCTTGGAAAACTGCTTGGAAAGCAGTTTAGCACCCAGGTTTCTGCAGACCTCATGCACATCTCTCAGATGAGGCCTTTGGGGCATTTTTTAACAAGACAGCACAGCTGGGCAGCTTCCAGGGAAAACGGAAGAGCGCTTCCCACTGAGATAAAGAAGCTGTCCCAACCCCAGGCTGTTATCTAGGCTGGACTGGACCTGGCTCTGCTGCCAAAGCAGTTTGTTGCCTGAGACCTGCCAGCTTCCCGCAGCGGGGAAATGCCGGAGGATCCAACTGGTGAGGCCAGCGTTCATCAAACGGGGAAGTCGCCCGTGCATCCGCGTGTCTGCACATGCCCCATAAAACAGGCAATGGGGGGAGACTCCTGCCTTCCTAATCTGAGACTGAGCCAAGTTTGAGTCTTTACTCTGAGAAGGAATATACGTATGTATATATGTATATCTCTTCCTTTGAGCTCGAGTCGCTCTGACCTGTTCCAATGGAGTGTCTGCCTGCGGCTGGCCCCGTGCCTGGGAGCTGGCGTGGATGCGAGGACAGCCGAGTGCCAGAGGAGTCCGTGAGCAGTGGGAGCTTCCAGCAGGTAAAGGTGAGTCAGCAGAGGCGAAGCCACGGGGCGGGCGCTGCTCTGTCGGCCTTTGCCCAAGGGCAGCTTCACAGAGGTTTTACTCCAAAGTGGCCTCCTTGTTGCAGTCTGGATGAACCCAACGTCTCCAGCATCCAGCCTGCAGAGCAGCCGTGGGTTTTTGCAGCGGATGCAAGTGCTTTGGAGCTGCTCCCCTGGGGCAGGAGGTGCGCGTGCAATAGAGCGGTGCGTAGCCTGTGAAAAGCAGGGGCTTTTCCAGGCAAACCACGCTTGGGCTTCACGTTTTGTGCAGTTCCTCCTTTGCAGGTTGCTGTTGCAAGTGACAAGGTAGCTCATCTGAACTTCTCAACGTGAGCCGCGCTCGAGCTGCAAACCCACCCAGGGATCCACGATTCCTCTGGCTCCTCTTCCCTACAGTCCCAGGCCAAAGGAAAGGGCTTTCTGTGATGCCCGGAAAGGCTGGGCTGGCATCAGTGCACTCAGCAGCTGCTGCAATTCTTCCACAGGTTGATTCCCTCTTAGATTATAAAAGCACTTGCACGTGCTGACTCCTTCCCTGCTTCCAGCTCATGTTTTTTCTCTGTGCTCCAAGAGAGAAGAGGAAGCTCCCAAGCTCCCTCCCTCCATCCTAATTATCCCATTGCTTCTGTGGTGAGCTATGGGCAGGGGGTGCTTGGGGAGGACCTGCACTAAAATGGGCCGTCCTGGGCAAATCAGACTCTTGCTGAAATAGCAAAACCCTTTTTCTGGGCACAGTGCTGGGGGGATTGTGTGAGGTGATTCTGGGGGTGCTGGGGAGATGCATAAGAAATTCCTCAATGAGTCACCAGGTTTTTTTCTTGGTACACACAGTGTCACCCCATGGCGAGGGCAGGCGGGGAGCAGTGCCAGAGCAATTGCATGGGCCTCTCTCAGGCCATCCTAACTCTGGTCCCCTCTCACCCTGGCCGTGGTCAGGGCCCAGCCTTGTCCTTGCTCCAGTCCCTCCAGCCACCAGTGAGGACCGAGGTGATGCCGTTTCGTGCCGTTATCACCCAGAAACCGAGCGGGCAGACACGGCCTTTTGTCACCATCTAGTGGAAATGCCCAGTCAGGCATGAGTGGCTGGGGACATTGGGGGACACTGCCCCCGTGGCGTCCCTATGGGGTGTCCTGGCTGGGTGCCAACCTTGCCCTGTGCAGGGGTAACCCAGCGCACACCAGCACCCACCCCTTCCCAGGATCCCTATTTGCACCCACTTGCCCAGCCCATCTGGACACCCCTTTCCAAGCTGTTTTCTGTCCTCAGGCTGGGCAGGGGGGTCACCAGGTAGCTCAGGGCTGCAGGACGTGGCTCTGGGGTGCTGTGCCTGCCCTGCTCGCTCGGGGCCCTCTGCACCCGCCATGTGCGATACCCTGCTGCTCCCAAGGCCAATCCTGCTGTGCTGCAATCCAGGCGTCCTAGGAAAGCCCTCCTGGGCTGCTCTTGGGTTCCTTTGGTGCTCTGGCTGCCAAAACCCATCCACCACTGCCTTTTCCATGAGGAAAAGCCCTTCTGCAGAAGGGACCTGGGGCCAGGCCTGGCTCTAGCAGCAATAAGGAAGGATCTCGTTGCACCACGGGCAGCAAGGAGCGAGCAATCCGCTCCTGCCTAGCACAGTGAGTATTCCTCAGGGGCCTGCCCGTCTGGGGAGAGCACCAAGGCACCCCGCGTCCCGGCAGGCAGCAATGGGTTTGTGCTACCGGCTCCTGCAGCCAGCCAGGCACTGCCCCCGAGTGGGGGCTTCTCAGCACTGGCTCTGCCTCCCTGGGGACCTCCTGCCTCCTCTGCTGGAGGAAGACAGGAGGGTGGCTGAGGGGGCAGATAAACTGTCCTCCCTTTCTTGCAGGTGGCACCGAGCGCCCCAGAGGCATCCCCTCCCAGCCCACATCCACCTGGGGCCTGTGGTGTTGTGGGGGGTTTTTTTTTTTTGTGTGTGTGTGTGTGTGTGTGTGTGTGTGTGTGTGTGTGTTTTTTTATTTTTTTTCTTCCTCCTTTAAATTCACCAAGGGCTTCTCTCAAGCAGGTGCTGGCGAGGGTGGAACCCTTGCACAGTCACAGGCAGGAGAGCCCAGGACCGTCCCCGTTTGCTGCGGCAGCCGTCAGGCAGCGTGGCCCAGGGGCTCAGCACTCGGGGCAGGGAAGGCCGTGCCGGGCAGGACGCGAAGCAGCACGACCAGGACCCTGCCCGGTAAGCGGGACTGCTCACAGCCCTGGGGGCAACGGCACCACCACGTTCACAGCCGCTGGGCTACGATGCCGTGGGAAGAGGGTGGATCTGTCCTCCTGCACCGGCCCTTAAGGAAGCGCCGCTTTCCCGCAACGCAGGGACTTTGCTCCCGGCAGCCGCACGGTCCTGCCTTTCCCACCGAGCTGCAGGTCACTTGCTGTGTCAAGCGCAGCCCTGTGAGCTCCCGGGCCCCTTGAACTCAAGAGCCTTTCAGGTTTAGCAGCTGAGGATAAGAGCCTGGGCATGAACCGAGACCCGAGCAAGTCAGGAGGGGGAGAAGCAAAAGGGGCGCAGGGGGAGAAGGGGAAAGAACAGCAGAAACTGCAAAGGGAATAACATCCCCCAGCCCCTTTTCTGTGGAAAAAAGCCGTTTTCAGGCCAGGTTTTAGCCCTGCAGCCGAGCGGTAGCTCCTGAAGGGCCCTGGCTACAACCCCCGGCCCAGGGACCCCTTTCGGCTCCCGGATCCCCCGACCTGGGACCCCCCCCGCCCCCGTTAGTTTCCCCTGGCTGCGGGGCCACCCCCGGGGCTCCCGCTGGCCCCGCGACCCCTCCGATCCCGGGACATCCGCGGCCTTGGGCGCCCCTCCTGGCCCCGGTTCCGGTTCCGCTCCGGCCCCCGCGCCCGGCCCGGCCGCCCCCCGCGCCG
>JAWLRI010000640.1:11210524-11257760 GCA_034781795.1 Crypturellus tataupa
GGGGCTACGGCGGCGCCGCGCGGCCACGTGGTGTCCCGGGGAGAGCGAGCACGTGGGAGCGCGGCCCGGAGCGCCCCGCGGCCACGTGCTCGGGGGTCCCCGTCAAAGCGGCCCCCCCGCCGCGGGCAGCGCCGCCTCCGACACCCGCCGTCTCTTTCAGACTCCCAAAAACCAGATGAAGCAGAAAAAAATGGCGCCTCCCCCCAAGAAGGTCGAGGAGAGCGAGGAGGAGGAGTCCTCCGAGCTGGACGAGAGCAGCGGGGAAGAGGTGAGGAGCCTGGAGTGCAACCGAGCCAGGGCAGGGGAGAGAAAACTGCGAGGGCTGGGGAGGCTTGTGGGGCCAGGAACGGTACCCGCTGCTTCATACATCCCTTAGCCTGAAGAATAACCATGACTTCTTAAGAGAAATGCAAGAAAAGCCAATAAACTGGTTGCTCTGTGTACTTCTAGAGCTTGAAAGGACTGCTTGGGTCTTACAGCTCCCTCTCATACTGATGAGCGATAAATAACACATTCAGAAGGACCTCAGCAACTCTATGCTCCTCCATTTTATGTCACAACTGAAAGAAGTGCTGTTTTTCTGTCACATGTAATTGCACAAAAGTAATGTATACTAAAAATTTGAGGCTATAACATCCTATCAAAAAATACAGATGTTGTTTCAGTAGTAGGAAATTAAAAGGTACTTGGCTGTTCCTGAAGCTGTCAAAGGCAAAACTGCTTTTAAGCTTTACTAAGCTAACAGTAATTTAACAAGTAAGCAACTAGGTTAAGTTCTTAGAAGGGCACTTGCTAGATCACAGTTACCATGTGTTTGCAAGGCTACCACGTTGAAGTAGCAATACCAAGGCGTAGATGCAAAGCTCTGCGGAAAAATATAGGCATCCAGAGAAAGCGTGTCATTTATTGGGTGTTTGGGGACAGCAGTCTCTTTGCTGAATTCTCTGTAGTGCTACATTACCAGGAATGTGGCTGCATAGCTCTCGCTGACTGTCAAGGCATAATGTCCCTTCAGTGTCACATTAAGTCTAAAATCCCTTCAAAGAAGCTGCATTTTGAAGGTTCTGCACTAACTTGATGTCTCTTTTAGATGGTTCCTCAGAAGAAACAACAGAAAGCAGCAGTTACACCAGCCAAGAAGGCTGCTACACCTGCCAAGAAGGCTGCTACCCCAGCAAAAAAGGCAATCACACCGGCCAAGAAGGCTGTGGCTACTCCTGCTAAGAAGGCTGTTGCTCCTTCACCTAAAAAGGCTGCTGTTGTAGCCAAAGGAGCAAAAAATGGAAAAAATGCCAAGAAGGAAGAGAGTGAGGAAGAAGATGAAGATGATGATGAAGATGAGGAAGATGATGAGGATGAGGAAGATGAGGAAGACGAGTCTGGTAAGCTACTTTTAGAGTGTGCGTCCATTTTAAAAGTTGACTACAATTAGTTCAGCCTGGTAGCTGGGTAAGTTAGCAACAGGCATGTTTTTGTGTTCAAGAATTTGATTATGAGAAGGTGAAGAGTTACTGAAGTTTGAGGCAGAATTTCTTGGACTCCACCTGTATTGTGCTGGGTTTGAAGCGTGTTCTAGTTTTCTTATTGTTCTCTGAACTTTTGTCTAACTGGATATTGGCAGAGTGCTTGGTTGAGTTTGAAGGTTGAGTGCTCTGAGTGAACACTTGCTGCTCTATCTTGCAGATGAGGAGGACGAGGTAGTACTGCCAGTGAAGCCTGCAGCCAAAAAGCCTGCAGCTGTACCAGCCAAAAAACCCGCAGCCGTGCCAGCGAAGCAAGAATCTGAGGATGAGGACGATGAAGATGATGATGATGAGGAAGATGATGGTGTGTAAAAGAGAAAGCTTGGTCTAACTCCTAAAACAACAATTTTAAACACTATAAAGATAAAAAAGTTCTCTTGATCATGTGAATTTATGCAGAGATGCGTGATTCAAAAGAATGCCTGAATCTTGAACGCACTCAAAATTTTATGCTGAACTCATTTCAGAGTCCGAAGATGAGGCCATGGACACAACACCTGTTCCAGTAAAGAAACCTACTCCAGCAAAGGCTACTCCAGCTAAAGCCAAGGCAGAGTCTGAAGATGAGGATGAAGAGGAGGAGGATGAAGACGAAGATGAAGAGGAGGATGATGAAGATGAAGAGGATGAGGAGGAAAGTGAGGATGAAAGTGAGTGTAAATGTTAGTTTTGGTCTTTGAAGTGGGAAATGAGTAGTTGCCATAATGACACAAAAAGGTATCATGTGCTGCACTCATGTGGTGATCCACCATAGAAGAGCTGTGGTTTGGGATTTTTTTTAGTTTGCTTTCTTTTGTACTTCGAATCCAGTTGTCATTTATCTTTTTTCCAACACAGAACCTGTCAAGGAAGCACCTGGAAAGAGGAAGAAAGAAATGGCGAATAAAAGTGCACCAGAGGCCAAGAAAAAGAAAACAGAAGGTAGGTTGGTGTAGGGTCATCAAAGGATGTCTGTAGTATTTGCAATTTTTTAAGTCATCTTTATCTTATACTGGGCTCTTGGGTGAGAAGAGACGTGGTAAGTGAAATGCATAGATGTTCAGTGCATCTTTTACCAGCACAAATGATGATTTTAAGGGACTTAATGCTGAAGCATGATGTTACTTTAAGCAGAAACTGATGTGCTAAAGCTGTCTACAGTTGCTTTCCAATTCATCTAGCTGCCCTAAAGAATCTCAAACACACTTCTTTTTTTATTTAAAGGATCTGCTTCAGCTTTCTCTCTCTTCATGAAAAATTTGACACCAACCAAGGATTTTGAAGAACTGAAGACTGCTATCAAGGAGTTTTTTGGCAAGAAGAATCTCCAAGTTACAGAAGTTAGAATTGGTTCCTCCAAGTAAGTTCCTTGAAATGCTGGGATGCTTGCATGTTCCTTTATAGAAGCTGGAAGCAGTGCAGGACATATGCAGTACTAACAGACTATAATGTTTGTCTGCACAACAGCCACTTTGGACAGCATATCCCAAAAAAGTAAAGCTACCACTGAACTACAGAGCTATTGCATTCTGTACAATTGCTTTGCTTTCCTGGGGCATTTAGCATTTACTTCATTAACAGTTGAATTTGACCAGGCCCTTTTGGGTTTATAGGTGTTCTGATAACTAGGGTAGATCAGACCAGGTAATAAATGTATTTCTCTTTCAGACGGTTTGGCTATGTAGACTTCTCATCTGCTGAAGATATGGATAAAGCTCTTCAGCTGAGCGGAAAGAAGCTCATGGGTTTGGAGATCAAACTGGAAAAAGCAAAGAGCAAGGAAAGCCTTAAAGAAAATAAGAAAGGTACAACACAATGCTGAATGCCTGTAGGCGTTAAGGAAGGAAGCTGTAATAATTAGTAGCTGTTAACACTTAGCTTAGGGCATGCCTGCGACTTGGGCTCTTTGACATAAACTTCTTCTGAGCAGTTTCTCTGTTGACATACAGATATGCCAGCTCTGACTGGAATGTCTGAAAAACATAATTTTAAGAAAGAACACATACTAGGAATGTGATGAAGAAACTGTCCTTAGCTATAGGAACTGCATCATGGCATGATGCTCTTGAGGAAGAGAAGTAGTGGTAGCCTATTTGCTTGTCATAATAATTGCCTTTTTAGCTTCTGAAATGCAAATTTCCCCTGTGTCTGTCTCTTGGTGATGAATTCACTGTTTTTCTTAACAAACCAATAGTATATGAGAGGATTTTAGGTAAATGATAGTATGAAACTAACTTTGTGCTTATTTTTCTTTGTATAGAGAGAGATGCTAGAACACTTTTTGTGAAGAATCTTCCCTACCGTGTAACTGAAGAAGAGATGAAAAATGTGTTTGAAAACGCACTAGAAGTCCGGCTAGTATTTAGCAAGGAGGGAACCAGCAAAGGGTATGTAGCTGAGAGGGCTGTTGGCCACTTGTTGCTTCTAAAACACTTTGTGTGTTCTGATAAACTCCTGTCTTTTACCTGTCTTGGGAAACCTCCAGGATTAGATGTGCCAGTTGAATGTGATGTGCCAGTGCCAGTTGAATGCACTTTCCTGTAAACCTGTTCATAAGCAAATGCCTCTCTTTTAGGAAGAATTATGTTTTATTTGTTTTTCCTGTGCTCTAGGATGGCCTATGTTGAATTTAAAACAGAAGCTGAAGCAGAGAAAGCTTTGGAGGAGAAGCAAGGCACAGAGGTTGATGGTCGTGCTATGGTTATTGACTACACTGGTGAGAAGAGCCAACAAGAAGGTCATAAAGGTATTTTTCTATATCTGTAATGAGCATGTGGATGACACATTTAATTTCGCTTGTTTTTAGAAGTTTGATAGGGATAGAACTACTTTGAAGCATTGTTAGAAAACTAAGGCAACAGTGAGGCACCTTTTGCCTGTTCTGTGCTCATGCCTTTCATGTCTGTGCTACATGGTTCCTTAACTGGAGGAGGAAAACTAGTCCAGGAGAATAAACCAATGCTGTTTAGCCTTCTGTGTGCGCAAGGGAGATGGGAAGGGCAACACTTATTTTTACTCCAGGGAGGGCCTTCTGCAGTAAGAAAGAAACCTGTCCCTTTCCATGCTTGCGCTACTAATAACCATGTTTCCTTCCTAGGAGGAGGAGATAGGGAGTCAAAGACCCTAATTGTAAACAACCTGTCATACTCTGCCTCAGAAGAGACTCTTCAAGAACTGTTCAAAAAGGCTACTGCTATCAGGATGCCACAGAACAACCAGGGCAGGCCTAAAGGGTATGTTTTGCATCTGTATCATGTCCTTCAGTTGGTATGACACTTTTTTTTTTTTTTTCTGTGCTCACAGCCTAACTGAAATCTTCCTCTTCAAATAGGTATGCATTTGTAGAATTTCCCACAGCTGAAGATGCCAAAGAGGCTTTAAATTCATGTAATAACACAGAAATTGAAGGCAGAGCAATCAGACTGGAATTCAGTTCACCAGCATGGCAGAAAGGGAACACGAATGCAAGAGGAGGTTTTAATCGTAAGTGTTTCTCCGTTTGATCACTTGGTCTTGAGACAACTGTGACTTGGGCTTAATCCATGCAAACGTAAGTTTGCTTGAAATCAGGGCTGGCATGCCTATGGAGTGGAAGAGTTGCTTTAAAAATGCCAGTGCTGGACATGATGATTGATTATCTGAAATGCTGATGAAACTATTTGCAAAGTTCTCTAGATAGTCAAGTGCTGATCCAGCAGACTTTTTTTGTCCTCTTAGTATCTATTTAAAAAAAAAAAAGAATTATTTTTCACAGTCCAGAGTTGATCTGTGAGGGTGTTTTTTCACTTAAGGCTCTAGTTGCAGTCTAAAGAAATTTTTGAACTTTTGAGGGAGAGTTAGCTGTTTTGACCTGCCTTTAAAACACAAATCCTTAACTGCACCATAAGCTATTCTGTCATGTAAGTTGGTAATAAATGATAGATTCTTTGCTCAGACTTTCCTTAAAAGGATTCTCTTTTCACAGAACAAAGCAAAACATTGTTTGTCAGAGGCCTTTCTGAGGATACAACAGAAGAGACCTTAAAAGAGTCATTTGAAGGCTCTGTAAGTGCTAGAATAGTCACAGACAGAGACACTGGATCATCTAAAGGGTATGTTAAACCTCATCTTTGCGGCTTTCTGTTATTTAATTCACTTTAGAGACACTCTGAACTACAATTAATGTTTATGCAGGTGATTCTCTGAAACCAGTAAAGTGCGTGGAAGTAGAAAACAAGCTTAAAAATTTGTTTTAGTGGATTGTGTGTGCTTGTCTTCTCTATGAGCTCCTTCCTGCCAACAAATCCATGGCAGCCTATGGATTCGCATGAGAAGAAGATTAACTGTTCAGTATTGGCAAACTCACACTGTGGCTCCATCAATTGTGTTTCGCCATTGCTGTTCAACAAGTAACATGTTCCTGATCACTGGTGTGATGATTGCAGAATTGCAATGGGATTACATAAGAGATTATTATCAAGCACTTGCAGGTGAACCTATGGTTTGTGGATCCTTTGGAAGCTGACTGTCTGTGTCTTGCTGCCTAGGTTTGGATTTGTGGACTTCAGCTCCCCAGAAGATGCCAAAGCAGCTAAAGAAGCCATGGAGGATGGAGAGATAGACGGAAACAAAGTGATCCTTGATTTTGCCAAGCCCAAGGGTGAATTTCAACGTGGCGGCGGCTTTGGTGGCGGATTTGGTGGTCGTGGCGGCAGAGGTGGCAGAGGAGGAAGAGGTGGATTTGGTGGCAGAGGAGGTGGCAGAGGAGGATTTGGAGGTAAGAAAATGCAGAAGCCTTTTCTTCCCGTGGGTATGATCAGGCTCAGGTCATGCTTGAGAATGTGTTGGTGTCCTGCAGGCCACGTGGTGTGAATTTATTTTGTCCTGTGCCAGAGTGAGTTTGGAAGGGCAGTGATGTCTGTTTAGGAATAATATGTAACTTGCTTCTCGCCCTGATTTTCTTTTTAGGCAGAGGAGGAGGTGGCTTCCGAGGTGGCAGAGGAGGAGGTGGAGATCACAAGCCCCAAGGAAAGAAGATAAAGTTTGAATAAACTTTTCTCCCTTTCCTTCCTCTTCTTCTGCTCTCTGAGACTATCTGAAAGGACTCCGGGGGTTTTTATTCTCCTTTTATCTTGGCGGAGCCTTCGGAGGACATTCCAAGATGCGAAGCAGTACTGTGAGCCACTTGGAAGAAACGATTTTCATTTCAAGGAAGAGATAGCAAGCCCTTTTGACTGCTTGCTTATTCAAACGAACTTTTTAAAAGAAATGAGTGATAGATATGTGGGAATTTACCCCTTGTCTGTGAGTTGTCTTGAATTTATAATGTTTTACCCATGTACAAAAATATTTTTTTTCCTATAAACTTCTGTAGCATTTTTTGCTGTAAAAATGCAGAATGTTTTATCATTTGTGCTTCAGCACCCTGTCTTGGACAGATTAAAGGACCTAAACTGGTTCGTGTTACTTGCGTCGCTAAACAAAGTAGGGCTGGGAGCCTTGGTCTGTGGGTCTTCACTCTCCAGGGTCTTCACTTTGATAGGCTTCAGGCCAAGCTTGACCAGGGCAGCCTCCTGTGTTAGGTGTAGTGCTTGAGCTTGTATCTGCTCAGGAGGCAGGGGAAGGGTCTAAGTCTTTTAGCACTAGCCTCAGGTACCCCATTTCTTGGAAGGGTCCTATCTGTCCTCTTACCCTTACCCTCTGCAATTCTGTATTTTTATCCTCCTGCCTTAAAAGTAAATTCTGTTCTCAGGCCAAGCTTGTGGGACTTCTATCCACCTTCTCTAAAGGCTTTAGCTCTTTCTTTTTAGCATCAGCGCTAGTGCCCCTTGAGTACCTCACTCCCTGTATGTTAAGCTGCCTGGCAGAGGCCTGGGCCGTAGCTGCCCCTCTCTCCCCCCAGAATTAGGCTGGGACAGGGCTGAAGAGGTTGAGGGCTCAGGGAGCTTCTCAGGGACAGTTGTGACCTGCTCCCCTGGAAGGGCAGGGCTGCTGCTGGGGTGGCTGTTACAAAAAGCCCTTTCTCTCTCCTTGAGGCAATGGTGCAGAAAAGTGTGTGAGAAATCCATCTCTAGCTGCCACCCTCTTGGTCAAGTTTCTGTGCTATTAAACACCTGGGCAGCTGCCAGTACCTTGCAGGCTCCTGCCCTCCCGTGGCCTGACTCCTGCCCCAGGGGCAGCGGCCCGTGACCCTAAGCCTCCACCGAGATCCTTACGAGTGTGACGGCTCCATCCCAGGGCTCTGGTGCAGGGTTGGGGAGGAATGAAGGGGACCACACAGGGGTCCTGGGGAGCTTGTGCAGTTGCATTCTCAAAATTGAGGCTCTGGCAGGTGGGAGAAGAGTCCTGCAGTGCTGGTGTTGCCAGATGAGCTACTCCTGCTCCTGCACTTGGAACTGCCGTTCGGCATCAGCCATTTTAGAGCCTGCGCTCCAGCCGCCGGCAAATGGTCGGAGCGCGGCGCGGCGCTAGGTGGCAGCCGCTGCCCGGGTCGCTGCTGTTGGGGCTCCGAGTGCTGCTCCCAGGCCTGTGGGAGAGGCGGGAGACAGAGCTGCACTTGGCCTTGGCCTTGCCAGCCCTCCTGCAAGGCTGCACCAAGGACGCTTGGCTGCTTAAAAGCCCCAGGATGGGGAGAGCAAACGGACGTGCCCCTGGATTTGGGGGATGTGAGTCCTGGCAGGGAGCCCAGCTGCTCCAGAGGGTGCCAGGCTCCGGGCAGGGTGTGTTTAGGGCAGCTCGAGCTGGGCAGGGAAAGGAGCCTCCCTCGGTGCCTGCCGCATCCCACACTGCTGGGCCAGGCGCTGCGTGCGCCCCGCGCCATCCCCATGGTCCTGCCCGGGACTACCTACCTGCCGCCGCCTCTACCTGCCGCATCTCTGGGACCCCAGACGGGTTCATGTCCCAGTGCTCGGTGTGATGGGGGACACTGCTCCAAGGCCACCCACAGCCTTGGGTGTCACATTCCCCATCCCGTGCCTCAGTTTCCCTGAGCAATGACCGAGGTGAGAGTTCGAGTTTTCCTCTCCCTTCCTCTTTTTCATTTTCTTTTGCTTTGTTTTGTTTTTGTTTTAACCTTTATTTAGAAACTAAAATATTCACCAAATCTACAAGGTTTCTCTGTCCAGGTCCCACCAGGTGAAAGCAGCAGGGGAAGGTTTGCATGCGCAGCCCGGCACTTGCTGCAGAGCTCCTGCCGTGCCCGGCAGACAGGAGCGGCACGAAGCCGCGTTTACTGTACCTGACAAAACCGACAGAGGCTTCGTTTTGGAAAACGCTCCTGAACACAAAGAAAGGTTGGGAAGGTGCCGAAAAGGCCACCGGGCTCAGCCCATCCACCCCACAGCCCGTCAGAGCACCCGGTGCTGAGGGCTCCTCTCTCCGTCCCCTTGGAATCCACAGCCAGTCGGAGCGGCTGGGGGCACTGACTGAGGAGCCGCGGGGCGGCCTGGCCTGGCCTTTTTTGGCCGGTTTGTGCCCTTTCTTGTTTGTTTTCCAACCTGGGGAACATGTAGGTGCGAGCAGCTGCAAACAGGCGCGTTTCCAAAACACGTTAAGAAAAGAAAAAAAAAAGAAAAAGAAAAGAAAGAAAAAGGCACTGCACAGGGGGACCTTTGAGGTAGTAATTT
Source organism: Crypturellus tataupa (assembly GCA_034781795.1). Classification (NCBI taxonomy): domain Eukaryota; kingdom Metazoa; phylum Chordata; class Aves; order Tinamiformes; family Tinamidae; genus Crypturellus; species Crypturellus tataupa. The sequence continues at coordinate 11,219,631 of JAWLRI010000640.1, forward strand.
TTTCCTTCAATGCCGGCACCAGAGAGAGTGAGAGAGGGAGAGCAGCAGGAGGGCACACGTACATGCACGCGGTCCCCGTGCGTGCCTGGGCAGGGGGCCGGGTATGTCCCCCATGCGCAGGAGGCCTCGGGGTGCAGCCCCAGCACCTGGGGGCGCCGCTCCCACAGCAGCTTTGGGCGCTTTGCTGCCAGGGATGGCCGCCGGGGACATCTCGCATGCCCCTTTGAGGAGGCGGAAAAGGGCAGCATCTCCCATTCCTCAGCTTGGTTCTTGGCCACATCCTCAAGGAGCAAATGCTGCAACCACCCGGAAAGGAGCAAAGGGGATGGGAACTCCCCAGGCCCTGCTCCACACAGCAGAGCAGCACCAGTGCTCCGGGGCGGCCCCGGCAGGACACCCTGGGCTGTTTCTGCTCCCCGCTTCAGCCAGCCCAGGCCAGCCCGGCTTGTCCCATCCCCTTACCTGCAAGGAAAGGAACAAATCCCTGAGGAATTTCGGCTGAGCACATTCCTCCCCGCACGGCAAGATGCCGCCAGCATAGGGGCCCGCTGTGCCAGACCCACACAGTCTGGCTTGCAAACCCGGACCCACAGGGCGCTGGTGCTGGGGGAGCTGCAGCCTCGAGGAGAGCCCCTTTCCCCCACCGTTAAAACCTTGTGTGGAGGAGAAACTGGCGCATTAACTACAATTCCCCATCACTTTAGAGCAGCAGGGGCTCACATGCTTGTAAACCGCTCAGCCCTCCGAGGAGCAGCTTCCCCAGGTAGCCAGAGGATCTCCAAATAACACCTGTGACGCATCCCTCCCGCGTCCCGTGTTGTTCTCCACGCTCCGGTGCGGGTAGTACCCGAGGTGGAGATCAAACCTCTCCTCCTGCACACTCTCTCTCTCTCTTTCTCTCTCTCTCTCTCTCTCCATTTTGTGCTAGATTTTTTTTTCCTCCTTCTTTTTCAGCAACCCCCAACCCAGCTGGAGATGAGCAAACCACATTACAGTACAGGAACAAACACTATCGCAACCCCCTGCCCGCGAGCGCAGGTTCCCTGCGCTCCTCATCCTGCTGCCCCCGCAGAGCTGTGCCGCGCGCCGGGGCTCACCCCTTCCCAGAGCAGGGCTCAGCCATCCCGGCCCCCTTCGGTCCCAGCTCCCCAGGGAGGCCGAGCTAAAGGATGTTGAGTTTTCTCGAGCATGTCAAGTTACTGTGGACCAAGTCCCACATTTGGAGCAAGTCTGGAGGCAGCAGTTTATGAACCACCAACATACTCCGGAAAAAACACGGCTCCTTGTTCATCTTGCTGTTCTTGTTCTTCACAATGCCAAAAGTTTTGAAGCCCTCGTGCCCAACGGGCGATACCTTGAGGACCTCCAAGCACATCCCTAAGAAGACATCGTCAATGGGGTACAACTCCAGCGTCTCCGAGGTCTTGTGCAACCTCTTGGCTAGGGAACCATCCATGATGAAGCCCCCACCCCCTGCATAGGGAGGGTAGTTGTTCTTGTTGTAGAGCGCGCTGGGGATGTAGTACTTGTTCTCCTTCTTCCGGATCGGCTTGGCCTTGTAGAGAACATCCCCCACAAAGAGGTCCTCTCCCTCTTTCTTGTCCTCTAGGAACTCCAGGATGTTGCTGGGACTCACAAACACGTCGTCGTCGCCTTTGAAGATGAAGCGGACGTTGTCGCAGTAGATGTTCAGCCACTTGAGGAAATGGACCTCTTTGAGGGTGAGGTTAAAGAAACTGTCCAGGAAATCCCACTGCAAGATGTCCCCATAGATGTGGTTCTCATAATCCAGCAGTTTCTGGTAGTTGGCTCTCTCCTCCTCCTTGGAGGCTGTACCCAGCAAGAAGAGCGTCCTGATTCTCTTTCCGTCCACCTCCTTCTCCTGGCCCCAGGTCCTCCGAATGGCCTCGCGGCGGTCGTGCTGCGTGATGATGGACTTGACGACTATCAGCAGGTAGACATCCCCGCTGCATTTCTCGGGGTGGTTGATCAGCATGGGGAAGTAGCGGCAGTGCCGATAGAGCAGGAACTGCTGGAAGTTGGGCTCCAGCCCTTTGAACCAGTCCACCTTGCTGAAGTTCTGGTTGGCCGAGCAGTTGGTAGTGGTGATATCCCAGGATTTTGAGTGCTTCTCTGCAACTCGCTCCTCCTCCATGGAAGCTTTCTCCTTCTTGCTCTTCCAGAAAGTACTGGTGATGGAGAAGGCGTTGTCTCTCTTCTGAGTTTTCAGGGGCTCGGGCAGGACTGGGTCTTTCTGCTGCTGGCCCTGCATGAACTGGCTGGGGGCCATTCCCTTCTGCAGCACTGTCACCGTGATCACCAGCAGGAAGGACAGGCAAACTGTTTTGTAGATGGTCTTCTTCCTAAAGAGACAACACAAGCGGATTAAGGAGGAGAAACCATGGGCTGCAACAGGCTTGTTTGCAAAAGCACCTTCTGGAGGGATCGTGGGATGCTCCTTGTCTGTGTCCCTTCACCTTTTGGTCCCACCACAGCTTTGTGGATGGTGCTGTAGGGCCCTCCCGTGTGCGCTCAGTGAAAATTTCAGTTTAGGACAAACACATACAAAAAAAGAACTATTTTCTCTACTGAAAACATTAGCTCTGAGGGACGGACAGGCTTCCTGTGACCCTGAGCTGTCCTCGCAGGCAGCACCAAGAAAGGAGGTCGAGAGCAGCACTAAATGGGCATCGGTGGGGCATCAATTTCCAAATATCCGACCAAGATAAAAACCTGCCATTTGAGATGCCCTTGAAGGGTCAATGGGGAGGAGACAAGAGCTGCACATCGTGCACACGTGAACTGGGGTTTCTGGGGGTGCAGCTGGGGGTGGGTTGCGTGACCCATTGAGCTGCTCTAGTGACCATCATGGATTTGCTTCCAAGGAGATCTCATTACCCTCATAGTTAAAAGCAAGGTGGGTTTTTGCCCTGCTGATGCCCCGTAGAGCAGAAGAGCAGCCTGCTCTGCCCATCGGCCTCCTGCTCAGGCCCCAGGCGCTGGCTCCCTCCCCGGCTCCTGCATCCGCACTAATTTCCTCCCTCCCGCCGCCTCAGGCCGTCTCCCCATGCAAATCCACACCAGGCAAAGCAGGAGCAGCTGCGGCTCTGCGTGCCGAGTGCGGCCCCGGGTCACCGAGCAGAGGAGCTCAGCCGAGCGGCCCCAGGCACCTGTGTCCCACCTGGAGCAGGGGGACATGTAGCTTCCCGTGTCCTCTTGGGGTTGCAGGAAATACAGAGTTAACAGGCTGGGCTGCAGTCTGAACAATTTAGCCCAAGTAACTTTCAAATGGCCAAAACATATATATATATATAGTTTATACATATACATATACAAGGATATAGCCTTCAAACTCGCATGGCCCTGGGGAGTGGGATGCAGCCAGCACCTGCTTGCAGCTTTGGGGCTTTGCCCAAAGCTGGTCTTTTCCTTTGGATCAGGCTGCAGAACCCCAAGAGACGGGGCAGAAGAGCCACCCGCGGCACCAACAAGAGCCCCTCGTGTGTGAGTTTTTGGGCAGGAAGGTTGGTTTTTCCCACCATTTTTCTTTCTCCTGGAGCACTCTGAGAAATGGGAGTTGGTTAGAACCGATGGCTGCTGAGACCAATGGCTGCTGAATTAAAAAAGGCTTCACAGAGGAGACAAGAGCCTTGGTCAGTTGGCCCTGCAATCTGGGATACCCTGGAGCTGCCCCTGAGGGCAGGGACTGGGTCGCACTCAGCCACGATGACCCGAAGTGCCGGAGCCCCAAACCAGAGGGAGCAGGAGCTCCGGGCACTGCAGCCTCCCGGGCACAAAGACCTTTCTGAAAGTCACAAATTTACGTGGGAAAAACATGCTCGCCAGCATGGAAATAAGCAACTAAAGGTGAACGGCTGGATATTCTCTGGAGGGTTTTATATGCGGCCACTCAGTTGAGACTGATGAAGGAGCCGTCCCGATCCGATCTCGCCCTTCCCTTTAACCCCCTCGGGGCTGCACCTGGTCCCTGGGGCCACCACATGGAGCCCGGTCAGGCCAAGCACCCCTGAGCAACCACCACTCTGGCCGAGACAGGAGACGCTGCCTGAGGAGACCCCAGGGGCCAGGGCTCTCCGGTTTCCATGTGGAGAGGGACGGAGCCGGAGTGGGATAGCCTGGATGTATCGGGGTGCCCTGGGGAGATGCCAGCCTTCCCGCAGCTCCAAGGGAAGAGGAGCCGGGTCTTCTCCCCACCCCACCGGGGACGTGGGGACCCTGAGCCACAAGCACGGGTGATTCCTGGGTACAGCCAGGGAGTTTGCAGGAATAACAGGCTAAGAGCAGCGGATCTCCTCTCGGATTGCGGGTCATTGTGGGCATCTCACGGCCAGACTCAGCACAGCTGGTGCTGAGAGCGCTTGGGGATGGGGTCCTAGCCCACTCCTGCCTCCTCTTCCCTCAGGAAAAGCTCGAACACCTCCCAGGGACAGTTGTGCCATGGCCGGTGCTGCCAAGGGCTGTTAATTATAACCCCCCATGCAGACAGTTTCCCTTTCGGGTGGTGATGCTGCGGGCAGAGTGGACCCAGGAGACACGGTCCCTCCAGTCCCAGTCCCGGGAGAGGCTCCCACCGGCTTCACATGGGCTCGGAACCCGCTTGGATTGGCCAGGACTGTCGGTGGACTCGGCTTTTCCCAGCCCCGCAGCTGGAACCGGCCGTGAAGCCGCGCGAACACAGAGCCCCCTCTGTGGCCGTGCCAAGGCTGGGGCGCGGGGTCGGTGTGGAGATGCAACCGCCGGAGGGAAAGCAGAGAAACCTCCCCCGGAGCAGCCCCAGCTGCGATGGGGCTGGAGCGAGTGCGGGCGCAGCCCCCGTGCAGCCCCCGTGCCCAGGGCGGCAGGGACCCCCCTCCCCGCACAGCTCGCGCTGGGGGTGACCGAGGAGCCTCCCCCGGCACAGGGGGCTCCGGCTGGCGGGAGCATCACCCCGGTGCCGGCACAGGCGCACGGGGAGCCACGGAGACCTCCTCATCCCCGAGCGCTGCAAAATCCCTTTTCCTCAGCCTGTGTCTGTGGACACTGGGGAGGAGGGAGACGGGTTGATGGGGACCCCCCCACCCCGTGGCTCCCTGCTTCAGGGCTGGGCATGGAGCAAAAGGCACCGCTGCCCCGGGATGCCGGGCAGGGGCGAGCGGCTCTCCCAGGCGCGCGGCCAGGAGGGCAGCAGGACCCTGTGCTCGGGCTAAAGCTGCCGGCAAAGCAGGACCTGGCGCGGGATGGACGTGGGGCTCGGGCTGGCGCCGCTTTCCCGGTCAACACTCACCACTGGAACATGCTGGGAGCTGGGACGGGCCGGCCGCGCTGCTCTGCCTGCCGGGACGTGCGGCGCCGCGCGATGGTCCTGCCCTGCGACCAGTGCACTTCACTCTGCCCTCTTCCTTTTCCTCTTTTTTTTTTTTTTTTTTCCCTTTTTCCCTTTTCCCTCCCCTCTCTCTCCGAGGTGGAGTCAAGAGGGATGGCACAAGCAGGTAGCGTTAACTCTTTGCCTTCCCCTCCACCCCCTGCTCCCAGCCTCGCCGGTGGGTGAAGGGACCCCCCACCAAGTGCTGCAGGGAAAGGGGGCACCAGGGTTTAGGGGTGTCCCCCAGCCCTTCCCGCAGGGGACCCCCTGCTGCTGGGACACCCCCTGGGAGCTGCTGATCGGGGGGTCCCACCAGGCAGCCCTTGGGGGGATCTTCTGAAACGAGGGGGCAACATGGGGTGTTTGGCCATGGCCACAGCTAATTGCAAAGTGATCCTGTTTGTGGGGAGGAGGATCCTGGTGCCCACCGGGACAGCAGTCCGGGATTTGGGATCTGATTCCTGGAAGAGGAATCTGGGGCTTTTCTGCACCACCACCCCCCAGAGCAAGTCATTTAACAGTGACAACCACCCCCAACATCACAACCCGCCCAAAAGAAAGAGTAAAAACCCTGTTTTGACCATGCATTGGGCTGCTACAATCCGGTTGTTGTCTCCGAGGCCCCAGCAGGAGCTGACTTCCTCGGAGAAATGCCCCCTCCACACCTCTCCCGGGATTCCCAGCTCATCCCAGACCCAAAGGCACCCGGACCCCCCTTGCCACAGGGATCCTGCCAGCACCACAGCACCCCCGGGCAGGGAGGGCAGCACCCGGGCACCTCCCGTGCCAGGGACCGGCTGCAGGGACATCCCAGGGTGCTGCTCGGTCGTGAGAGCAGTCCTGGTGTTTCTGACATCTCCCTTCTGTCACCTTCCCAACCCCGGGCTGCTCGCATCAGCCACGGAGCCGGTCTGGGAAGCTCGCGGGAAATCCTCCGGGATGTTTCCTTTCCTGCCCAGTAGTGATATCTCCAGGTGCTTCCCCACTGTTTCGCAGCTTGGGCAGATCTTGGGGTGCAAGGAGGGCTCGTCCTGCTCCTGCTCTCAGCAGCGGGATGATGGGTGCAAATGGGCCTGGGAGCTCAGGCCCTCTGCTAAGGTTTGTGCTGGGCAGGAGGCACCATCAGAGCAGCCCTTCACTTTGCAAAGAGGTGCAAAGGGACTAGCAAAACCCTCAGTGAGCAGCTGGGCAGGGATGCGGTCTCTCCACGTCCTGAATCTTCAGCACCCTGCAAGGTGCTGGCCACAGAGCAGCGGGCTGGGCCGACCCGCTCTATGAGGGAGCGAAGCGGTGGCTGCTGCAGGGAGAGGACCCATCGCTGCAGTGCCGCGAGCAGGAAGTTTTGCAAGTGATGCTGTCAGACGGCAGCAGCCGCGGCAGCTGCTTCCGCGCAGGAAAGCGGCCACCTCGCAGAGCGCCAGGGCTTCCCGGATGCTTCTGACCTGGTGCATCGGATTGTGGCTCAAATAACTCCTTCTCTGAAGCCAGGCCCCCTGCTCCTGCCTCCCCTGGGGCTCCCATGCTGCATGTGGGCCAAGCTGCTCCCGGCAAACAAGAAAGCAAAGGCCACTGTGGGGAGCTGCACTGTGTTGCGTGAGCCCCGTGCAAACCTCACGTGGTGCCAGTGGGACTTGGGCACTGGAGGCCGCTCCGGGCTTCGGAACACCCTGCTCAGAGCATGCGGACCCTGGAGCTGCAGCACCTGGAGGGGATGGAGGGTGCGGACAGCAGGGTGAGATGAGGCAGGTGCCTCCCAGGAGCGGGGCCTGTGCGCAGCTCTGGGTGCTGCAGCCCCTGTCTGTGCCCAGGACCGCAGCCCTTGGGGCAAACCTAGGCTAAAACACAGGCAGCGTCAGCGCTGGGGTCAGTAACGACAGAAACAGGCTCTGTCCTGGGCGCTTCTGCCACTGAGCTGAGCTTTCCATGGTGTTCTTCACATTCACTGCGCCATCAGATACGAATGTGTAGGACAAAACGAAGTCTTCAGGTCCATCCTTCTCCGGTTCACAGTGACACACGTCAGGAAGGCGACCCCAGCAGCCTCCTTGGGTGCTCGTGCTCCATGCAGGAGCCCTCCTCTCCCGCACTGCTGCTCCCAGCACATCGGTCATCGCCCCGGGCACCGGCTGAGCCCCGGGGGAGCTGGCAGGGACCCGAGCGCCGGGGCTCGCGCGTTATTGTTCATTGTGCCGGGAGCCGGCGTGGGGGGGGCACCACGAACCTCCCCGGGGCACTCCGAGTGGCTGCAGGCGCCCCCGCTCCCTGCCCGCATCCAATCCAGCCCCTTCCCGGCCGCCCCATCCCAGCGGGATTCGGGCAGCACCCGGGCACGGTCACCTGGACGAGCAACCTGGGGGGGACAAATTCCCCAGAGCAAGGGCCTGACCTGGCTACCAGGCATCATTTGGGGTAAAAAGAAAGGGAAAGGACCATGACAGGGTCCAAATGGTCCATTTAGATGTTGTCAGAGCAAACCACAAGGCGCTTTTTTTGTTTCAAGAAGATATTTTTAAATGAAATTTGAGCCTGAATTTAAATGCTAAAAAAGAAAGAACAAAGTAAGTTTTGGGGAGTTTTCTTTTTTACACGGGTTATGTAGTCCCAGAACACAGGCTCATGGCAGGTCGACCCAGCCAGTGCTTTCCCACTGATGTTTTGGGTTTTGTCTCCCTGGGAAAAACTGACCTGGTTTCTTTGTTAAGTTTTGCTATTTTCTGACTTTTTCAGCTCTGAAAGATTATACAAATTATACAAGTACAGCAGAAAGGTTCCCCTGCTCCCACAGCGCCTCCAGCCGCGCTGCCCTGGGCACCTCCCGGCTGCCCTCACCCAGGTGCTCGGACCAGCTCCCGGTCCGGGTGCCCCATGTGAGCGGGGGCCTCATCACCCTGCACCTCCCTTATCCCTGCTCAGCGCCACCTCCGCGCGCCCCGAGCAGCCCCCAGGGCTCAGCCTGGGCCGCGCTGTCCGAGCCTGGCGCTGCAGTGCCCGGTGGGGAGGAGATACCGGGAGCAGGATGGGGAAATTCCCCATCCCGAGGCCCCGAGATGGGCTCGGCGGGTGTTTAATTCAGCTGCTGGCCACCCCAGGCAGCAGGAGGCAGCTCAGGCCTGGCAGGTGCCGCGCTGGCACCCCGCGAGCTCCCGCAGCCAAGGGAGCCGCTGGCAGGGCGGGCTGGGGACCGAAGACGCGGCGCCATGCGCTCACCACGCTCTGCCTCTGGCCAACGCACAATATTTTCCAGCGGTTACGTCATTTAAGAAGCCACTCCGGCTTTTCCTCATTAAACGTGTGCCGTAAGACGGGAGCCGCGGGCGAGCGCCCCGAGGAAGCGGGGTTCCCTCCCGACGGCTGCTCCCGGGCACGGCGGGGACTGTCGCTCCCACGCACGGGTCCCACCTGTTGAGCCGAGCGGGCCTCGCTCGTCAGGATAAAGCACGCTCGGGTGCTGTGCAAACATCCTGGACGAGATAGCAGGGGGAGCTGCCTGTTCTCCTGATGCTTTGGCTTCTCCAGCGCCTTTTCCGATGCTGCCAGGGCTGCACCACCAGGTTGGGGACAGCTCAGGTGCCCCTGCTCCCTGCATGGCCATGCTAACACATTGCAGTGTAACACGGGGGCCAGGGCTGCTCCCTGCCTCAGCTTCCCTTTTGGGAACACATCCCTGCTGGCTTTTCCTCGGTGCCCCCTTCCCAACGTGGGGTCACTGTGCGGCAGGGACAGAGCCCCGGGTGTTCACATTCCAGGGCAGGGACTTTGCCCCTGGGACACCCGGCTCTCCTGGGGCTGCGCTGTAGCTTTAAAGGCAGCAGCTGGATGCAGCTGTGACTGCGAGTAACCCTCGCCGCACGCCTTACCCTGCGCTTTTATGCATTTTCCAGTGGTTCCAGAGCTGCTTGGCGGCAGCGCATGGAGGAAATGGGACTCACGCTGGCGGGCAGGGAAGGGAGGGGAAAGGGAAAACATTTCCCCTCCCCACGCGCAGGGTGAGCCCGACGCCACGGAGCCCGGCTAGAGCGGCAGCCCGTGAAAACCCGGCTCATGGGCCAAAACCTGACATGGGTCTGGAGAGCCTGGGAATGGCTGGGAATGGGCGGCTCTGGGCCCAGCAGCATCGCGAAGGCGCTCAGGTCCCTGGAAGTGCCGCTGCTCCGGGGCCGGCTGGGCCCCGAGCCCGGGAGCGGAGAGGCGACGTGTTTTCCATGGGGCAGGGGGGCGCCTGCAGCTTTGCTCCGAGCTGGATGGAAAGGGCGGCTCAGGAGTCACCTGAGCACCGCGGGCCGGCTGCCCGCACGGCCCCTCTCCAGCGCGGGTGGAAAAACACACAGGCCCAGCACAGCGCTGGGGGACCCCGCGTGCCGCCGGGTCCTCGCCCTGCAGAGCTCCCGCTGCCCGCGCTTGGCCGAACCGGAGGCACAAGGCGCACCAGACACCCCGGCCATCCACCCCCGAGGGATCATTCTCCATTGATCATCTCTGTTCCTGCTGCTTCCAAACACTTCATGCTTTGTGCCAAAATCTGGTCTCTCTTAGAGCCGCTGGGGGATCTGCCGTGACAGAGATCATCTAGAGATGGGTAAGGGCAGAGTGGTAAAAAGAGGGTGTTTAGAGCATGATATTTTCCACTGCTAAAATCTCCCTGGATTGGGGTAAAGCCACAGCAGAACTCCCGCTCCCTGGGAGCGGAGAGTGAAGGGCAGCGCCCCCCGCACACGGGTATCCCTCCATCCCCGCACGTGGAGCAGGGCACAGGCCTGTCCTGCGGGATGGCCTTGCTGGGAACAGCTCCCCGGATCGGCTCCGGGGGTGGCGGGCAGGGGCAGCGCGTGGCAGAGTTGGCCATGGCGCTTCGTGAGCCTGGGAGCGCTTCAGCCCTGCGGGAGCCTTGGGGAGAGCGGAGCAGCGGCACGGCACACCCAGGCGCATTCCTGAGGTTTGGTTTCCATGGTGGGACGTTCACCCGACAGTGAAGTCATGCTGTGGGCTGAGATGGCCACTGAGTTAATGCATGGATCCAGCGCCTTCCCTGATTCAATCAGGCCTTCTCTCCTCTCACACTAAAATTTCTGCTGGTGCTGCACTGACTCAGCTCCAGCACTTCGAGCAATAAGAGCCATGCTGGTCCAAGGAGGCTCCAGGCACCAGGGCAGGTTTAATCACCACCTCAAAGGGGAAAGATCTTGTCCCTTGGGGAAGAGCCAAGCTGGTGGCTCACGTGCATCCTTCCCACCCACTTTATCATCAAATTGTGCTGCCCAGAGCATCTACTTAACGGCTTCGACATTGTCCTCAGGCTGCTCCTGGTGGGGACAGGTCAGAAACATGACAGCAGCACTGTACGAAGTTGCTCCTACAGGACCAAAGCCTAGAAGATCTGCCCAACATTAGGAAGAGGCGAGGAAGAAAGGTAGGGAAAAGGTGGATGGAAAGCACATCGGCCACAGGGGCCCTGGGACAAGGGGGCAGCCACCCACGCTGGCAGCAGCAGCAGGACGCAGTGCCAACGCCAGGCCCCTGGCTGAGGGGTTGTCCCCAGGGACCAATGACACAGAGGTGTGGTGGCAGAACGGGCCCCAGGAGGTCAGCTAATGAGCTGATAAGATTATTCCCTGCCTCTCCAGTGATTTTCTGCAGGTCTGGAGGAACAGGCTGGGCTGCCCCAGGGCTCCAGTGAGATGAAGCCTTTGCTTCAGAGAGCTGAGCCCCTTTGCTCGGCTGTTCCAACCCTGTGCTTTTGGGCTGGGGTTATTCATGCTAGAAGGAAATGCCTTAGCATGGACCTTCAGCAAAGAGTGACCGCTTTGCAGTTCAGTCAGCTAAAACTCCATAAAAATGTAAATCCCCTTGGGACATATTTCCTTATTAATAACCACCTGAGTACTTTCCGCCCACACTTCCTTTTCGGTGTTCCCTGCCTCCTACCTGTCCCAACCCCCACATGCCACAGACCCAAGAATGCTGATAAGCAAAAAACCCAGGGGTTCTCTTCTCTTGTCACGAGCGGATGGTGCCTGTGCACACACCGGCTTCTCTCATGAGCACACGTTGCTCTGGGAAGGAGACCCCAGCGCCTCTGGGAGACAGATGGGAACCAGCCCTGCAGCAGGCATGTCAGGAGGAAGCTCTCCAGTTCTCCATGCTTGCATGGGGTCAAGAGGCTGAGGCCCCTAAGGCAGGGAACCTTGCTGGGTTTGCAGCTTAGGGTCAACAGCTTTGATTCCTCCATTCCCAAAGCTCTTGCTGTCACCCTCTGCTCCCTCCCTGCAAACTCCAGCCAGCTCCCGCCTCTCCTGCTCCCTGGTATCAGGGAGCGAAGCAGCAGCACAAACCCAATGTCCCGGGCAGGCGGGCCGAAGCCATGGCTGGGAGCTAACAGGCTTCCCAGGATGCAGCACACGCCACCCTGAGCATTTGTTGTTTCCAAATAGCAACTTCTTATCAAAACTTTCCACACCTAAATGAAGAATTAAATAAGACAAAGCCCAAACAAAACAACTTTTCATTTCCAGCCCAACACCACGCTTCGGCCCAGACCGCCCCATGCCTGTGCTTGGGCTTAACCGCAACACCCATCCTACTGTTCATATCACGAATGTCCAAACCCACGGGTCCGAGCTGGGATGCCACCAAGCTCCGTGCAGGGGCAGGTGCTAACCGCAGTGACCCCAGCTCCAGGAGAGGACAGGCCACCTCTGGGGCCTGCCCCAGCAGGCGAAGTCCCCAGGGCGATGTTGGGGACGTGCAAGCGGCTGGCAGGGCTGCTGGGAGCCTGCACGAGCATCAGCCAGAGCGGGAAGCGCGCGGCCAAAGCGAGTCTGACTTAGAGCCCAAGAAAAACAGCTGGTGCCGCAGTGCCTTCGCCGGACGGGCCCAGCATCAGCCCTGCAAGCCACTCGTCGGGGCGGCGAGGACCGACACGAACAGCTCCCTGCACCCTGCACCCCACAGTGCTCGGGGGGCTCTCCCAGCCCTTCCCCAAGCGCCTCTGAGCTTCACGTGCAGAGCGGTGATGGTTAAACAACCCACCCCAATGGCAGGCGGATCCAGAGACCCCTAACTCTCTCATTCCCATCCCCTTTCCTCCACGCACATGCAGATCCAAGGCCAGGGCCCCTCCACACCCTCCACCCCTGAAAACGCGGCTTCTCAGCCTCATTTCTGGGGCCCTCCTGCTTCCACTCGATGCTAATGATATTCATTTCGCGGCCGCTTCCCCGGGCACCGACTCCTCCTGCAAGGCGGCTCTGTTTCTGCACCGCGAGCTGCCTCCCAGATGCTGCTCCAGCGCGGGTGACTCATTCCGAGCGCACACTGAGCCCTTTCAGCAGCGCTCGCCTCCGAACACTGCCCCAGTCTTCACAGCTAAGACACCCCGGGGAATTAGAGCACGCGGCTTGCGCCGAGCCCTCCCCGACGCCTCTTCCCAGGCAGGAGGACAACCGCCCCCGTGGCCCCTGCCCTCCGCAGGAGCCTGTCCAAGAGGAGACACCAGCGCCTTTGCAAAGAGAGCGGCTTTTACAGCAGGGCCCTCAAAGCCCTTCCTGGCGCGCAGCGCCGGGGCGAGATGCGAGGCCGTCAATCGCCTGGCACCGGCTCCCAGCCCGGGGCCCTTTGAGCAAAGTCCAGGAGTCTAAAACAAACAAATATATGGATTTGAAAAGAAGAAGGATCACAAGCTCCTAACGGGACAATTCTTGGCTCCAAGACACACAACTTGCCAGGGTTCTTTTCCTCTCTGCTACCTTCACCGGGATTTCTCTGATCCTTCCAGACAGCAGGGCTCTGTCCAGGGTTCAGGAGAAGGGGGATTAAGAACGGACTCTTCTGTTCGCTCTCCCAGCTGCCGGAGGGGTGGGTACTTCCCATACAAACTCCCCTTCACCTCGAAACACTATGAAATGTGCTGCCCGGGCTACGCCTGAGGAGCTGCTGGAAAACTCCTTGGTGGAAGGAGATTTTGGGGCCAAGCCCATGTGGAGAGGATGATGTAGACATGTTGACCAAAGGGGAGCACCTTCTTTGGCACCAGCAACAAGCCCTGCTCTCCCAGTGGCACCAGTAGCTCCCAAACAGCCAGGCCTGGATCTCATCTCTCTTCCTGGGACTCCCAAGGCAAGGCGCTGGAGCAGGGGAAAGTCCATATGTGGCATCACAGGAGAGACGGGGGCTCTGGGGTACCCCATAACAAGGGCCTTGTAGCTGTCACAGCCTCTCCAGCCTGGTACATGCACCCCAGTGGGCACAAACCGAAAATAAACTCCAATAAACTCCTTCTTGCTGTGTCGCCATGCACACAAACATGCAAAAAAAAAAAAAACCCAGCAAGATGCAAACCGAGGGGAAAACCCATGCACAAGGCCAAGTATTTCCTATCTCTAGAAAGTATATTTTTTCTCTATGAATTTCTTCTCATTTTGCCAAAATTTCCAAGTGACTTGAAAAACACAAGTCACATCAACTCTTCCACATCAGAGTGAGAGCAGAGGAAAGGGCTGATTCACACACAACAGGCACCAGGGCAGGTTCAGCAGCCCACCTGCAGCTGCACCAATCTACAAACAGCCCTGCATCAAACCCTGTCCTGGGCTAGTTAACAGGTCTGCAAGAAAGAGTGAAAACCTACAAACCTGTCTTTAAATAATCACAGCAAGCAGAAAGGCTGACTCGGAGGCAAGTCCCCCTTCAGCCTCCACGGCTGGGGTCTGTAATGACTCGCTGATAAGCCTCACTTCTCTGCTTTCTCTCAGGCAACTTTACTTGCAGAAGAAAACAAGAAGATCCTGCATAGGACAGGGGTTTCTTTGTTCAACAGAAGGAACAAGAAAGGAGAAATCTAGATATCTCTGCCTGAGGAATTTGGTGTCCGAAGGGCTGAGATGCGCATCACAGCCACCCTTCCCTCCAGGGGTTTGCCAGGTTTCGGCAGTAGTTTTAAGTGTCTCTTCAGCGCGGTTCTGCAGTGAAACTGCCACAACAAAGCAATAACTGCAGTTTACAGGCCCATAAATAAAGCTGGAGGTTTTGCAACATCACCCAGAAGATGCTACTGTTGCCCACGAGGCCAAGCTGCAGGCGCGCAGAAGCCACCTCGAGCAAACGGTAGCCCTGGAGACCTGGGGAGCCGTGTAGATGAGGAAGAGCAGAGCCCGAGATGAGGAAGAGCAAGTGCTGCTCCCTTGGGAGGGAATCGAACTCAGCAGAGCTTTGCCCTCCTGGGCTCCCCTGGCTGTGCCTTGACAGGGGGCTGGTGTCGTTAAGAGCTCAGGAGAAGGGAGCCCATGGATGGGAACACCTGGCCCAAGGGAGCAGGGGGGTGTCAGGATGGGGCACAGACCCTGTCACCCCCCACCACAGCACAGCAAGAGGGGCCCAGACCCACCGCACAGCTCTGCCAAGTGCTACAGGGCAGAAGCAGGGGTGACACAGTCATAGGGGGACAGCCAGCAGATAAGGCTTAAATACGTGTGACCCTGGGACTCCTTGAGCCTAGGGGGACACCATTGCCCAGACCAGGCGTTGCAGACATGCGGAAAGCGCAGCTGCCTCCATCCACATGGAACCAGGCCCTGGGACAGGCAGGAGGGGGATGTCCTACTCCTAGGTCAGCTCTACATCCCTGGCACATTCAATCCACATACACGAGCAGAGGCACCGCTGCCTGCTCACGGCGCAAGGGCCTCCCTCCGCTCCCTTCAGCCTCGGGCTGAGCCCCAGCACGGCCAGCAGAATTATCTCTGCTCACCTGCGTGGAAATATAATTGAAGCACTATAAATTTCATAGCCAGGAAAGATAGAGATTAGTTTCTCAGTAATCTGGAGGCCGACTGGTATATAGGCAGCAGGAGGGGAGCGGCACAGGAACAAACGCTGCATTTATGGAGATTTTGCTTGTCACTGCCCCAACGGTCGGGGCAGACAGCTCTAACCTGCTCTAACCCACTCCCTCCTCGCTGTGGGAATAAACCATCTGACTAATACTAATGCACTGCAGGAACAGAAGCCTGACCAGATGTTGCCTACATAAAAAGGATTGTTGTGGGGGAAAAAGCAATCCAGGCTGTGAGCAGAATGGAGATGTGTCAGGCCTTGCAGGGAGGAAACATGCATTGTGCAGTTATTTTCCACCCTTTCATCTGTGGTCAACATAGCAAAGGAAAAATACCGTGCACTGCCCAATGTAGATGTATCCCAGCCTGCAGGAGGATACACCTCCTCCTCCTCAGCAGGAGATCCAGAATCCCAGCTCTTGTTTAACATATCTTAGCTCATGCAAAGACAGCATGGGCCAAGTTTATGTGGACAAAGGACTAAAACTTTTGCAGTTTCACTGCGAATCTAACAGGACAGGATGTTGGAGCTGTCCTCCTGCCCAGCTTCCCCTCCAAACAACGCGAGCAGGGAAGACAGTTCTCCTGACAAACAAAATCTGTTTCTAGCCCTCAGGGTCACTAATACAAGCTTTAAACCGTGACTGGAAAAGAAAATAAGCGTAAGTGATTAATGATTACATTAACGTTTCAGTGTTGTAGCCAATCGCAGGCTGTGTTCTCCAAGGTACAAATGTGCAGGTCTCCCAGCACAGCGCTTCTGGTTACGGCCCTCTCTTTGCAGAGCTCATCCCACATCTCTTGTCTCTTCCCAGCTGCCTGGCTTCCAGGGACAGATTCAACCAGGCAGCCCCTCATCTCCACCAGTCTAACCATGACCTCCTCTTCTAGCCTGAGGCAAATGCACAACTGCTTAGGGCTAGATGGAGTTTGCTCCGTTTTGCTTGTTTTTAAGGCACTTTTAAGCCACTATCTTTGCATCAGAGACAACTATCCCGCACCAGAGGACAAAGGCGCTTCTCAGCTTCTTTGTGAGGTTAAAGGCGGCAGTGGTAAAGTTTCCATTCCCACTTCTCACATGGTCGTGAATGACTTCAAATGGTATTTCATATTGATTCAATCATTGCACCAGGACTATCATATTACTTTCTGCCTGGTTAAGAGCTTTACAGAAATTAAAAGCTGCACATACTTGTGAAGGTGTGCAAGTCAAACTGCTACTGTTAGATCTGCATTACCCTAGGAAAATTCGTGCATAAAAATGGCATTGGGTAATGAAATTGGATGCAGAGCAATTTTCATACAGACTTGCTGTTGCATTAGAAACCTGGAGCTTTTTAATTCTTGGGCCTCTCCTCCATTTCAGGGCACAAGTCTCCACAGAAAGCTGGGAAGAAGCCGAGTGTTTGGTGGACTTGCTGTTCTGTAACATACAATCATCATGAGACATGGAAGAAAAGCTCTTGATGATTAAAGAACCAATATCCTGCTCTTTAACTTAGGGCTGAAAGGGAGCAAAACAAGGACAGGCACAACCAGGCAACGAAAGCCTGAGCTAGCATATCTGATGAAATAGCAGAAACATTCTTCTGCTGAGCTGCTGGGAAGGCTGCATCACTACCCAGTGTAGCGTGGGGACTGATCCAGCCCCACTGCACAAGCAAACGTGACAGATCAGCAATGCAGCAGGGAGAAGCCTCCCATAGAGTTCCTCATTACCGGAAGCAAAAAGACACCCAGGTCCTTGGTAGCCAATACTGCAGACTCTGTGGTAACCTTCCCTGATATCTGCACTGGACACTTAAAGGTCCCTTGCAGGAACTCCTTTGAGATGGAGCAGACACCTGACCCCACACTGTGTGTGAGTGCTTAAACCCCTGCCACTTGCTTCTTTCAGAGCTGAATGACACATCCTCTCAGATCCCCCCAAATACCAAGGAAATACTTCTCTCTCCTTTCTCTCTGACCTGTGTTCCGCAGTTGGACATCAGCCCGACCCCAGCCTCTGCTGCTACCCATGCAATTTCTCTGGTCTATTAGGTGATCTCAGCCTCTCCTGAATCTGAGCTTGGCCATACTCATATCCTGCTACGGCTACACCACTTCCATACAAAGCAACCAATTTGCACCCATAAAGTCACGGGATAATCCTCCCCTCCGTCATTCCCAAGAACAAGGACACATTTCCCAGGTACCAGTTCCAGCAAGGACAGGGTATTCCCGGTACAAACTACACTCACAGCCCAGAGGAAAGTCATTCAAGGAAACACGTGGGCAGTACCTGTTACCATGCCAAACGGCAGAGCCAGACAGCATCGCATTAAAGATAAGTCAGCCTGTGACCTATTCCTTCGCCCAACTCACCAGCAGGTACTAGGAGAAAGAGGAAGAGGCAAAAATATTCTGCCAGCTCATGGAGCAACCAGCATTCCCAGTCCTGGTGTCCCATTTCTGTTGCCCAGGTATGGTTTTAGAGAGGTGGCTAATGAGACATAGAGGTCTCCGGTTGTGGCACGAATGTAACACTTCACTGACTGACTTGCCCTAAACTGTTCTCATTAGTAAAGGGTTTTGCATGATGTGCTGGCGTCAGAAGTCAGAAGGCAAAACTAATGGGAGATTTTAATCAGCCCCAGCACAAGCAGAAGCCATTCCTGCATAATTCCAGCTGAAAATAGAAAAGCTCTCCTTCCTGCGGGGAGCAGACCGGGTGCTAGGGTGTTGTGGAGGGTACACAGCCCACAAACCCCAAACTCTGCTAGCTTTGCTGGAGGCAGCCTGAGATAACTTCCCTTCAAAGCCCTTGCTGCTTCCACAACGCGTAAGCATGATCCACCTCTGTGGAAAAATTCCCACTGCACCAAAAAAAGGAGGTAAAAATTCCAACCAAACCAAGAGAGGGGCAAGGAAGCAGAAACAGGAAAGTACAAGGTCACTCTTCAAAAAGGCTGCTGCAGGATAAAGGGCTGTATTTTTATATCTGCTGCAAAAGGCAAATTCTTCTGAAAATCCACATTTTAGACACATGAATAAAACAGTCAGCATTGCATGACAGCTCAACTGCCCCAGTGAGCAGGTTTCTCACAACCACTTAAGTGGGAGCTGAACTCAGTTAAAATACAGGATACATTGATATCTCAATTAGCAACAAATTATAAAAATAGTAAGATTTCCAGCACTTCTCTGGATTGGATGCCAGAACCAGAAAGCAACCAGTCAGATACCCATAGTTTTTAATCTACATGTAGAATGGGACAAAAGTACATTATTTGTGACACATTTTGCCCCACACAGATGGGCAGTGGTGCTCTGTCGTTCCAGACAGCCCACCTTACGCAGGCCTTCAGGACAGAAGCAACCAGATTGAAACTCAGCCGACTTCAAGTCCAGGGCTGCTTCATTTCTCTTCCTGATTGCTCACTTAGAGAAGGAGGAAAGAAGAAGGAACCAGTTTCACGGTAATCCATAATCTGCCAAGTTACAAAAGCGAACAAATACTCTCTTAAATCTACAAGGAAAGAGTGTACACCTGCTCTAGGGGTAAAACTCCAACTTCCATCCCAAGCAGTTGGACCACAGGGTGAAAAATGCAGCCAGTTGTGCTGCTTGACAAAGAATTCATTTGGTGCAAATGGCCCTGCTTTTTGCTACCAACACAAACCAGGATCCCAAAAGGCAGTGCATGAACAGCCATGAACAATAACGTGATTTGTTCTCAGGAAGCATTCAGCCTCTGCCAACAGTCAACCGGATTCAGACAAGGTCTGGGGCGGTCAGACCGGCACAGGGGTCACCAAAAGAGAAACTGTATCATTTGGCACAGAGCTGCTATTTCCAGCACTTACATCCCATCCTCACGTTAGGTCAACTTTTGCACTCTTCGGAGAAAGAAGCTGTCTGTGTGTAATGAAATCTGGATCCAGAAAGGCCAACATTTTTCGCTGAGAGCTGTAGTGGGAGGTGTCCTCATACTCCTAATATCCCTCAGTAGGTGGTCTGATTTCTAGACGGTCTCAATACTCATAGCAACAGTCTAATATATAAAGCACCTTAAAGTAGGATGAATGTTTTTGTTTCAGCCATCCAGTCCTCTCTATTATCATGTTGATCCTTCTACTTAGCAAAATTAGCTTTCAGCATCATTAGAAGAAAAAACAATAAAATAAAGCAACACTTCAAAAGACTTTTAAGATGAACAAGCAAGACATGCTGGAAGCCTTTATTTATTTTTCTATTTTAATTAAATACAATGTTAGGTCATTCACACTTGAAGTGAAGAAAATAATTTACACTCTCCAAAACTATGCACTTCAAGTGATCAGAGCAGCATTTATTACGTGTCAAGGATAAACACAAAGTGAACATTCCAGACTCAAATGGATTTCTTACAGTTTGCATGTGAACATAAAGTGAAGCATTTTCACTTTTATTGCAATACATTAATGCACTTGCTTCCTGGAAACTTGGAGCATATGCCAGGTCTTGTAATAAAAGCTGGACATGTTCCAGCTTATTAGACAACCTAGAGTTTGCCACTCCGCCTGTTGTTTGGAGACATCGCTCCTTAAAGAATGGAAATTTAGATCATGATCCTATAACTGGATGTAATGCCCATTCTTCTTAAGACAGAAAGTAACCTGGAGATGGGATAAACCTTGCTTTGAAACATCAGATAGTGTCACTACAAAGATGCTAGGCTAGAAAATTTCCTGGCTTGATTAAGGTAGAAGAATTCTTGCACCAATAAGTTTGTTTCTTGCTGCTGTTATCAGATTACCACAAGGCTTGTAGAAAAGCGTGAAGACTACACAAACTGCCAGGAAGTTCTGGTTCAATGATGGACTCAAGCCTCAAGCTAAAAGGGAAATCCAGGGGTGCTTAAAGCCTGGCAGGAAGGTGGTCCACCTGCTTTTTTACTACTGCTGCTCAGAGACGTATACGAATACAGTGCTGTGCTTTTCATCTCCACCCTGTAACCTCCACCAAGATTTCTAAAGACGGCTGAACTTTATTTAAAGAAAACAGCAACAAACCAAACCAAGCAACCTTTGTCCCTCCCCAGCACAGGAAGACCTTATCTCCAGCAAATGTCTTTACATGTCCTGCTCTCATTTATATCCATCTAGACCCACCACCTCTGACATCAAACCAAGGTGACCGGTGGCATCCCACATATCCCACGTGCCCGGGCTCTCCTCATAAGAGCCCAAACACAATGCGAGTCGCACGCCTGCTCTGCACCCCTGTGAGCAAACACACTGCACAGGGCCCAACATGACAGAGCTGAGTTTCCCATTCAGGCACAGATAAAATAGCTGGCAACAGGATTTGTCAATAATAAAATGTAGTGAATTGTGAAATGCACACCCTAAAATTCCACAAGGCCCAAAGAGACCTACTGAAAAGAGGGAAATGATCACCGTCCTTAAGAAACATATTCACCCAGTCGCTGCCAGCTGATTTTAAAGCAATTTACAGAATGACTGAGCTCTGAATGCAGATTTAAATAGACATAGGTAGTTTGTGTCTTTTACTACCCTCTCCATAAACAAAATTAGGCTGAATATAGAAAAAGCAATATCCAAGAAACACGGTAGAATCACATAGCAGTTTGGCTCCAGAAAAATCTTTCCTTTTAGATCTATGTGGTACGTGCAATTATTACATTTGCTTTTTGTAAACAAAACCAGAGCTGGGTTAAGTACAGTCAGAAACAGGCAGTTTTCACTGGTTCAGTTATGAGTTTAACAAGGTGGTGTTGCACCTTGCAGCAGCCTCTGCACAGTTTATAGAAAAAAAAGCCTCACAACTTTTAAGAGTAAGATGCAGAATTTATTGTGTACATGTCACTGACCTTTACCCAGGGACTCGTCTCTCTTCTCTGACAGATCGAGAAGGACAATATCAACATTTCTCATTAGCTTCTAATGCTTCTGGTTGACCCAGCAGGGGCTTTTTGTGAACAACACGAAGGGGGACAGGTTACCGACCTCTCAAACTGCTGCTCTGGCGATAATTTTGCAGCACATACATGGTTTCTCTCATCCCAAACATTTGGAAAACACAAGTTTCTCAAGCATTAATATAAAAAAAATAGCCTACAGTTTTCAAACTCTACACTCACGCTAAGAGCTGAACATGGAAAAAAGTATGTGTGAAGCTCTGCCTTGCAGCAGGCCAAGGTAAGAAACAAATACGCTTACTCAAACACTTCAGCTTATTCCCTCCAGTCCAGTTGTGCAAGATGTTTTTTTTTTTTTTTTTTAATTTCCTAATCTAGATCTTCTGAAGGTTGCCCATTAACCTTCCTTCAGCTGATTTAGAAGGATGCAACTTTGGTCTCAACTCATGGTATGCTGGGATTTTTCTTGGTGTATTTTGTTTTTTTTTTTTAAGTAGTCACTGCACTCAACACTTCTCTGAAGCTGCTCTGCATTTCAGGGTCAGGTTTGCTCCCACCCAAACCTTAGCACTGCCATAAAATAAATAAAACTCAACTGCTGGGGCATTCTGTATATGCACATATGCAAATGCACATCCTCAGCACTTCCATGTTAACAACTTGGCCATTGATACTACTTGCTGGAAAAAATACATGGTTTCAGAGGAAAAATAAAAGCTAGCTACACTGGAAAATCACAAGTGAGTTTTTATGGCTGCTCTCCACTGCTGCCTTTTTGTGCATCAGAGCACATTTTTTTCATTAATTGTGTTTATTACCTTTGAAAAGAGGGAGGTGAATCCGAAGACAGGTTGGAAATGATCTGTCCTTTCTTTATCTAGCATGGAGATCTACAGGATGGAGGTTACCACGGGCCTACATTCACCTCAAGTTCTATGCAGTTTGGGAGTTAAAGCAGCACTCACACTCTGACTGCTTCATGCTTGGCCTGTGGACATCCTGAAGTTACCAAATAGTAAATTTAACTTTCACAGGAACA
Organism: Crypturellus tataupa; assembly: GCA_034781795.1. NCBI lineage: Eukaryota > Metazoa > Chordata > Aves > Tinamiformes > Tinamidae > Crypturellus > Crypturellus tataupa. The sequence goes on from JAWLRI010000640.1 coordinate 11,241,761, forward strand.
TGACTAGATCTTAAACAAGGGTTATCTTACAGAAGATCCGGATTCCAACCTGAAGTCTATGATTCAACAGCGTTACAGGAACTTGAAGGTGGGATCCATTTTTACAAGAAAACGACACCGTGTCACTGAACTCAGTCCACCTCATAGCAACCGTGTCATGCGAGGAAATCATCTTGGCTACTCAGTTGCCACTGCACACCCATAGGCATAATCCCAAGCCTTGGCACAAGCACAGAGTTTTCTTCCAGTCCTAGGGAAAACATTTGTAGCTGTGCAACTCCTTCCCCCAGGGGAAGGTAAATGGTACTATCCAGAGTAATGAGTAGCTTTTATATTGCTGCCTTCTAGTTTCTTGAACTGAAACTCAAAAAGGGAAAAGTTAAAGCTTTTCTTTTAGTACCTGCTAAAATATTGGCTTTTCAAGTCCACCTATGACAAATGCACTTCCCCCTGCCAGTGGCAGCCAAGTTGAAGGCAAACTTCGTTTCTGGAAAAGTTGTTACTGTTGTCTTAACAGCAATGTCACATGAGGGGATGTTATTGAAAAGGCAATGGTCAGTAAAGACTTCAGTGTTTCCTGGTCACTGTTACTTTTGAGAGAAAGAAGAACAAACAATTTTGGCTTCATAAATCACCGGCAGAATTAACTGCAGGATTTTTATTTAATGCAGGGCTTCCTGGGCTCTCTAGCCTAGTCAGCATTTCCTAATGACTGAAGATCAGTCCGGATTTCATGAAGATAAAACACTGCTCAGAAGTGAAGAACACCAGAAAATGTGACATAGATCAAAGGGGACTGTTATAACCATCAGTAAGGGAAAGCTGCTTCTGATCTGTTCACATTTTTATGGCTTCTCTGAATGAAGAAACGATGAAAAGGTGGCGGATTTATTTGGCAAATACTAAAAAGCAAAATTCAGAAAAAAATCCAACCTAGAAATAATGTATAAGAGAGTAATAGTTGCAGATAAAGCTGCTCATTACATCCGCAGAGGTGAGCAACGACTTTGCTTTGGCCAATGGCACAACGTTTTTTAGCTGCTATGGGTCAATCACAAGTGGATGAAATGCTTTTCCTCCAGTCTCTGGTGGCCAAACGCAGATCTCATCTCACACTACTCCTAGAGCAGATCCTCTGAACACAAATATCCTCCAGCTCATTCACAAGAGAATAGTTTTTCTAAAAAACAAGTGACAGGCTAAGTTCAGCAAGCAATATGTAAACAAGACAGTTGATCAGCCAGACTTCTATGCTGAGCTCTACAGACCATTTCCAAGGGTTGATTACTCTGAGACAGTAACGTCTCTTAGGAGTGAACTATTGGAGATACCAGGAGCACATTCATCTATCATACCTGTCCCGGGCTGCCGTTGAATTGCAACAAACTTGAATAACAAGGCCCTTGTTTTAAACCAGGTATAGAGACGGCAAAAGATGCATCCCATCAGATAATTCCTGAATCACTGTGTGAGACGTGCATATGCAATATTAATAATCCACTCTCTTCTCAAGCAGGTCACCAGTAAAGGTCATTACAGGAAGCTGGCTCTGTCCTTCAACAACGTGACAGGTGATTCTTGAGGAAAGCAACTGTTCTCACTTCCTGTAGGACTGGCTGCCTGCAGAAGAGAAGCAAGAAAGAGCCTGTCAGCCAAAAGCAGGATTTATTACACGACACGAGCTGCCTGAGGGAAACATTTGTTCGACCGGTACAGTGACACAAACAACATGAAGAACACGCACAAAGGCACCTTAGCCAGTGACACTGCAGCTTAAAAAGGCAGAATGTACTTAGGGCAACCACTTCTCAGCAGACACTTAAAGATGTTTTGGAGGAGCAGGGAGCCGTAAGAACACAGTAACATAGGACTAAATTATTCTTCTTTTTTTTCCTGGTAGGGATTTTTGTATTACACTAACACCATCATGTCCCAGATGGAACTTCATACGCTGCACACACAACTTGACCATGCCCAGGTGGAGACCGGAAAAGACGCAGAATAAGGTGCTGTGCAGATTTAATTATTCATGCGTGCCCAGAAACAGCACATAGTGCAGAGCTAAAATAAAGTCTAGATTTGGAGCCAAACCTGTGTTCTACTCTCGCTATCACATGTCATCCCTGTAGGAGCTAGGAAGCAAAACCAGCATAAAGCCCAGGAACGAGTTTTGTTTTCAGAGCTCAGTTTTGCTTTAGGGTGCAACTTTAACTGCCTGGTCAACAACAGCAGGCTACATCTCCGGCAGGAATCTGGCCCCAGGCAGTCGTGCAGCAGTCATGGCGAGTACCTGTGTTTCCTCTGCATTCCTAAGGAATTCCATGCTGCCAAGAGGAGCAGTCCAGCTAGTTCAACTAGGTTTACATAAAAGCAGCAACGTGTTTCTAGAAAATACACCTACATTATTAAAGGCAAGCTAAAAAACATGTCTCTGAAAGAAGTGATCTCATCTCATCATGTCCAACAGCTATAAAAATTTGCACTTTGCCAGAAATACCAAGAAATTCACAAGTTAAAACCAGTATTGCAGAAAGAGAGAGTCTCTTTTGAAATGCAAAAAGCTAAACACTTATGCAGCAGGCAAATGACAGGCAGGAACTGTTAAGTCCTACTGATTGCTAGTATCTGTGCTTCCCATACAACTTCAGACTCCTCTGCAAAAGTCTGCTAGAAAAATAAGGGAATAGCATCTGTTTAGAGGGATGTGAGCACAGAGCTTTACTAGGGAAACATTTGATGCCTTCACATGCTTTCCTGCCCAGATGACAGCTAGGAATTAACTTTGAGTTAATGTGAGTTAGGTTTGGACTGAAGTGCTTTAAAACCCTTTCTAGTTGTTTAAAAATCAGGTCCTTAACACCTCTTTTTTTTTTTTTTTTCCAGTCATAAAAAACTGTTTAACACCCTGCAAGCAAGAGACTAACTAATAGGTTACAGCAGATAACAACATATAATACACAGAAGCAGAGTGTATGAAAGACAATTTCTTTGTAAATTATAATTTCTTTGCCAAATTTTAGCAGTAAGGTAAGAATTAAACATCTAACTGTTGATTGCCAAAACCAAGTCTATTTCATGGAAACCATGAGAGCTAGGAAAGTCACCTGAACCCAATGGAAAATTACGGAGAAAAACTGAATGGACATATAATAGGATACGATACTCACTGTATATTCAGCTTTAGGATGCACAGATACAATAAAGATAAAGGTATCTTTAAAGACAAACCCTATTTAATAAAAGTCAAGAATTAAGAAAGCGCAAGAGTCTGGATCAACAGAGAAACGCAACTGATCACAAAATTTGACCACACTCTGCTTCATTGTAATTTCAAGGTAAAGTACATTATACACTGTGCCAGTGCAAAAGAAACTTATTCCAGACTCCTACAAGAACATGCCTATGTCTCATCTCTGACATACAAGAGCATAAACCTATACTGCAGAATCTAACATATGTGGACAAGAGCTCTTGTGTGTGCACACACTGTGCTCGTTTCCATTCTTCAGCAGAGCGTCTCCTTTTGAATGGACTAGTACTTTTGTAAATGAAGTGAAACGGAGAGCAGGGACACACTCTTGGCTGTTATGACCACAATCAGTCAAGGGAGAACAGCACTCCCATCACAAGGAATGGAAAGCACCAGTGTCAGAGAGAAAACATGGGGCATGGGCAGCAGTGCTGGAGCTGAAAGAGTTCGCAGTGTTACCTAGCACAGGACTGTTAAAGCAAGAATTCCTTATGCCAGAAACTGCCATAGTCACTCCCTTCCACTGTCTCACCTGTACTCCCAAAACGAAACCACCCCTAAATGCAGCTGTGTGGCATAACGGTGAGTGAACACCACAGACAAAAGACCTAGGAAGCTCTTTCCAGTTCCATTGCTTATTTACTAGGTTGTTTTAATTCCTTGGGATTCATTTTTCCCATTTGTAAAGGGGAGGCTAATGATATGCACCTACTTCATGAAATTTCTTAGGAAGGTTTCTTCACTCAGGCACAGGAAAAAGTATGTCTCGAAATCATCTACACATGACTGGGCGGAAATAGGAGCAGTGTACTGAGCAGGATATAACTGCACTGTTATGCATCCTGCAGATGACAAGTACAACGTCGTATACTGCTGGCACACTTGCTGCCCACAACTTAATTCCCAGAGAGCTATTACAGAGCTCTCTCCCACATCAAGCATCAACAAGTAGAATAGTTGCTTTTCACTTACTCTGTCTGCTCCTCGTGGACAATCCTGAAGAACTGGGGCGGCTCATTTCTTGGGGTCCAGACTGAGAGAACTGAGGGGCAATGGGGGGGATCTTTCCCTTTCTCGGGCTGGCACTCTGTGCTTCAGGAGTGCGAGGGATCTTAGGTTTGCTAATAAAAGCTGAGGAAAACTCACTGTAGGAAAAAAGAGACAGAAAGAGTTAGTAAGCACGGATAAAAATGTATGCATATTAAATCTGCAACCAAGTGAACTGGCAGCACCTCTTTGGACCACGGGGCCAGTTAAATCCCATACAACACAGACAAATGAGTACGAGATGCTTAGCCTGTTTTCTACTGTATTTATTACACACAGATATTATCACCACACAGATCTGAGGTGCAAAAGAAGCATATATACATGCAACAGGTCAGGAATCAGATGTCCTTTTGGGGCACAAAAACTTATTATTTCTCCTGCATACAAGTCAGAATTCTATCAGACATAGACATCCTCTCTCTGGTCTGAGTACAGAGATTTGTACAACTCCCAGGGCTGTTGTGAAAAGAGCAAAAGGCTGTAATGACATCTATAAAATAAGTTCCCTGAGCACACAGGTCCCTTGCTCATATTGAGAGCTTAAAACAGCTGCTCTTATTTTACAATCTGCCCAGGCTACAAGAATATTGTTCTCTAAAGTTTAGTCTGTGATTGTGTGAGAACTCTCCTTTCCTGCCCTTAGCATCAATGCATTCTTTCCAAGGCACAGAAACTGGAAGCTACCAAGAAATAGTAAGTCTCTAAAGGAAAAATTTCTTAAAAGGAAATAAAAGTAGAAGCAAGGGTGGATCCAAAAAGGTGCCATCTAAAGATAGGCAATAAAAATGTTAGTTGGAAGGTCTCTGTTATTTGTTACCTCAAAAGAAACCTTTGTGACTGGCAGAAAGTGTGATTAGGAGGATTTTCGAGACATTTAATCTCCCCTCCTTTCCCTGGGAATGCTGCTGAGCCAGCACTGATGAGCCATTCCATAGCCCTGCTTCTCTTTTTGGCAAGATATGACAGCAAACATTTCTTTTATATTTTAAATAACATTAATTGTCTGTATTTTGCATTTGTATATGGTAGCTATTAAGGACAGAGACCTGCTAAATGGTCTGCTCAGGGCCATCTGCGCAGCCTTTTGCCTATCTCTAAGCATTGCTCTTTTTATCATTTAAAAGGCTGCAGTGGCAGATAGCAGCCAAAAAAAAGTCCTAACAAAATAAGATTAAAATGTAAGATCGGTTAGCTAAAACCCCAAGCCCCCCCGCCCCCATAACCTACTTTTACAAACTCATAAGAACAAATTTAAGTATCTCTCTCCATAGAATTGTTTAATTATTAATGTTTATCATTGTATTTATTTGGGTGCAAGTGCTGGGTTTTCAATACACTAGTGCTCTACATGGCAATTGTATGCAGCCAGCAGCCATGTAACAATCTTGAGCCACAAATGAGCTTCCCCTCATTTGGTAATAAGTAACAAAACCCTGGATCTTTATTTCCACTCATGAATAAATGTTTTCATAGCATGAACAATCTTCACTGCGTTTCACTATAGCAACCTACACAGCCAGACTACGAGCCCTTTGCAGACAAAGGAAAGTTAACAGAATGAGAATCACCATGTCTGGGGAAACCGGCAAGAGCTCCACAGGGCAGCAATGCAGGCTCATGTCTTTGCAAGTCTCCAGGAAAGTATTACATGAAATAAGCAGGCAGCAAACACTGTAGAATAATCTGTTGTTTCTCTGACAAGGACGTAGTGTGTGTATCTTCAGAATAACTTAGAAAAGTGCTCTTATCTTGACTAGATGAAGAAAGAAGGAGGGAAAAAAAAACGACTATTGTGGGAAAATGATTGGCAGTATTTGGTAAGAGAGTCATTTATGACAAGGTGTGCTAATTGCAGAACAAGCATGATAAACCCAGCACATACAGTAGGCACGTCCCACGGTGCTATGCAGAAACCTCCCTTTGCACTGAGAAGAAACCAAGCTGCATACTTAGAAAAAAGGGAAACAATAGGCTCTTAAAAGGCCTATAACAGACTGCCCCTGGGATCTGAATAACCAGCCAAGAGATGTGACAAGACAATAAAAAATGAATGCTTTCTCGGCCAGCCATAAGTGTAAACTCACAAATCCATCCTTACTCGGCTACAAAGCACAACAGGTCTGTATTCGTACATAATCCAAGGGCAGCAGGTAATAGCAATGCAGGGCAGCTGTCAGCCTGGCACGCGGCAACTAAAACTAACATTTGGTCCTATGGAAATAGAAAAACTGTAAAAGACTTGCCACTACTGGAGCCTCATTCTTCTCTCAGAGTGATTTAGTGTAAATGCGGTTTCCCTGAGCTTCACGCAGTTTGTATTGCTCAGCAAAGAGGGGAAACAGGAGCAGTGACCCCTGTAGCACCACAAGCCATCCCTCCCCTTTCTCATTCATACCTCTGCTAAGAAGGGAGACCTCTTACAGTAGGTGAAAATATGACCAAAGTAAGGATTTATTCACTCTGTTTGTTTTGCAAACAAATTAAGGTATGCTCCAAGAATGAAAGAACAACAAAAAGGCAGGTCTAGGTACTGCAAAACCAGCATAAGAACAAAACACCCTCGACACAGAAAACCCTGTGTTCTGCTTGGACCGTGAATGGCCACATTCCCGTATCCGTAACTTGAGGCTGCTTTTGTAAAAAGAAATTGCTGTACACATGGTAAGGAAGCATGCAATGAAAAGATAAAATCTCCTTCTGCAGGACACTGCATCCATGTCTTCAGTTAGAAACCCACCTGTGAGTGAGAGTTAGATATACGTTTAGATGTACACTGGTGAACAAAAGATTGCAGGATACAAGGATTTTTGGTAGTGGTGTTTTTTAAAGAAAAAAATGCATGATGACTGTAGACAAGCAAAACCTCTCTAAGATGGGAGACCAAGCCCTGCCTATCAATGATCTTTTACATGTCAAAGCCAGAGGCTGAAAAAAAACCAAAAACCTTTTAAAAAATTGGCTTTACAGTTCTGATGGTCTGTGTCTATTTGTAGTATGTGCTTTGCTGCTATTATTACAGACTACAGGGAAGTCAAACCAGTAATGCTTCTTTTGAGACAGATTACTAAACAGCTCAGCTGCTTACCAGGGATAATTTGTAGATAATTTATCAGAATTCACAATGGAAACAGTACAATCCAGAAATTAAAAAAAAAAAAAAAAGTCACTTGTGAGCCAAAACCAAAGCTCTAAGCAGAGAGTCCAGTTTTCAGAAGTGCTAGAGCTTTAACTGACATTAATAACTAGGCACTTCTGAAAAATCAGATCCATAAAGCATTGGTAAAACCTTTCCTGTAACACATCTCCACCCATTCTGTGTTTTACTTCTGGAATGTACTTGCTTTTAAAATTTCTCTACAGTCATTGCTTAAACCTTGGCCCAATCTAATTAGCTATAGGAAAAAGCTGTTAACGTCTCATGGATATATGAGGGCCCTGAAAAACTGTGGTTTGATTCCTAATGGATTCTTACTTCTCATCCAAGATATAACATCATAATCCGATATATGACAAAACCCTGACAGAGTGCTTACAGTACGAATGGGTCTTGTTTGAAAAAAAAAAAAAAATTTCAAGAAACAGTTGAAACCCAATGCTAGGAGAACTGCTGAAACTACCTCCTTCACTGTACCTGCCAGTGGATGAATCAGGGCCTCGGGTAAGCAGTGCTCACTCAGCATATGCAAACACTCTGAATTCACTTAAGTGTTTAAACTCCCTTCCTTCTGCAAGCTAATTCCTGGCCTCTTTCTATGGCTCTACCTTTCTTTATTGATACATATTTTCCATGAGGTACAGTATAGCCATCATTTAAAAAAGTAATAAGGAAGTTTTACATGCAGAAGATGGTATGGGGAAACATGTGATCTTCATTAATACTGTCTTACTTGAGGTTTCTCCCATTCTGGAACAGATGTTTAGAAATTGAACAGCTGCCACTGGCACAGCTAAGGGTATTTTGTTTGGCAAGCACCATCAGAGCTGTCTCACACCAGACTGCATCATACATCAACTGACTTCACAGGTTGTCTTTGCATGGAATTAGCTGGTAAGTCCTCTCAGACTGCTCTTGTGCTCTTACATACTCATCTGGACAAATCATACCTATTAGACAGCCCATTTACTTTGTCTTGCATGAACTCAGTAGATCGGGAAGACAATATGTTGTCCACAGCTGGGATGCGTTGGTCCATTCTATGGCTTGAGGAGAATACGTTAGGTGACTCTGTTTCAATTGCTATTTAAAGAAAAAACACAATTCAGTAAGAAGTCATTTTTACAATATTCTAGACACACAGTCAAGTCACAGCTCATGCTGCATGACAGAAACCCTTAGACAACGGCAGGCTATTGAGTCACTGTGGCAAAGTAAGCTACTGCTCACCAGCTGAGCCAAGTTAACTGCACGTGCTTCCAACCCCTCACAGCTGAAAAGTAAACCACACTTGGCCCATTTTCAAAGCAGTTACACTTTGCATTTGCAATGGGTTAGGAGCAGGCAAATCATCATTTAACATATATCAATCAATGCCTGACATCTCATTAAAGTCAAAGGAATGCAACCACTGGCAGTCCGCTGTACATAACCCTAGTAACAGAGCAACAGGCAATCAATGATAACAAAAAATGGGACTATTTCACAGCAGTAATACTCCCCTGAAGCACAATTATTTTTACATCTTTCTGGTTTGTACTGTTCACTGCACTATCTAGAAAAGCACTAGGAGAGAAAGTGCAGAGAAGCTTTGAATAATATTTTCAAGGATTATAGTCTCAAGAACTTATTTTATACTGTTTTAAAATCAAATCTTTATAATTCAAGATTTACAAAAAAAATTTCTTTTTCGGAAAGGAGGGACCATCCAAAGAGCCAATCCAATTACCATTATACAGAATCAAAATCCTGCCACTGAATTGAATAGTCATAGGATTCAGCACTGCAGACTCTCTTTCCTCCTCTTGTGCATTTTTAAATCCCAACAAGTAAGCAGAAAAAGACAAGAGAGCACATATTTCACTGACTACTTGCAGAAGGCCGCAACAAACCTCTGAGAGTCCCTTCAAGAACTTAGCAGTGTATTATAGCCTGGATAAGTGCTAGGAAGAATTGTCACTGCCACACACAAAAATTACTTGTCTTTTTGTATACATAAATCAAGATTTTTCTACAGGAAGATAAAGTATAATCTAGTTGTCTTATTAACATTCATCTCCATATAATCTTGACTGAAAATAGCTACCAACAGTGTTTTAGATGGGCCTACAATAAAGTTCTGAAAATATACAAACATCAGAGTTGACAGCAATTTCCTCAGTACGAAGGCATCAAATTGATTTTCTTCTTCAAACATGAAGGACAACATTTACTGTTCTGATTTACTCAGGTTCCTCATTTAAATCTCCCCTCAAATCTATATGAGCAAACTGCCAGACAGCATCTGCAGCGCAAGGCAGCCTCAGCAGCACAGAGGAGTTGACAGAGGCGAGCAATGCACTTCTCAGGAAAGGTACCGTACAGCATGCTGGGCTCCTGGGAGCTGCATAACCCCTGAGACACACCAGCAATTTGTTCTCCTAATTGGCATCCAGAGGAGGGTTTTATCCTATAGTATGTTTAAAACAGCAAAGAGCTGTGACCTTGATATCTGCAGTACTTAATCTTCTTTACAAAATACAGACATGTGGAACACTTTTTTTTTTTTTTATTCTTGCGTGTAACCAAACTGTTCATCAGCACCGTTTTGATTCGGTTGCAGCTTCTGGAGTTCTGAGTTGCTGCCTCTGTCCAGCTAATCTCCCTGTAGAATGGATGTAGCTCTCTTGTATGAAGTGAGGCTGGGAGACAGCAGCTCACATTCCTGCACAGCAGCAAGAATGCAAGTGCACATCTTGAGCAGGACCTTCACCTGCTTCTATCATAAGCCCTTTGTTTAGCATTATTATATTTATCAGCTTGAGGCATTACACAGGCAGATTCCTGCAAGACTCAAGTTACTTTTCTCAGAATCCTTTTCATTTCCTCTAGGAAATTTAAAAAAAAAGGGAGATGGAGAAAAAAGTATGCTATCTCTTCACTGCTTCAAAGCATATTTCTCAGTAAAGTCAAGTCATGCCTTGTCTGAACTGATTAAAAATTCTGTGCCGGATACACTGGAAGATCCTTTATCCAAGGCTGTAGACCATTTTGCCTTTAACCCCTAATTGGAAATGTTAATGAATCCCTCAAGCAGGTTGAAGTTCCCACAGCAAAAGTCGATCAGTGATTATCAGGAGTTTGCAATAAAATATTTCAAAGCCTATAACCTTTTAAACTCCATCATCTGTTTCTCAAGTCCAGCTGAGTTAGTTAGCACTAATTTTACTTTCTGTTGCAAGTGTGGAATCTTTAGCAGCATTACCCACAATGTAGCTACACAGCAGGGAGCCTCCCATCCTCCACAACCTTGTATGGTTTGACTGTAGCTGCTCCACTGAGGATATAACTGCAGCTGCCCTCAACTTTAATAGAGAGGTCTAGCCAACAGAGCCTGCAGGTGCCAGTAGACAGTGATTCATTTAGATCCAAACAAGGGTATATTTGATGGAGTAAGTAGCCTTGCCTGTTGGGAAGTGCACTGTCTCTTGGCTGCAGCTCTTCTCGTGGGCAGAGGACATGGCCACGTGAAAGAAAATACACTTTGCACATTGGAAGCCCTAGGCATGATCCTTGACCCTTCCACAGGAAGATGGAGAGAAGCAAGTGAGATCATGGATTTCTGCAGACCACATGGGCCCTCCTGCAGCCATTCACTGCACTCAAGGCAAAACGACACAAGGCATCCCAAAGACTTGCAGGTTGCCCCAGGCTCTGTATAGGGAGGGCCACAACTTACAAGCCTGCAATCCACATCCTTTGCTCCAAATGCCTGCCCCACTCAGAACAGATACAATAAACAGCAGCATTAACAAAATATCCTTACATGAGGAGGAAATGCAGAGGTCTGAAATACTGGACCTGCTCCCGCTACGAGTGGGAAGACGATCACTTGGCAAGGATTGGAGATTTTCATCCCTATGGCAAGAAATGTCATCGTTTTCTGGCCTGGAGGAGAAAGGAGAATGCAGGGCATTGAATTCTTACAGACTACAACACTGCATGAGAGTTACCTTTTAATTGCTTGTAATGTTGTAGAAGAATTTAAAACCTTTTTTCTTTCTTCTTTTTTTTCCAATACTCTAAACTAGCATTAAGGTCATAATTTAACTGCCTGACTGTAGCTCTCCCAAACCAGCTGATGTTAGACATATTTGAAACCAACATGTTTTCATACATCAGTAAAAAGCCAGGGAAAGGAAACCATAACTCTGTGTAGTCTGGAGACACAATAACCAGCAGGACACATAAAGCAAAAGACTGCAGTGGTGGGCCTGAAAAGTCTCCAATATTCTGCTTAAGCAAGGATGTGAGATTTATTCTGCTATATTACAAGGATTCCACTTTGCAGAAAGCAATATGCCACACAGATTTAGAATAGAGAAGTGGGTCTGCTGATTTTCCCAGTGAGGTAATCACTGGGAAAAAAACATCCAGAAAGAATAAAAGATAGTTTAGATAAAGAGAGTAAAGAGGTAAAGATAGTTTAGGAATAGGCGACAACACACAAGGGAAGCAAGAGAGGTGTGAAAAGTGTGCAAGAAAACGCTGGCTGATCCGGAAGGTCTCCCTGGCTATTCATGCCCAGTGCCAGGTTAAGGTAGCTAGACTGTAGTTCCAGTTAGAAAGGATGCAGTCCAGCGAGGCAGTTAATGACTTCACAGCTAAATCAGTTTCTAAGGGAGCAGCAAGAAGAATATTAAATAGTCCAATCCCACTTAACTGACCTTAGGTACTGTGCCTTAGGGGTGCAAAAAAGGGGTGCACGACAAGAAAGCAGCTTATATAGCAAGATAATTCACCTGAAGTAACTAGAATGCAAAAATACCCGAAAAAATGAAATAATTAGAAACTTGTCTTCAGTAGGGAGTCATAAAGAAATTATAGAATAGCTGCTACATGTGCACGAGCTATTTTGTATTAATTTGTGATTACTTTTAGTCAGCTAGAAAAAAATGCTTCTCCTCTTCTGAAGGTCGAGCTAACAACTTATAAAGAGGTCCAATATATTATCTCCACCAAATAACCGTCTCCTCTTCCATCATGTTGAAGGTCTTCTCCAAACATAACGATTCTACGATTCTATGTCTATGTACTCAATATTTGGAATATATTGCATCAAGTCTCTCATGAAGAATTTGAAGTTACAATCCCTGCATGCAAGTTTTGTTTTTTTTTTCCACAGTTCTAGTGTGATTTAACTATTTGGCTAAATCCACAACTTTGGCTAATTCGGATCAACTGCTCTTGGTTGTCCTTAGGTAGACAAGAGGGTAAAAAATCTGGTTTTCATGCTATTCGATCTGATGCAAACACCAGTCATTTAAATTATTTAAAATATAAAATATGTATAGTTCAGATTTTGCTTTCAAATCAGCTAAGATTTGGTCACTTTTATTGTCTCCCTCTTGCAAGGATTACTAATAGAGTATTTCCTCATTTCAGTAAATTAAATATAACTAAAATCAGAATGTTATAAAAGCCAACAGAGCTTGTCATTTTCTGTTGTAAAATCTAGTTCAAGAATGTCTTTGCCTATTTACTGCAATTTCCTTGCACAAAAAGGCTAATTAGGTACAGTTTCACTATAAAATGCAAATTTCTCAGGGTACTATTTTGTGCTTCCTGCTTAAAACACAGAAGCACCAAACACTCACACTAGTTCTACATTTGACCAAAGCAGGGAAAAATAAATTTTCATATATTTTCACTATGTTAAATTTTGCTGACCGTTCTTCCTTTCTCCAGCATCTATAATGTCGCAATCTGTAAAGACTGCTTAACACCATGAAACTAACACTTAGCTCAGACGCAAAGCTACCACAATCAGTATGAGTCCAAAGCCGTTTTTAATTTGTATTCTGCAGTGACATGAAATTGCCCTGTAGAGGCAAGAGCTGCATAGCTGTTGATAAGAAGACGCAGGATTTGACTTGACACAGAACCAGGTAATCCCTGGATTCTGCTAAGAAAAGACGCTACCTGAATAGATGGTGGTAAGAAGAGACATTATCTAACTACCCCTAGAGCCAAGTGTCACAGATCCTTCTGCTAGAATATTTTGCTATTTCTTTATTTCCCCCCCGCTCCGCAAATGAAGAAATTGAAGATATGAGGATTCTAGTCTTTCCCACTATATTCTTAAATCTTTTCCTCAGGAGTGGGTAGCAAATATCCTTAGAGAAATATATTTGCTTATAAAATGGAAAAATCCTAGGTATTTTACGTAGTTCATGCAATTCAGCTGTAGAATATACCATAGGAGGAAATACTTAAGAATGCAAAGGATATCATGCAAGTTTAACAAACAGATCAATAAACATTTAGTCAGTTATTCCAAGTACGCAACCTCATCCAGTAGACTCTGCTTAAACTACTCCTCCCCTTTATTTTTTCAAAGTAATCTGTAAAGAATGACAATAGCAAGATGCATTTTCAAGTATAGACATTTTATTTATCAGGCACTGAACTACTGCGTTTTGGTTTTAAGGTGTTTTTTAAAAATCCAATTTTGCCTCATTTGTTCAGACTTACATTGGGTACACAGTTCTGTGAAAACTTGGTGTCACAGGTCTCTGCAGAGGCTCATCTATACTCTGATGGACACCAGGGAACATCTTCTTCTTGTTCTTTGGAGTATGGGTCATTATCTAGTGGAAATGGAGCAAAGGGGGAGAAAAAAAGAGGAAGAAGTCAAAAAAACAAGTAACTGGAGTCATTGGGAAAAATATTTAGGATGGAAACACTGCTTCAGAAACCAAATTGTGTCTCTGTTACTGAACAAAAGTCCTTGGTATCACTGCAGGCTGTATGATGACTTCTAAGGTCAAGGTTCTAGCATCACTGTAGCCAAACCTGGGCTCCAGAAGGCATTCAAGCACATTTCCTTCCCACTAGCCACAGCATACTAGATGGAACACAGGTCAGCTTTATGCTTTTTTTTTTTTTTTTTACTTAATGGCTTTTTGCTGCTTGAAGTAAGATACACAATGCTTGATCTGGCATAAAGATTGAAGGAACAGTTAACTTATTATTTTTGTCAAAATAATATCAAATCAGCAGACTGTTCCAGTATTAACTTGCTCAGGTCTTTGCTTTGTACGCGTGCAGCAGCACAGATTTACCACTAGAACCCTAAGGCTGCCTTTAGCTTATTATTAAGCTATGACCTGCCAACTTCCCATAAAGGGGTAAAGTTCCCTCTCTCCAAGTTACTTCTTTTGGAGAGCAGCTAATACAACTGTCCAACAACACACTATGAGGGATTTGGACTGCTAGGCATGTAGAGCCTGGTATTTCAAGCAACAAATTCAAGAGGCAGAATTCCAAAAGCTGATAAAACTACTGAAATTAAACAGTTAATCCAGAAAATTAATATATTTCAGGATTCGAAAGAGTAATACTCACTCCCAAGTACTCTGTTGTCAGCAACTTCTCTCCTGCAAGCTCTCCCAGTTGAGGCTGTAAAACCTCATCTTTGTCCAGATCAGCCTCCATGGTGTCATGGTCCTCCTGCAACAACACACCTCAACTATTTGAGCTCAGGCCCTAGAGACTTTTTTGCTCCAAATTTAGTTCTTTTTAGTGGTCACTTAGACGATACGCATTTTCCAGATAAATGACTGTTAATACCACATACAGAACCAGTGATGCACAAGCATTTCAGGCAAAAAAAGCAGACACCTAGAAACTCACTTAAATACAACAAAAACAAGCAACACCCAAGAGAAGGAAAATAACCCATCTCTCTACAAATTTGTAAAAAAAAAAAAAAAAAAAAAAAAAAAATCACAGTTGGTATTCAAAAGTTGCTCTCCTTCAATTTTCAACCACAAATAATTATTTGTTGTTTGCCCTAATAAAGGCTTGGGAACAAACTCTGTCATTAGTACCAGTACAAAACAGTGTATGCTGTAAAGTAGTAAGGCTTCATCCTTGATAAGCAGCCGGTATGAGGTTTTGTAATTTTTTTTTTTTAAACAGATCTGCCCAGGCCAGTCTAGTCATATAGAACAGAGCAGAAAAAATAAAAGCACTCTGATGGCATTGCTCATCCACACTGATGGCTGAGAAGAGCCCATCCTTGTTTTTTTTTTAAATAAGACAAGTCTTTTTTTTGAAGTAAGGTAAGTCAATTTTAAAGTTATATTACAAAAGCACAAGTAGGAAGAAGATGGTAGGAAATCTGATAGAAAGCTTGTCTGTTTCTTGTTACAAATCAGTATCATCTAATAGTAATGCAAGTGTGAATTTCAGTTAAACTATAACAACTAACAGTAAAGTAGCCATGCATTAAAACAGTTTGTGATGTTTCCTGAACACAACCACAGCACCATGAGACAAAAACATCCATCTGCATTTTCAGCAAATTGGGGTATGCTCTTCTACCTTGAAAAAAAACAAAACAAAACAAACAAACAAACAAAAAACCCCACAAAAATAATCATAGAATGCCTAAGGTTGGAAGGGACCTCTCGAGGTCATCTAGTCCAACCCCCCTGCACACGCAGGACCACCTAGAGCACGTGGCACAGGGCTGCATCCAAGCGGGTCTTGAAGATCTCCAG
>JAWLRI010000640.1:11257860-11298204 GCA_034781795.1 Crypturellus tataupa
ACAACCTCTATTTTTTTTTTTTTTTTTTTTTTTATAATGTATTGCTCTTCTTCACCAAGCCAAACCCCTCCCTTCCAAACCCCACAATATACTGTATATGTTTTATTTTCTTTTTTAAAAGAATTAGAAGTTTACAAAAATGAGGTTTAGAGATAGTCTGGTGGATGGTTTCTAGGTGGTATGCTAATCCTCTGCT
The DNA here is from genome assembly GCA_034781795.1 of Crypturellus tataupa. Classification (NCBI taxonomy): domain Eukaryota; kingdom Metazoa; phylum Chordata; class Aves; order Tinamiformes; family Tinamidae; genus Crypturellus; species Crypturellus tataupa. Next base: position 11,258,057 of record JAWLRI010000640.1, read on the forward strand.
GTTTATCAAGGGCTAACCATTCTCTCCAGAGATTCCTTACGGACGTCTGCCTATGCCATGCCTGGATAGACTGCAACATAAAATAGTCAAATATCAACTTTCTCTTTCATCTAACTATCTATGTGCCTTGATGTATTCAATTTGTCTTCACAGATGCTTTGTCCGCTCCAGGTTCCACCTCAACCAATATTTTGGTTGACACCTGCATTTTGTGACACAGCGAACGTACAGCTGGTTCCTGCAGAGATTCTCTCCCTGCCAAGCCTGCTCCCCAACATTATTTAACGTATCGGGGAACGGTGTCCCCAAGATGTCCCTCCTCCTGCTCGTCAGACACGCCATCATTCTCCTGCTTCCCTAACACAACGGCGCCCTGTTCACCACTGCCCACGGGCTGCAGCCAATGTTGGCAGCCAAGGGCTTTAACAGCTTCATGTCCCAAAGGTCTGCGATTAAGCTCTCTTTCCTTCAATGTACTATTTCACTAAAGTGGGTTTTCATGCTGGAGCTTGCAGATTTTATTGCCAGGTGCCGAGTGACATCTGGATCAGAGGGTATCTGTGACACGGTCACCATATTCTTATCTATAAATCTCAAGTTCATAATGAAACTTCTGAGTTAGAGCTACGGTATCACATATTTACTATCAGAGCTTGCTTTCAGAGACAGTCCAAGTAAAGTAAAAATGTAAAGATTAAATATTGAAGACAAATTAAGCTACAATTTAAAAGACCAGCGAAGAGACTACTCAGCACCAGGAAACGTGCACTGTGACTGCAGGACAGTGGTCACCCACCCACCAACCCATTTACCAGATGGTAAATACCCTTGCAGCCAGCACAGCCCAAGCTCTGTGATAAGCTACTTAAAAGTTCAGCAGACAAATCCTAAGCCAATTTACTTCCAAATAACTGTGCCCATGTAGAGGCTTATTATACTGGTAAATGCCCTGGTGTCGCACATTAGTGAAACTTAAACTTCTGCGTATATGGTGATCTCTTAAAAAGCCCAGATTTATCATCCAGCAGACTCAACTGCATCTTGGCAAGAAGTGTTTAGGAGAAAGTAGTCATTACCACATGACCTGTTCAAAGCCAGGAGAGAACTCAACAATTATAAATTAAACACAGATAAAAGCAAAACCCAGAAAAGGTAATAGCATCAAGATGGGGAATCTCTGAATGCTTTGGAAGCAATAAGAACTGGAGTAAAAACAGCAAATTAAGAGCCTGGATAAAAGCGTTTTTGTTGTTTCTTTGTTGTAAATGTATAAATATTGGTAGTAAATTGATCAATACTAAGTTATAAGGATGGCAGTCTGAATGCACATTACTGAATTGCCAATATAAGGATATATTCTGAAATACATTGTTTGCGGTGGTAATTTTTGAAACTTACATCAACCCAAGACTTGTGATAAAATTTTCCAAAACCTTCACTTGCCAGATGACAACATGGGATGTTACCACAGAACATCATCAACAAACAATAACTCACAGCATTTCCAAAATACAGAGGGCCTCAAGCACTGAGACAATGAGTCCACAAATCTCTGGTTATTTAAGATGACAGCATTATAAGTTTTACATATCCTGCTACCATTCTGTTTATATATTGTATTTTGTAACTGAGGGATTCAGGGACCAGGACTCTATTAACAGAATGGGATTATAATTCCCAGCAGCAATTATAGCATTTAAAACTTGCTCCAACTAATGCTATACTACAAGCAAGTATTCTGAAACTTGCCTCCTGAGAATAGTTGTTCTTCCTTTTAATATAATGACAAAACCAAGGTGAAACTGAAATCAGCCATTTCTCTGCTTCAAATATCTACTGCTACTTGACTCAAAAATAGCAATAAGTGAAGAAATCTGTTATAATCACATGATAAGTTAGTGGTAAAAACTTATTTTAAAATGACTTGACCTAGACCTTTGGCTGGGATTTTCAGCAGCTGCAACTTGCCTAGTGAACATGACCAAATGAGAGAATTAACCTCTCTTTTGTTCTCAGTAACAGCAAAATTAATCAGAGTACTCAGCACGATCACACAGTGCAATGGCAAATCCACTTTTGAAAGATTTCCTTAACTCTATATTTCACAACAGATCAAAGTTAAGTTCAAAGTATCCTTCAGATAGATATATATAGAGATCAAGATAAAATATCATCACTTTGCACCACCACAATACATTGTATACACAAAGCCTTGGAACATCAGAATATTAAAATAAAGAGTATTAGGCAGGATAGTTATTGCATCGTAAATATGAAAAACTGCTCATTCAACAAGTGCAAAACTGCTCAGGCCTCTGCCAGGCAAAGACAGGATCTGGAAAGGTACTAAACTCCATGATAACTGAAAGCACACCACACTTTTTACAATTGAGATAATTTATTCTCATTTTTGTTAACATATTTCATCTATACTACAAATTGCTACTATTCTAATAGAGCACAGACGACTCTCAAATCAGTAGCTGGCTTATATGTATATATGTATAAGGTATATGTATATATGTATATACAGCAGGTGGCAGGGATAGACAACACACTTGCTGAGCTTCTTTCTTTCCTTCTTTCTTATTTAGGTTCAGGTCAAAAACTAATTTGCTGAGTTTGCTCATTTGCTATAAGCTTGGTTTTCACATATACATGATCTCCAGGAATTTTTGTAACATAATTTTTTGTATATTTTTATTTTCAGTCTAGAATGTTCAGTCTAGAATTTACTAAAAGATGCTAGTAAGCATTTGTACTTACCTCTTCATCCTCTTCCTCCCCTTCATCATCAGATACAATACTGTCATTTAATGGCTCTTCTAGAAATAAGCAAAACAAAACCACATAAGGGCACGTCTCAGACATAACAAACTGCAGTTACTGCCCCTCCTGCAATACCAAGACTTAGCTTCTTACATAGACATGCCATTATTTTCACGACAAACATTGGAATTATTTGCTCTTACAAAGCATTCTAGACATCACTGAAGTCAATTCATATTCAAGGGAAAACCAGAAACAGAAATTACTCTTTTCTCATAAAACTCACTATGAATTCACAGTGCATTTACTAGAAAGACTTGACAAAAGTTTTTCTGTTTTTCCAACTATATTTTAATAAGAGATAATTACTTCACCCTACAAGCACCTTGTTATCAAACTGTTTACAAGTAAAAAGGCAGTACTCATATGAAATACTTTATTCTAATTTTTGTGTGATAAAACAGAAACATCAATAGGCAGCTAAAGAAAAAACATCATAACTTTGATAGCAATAACGACATTGATGAACTGATTTTCCTAGAAGCAAACCCCGGAGGCTATACCAGAAACTCAACTATTACTCACTAGACAAACATATCCTTTTGAAAAAGCCATTCTCACTGGCAGAAGAGGGAGTTTATATCCTCCTAATGTAGACCTTGCACAGGGATAATATGGTGCTTTAATATTTTATTTATTCTTTGGCATGCTTATAAGATGCACCATCTTCTGCTGTCTCCAAAGTAAAAGAAAGCTCAAGTCAAAGAAAGAAAGAACAAGTCAAACTTGTTCTATTCTTGCTTTGCAAAAGGATTTAATGTGAGTTCACTTCTTTTTTTGTTACTCACATTTGTTCTCTCTTTCTTCATCCTTCCTTTTAGTCGCAAAGAATAGAATATACAATATACACTTCATCATAGTTTTTCGGGATTACCAAGCTATCACCAAGGCCTTGGGGTCCATCAATGTATTCTCCAAAAAGGACAATCTCTCCCCTCTATCTAAGGTAGCTATTTCAGATAATGGAGCTGCACTGCTCCACAGAGAAAGAGATGAGAAGAGACGGATCCCGTCCCCCAATTTTTTTTTCCCCAGTGACACCATTCTCTCACTACTGTGAAGGCAATGGCATAAAAGACAGCCACGGACATGCTGTTCACAGCCCCAAAGCCTTCTTTAGGACTGAGACTTTGCAGCCTTTTATTTCTTTATAGCTGTAACACAAGACATTTTAAAATATATCTAAGTACATCTGACATTCAAATCCTGACGTTTGCTATTTGCCCTCTCTCAGACCTGCACACTATTGTTATTCTTTGTTCTTTGAGAATTTCAATGCCAAATAAAAACATGAGCCTTCTTATGGCTTTTGTGAAAGATTTACAGCTTAGATAGCGGCATCTGTTTCTCTGACCTGAATTGAGCTGTTTGATAATAAATTCAATCTGTCGAACCATCTCTGCATTTCCTTCCTTGATAAAGCAGCGCAGGATTTCTTCCATTCCCTGGACGTAGTGGAAAACGTGGTTTGATTAGTATTTCACGTGGCTGCAATCAGTTTTTTATTTTGTTAACTAAAATAACATTGTTTTGTTTGGGGAGGGGGATAGGAGAAGGGGAAAAAAAAAAAAAAAAAAAAAACAAGAAAACACATGATGAAACAGATCACTGTGTCCAGCTCTAAGAATTCTATTTTGTCCATACATTTTCCAAAAACATATGTGGTCTGTATTGCTTCTAGTTTTAAATACTGAAGTATCCATAATGAACAGCAAATTCTTCTGAACTCAATACGAAATTGTTAACAAAAATGTCAAATTTGTGTTCAGAGAGAACTGTGTAAGGTTCAAAGGTAAGCAAAATTTAGGACCAGCTCTGATCTTCTCCTAAACACACTTTCTTCCTTTGTGGCATCTTATAAGCCTCATGTTGTGCCTTTAATCATTTATCTAGATATCCAATTCCCTATATCCAATTATGTGAGGTAAAATACGACAGCAATTGAGTCTACATATATCTACATATTAGTCCTTTAAATAAAAAGATATACCCCTTCAAAAACAGAAGCCAAAAACACATTTGCTACTATTAGACTAACTTTCATAGAGGTCAATTCCTAGTTCTGAGATGACTCCCCTGTTGCTGCCCTCTAAACAAATCATTTTTATATCAGGCAGAAATAAATGCAGCAAGAACTTTTACCCTTAGAAGGTTATTCACTGATGCAGACTGAGTTAGGTTCAGGAAAAAGCAACAGAAAGATGAAAATATCTTCAAGAGAATATCCTGTTTCTAAACTGCTAGATGGACTTTTCTACTCTAAAATAATACCTTCAATCTAAAATCTAGACAAATGTCTCACACTGCTGGGGCATTTTGAGAGAATATATGGCAATTATGGCAAAAACCTTTTCAGTATATTCACACCTGGTTGTGTATCAAAGGTGGGCTGCCTCTTGTGGATTCCCTTCCTGAAGGTCCATGGCTCTCCAGCCTGCTGCCTGCCACTCACTTGGCACCCACCCGCAGGCCATTTCTGGCACATCTTGATCCTTTTATTAGGCAAAGCAATATCTCTTACCATTGCTCTGGCTTCTTCTCTGACAGAAGGGATAGCAAGGACGCTATACAGTGCTCCATTCACATATGGTTGTATCTAGGAGGAAGGAATATTTGCCCATAGTCAGACCACTAAGAACTCTCACATATTCATTGACGATAACCAAAGGTTAGGAGTGAAGAAGCAAAGAAAATCATGCTCACAGACCTGCACTTGCAAAAATTCCCACTTGGGAAGCAGTGAACTCCTAAGATGCACATACACTGCAGTATGGTTATCTAAATTGGAACTCTCATGTGCTCATTATCCCTTCCCTCCTTTCTGAAAATATATTTTTTCAAATCAATCATGCCAAAAACATAAAAATGTAGGTGAAAATGTAGCATAAAATTCTGACAGGGTGATACATGAAAAAGGAAAGGACAAAGCAATGTGTCAGCAGGAACTCAAGACAGACTCCAACCACTGTAAGCTTAGGTGATATGTTGAAAAAGCATTAGGTAGAAACAAACTATCAATTTTTAGCATTCTCCGAGGTTGTTTAATTTAATGGCTTAGATGCAAGTCCACTGCTTTCTTATAATGCTTAAACCTACTGGAAGATTTACTTCTTTTTCATATGATGTTTTACATAATGGCATGCACTACATATTGTTCACCTTATAAACTTGGATTCAAGAGGATTTAATATAAGGTGACATTTAATAGCATTTAAATCTGCAATTAAGAATACACATGGATTGCATAATGACAATGACTATGTCATTCACTTCTAATTACCAATGCATGTACAAACAGACATAATTATGTCTAGCAAGGTTAGTGTCCAACTATATTACAATGCACATTTTAGAAAAATTCCAAATGATCTAATTAAATGGGGCTTTAACAAGGGAAATGAAACCAATTTACTTTCATTTCTTTCCTGTTTTTTAATTATTAATTTTTCTTTCCACCTCTTCCTTCTCCAGAGTTTACTGTACACATACCTCATGATTCTCATGGCCAAGAAGATCAGAGAGAACTTTGAGCACACGTTTTGCAATCTTTGCACACTTTTTCTTTCCTGTAAAGGGATAAAATGTGTGTTTTAGAAAAAAAAAAAGAAAAAAAAAAAAAAAAAGAGAGAGACAAGAACAAGCTTCTTTTTCATTTCTTAAAATCTGCCCTAAATATAATTAATTTAGAAGGAACAATACTGTTCCTTGTCCCTGCCAAATGCTGTTCAGCATAACTCCGCTGAAATCAGTCGACCCACTCTGGATTTATACAGATATAACCTTGGCCAGGATGCAATAAAAATCTAACAAAAGTAAACAAAGACATTACTTTAATTATGCCAAGCAGTTACTTTTTCATCCTTGACTCGTTTTCCTTTTTAAAAGGAAATTTTTTTAATAGTCTTGCCTGTGTTACAAAGAAGCTTACTTTCTTGAAGAGAATCTCTGCGCTATAAAAGGAGTGTTGTATGCAAGTTATTTCATTCACCTAGGTAAAGCTTAAGCTACTTGCCATTACTGATTGAGTTCTGAATTTATTTTCTAAAACATGTCTCTTATAGAAGTATGCATACCATATCCTTTGAAAGGTTGGCCTTGGATATAGGAATAACTGTCCTGATGTATGATTCAAATCAACCAGCCAAACCATCCCACTCTTTCCCGCCCCCCTCCCCACCCTCCAAAAAAACAAACAAAAAAAAACCCAAAAAACCCACAATTCTTGAGAGATCCAAAATTAATGGAGAGCTCCATTAACATTTGGTCAAGCTAACCTCTATAGTTTAGGATTCTTGGGCAAGAAACCTGCACAAAAGCACTGGTTGTGGCACTCAAATACCACTGCATATGTGGATCCCTGCTATTAAATACAGTCACTTAAAATAATTCAATAAAATAATTTAACAAAAAAGAAGAAAGAAAAAAGATTTGAAATTTTCCCTATTGCTTCCTGGAATAAAATTAAAATCTGAAATGCAAGACACCTGCACTCCTCAGACAAAGATTCATGAGCAAAGCAACAGAATACTCCAGTGTGTAATCAGAGAGGCAATCAGTATCTGTTAGAACATCAACCAGCCAGAAAATGAGCCCATCTCTGATCATGGCAGACTGCAGTGCACGCCTAGGATTTAAAAAAGACAAACAGATTTAGAATACATATATAACTACGAGTACATTCATCCCTGCTTAATCATCTGCTATGCATAAGCCTACAAACAAACTACCTCTCTTGGCATAATCAATTAAACTAGTGAACTAACAAAGGCCGAAGAAATGAAAGATGTAGATTTTGCAGAGGGATATTCTGTGTTTTCAGGGAGCAATTCTTTTTGAGACCTACAAGCTGGGATAAGTTTCTTCTTTCTGCCTAAAACTGTATTGTCAATTGCCTTCAAACTGATAAAAGAAAGCCAGCCACATATTAGAATTCCATGGAACAATTTAATTACTCTCAACAGTAAAAAAGTGCTATAGGAGAGGTACATTAGATTTTTGCTTAAATCTATTTGCACTTTTCACTAGAGATTGTCACATAAAAAAAAAGCCAACAACAGCAACAACAACAAAAAAAATACACCTTCTAGTCTTAGAAGAAAAAGATAGAAAATTACAGGAACTAAACACCTATATCTACCTTCTTACACTCCGTTAACTATTTAGGACTGAAGGCTCCTTTTGGGTACTGTGAAAACTGAAATCCTAGATCAAATTTATCTGACAAACGAGGGAAACATCATGCCCTTTAGTGCCTTCCCATGATATTTCGGCATCTGAGTCAGGCTGCCAATGCAAACAAAAGAAACAAGATAGCCTATACATAGACAGCTCCACGAAAGAAAATCAACAGGATGAGGATGAAATCCATGAAAAATACATACAGAAAAGATAATGAAAGCCCTACATATGGGAACTTAAGTCAGTTCTTTTTTCTTTTTTCTTTTGGTAGGATCTTCAGAACTTTATGCAAGATTTTCATTTGGTTGCTCAGTTAAGGAATATGTATAAAGCACACAAAGCTACGGCAGGAGATGCACGTTTACTTGAGTACTGGCAGCTGTTAGGAAGTTAGATTAATTCAGTCAGCAAAACTGAGATCTCCTGTATAATAAGTGACATGACTTTCATCAGTCATAGGAGGTTCTGATGATTATTATAGGAAAATCAAGTGCTCTTCTTTCCTCCCTGAACAGAGCTAACTAGCCTGTATTTCCGCTCCCGCTGTCACCACTGCCTGCTGGGCTTTCATCACCTGAGGCTGAATTTCTGCAGAGCCCCCAGAACATTCTCCCGTGTAAGGGAATCCTTGTCTTCCGCTTTCAGTCTCTCCTCCAGTATTCGCAGCAGCTTTGGATTCTGAGAAAGGTAGAGACGACCTGGTGCAAAAAGCGATGAAAGAACAGATGCTGAGATACCAGCCCACGACAGAAAAGCTCCCTCACCTCGGAAAAGCAAGCTGGATTGGCCGGAGTATCTTCCTCACAAGCCACAATCTTGTGCCAAAACCCAAATCTGCCCAAATGAGTTGTCTAAAAGGCCAGCTGCATTCAGTCCAGCCACTTGAAGCACAAGGTCCCCACTTACCAAGTTCGTACCTCTGCTCATAGCAGACAGAATCCATAGTTCACTTTCAGTGTGTGCTTTCTAATCTATTGCAGAGCTCTGTAGATCTAGCAGAAGCACAAAGTTGTCCAAAGAGCTCAGAAAAGGTAGGTGTCCCAGAGTCATTGACTGAATCTCAATGGAAATCAGGTTCCTACCAAAAGTGAATTCCTTCAGAAGCACCAACCTGAGGCTAACATTTGAGAGAGGCTGCCCTTCCCTACACACACACACCCCCTCCTTTTTTTTTTCTTTTAAGCATCACTTCACTCACTACCCTCAGGAAAAGCTTGAAGATTATATTAAAGGCAACTCCTGCATAGATCACAAATTATACAAAAACAGAAATGGTGAATACACAGGGTCAAAATGAAACATTTCCAGCTACTGAAAAAATGGTTTTGAATGCATGGAACCAAAGCCAGTGAGTCTCAAGAAAAAGACTCTAAATTTCCACATGCAGTGACATCCACATGTAAAGTGTATATGAGCTAGTACTATAGGAAAGTACCACTCCTTATGCAGTTGATTTCATCTTTTATGAAGTTACCTTCCGCCAGTGAAGCAAAAGCATTAATGAGCCTTGCCATATACTGTCTGACTACCTCACTCTTCGAATGCAATAATTTGAAGACATTTCTCTGAAAAAGAAAGCAAACATAAAAAAAAAACTTCACTAAGCCAGAAAATTCAAATTTTTTCTATACCATTTTAAAAGCTTCAGCAAATTTCCACAGCAAACATTAGAGTTATACTGCATATTGATATCTTAAAAATTGTCAGTATCATTTAAAAACATCTAGTTTCTTATGGGGGTGGAGGGGAAGATAGAAAATGAACAAGTGAGCAAATTGCAGCTGCTTGGCTCAGTCTGTGAAAGCACCATTAAGCTCTCTGGCACAAGATGAGCATTATAACAAACCAGCACCATTAAAGAGGAAACGTAAAACTTATCACATTTAAGTTCATCAACAAAATTAACATTTTTGTAAACACTGCCCAAAACATCACCTGAATAGGGATTCTTTTGGTTAATGACTAAGAGTGTGGAAAAGCAGCACAGTAATTTACCAAGATGACCACATTTCAAGTTGCTTTTAACCTAGGTTTACTTCTTGTGATACTTACACAATTTCCCTCCTATACGGAAATTTATAGGCAGGAAAAACAGATTAATCCTTCAAAGTTTCCATTGCAATGACAGTGGGAGCCACAACATAGTAGATCAACTACTTCAAACAACCAGAAAATTCAACTATGTAGAAAATTAAGGATTGTAAGTGAAGCAAATGTTGCACTTCTGTTGGCAATGGTATTAGATTATTAATGGTTGAAGCCTGTATGAAGTCTGTATTTCTACAAGACCTGCACACACTGGCTACGAGAATCTAAATTGAGAATTCTTATAATGCAACGCCTTGCTTATCATGTTACAAGACTGGGATGCAGTAATTCAACACATTGCATGATTTTGGCACTACTATTTTTTCTTTCCTCTCCAGAGAGCGATACAAGTTTCTGAGCAGCATCTCAGAAACAAATGAATCTGGTGGAAAACTTCTTTCTGCTGACCTGACAATTGCTGTGACAATCCAGGAGGTCATTACTGATGTACGCTTGTAGGACAGTGTCTCTCTGTTCGCCAGGATATGATGTTGTCAAGCGCTGAAATAAATAAAAACACAAATAAACCAGTCACTCATAAATGAGCAGTATTGTGCATTGACAACCCCTGAAAGATTTTAAAAGCTGAGATACCACAGCAGAGAATGCTTTTCTCATGGGGAAAAAGCATTCAACCTCATCAGTCCAAGAGAATGAGATGAAGTGAGTTGACTAGAACTTGGCTCAGTGATCCATTACAAAACCATTAATCAGGAGCTGTCAGTGTCCATAGAAGATGGATCCAACATCACTTTCCATAAAGTTAAATAGCTACAGAAATAAAACAAGATAGGATGTCCTGTTTTGCCTTTATATAAAAACTTACCGCAAAACTGTGCAGAGTTCTGGTTAGCATAGCTTGTAGTGAAACTGGAGAAGGTGAACAGAAAACTAACTAAATTATCAAGAAGGTGGAGCAGCTGCCATAAAGGCAGAGACTAAAAAACACACCTTGTTTTGGAAAAAAGAAGGTTGAAGGGGACACAACCAAAAATCTACAAAAATGCAAAATTGCTGACGACAACACCAAAACACTCAATTAAACTCAATTAAACCAGCAATCAATTAAATCAGTAAGAAAATTGTTTTAAACGGATTTTTCAATACATATAATAAGCAGCAACTTTCTGAAATTTGATGTCACAGGAAGTTGCGGAGGCAGAGTACTAACAGATTCAAAAATGAACAAACTCATGGACAACAGGCACATAAAAAGGATCTTAGAAGGACTACATAAGGATGTATCCGAAAAAAACTCTGATTTATTGGTCTTAGATGCTGGGAGAGAACAAAGAGAATGGACTGCAGAAAGTGGCAGGGAACTCATGTTCTGTCTAAAAGATCTGAGATAGAGTATTGGCCTAAAGGGACTGCTGATCAGATCCAGGCGATGTTTTGTATGTAAAATATGGACAATGAAACTTGATCAGAATTTCAGTACTATTATCTTCCATGTCCATTACTTAGATCCCATCAACTTCCTTTATCAACAGGAAAATGTTAAGTTCCTGTAGTCACTTTCTATTTTTCCCAAATAACATTATGTTATTTGAGCCAACCAAAATGTAGGCTCTTCTAGACTATCTTGATTATAAAGGAAAAATAGTGATTAGTTAGGCACCTCTTTGATGGGCACTTCTTATACGAATACTTCATATGCATTTCCTCACACATTTCCACTGAAGATATTGGTACCTCCCTCTGGTTTTCATCAGACAGAGGGGACAGCACAGAGCTACTGCCTGAACCTTCTTAACCTTAGGAGCGCAGCAAACTTCACTGACAGAGAGAAGATGCCTATGATACTACTGACCTGCTCACCAGAAAAAACAGCTTGTCAATAAAACAGATTCTAGTTCAGAAAGGGATTCAGTTCTTTACTCCTATGGAGGCTATCTCACTTACCCAGCGCAGGGCCTGTAGTAAGAAGGCCTTGAGACGATCATTTCCCATAATCAAATCTTTCTTCAGCTTCTCATAATCCAGAGAGGGCAACAATGGCACATCCTGCATCTTCCTGCAATGCAAATAGGAAAGAGATTTGTCAAAACTCACTCTCCCCTTATACAAAGGTTGCTGATGTTACTGAAGAGGGAAGAGCCAAAATGACTCTTTCTTCAGGAAAAGAACTTCCCCACATTTTTTTTTTTTTTTAATTTCTATTATCTTTACCAAGTTGGAGTAACGGGACTTGAAATAACTTTTTAAATTTGGACCTGTTTTTTCCACCTTGGGTGCATCCCACTTGTCATCATAATTTTCTGACACTAAACCGCAAAAATTATCCATAGACGATCCAGCTTTTTAATAGCATAGAAAAACCATCAGCGCAATGACACCCTTCTTCACCCTTGGCAGACCACAAGGACATGAGGGCAGGAACTTGTGGTTCTCAGCTAATGGTCATATACAAATATATTTTACATATAGTAACTTTATCCTGCCACTTTTGAGAAATAAATTTTAATTTTAAAAGCTGTAAAGGACAAAACTGTCCCTTTATTTATCTTGTAAAAAAACAGAAGAAGAAAAAAAAAAAATCAACAACCTTGCCCCAGATATACAAACTCTGTTCTGTCTTACAGACCAAAAATTACTAAAACAGTGAAAGACAGACTCTGGGGCACACAAAAGTTCAGTTTATCAATTCCTCCTCTTCCTGAATTTGTGAGAAGCAAACACATTCCAACAATAGGACTGCACTGTGCGGAAATGGTAAAGCAAATATAGCAGCCAAGTCACAGGTGTGGAACAGCAGATTTACCGTATTAGTAACATCCTGTCGAAATTAGGATGTTACCAAACCTGCACAGAAGAATACAGGCCACACAGCATTTGCGTAGCACATTCACTGAGAGCAGAGGAATCCCACAGCAAATGAGTGATTCCCACTTCCAGACAACCAGCAGTGCACTTGGATTTGCTGTCTCTCCTTCCACACACTACAGATGAAAAAAGCAGCTCAGCAAGAAACACTTACGCTGGGGCTAAAGATGCTCTTAACATTGTAGAAGCCTGGATCATAAAAAGAAAGAAAAGAGAAATCACAGCAGATTAGTCCAAATTTTCACACCAGCACTGTTATTAATGAGGTTCAGGGTCAAAACTCTTGCTGAGATTCTGCAGTTGTTTTGCTACAAAAACTGCATTGCAAATTAGAAACTTCCACTCTTTTTCTTTCTTTTCCCTATATGTGTGCATATTACTGATATATATACTTTATATATATATATATATATATATATATATATATATATATACACACACACACAAACATATAAAATTAAACTATATCATTATAAGGCTATCTACTCTACCACGGAAAAAAATTACAAGGAATAGCCTACCATTTCTCAGTGATTCTGCCTAGGATTAGTTCAACTTAAATCTCAATATTTCCTGCCTGCTGCACTGTGACAAATATCACAGACAGGCACCATGGCTGCACAAGTCAGAACTTAAAAATATCAAACCATATAAAAGTTATTCACTTTAATAAATATGTTTTCTATATGTGAGCCAGGATAAGCAATTCTGGCATAAACGTGTTTCATATCATGCAATCTGATTACAACTACAAGCCATATTTGCAGAATGTTCTGTGTCCTTCGTGTTAATCTCACTTTCCCCTGCAAAAATTTATCATTACCACTTACTCCTTTAAAAATGGTCTTCTTTCACCTAGCCTCTTTCAAGGGGAACTATATAATCAGTGTCTATTGTTAGATTTAAAACTGAGGGATTTAGAAGACAAAAGGCGTAAAATATCATAGAGAATATTGATTTACACTGGTCCACATTCTTGAACATATCAGATTTCACAAGGCTCACAGGTATCCTTCATAACACAAGCAACTGCTCTCTCAGAGGTGAAGTAAGTTTATATGCATATTGAAAGGCGTTAAGTATTATGTTTAACTCAGTGAGTGACCCAGATTAAATGTTATGTTTAACTCAATGAATGACCTGTACACAACAGAGTTAACAGGTCTTGCACTTCAAAATTAACCTTTCTTGACAGCAGTTCTCTCACATAGTTTATTTTATACAGCAGAATTCTTGCAGAGTAGCGTATATACATACAATGTTACCCCTCTCACTTATTTTTTTCAATTTCTATAGCACTTCTGTTAAGTATCAAGATTAGCTTTTATTTAAGCAAAACTCTTGCCTTGTTCAAAAATTATCACCTTGTACCTGAGCACACAATGAAATCACAAATCATTATTACTGCCTTCCTTAGCATCTTCCTCCCTTAAAGCAAACAGGGAGAAGAGTGACATTTTAATATGTTAAATCAAAAGAAATGACAGGGCCCTTGAAGATGAAAAGACAACAATGAAAAGATGATGAGACAAAAATTAGTAACAAGAAAAGAAACAGAGCAGGTGTGTGTATGTATGTGTGTATATATATGTGTATATATGTATATGTATAAATATATATATATATATATATATATAAATCCTATGCTTCTCCAAAAACTCCTTATTACCCAATATTTCTTGCTGCCTTAAAAAGAAAAACATATGTTCCAACCAAAGTTAAACTAAAGGACACAGAACTGGTGGAGATGCATGCATGCATCCTCCTGCCACACAAACAAAACTCTTTGGGATAAGTATAGGATTTTGCAAGCTTTTTTAAACTTCAAACGAAAGAAACTTCAACTGGGAAAACATTAAGATTTTCAAAATCAGCCAGATCAAGCAGGACTCTGAAAGGCCTATTTCCCAAATTTACTTTTAAGCAGGCAGATGAAGGCCAGTAAAATATATAGTAAGCTTTTGCTCTATAATCTACCTACAAAAGGAACCGCAAATGAGGCAGATTGTATTCGAGCTCTGAGGACAGTGCTGCCTAGATGGGATAGACTCTTTGTCCAGCAACCAATTCTAATCCAGCTCAAGTTGATCAGCCTCTAGGACCTGGACAAGATGAAGGTAGTTTCCTTAGGCTCCTGATGTTACTGGAAAACAGTTATTTCTGTAAAATAAGTTAATTGCTGTCAACACACAACTGTAACAACTTTTCTACAAATGTTTTGGAATTTGCTTAGGTCTGCATTTTAAATAATTTTATGAGAAGAATTGCAGTAAATCACTGCTAGAGATCTATACTTTTACTATTATTGTGATTATTATGACATAATCCTGTGTCTCTCCTGTGATTTAACGGAGACTAATTTCAGAAGTCATGCTACTTCAGGACAGGCAATTGAGATGTCCTCTGAAACAGAGCCATAGAGCATGCTGAGAGGACACCATCATGTACTCTCCATCTATCACTAAACAGGTCCAAAGAGATTTTCGGCTATTTTAATTTTGGAAAAGGTGATCCAATATACAGCAGCATCAAGTGCTGTTTCAATTTCCCTCCTCACACTGTGGGCTCTTCAGCTCCGGCTCCCAG
The DNA here is from genome assembly GCA_034781795.1 of Crypturellus tataupa. Taxonomy (NCBI): domain Eukaryota; kingdom Metazoa; phylum Chordata; class Aves; order Tinamiformes; family Tinamidae; genus Crypturellus; species Crypturellus tataupa. The sequence continues at coordinate 11,273,564 of JAWLRI010000640.1, forward strand.
ACTCCTGTCTGACAGACCATAATGGTTTGTACCAAGCTATATATCTCATTTTTAAGGTTGGTGGACTTCCCCAGTTGGGCAGCAATGCTTGAGGCAATAGAAAACATTGGTTTATAGACTTAGGTGGATATTAAGCTATGGGAGCACGACCATGCTCTACTGAAAACTTTACAGCTTCCTTCAGATAAACTTTCTGAATTAGAGGAAATACAGAGCCTAAACTTTCGACTTACTGTGGCTTCAGCAGCGTTGGTGCTCTCCTCACAAGGCACCTTGCCCCATGTGAACCTGGGCCGGGCAAAGGCACATCATAAATTGCCTCTGATTGAGCCTGCCAAAGCAAACAGCCCCGGGCCTGGCTACCTCAGAGCCACCTTTCACATTTCACTGTGCGGTTTTTGTTTGCTTGCTTGTTTCTGTTTCTCATCTTTGGTACTGATCTGAGATGTCCTAGTATCAGGATATTTGCTTAATTAAATATCTTTACGTAAACTAACCAAAAAAAGCTATGTTAAACCCTAGCTCTGGACCCACGCATTACTTGAAATAAAAACAGAACAAAGCAGCAAATACATGTGGGTCCTGTAAGGCAGCCCTTGGGTTTGTTTCACTGAGGTAAATGTGTTTGAGTCGAGTGATATAATCCAATCAGAGGAAAAAAAGCAGTTTTCTTCGCTGTGAACGGTAGCCCCAAGGCCAAGGTTTCACCTACGTTACTTCTGGCAGTAGTGCCAGCTTAACCAGCCTTTATCCCTCACAATATGTTGTTCCCATGGAAAACAAAACCAGGAGCATAAAGTTACCCCATTGAAAAATTCATAACAAAACTCTCCTTTTCTCCAAGTCCTTTACAAGCTTTAGCGATGACTTTAAAAATGGATTTCCATTTTGCAAATATACTTAAAAATGTGAAGTCTTAAACCGATTTTTAGACACAAATACATTTAACCGAGATTAACACAGATATATTTAACTGAGGGAAAGATTAATATTCAAATCTCAGCTGATTAGAATTTGTGCTTCTTTCTGTAATAGTCTATAAAGTCTATGGACTAGGCAGGCAGAAAAGACTCTACTTCAGCCTTTTGAGTTTTGATCCTCACTGTTCCTTTATTCTCTTTCCTGGTGTTCACTCTCAAGCCTAAATGCTGAGCTTGGATACCTAATCATCCTGTGAATTCCATTTCTGCATTATTTGAAAAAGTATTTGGATGCAGGAGACAAAAAGCAACCAAGTTAAATACTTTATACACAGCACTTTGCATTCATAGATCTCAAAGCCCTCTATAATAAACAAACTCTTAATATTCTTGTGAGGAAAAAAGAAATTTCTCATACAGGTGATGAAATCAAGACCATAGACAGAAAGTCAAGTAAAATTAGTGGCACTTTTTCCTTCCATAACTTCCACAATAATCTCTGGAGAATACCTCAATCAGTCAATTTTACCAAATATACAATGCTTCTCTTTGGCGACAGTTTTCTCAGATTCTAAGGATTTTAGGACATATTTTAAACCAGGTATTTTCTCACATGGTCCCAGCCTTACCTTTCTTGGAACAGGTTAGACATTAATTCAACCACTTCAATACAGGCATTTTGTAAATTCCAAGTCAATGACTGAATACATACTGAAAAATATACTGCATATGTGACTTCTCTGTTAAACATGACAGTCCACATTCATGCTTAATCTTAAAATAATTTTCATGCAAAACCTATCTCAGGACAAAACATTTTTTCTGCAATTAAAACATGAGCAGAAACTAGGTGTCTTAAATTAAGGAAACAAAAACACAGCCCAAGCATAGCTCATTCTGGCAGGATGCAGGGTTATGACATGTTTGCGTTAGTTCTTGCCAAAGCCAAACCAGGTGCCATATTAAGTAAAGTAATTCTGTCACAACACAGATTAGCTACACATGGCAGCTATTCATTTTTAAAAGAAGTGATGCATGAATATGAACAGCATGGAGCGAAAAAAAAAAAAGTTTAGGGGTGAGGGGGGAATCAGTATTTATAAAAGAAAACAAATGCATTTTCTGTGAAAGGCAAAACCACAACTGATTTTATGAAATATCACAGACCTGTATTCAGACCAATCCTTTTATGCTATTAGATGTATATATGCATAATATGATGAAGCCTAATACCAAAAGCCAGACTCTGACTTTAGTTACCATTCTGGAAAGGTGCTGTAATAGTTCAGTTTAGATTCAATGCAGATTCATAATCAAAAATCAAAGATATCCAATGAATCACTGGAACTCATAAAATTATGTCAAGGTCATTTACTATACACAAATGACAACAAAACTGCTACATGCAGCCTATGATGAGTTCGATTCTGAGCTTGCGCAATCTGCAAATCTCCACTGAGGCTATCCAAATTTATTTCACAGTCAGACCTACAAATGTTTTGAATTAATTTGCTGAGGATTTTGTTTTGAACTATACTACAGATTTGCTGTAATTAAAGCTTCCTACTTGGCATATAAAAATAATCAATGGGAATAAGCTGCTTGATGCAGATGACCTCTTAATGTTATAACATGGGTGAACGTGCCCAGTATTCACTGGGTCAAGATTAAGAGAAACACTAAGGAGTAGCCCATTGCATTCAGTAATTCTGCAATTCTATTTCTCTGAAGAAAACATAGTTTTAAATGAGAAGCTGAGTGCATACAGGCATTACTATAGTTTCAGGTGAGGAATAAATTTGAAAAAGTATTATTTCTCTTTAAGTGTGAAATCTTGTTTTACCAAAAGAAAAGGGGAAAATATGCAAACATGGATGATTTTGGAGAATACTTACTGACTTTTTTTAGAAGAGGTGTCAATCACTTTTATGATTTGATTACATCCTGGGTTACTCAAAAGTAGATTAATTTCCTTTCTTTACAAAGAATGCACTGACTATGAGCAAAATTAGATACTTATGGTGTACTTGTAATATTGCCAGAATACAAACTTCCATCTGGACTGCAGAAGGCACAGGCAGTATGAAAAATATTGTTTTTTCAGTTTCCAGTGAAAGAGGATCCACTTTAATTGCATGAAACTGTGTGATAACCTGAACTACAGGGAGAAAGTTTCACTTCACAGGTTAAAACTAAGAATACAAATAATTAAAATTGTAAGATATAACACTGAGAAGAGTACAACTCAGTTTGTTTTTATTATCTGAGCAATATTACTTATCTGCTTACTCAAATATGTTGTGGGTTCAGTTAAGTGACGGTGCACTTCAAAGATATCATATAATATCCACACTGACCTTCAAAGAGAGAAAACAATTGCATTCTGCACATTATAAAGAAGCCATGTTTCACATAAGAGTTGTGGCAAAGTAGCTTTTTTGTTGACATGCTTTGTTAAATGTATTATCCTAAGTTTACTCAAGAGTTTTTATGTTCTCCATGCAGAAATCTCAAACCATATACATTTTTGGCTCTTGATAAATCATACAATTCATGTCACGACAAGTTAAAATACAAGGAATATTGTTAGACATTGTGAAAGGAAGAGGAATATGGACTGTGACAGGCTACAGTAGGCAATGTGAAAGGATATAAAGATATAGACACTTACATATTCGTCATCACAAGGGCTCATAGAGTAATATCCCTTTATGGGCAAACAGGCACACATTAAAATAAAGAAGATTAAAAAAAAAACAAGTTAACAGAAATAAATCACAGAGAAATGCACAGTTCTAAAAAACAGCAAAGTAAAATTAGCTAAAGATTAATAGACTACAAGCTTTGGTAAAAAAAAAAAAAAAAAAAAAAAACGCTATAAACCTCTTCTCCCATTCTATGTATTTATGTGTTTTAGGATTGGTATCAGGGACTCTCTACGGACATTTACATTACAAGCTCTCCTTCCAATACTTGGCAAACATACCTAGTCGGCACATTTTGCAGTATAACTGTCAGCTGGAATAGCTGCATACCAAGCACTGACCCATTTATGGAGACGGATGAATTGTGTTGCTGACTACACTAAAAGCAGTTAAGGAGATACTAACAAACATGATACTGATCAGAAGACCTCAGTTTCTGGGAAACTAGCTCTAAGTATTCTCCATCCTTGCTTTGGTTGGAGTTTCTCACCAGTACATAACGAAAGCTGAGAAAAAATTTGAGGTGTTTCAGCAATGTTTCAATTCCTCGTTCCAGAATGCTTTAAAGCTAAACTGAAGCAAGGCCTGTGGAAGGAAGCCTAAGATTTATAAACCGGTAAAATGGACCTAAGATAAAATTTGAGCATAATCTCTGTTTTGAATAGTATAGTACAAATATGCTGTCACTCTTTACTTAAATATTTAACTGATATAACTTACAACAGGTTGATATGATTCTATGATATCACTCTTAATTCAAAATATAAGTATACAGTACAACACAATGAAATATAACCAACATTATTCTGCTCTGTGTGTGTGTGACAAAGCTGCCAATACTTACTTTAGAGGACATACTTCTGCATATGAATAATCACCGAAGGAACAAGATATTTAGTAGGATCCTAAGAGCTTTATACAGCTTTATGTTATTCTTCCCACAAAAGGTACAAGAACCTCACTACTCGTCGCTGTCAGAAATAATATTCCCTGTATTCTTTAGCAAAATTTTAAATCCTGCTATTTTTCTTTTTATTCCTTTCACCCAAGATTCTCTTTTGTGGATGAGAATTCCAGAGCTTTGCAAAGTCTCTGATAAAGGTTGTTTAAATTTAAGACAAATGACAAGATGGATATAGACTAGTAAGTGAGCAGAAGAAACCAGGAGACAACCTTTAGCATGATGGAAGTTTGAACACACTCATGATGTGAACCAGGGAAAATGTCTGTAAGCATCAGATGTTAAAGGAGGAATCTGAGAACAGAAGAGGGTAACTTTGTGTGAACCACTACAGATGACAGCATTTTACCTTTACAGACCAGGATTTTATGCAAACACAGAAGATGCCCAGTTCACTGCAGGTAGTAGTAATGTGCAGAAAAGGCATTGTATATTGTGTCAACAGGAAAAAAAAAAAAGAAAGAATTTCCCTTTGTTCACATGAAAAGGCAGGCTGGTTTCTTTAGTATCATATATGAGAGGTCACATACAAGAATCATCCCACAGGCAGGGAGGGAGAAGACACATATTTCCTCCAATAAGGGTTTTATTAGGAAAGATGCTGTTTGCTCTAACGTGTATTATGTTTTGAAACAAAAGAGGGTGCTTCCACGTAATGCTTGGTGAATCCTCTTAGAATGGCCAATAATAATAATAAAGACTTCTGTTACCATGTCTCCTAGGTTTCATGTGGACACCTGGTGCAGAAAATATTTTTACAAATAAGAAACAGAATGTTTTCCACCAACTATTACAGCTTGATGGCATGCTCATATTTGAAATAAAAAACATGTTTGAGGAAAAAAAATTGCAAATACCTCAACAAAGAAAGAGGTCCTAGCAAATTCAAAAAAATGCATTTAAAAATCTAATTTACAAACAGTTTGTAAGTGACAGCATAACTTTCTATAAAGGCTGGTGTCTAATGAAAGAATTTATATAAATACAATTAAGTGGAATTACAGATAAACATAATTAGAATGCAAGAAAACACAAATAGTGAAAATACGATAGGAGCTCATTCTATTCCATAACACAGGCAAAATGTGTGATCAACTATATCACTTTCTAATCACAGAAGAATTCCCAGGTGCTTAAGACTCCTCCATTGATGGAACCTGCACATCCTAAAATACTTCCTGCAACTTCTACCTTAACCAGAAAGTTATGGAAACTCAATAAATCTTGAGTTTTAAACATTTTAAACATTTCTTTCACTAGATGATGCATAGATTTCTGTGATCATGTATTCAAGATGAATGCATTTTAAAATGGGCATTTTAGAAAAATCACAGTAAGTGATGAATAACTCATAAAATCTGCATATAGTAGGGCACAAAGTAGTACATTAAACTGATTTTCTTTTGTTTAGGGTATCTGTAAAAGGGTGCTTTGTCAGGTAATTTAAGATAACATAGAAGTTGAATTTCCTTCTTGGGTCTTACTCTGTCAAAGAACAAAGACTTTCATTTCACCTTGTTTAGTGTGTGGCAAAAATCCTAATGAAGACAACTGTTACAGCTTCAACTTCTATTTCTCTCCCAGTTCGTTTAAGTGTCTTCTGACTGAATTTTCCTGATTCCATGTTAAAGGGAAGAAGAATATTTGTATTCTCAAACAGTACTTGAACTAGACATAAAATAATCTTTGGCCTAGAATCCCTGTTAGCAGACCAAATTCTAATAAGAGCTGTTCATGAAAAGACTTCATCATGAGGGACACTGTACTCTTTTAAAAGTATTTCTATTGAAAGACTTTCCCATTCCTAGAAGTTCTCAAGACTCAGCTAGACAAAGCCATGATTTAGAAAACCCTGCTCTCTTACTAGTCCTGTCTCTGACTGATGCCTTGCATGCCAGGTATCAACAGCAGAAAAAAATTTTACATCTGAAATATGGCACATTAGTGCAAGTATTTACCATTAGAAACTAACAGTCTCAAGGACAGGAGATGCATCTTTTGCAAAGCACAAAGTTGAAGCAGCACAGCCAGTTTTGCTCAGCTAAAAGCCATAAACTCAGTCTTGTGATGTTTTGAGTATTAATCCAAGAAATTCCAGGAAGGTGTGCAGTCCAAGTTGAATCAAAAAAAATCTATTCGCGAGTGTAAGACCAAATTTAAGAGCTACACTGGACAAGGAATGAATCCACTTTGGAGGATCAAATCCCAGCTGATAAAGAGGCAGAATCCTCTTGACCTCATGATATGTGTTAGACAGCGGCAGCCATCAAAAAACTACAACCCATGCTTCCTAGCCACCAAACAGATCACTATTAGAAAAAAAATAAGACCCCAGATAAGTCTTCTCAAGAATATTAAAGATATAAAGGACCACACTAGAGAATTAAATTTAAATATGTTCTTTTTAAAATCACTCAGCATTATCCGTATCAGTTTCCTGTCCAAATGAATATTAGAAAGTTAAGCACCGGATTAAATCTTCTATTAGCATTTCCTTCAACTTGTCAGAACTGGTGCTTTGCCCTCCTAGTCTTACATTCGGATCTTTCGCTCTGACAATTCTCCAAGGTCTCTTATCTCCTAATTCAGACCACATACGTCAAATGACATGACCGAAGATGGGGATAACGTTCAACTGCAACCAGGAACAAGGCTTCTGGTAAGGTATGACCCTAGAGAAGCCCAAGGAATATCTTCCAGTTGTACCACAGTGCTGTGGTCTCCTCCCCAATCCATACACCAGATGTATCCTGTTAATGGCTTATGGACTAAGCTCACAAGCCAACCCAAGAAGTCACAGACCAAGTGAGAGGCATACAGTTGTTCTACAAAAGAATAAGATCCAAGTCAGCTTGCAGGAGAACATGAGGCAACAGACAACACTAAAGCCCTGTGCTTGCTAAGTAAGATTTTACAGGTACTATTATGCCGCCAAAGTCTTCTGGTTAAGGGACATCACTGGTGCAATCTTAAAGCTGAATTCTGGACTATCTCTTCCTGAAAGGAATTTCTTCCAGCAAGACAGACCTTCAGCCACAGAGGGAAAACCAGGAAGTAGACTACTGTACAATAACAGCACACCTTAATAGGTGATACGTGCTACCTTTATTCTAATTCCAAAACCTGAGACCTCAAGGCTTTATATTACACAATACCACTTTCCTGACATTGAAAAAAAAAGTACAAAGTACAATGGACTGGGAACAAAATCAAGTTTGCAGACAAATAATGCTACCAGGGACATAATCCAAGGTATAATCTTCAATTTTCTTTGGCAGTATTTCATTTTGGCTATAGCACTGGTCCTCCTTCCCACTACATCCTTAAATTACTAATACAGTGTAACTGATCCGAAAAAAGGTGCAGTAGAGCCCTAGTCTCCATCTCGGATCACGATGCAGCAATTTACAGGCAAAGCAATGTCACCTGCGCACTGAGCTGCGGATCTGTAACTTTGCAATAACTCAGAATTGTCTCTTTGCGATAGAAAGGCATGATAATTTATTTTCCTTCTAAACCCAGTTCCTAAGTATACACTTACACTTGACACCTCAAAGACAAAAATTTTAAAAAGGTGACCTCTCCTAACAGCCCTTGGGATCTTCATTTCCCAGTGAGGGGCATGAGCACATACTCATTACTTTCAGCAACTGAAGTTACTTATTGGCAGCTTTAGCAATTTCTGCTCTCACGACCTGCTATCAAACTAGGATCTTTCCTGAAGTTATGCACCCATGCATCCGATTGCAAACTTAAAGAAATATATGTATAGCTATCCATGAGGTAAAAGTGATATTTATAGCTGCATACAATCTAATCAAGAAGGAAATTTCCAAGCTAATCATTTTCTTTTCTCTAATCCGTTTAGAGACATTGATCTGTCAGAACTAGTTTATTTAGAGGTGCGGCGAGTCCAGACATCCATGAAGTTGATAAGACAAGATCAACTCCTGAATACTTAAAGCACATGTAAACTACAAAGGTTTAATCAATTTTGTTGGCAAAGCAAAAGTAAAGTCAAGTCATATTTAATGCTTGCAAAAAGTCTTTAGAAAGTGACTACAGAATTTATTTTCCAATTCGCACTTTACAAAGTCTGCACAGTGATCCAATGGCGAGGAAGCAAAGGGAGCTGCCCTGCTGCTGGGCACATCCCTCACTGTTACAACCTGTCGTCCTTGCAGCAGCAGGAGTTTGGTCAGATGGTGCAGCTCATATGTCCACACGCCAATATTCCTGTATCTCTGATGAATTTAAATAGTGATCTTGCAAAACAAGCCCTGCACTGACAATGCAAACTCCTGCCACTGCGTAGCCTGGGTCACGACACCTCCAGCTTTATTCCAAAACTTCTGTGAAAACCTGAAATCACTTCAGGACACAAAGTAACATCCAAGTGTATAACAATGAGGAAATTTTTAAAAGAACAGCAATAGGTTGATTTAGCAGACTGGCACCAAGCTGTGTGAATTTAGTTTTTAGTCAATCTTTTCCAGTTTCCTGAATCAACAAAGCCAGGGAGTGGTAAGAAGTATTTGGGGATGAGATGATAATGGTGGAATCTCATTTTAGTTCTTAGAAGATCAGCTATATATTTTTTTCTTGTATGTATATTTATGTTTCTATATGTTTGTTGTTCAAGAATCCAAAATAATCATGAGAAGTTCTTTATTACTTTTTACTTATTTTCTATTTTCTTCTTCCATTTAATCAGCACAGCAAAAGGATCAGACCAGGAAACCTTTCCATGATGCAGTTAAGATCTACAGTAAAGACTGATTATCCCTGTTCCCCAAACATGGCTAAGGCCTCAGACAGCTTAAGTATGTGGGTCTGCTTATACAAACAACACTAGATTGCAACCAGTAACTACTATAACCTCAACGTCAAGCGGTGAGGAGTGACTTAGCACAGTCAAGGAACCCTTGAAATAAGCAGACTGACTGCTATAGTTGTCCTGGTCTTTCCCTAGAAAAGCCCTGTTGACTGCATCAAAGAACATGGAAGAGCCATAAACTCACACAGACACAATTATGCCAGCACAGCCTAGCATAAAAATACATACAGCTGTGCCAGAATAACACAACTCTACTGAGTTTAACCTAGCTAATTCGAGCTGGAACAGAGACACAAATTCACCTCCAGGAGGGCACGGAAACCATCACCAACAAATGCTCTTTCTCTGACTGATCTACATAGTGGAAGACTTTGCTGAAGAAGGCACATTTGCAAAACTAGTACGGCAAGAGCCCTTTCAGAGAACCTTTAGACACTCTTTTGGAGAAGGAGTAAATAGACATAATGCACAGGATTGACTGCCATTTCCTAGGAAAACATCTTTTATTAGAAGAGAATAGAGGCAGCAAGGCAGGAAAAGCATCTGAGAGCTTGTGCTGTCCTTTGGGAGGTCCAGCCAAACGTCTGACAGAGGGTCAGATGCATCTGCCCTGATCTTCAAGAACTCCCCATGACTGAGGTTCTCGCTCAAGTACTGCATTTATACCCTGTTGCCTACGGAAATGTTCAATGATGACTTATGGGTCTTAAACTTCAAGTTCTTTTTCATGGAGAATCAAAGAGGTGCCTATATGTAAAAGTTAAAAGGCACAAAAACAGACAACTATGCAAAAAAATAGCCCGTGTGATTTGGGCAGAGAAAGACATCTGCAAACTAGCAATAATTCACCCAACTTTAATCAGTGAAGAAACCTGCAGACACTTTTGTACTCTCTACAGAGTGGATAAAGAGACAACTCAGCATCTGCCATGAGGAATTCTTTTTTTCTCTCTGCTCATCTCCCAGAAGGGTTTAAATGATCAGAAGGTCAGTCTATCTCTGAGGGAAAGAAAAGAAATGATAGTGAAACACTGCAGAGGGTACAACTTGAAAGCATGGAGAGAAAAAAGAAAATAGAAGCTTTGATGCAAGCAAAGTGAGGAACAAACAGAATAGACTGTTAGGGAATGGGTGATCTTGGCAAAGGAAGGGGGAACAGGGAAATAAATATAAGAAGTCCTGGATTCCTTCCTGACCCCCTTCAGACATTCAGACTGAAATACCCGCTAATGCTGCCACCTCCTAAATACACAGCAAGTCAGAGAAAGGAGCTCTGACCCTGAAGATATGAAATGAGGGTATTAAATGCTTGAAAAGCAATGAAGAATATTTACCTCTGAAAACATTAACAGAGAAAAAGTAAATGGAACATTTTTATAATTTCCTCACCTTTCTGTAACAGATTTGCAAGGGGAACAAGATGTTCCCACAGTGTCACTGTTATTAAAAACTTTGGCTAGAACAAGGAGCAAGAGTCCTTCTTTTTTTCTGCTTTTCTCTCAAAAACTCACGAACTATTTTACTACACAGTAAGTATGGATGAATGTCTTGGCAAAAATAGTAATTGCAAATCATGACTTTGGTTTGTCTTTCTAAAGTACACTTTTTTAATATTGAAGTGTTTGAACACAATTTTCATGTTAAAACTTATTTGACAGTCATTAAGATTGTGCCACTGAATGATGTTTATACTAGGCCATACCATAATTTAAATTTAATGTCCCCTTGGAACAGCTTCATTGTCACTAGAAACTACCCTAAACAGCTTACACTGCTGAAAAAAAAAAAAAAAAAAAAAAAAAGTCCCATCTCCATGCTGGAGCACAGCAGGAGGAGGAACAAGTAGCTAGGAATAAGCAGAAAGGCAAAACTGCTTCTTTCAGCAACAGTGCCAGCTTATAAAGTGTCTGTGAATCTATTACATCGGCTGCAGAGAGGCCAACTTTGAACTGGCACTCACACTTTCAAAATTCCACTAAACACATAAATTTCTGTTAGCAGCCAGCCCTAGATAAGGCAGAGAAAGAAAGTATGAGAAGATATATTGAGGTTCCACACCAACCAGCTGAAAAGGAGCAAGAGGTAGGTGGAGTAGGAAGACTACCTACACATCCTGGGCTGCTTATTAGTAAGATCAAGGGTCCTTACCTATAGAGTTAAACGCATAATGTAAAGCAATGGGATGGTTTAGGTATATCCTCTAAGAGCCAATCTAACAACTAGCTCTTACAAAGGGGATGGTCGTAAGAGTGTTGCTGGCAGCAGAAGGAAACAGAGCACATGTCCAGAGTTTAACCAAAGAACTCCTTTTTAGCTAAACTAAATTGGCTTAGATGTGCCATCAAACCACACTCAAGACATTAATCTATGTTTTTACAACATTCATTTAGCATTTAAGAGAGACACAACTCACTTTGTTATGATAACAACAAAGTTAATTAAACATATGCAGCTATGACTGTATAACTGTTGCACTTACCAGCCAATGAGATCAACAAACTGCTATATTCTTGTGCAGGCTTAATAAGTGTTGTCTTTTAGAATCTCACATCCCACATTTAGCACATAGCTTAACTGGTATTGTCTTTTCAGATAGTTACTACAAAAAGAGCAGATATTGATACTTACCGTTCCAGGCCTTGTGAAGTCAATACTGTGGGCTACATTCTGTTTCATTTGATTACTAAACAAGCGAACACAAACACTCTGAAGATACTCTGGGGTGATCTAAAAAATTAGGAAGCATACCAAGAGAACAGGATTATATAAGACTTGCACTTTATATCAGTCAAATGTTTGTATTTTCTTTTCCATTTTTAAGGGCTAGAAATCACAGATCTCAGATTTGCTGATGGAAGTACAAGCTGTATACAACAAACCACCATTTTGTTCAGGAACTAACTCTTTTCACCTGGGAATAATTAAACTATTTACAAGACTTTCTCTAAACATCTCCTCTCAGAGAGAGAAGAAAGACTGTATCTGTCACACATATTTGTATACACAGTTTCCTCATTCAAAAAGATAAGTTCTCCTACAGTAAGTATGAAGCAGTTTTACACTTTAGACTTAAGCAAGGATATGCTGAAGTGTTTATATAAAGTGAAGATCTTAGATCACTCAATTATATAGAAAAAAAGACATGAGACAGTACAGGACTCTGTGTTAATACAAAACATCTCAGAGCTTTTAGGGATTTCTTTGTTATTGTTGTTTTGGAAATCTTTATCACTGAAGGGCTGCCTAACTCCAGATTAGCCAACGACTTCAAAACAGAGGTCAGAAGACTGAAACTATTGAAATGCTCAAATCTCAGCACCTCTTGCTGAATTTAAAGATTCTTGGATCTGGACATCCCATCCCCTGGAAACTAAATGTCTTTTCAGAAGCCATGAAGCTTACTCATCCACCTCTAAGAAACATGTGCCATGGTATCAAACTGTTGCAGCAGCAGAAGAGCTTTTGGGATCTCCATCAGCACTCACAGAGTGTAAAATAAGGATGCAGGGGAGAAGGGAAAGTGAAATAGGGACATCTGATATTCACTACCCTACAGCGAGACAACAAAACCTTCACATTCAGAAAGTTGTAATTTCAACACGATTTTATTCAGTGCCCAATTCCACATTTTATTCAGAAAAGTGACAGAAGCGAAGTTCATAAAGAAAGAGCACCATCATCTGGACACATTCGGGAAGGATCGAATGACTGCCCAGTATAAGGCTTACAGAGGAAATCGAACAATCATCTGCAAAAAAAGGTAAACAGCACCTAATTCCTCCACTACAGAACATGAGATATTACTGTGAAGCATAATGAAGTATGAAATGGGAGGTAAAAAATGAATGACTGTTTCTTATTGTTTCAAGGTTCGTCCGAGTAGACACGTTTCCTAAGCTGCTGTAAAGCAGCATCCAAACCTACAGCCACACTCTACCACACAGCAGTGACATGCACAGCCAGTGGTCCTGACTCTCAGGTAACAAAGCACAAGATCATCTCGTTGAGGACAGCAGAAGGTGTGTACTGACACGGCACCAGGCAGCACAGCATCCCCAAGGCCATTCTCCCTGCCATCAATTCACAGCTCCCTTAATAGCATCCAGGGGCCACTAATGTCAGCCATAAAAAATGGTTAGGCTGAAGTTATAGGAGAGAGACAGGATAGCAGAGTACCCAAAAGAGGAAGTGAAAAATAATCTTTGTATAAAAATTACCCATAAAAAGCTATGCCTCCTCCAATCACATGTATAAATGGCCCTTTTCATACAGAGAACAACTGATCAAAGACAAAGCTCAGAAGGGGAATATCACAAGCAATGTTGACTTCTATAAGGTATCTGGGGCAGCAAAATCAAACCCATGTTCTGTAATACCTTTATCTTAGCTCAAAGAAGCAAGGGAAGACTCTCTCAGCCTAAGCACTCTGTTTCATCAGTAAAGAGATGCAGTACATAGAAAAATGCTCATAACTATAAAAATTAATTCATGTTTTAGTGTCATTTTCAAAAAAAAGCAAGTACACATCTGAGTTGCCACTTACCATCTTGCCATTGACCGTGGCCTCCAAGGAATCCACGAGTTCTGCAGTGACCCCAATGAGATTATGGTAGTCTGCCTGCATTTTGTTAAATCGTTTCAGGTAGGTCATGGTCCTGCGCTCAGACTCCACTAACTGTTCGTGAAGCTGCTGTAAGACTTCTGTAAAGAGATTAATAAAACGGAAGCAACTTTATCTTCTCAACTGAAAGGGGAAAAAAAAAAACCACTAAAAACAGTTTTAATGCTCCGATGGGAATCACAAGTTCATATGCTGCTATGGAATTATTTTTATTCAAAGGATTGGCTCAACCCAAGGATAATTCCAGACTATCAGTATGACTTCATCCCATCAGCTACAAATATTTTTCTTGTCCTAATTGCCCATAGAAATTGCCATCACAATTCCTTTATGCACAAATTTCAGCCATATAATTACCAGACTTAACACCACTGAATACACAAGTGGATATAGTTTAGAATAGTAGCGTATGAGCATGTTAACATAACCAGGCCCATGCTATCGTGCATATCATGCAGCTTCGATAGATAAGTTCCTGAGAATTCAGGTAGAGCTATTTAAAACATAATTGTGCTTAGCTAACCAAGCTCCTCTGAACCAAGGCACAAAACCTGCCCCATTCCCCAGTGGTTAGCATGGGAATGGAATCTTCCACAGAGGGAAAAATGAGAAAGTAAAAATACTCTATAAGTACCATGGCTCATCTGGCAGAACCTTCACAAGCTGTCTTCTGCAATGGTAATCCAATTATATTACAGGTGACATGCTGATTATACACAAACATCCGCGAAATAACTATCTGGAAAGTTATTTTCTGACAAACTGTTTTGTAAAGTAATAAACATATGGACCTACAAAACACAGAAGTGTCAGAATAATACTATTCTGATAGAACTGCTAATAAAGCTTTCGTTATAAATGAAAAAGAAGTCATTAGATAGATCTCTAAATCCTCATGTTGGAAACTGCTTTAAGGACTTTTCACATCTTATTTTTTTTAGGGTTTCTGGAATAGGCTGCTTTTATCTCATTCATATGAAATGCAATTATATGAGAGAACTTCTGCCATACATTTAATATATGGTACAATTTAATATATGGCAGTTTATATTTAATTTCAGAAACTTTAGCTAGTTCTTTCTTTTAGAGGAAAAAAAGTACAATTATAAACTTTTGCCTTTATACACTGACAGTTTAAAATAAAGCACAGAACACAGAAAAGGTACATTCTCTTAACTCTAACTGGCATCTTTCAAAATGTTATGTATAAAAAATCCAGACAATTATTTTACTCTCACAGCCTGCTCCCCTTTTAAGGGGATCCTTTTGAGCATCAGTTATTAACCACAGCACTGGGCACCTGCAGGACTTGTAGTATCAAACTGCTTAGACTTGCAGGACTTGCTTCGTATCAAACTGCAAGCTAGGCCATTCTAATGATTTTGGTCTTATGCTTTCCAGGAGAGAGCCAAAAACTCTGATGGAAATTACAACAGAGGTTGTGCTAAGCCACAGGTCCTGATCACGCTCACTAAAATAGACTGCTAAAAAGATCACTGATAAAGCTCCCAGGGACACAATAAGCGAGCGGCTGAAAGAGGTGGTCGCACGCTGCCCTATTCCTGCTTTTAAGACAGCAGCATTTCGGTGGCCAGATGAGGGAGCCACCACTCCAGGTAAAATCATTTGCTTGCTGTCTTAAAATGCTAAATTATTGCAGCCTGGGTCAGTACAGGGGAGAAGGGAGGGGATTTCAGAGGTGACTCACATCCACGTCATGTCACAGCAGTAATCACACTGCCCCCCAGAAGGACATACAGAGGAATGCGAGACATTGGGTTGCTTTCTTGCCCCCTCTCTATCCCAGGCACTGCTCCCTGTATGGACAAGTGATTTCTCAACCAGTTTATAAATGCTAAGTTTATACAAAGGGAGGGAAGGAAAAAAAAAAAAAGAGAGAGAGAGAAAAGAAAAAAGGGGGGGAAAAAAAGGCACCAAGCCTATGGTCTGACAGAATTATCATTCATTTGCAGAGAGAGAGAAAGGAGAATGAAGGGCATAGAACTAACCTTCTGGTTTAGGTAGATAAAATATACAGTAAAGCTGGTAGCACTGCCAAATGAAGATGCTACAAGATACTAAAGACATATGATACATCTCCTAAACCTCTGCAGGTTTCTACCTTTTTTTTTCTTGATTTCCTCCTATTAACTCATGCAGGTAACTCTCCATTTTCACCTGTCAAGCCTCTTTAATGTCTTGGCTATCATTCCTTTGTGGGGCAACAGAGTTAAACATACACACATATTCTCACAATAAGCGTTTCAAGTGATATTCAGACTACACTTCCTCCCACCCTCTCCTTCCCCCAAACACAGAAGAGTGGCTAAAGACTCATTCAAGATTTGCAATGAGGCAATGGAAGGGACAGGAGCTGAGCACCTTCTGAATACTCCATTCTCTCCACTCCTGCCTGCACACAGGACGCACAGGAAGTCTGAACCTTGCCATGCAGCAGGCAGGAAAGGTAAACACACTAAGCACTCCAGAACATCCTCAAGGGCATAAGCACCACCCCACCCAAGCTTAGAGTGCTTCAGTAAGTCAGACTAATGACTGACAACTATTTGATAAGGACTCTTTGCCATATTGGTCTTTGTTCACGTGTTACCTATTAATTTTGTTTGTGTTTCTCCTTCTATGATAGAGCAAACATCCTCCAACAGTGAGTACGTACTAGGGATCTCATGGGAGCTGAAAAGTATGCTGCAAAGCTAAGCTCTCAGATCTTTCATGCAAGACAGGCCTCTAATAACATTTAAGAAAAATCTAAATTGCTTTAAACTCTAAGACACATAAGAGATCTACAAATGAAGGCTTACCCTCATAAATTCAATACCCTGAGAGTCACTCTTTGCACAGAACACAGAACTTGCTCAAATAAAAAATAATTAGGCTCCAAATAATTCAGGCTTAATCATGTAGTTATTTCACCTTAGTCACAGTATAGAATTATTGCCTTCAGAAAACTTTGTTACAGGGGAAAAAGAGTAATTTTCTGAAAATAAAGATCTACAAAGATAACTATTAGTCAGCGAAAGTCTAAAGCAACCCAGAGCATAACATCTGGAACTCACAATGGGAGATAAGCCTCTCTTTTTTACACAACCTACAAATAATAAATCCTCAAGGTAAAACTACAGATTACACCAAATTCAACAGGAAAAGTCGTTTTAGGATCCCAAGTTGGGCTCATATACCTACAAACTGAATACACCTACCATGCAAACCGAACATGGAAAGTCAAATGAAAAATGAATGTAAGAGAAAAGTAGGAACCTAAGCTCTATTTCTTGAATTAATGTTTAAAAGGCACACACTTCAAGTACCATCAGTATCTAGAGAGATTTAGTGCTCAAATGATTTTTTTTAAATGAACATAAGGCACTTGACACTTTCAGGGCAGAACAGGCTTAAAATACAAACCTCACTATGAGACCTCTACCATTTCTAGTTATTCCGCACCTGTGTTCAGTCCTGCAGAACTCAACCAGGTCAGCAACAACTATTATCAAGACAAGGAACTTGTGTGACAAAAAGTCCTTTGAAATCATCTCTAGTGTCCCTTTCATCCTAGGTCTACCTTCCCCTTAGATATAGCCCCTAACAACATACTGATTATAAGAAACACCCTTTCCACACCCCAACACTCACCTTTGTTGCACTGTCCATTCTCCTTCTTTTGCAGGAGACAAGGAGCAATTCAGGAAAATGTGTCCTTTCAATATGTGTTTCTGCACAGACCAAGAAACTCAACTATTTGGGAAACCCAACCAAGCCAAATACCTCTGCTGTCCCAGACAGCAATCACTACCCAGTGCTTCACAGGAATGCAAACAATAATAAATAAAAAGCTCGTAAGACACCTATCCAAGTGCAGAATTTTATATGAAGACATAAGGCTTCTTTTTTCTGGCCTCTGAAGATATTAAATTCAGTCCTCATCCTGACATATCAGATCTGGTCACCCAATGACCTGATCTGGTCACCCAAAATGTAAAAACATGCAAATAGTTTAGGGCGCTTTATACCACACAAATACAGAGGTATAGAGGGCTCAGTCAGGATCCATGATTCCGTAAAAAGGAAGGAATAAGAGAGAATTTTTCTTCAACTCTTCTATGCCAGATTGCCACACCAAGAGCCATAACACAGGATAAAAAGCAGTCACTTTTGGTCGCTGACTCCCCTCCCTAGCAAATCAGCAGGAATGAGGTAGAAAACAACATTTCCAACTCAACACTAAAGATAAGGAAAAAAAAAACCTCAAAGTCTTCAGTTTAGCTCTCTCCGTACTGTACTGACCAAAAATGGAGAAGACAACCTTGTCACACAGCTAGATATCCCATAATTAGGCCTGAAAACACAGCATTTTCCAACAACATTTTTAGAAGAAAATAAAGTCTGAAGCCCAGCTCTTAGTAAAATAATAATTTCCAGGATCTTTGCAAGTCCTGGAAAAAATCTAGCTAGTCCCTGAAATAGCTAATGGAAAAGACTAACAACTTTACAAATGCTAATAAAGAAGTCAGGTCAGGATGGTGCCTTTGGGTATCCTGTGCATTACATATGGAAATAATGAATGGCTATATAATAAACACGCCAAGTTCCATACATCCATGCATTGAAACAACTTGTTCAAACAGCTTTTCTGAATGTGGACTGTAAACATTATTTCCTACTCTAAAAAACACCATGCAGTAACGTTACTATAATTATGCAATGAATTCTAGCAGCATCCACTTCCAATAAGTTATATGTTCCTTTACAATAATTCTAATGATCTTTAAAGTGTTTTCTCAAAAGGATACAAATAAAGTGAGAAGCCTGGGCGTCTGGCTGGCTTTGAGAGTCAGAGACAGGAACTTTTCCAATCTTGTCCTTAAATCTGATGTCCAAGAATCCTTGAAAAGAAAAACAAAAGATGACAGCTGATCACCAAATATGTACACTTATGTTGACAGTACTATTTGGATCGCAGCAACCTTCCCCACTGGTAAACAAAGTGGCCAACGCTGTAGTGAAAAGATCATTCTTCATTATTAATGAAGTGAATATGTGTACTAACAACTCAGCCACACACAGAAATTAGAAGTGAATTTCATGTTATTCCTAAACAAGAGTTCTAAGAACATGACGTAGCATTACTGCAATGTAAAATTGCTATTCTAAGTAATCCTATCAGACTAGGTGTTGGTGTCTTGTACACACATGCAACAACTGCCTTTAAATTACAAGTACTTTTAAAATATAAACAAGTTGAGCAGAAAATGAAAAGATGAACACCAAATTCACTTTCTTCAATAGAGCACAAATATATATATTTTTTTTTAAAAAAAGAAATCACTGTATTAATCTTTTTTTGATGAGAGCTGGAACTTCTACATTTTGTCAAAAACTATTATGAAGGTCATGACACAATATCAGTGGTTAGGGTAAAACATTTCTAAAATGCTGTTCTTTCCCAATCACAAAACAATCTGTGCTTCAAGACGAAGGGGGATTCGAGTCGTACAGTTCCCACAAGAAAACATGAGTGACTAGACTGAGAGTTTGGACACTGAGTTACTATGAATAAACCTGACAGTCTTGTCTAAGACAAGGTATTCAGAAAGAAAAGCTGCTAAGTATAATTAAAAAGAAAAAGAGTATTCATGTCCTGTCTCTGAGATCAACCAGCACGACTCATTATTTATAACTAGTCCCAAAGGAAAATGGCAGTATATGCCTTTTTTGGTGTTAACTGGAGCTCCTCATCAGCTGGTACGTCTAAAGTCAATCCTAGGGTAAGTATCACTTAAGCCTTCATTTGATGTCAAAAAGCACTTGGCAGCAATGCAGGCAAAAGAGATCTCCCTCCCACCACAGTGACTGCCCACAGCTGCTCAGATGAGCCATCACAACTCATGAGCTCATGCGGTAGGGTAGTGAAGTGCACAACCATATAATTCTGCAAAATATTATATATAAATAATTTACATACTTTTACAAATTTGTGTATGTGTGTGTACGAGTATATACACGGCAGTATGTGCATATATATAACACCCCTTCATATGCAATGTGATCAGTTCCTTGATCTAGTCCAAGTGCAGCTGCACAAACAGCTGTTTTCAGCATAACTAAAAAGTTAAGGTATAGTTTTAAATTAGCAATAAGCTTTCAGCGAGATAGATGGTGGCAGTAGCATCCCCACAAAAATTCCCACCAATATTTTGGAATTTCAAATCACTGCTGCAGATACTATCTCCACAATCATCACGCACTTGCTCCCAGAGAACGCAGAAAACAAGAATTTGTCATCTAAATTGAGACAATTACATTTTCATTATCTATTACAGGAGAATTACTTATAAATTTGAGTTTCCCTCTTCCACATGAAATGCAACTCCTTCAGTTGCAAAGGAGTGTACCAAAAATAAAAGTCATTACTGAACTAAACATCATTCAATATCTATCACCCAGTGAGGAAAAAAAAAATCAATAAAAAAAATACTTCTGCAAAATATATGCATATACTTACCTGAAAAAGTTCTTTAAATGAAGGGTGTACCATGGGATTAGGAACAAAAGGCAAAGCATAGAAGGGAAGAAACTCTGTTGTCTGGCTAAGTGCAGCTCCTTTTGTTTCTAAGTATGTTTTAAAGTGAGAAATCCTTTCCTCAAGCTCGGCTTTGTCCTGGGAAATAAGGCAACATGTTTATTTTGAACACAACTACTCTGAATGCAATAATAAGGCTGACCAATTGGAGACATAAACTCAACATTATTTTCAAGTATGAAATCTAAGAATAATTGTTATCTACGTAACACAGACAACCTAGGAAGTAATTTTCATTCAATTAGAAAGTATTACATCCTGATTCCTCCACTTAGAAGGAAAATACTGTGATTTTTGCTATCTAGGTCCAGCAAAGAAAGGGAGTATAAATTAGTCCTGCCTACTTCAGGGTAGATTTCTAAATCAGAATGTCATTTCCACACTCAAGGCAGAGGGGAAATACTTACCCAACTTCAGACATGCTTCATTTATGTAAAAATGCAGAACTATAAAATCCACTCATACAGTATCGAGGGGAGAGGGAAGGAAAGGGACATCACTGGATCAACAACTGGACTGAATGTACTATTTTCTTGGACAATATTTCATTCTGAGATCTGCTCCACAGTAAGGTTTGTACTAAACCCAGAACAGATACTATTAAAATCTTAAGCATTACAAAAAGCTGTTCTCACACAAGACTGATAAACTGAAGCAATAAAATCCTTCTGCTAAATTTTTCGTCCTATTACTACTACTACGAACACCCCTTGCAGTCAACTCTGTCATATATTAGTTCAGACAATGAACTAATATAAAGAAGTTAAGTTTGGATCCAGAGGCTATACGATGCATTCACATGATGCTAAGTCCAAATCACCTGGTACTCCTACTCCAGGTCAGACATAAGCAACACGCAGACCTGTGTGGAAACTCCGCCAGGTCGGTACTGTGGGGGCTCAATATCACTGCCTTTGACAGCCTGCCTTAGATCAGCTTATATAAAGCACAAGCCCTGTTGGATCCTACCTGGCTCAACACCGAGATCTCCCAAGGATCTGCTGGGTGATGGGATAAAAAAACACCATAGTCAGGAGTTGGAAAACACACACTGAGGGCATCCAAGCACTTCTGCAAGTAGCTGACAGGAGTAAAGCAGGAACCTGGCAGATGTGGTGGCTTCAGGCTGCTTAAATGCTTAAATTTACCACAAATGTATCACCTAAGATATCCCAGCTCTGTGTAATGGCTGGGATGTAATGTTTTGTTTTGTGACTATTTAGAATGACACCTTCAAATTCGGTAGAGTGAGAAGGGTCAAAATTCAACTTCCCCATTTTAACAGAAACGTTTGATTCTCAACAAATGGTTTGGGTCCAAACTAAAAGCAGAAATGTTTTAAGAATTTCCTACAGAATACAACTGAGAGAGGTGAAGGTATCAGCGTGCAGATATGAACATGAAAGTGTTTCAAGAGGTCCAAAGAAGGAAACTTATGAGTTTCATCTTTGCACTTCACAATAAAAGGGCCTGCTTTCATCCAAAAATGCAGACTGCTGCCCAAAGACTGGAAGTAAATTCTGGGAATCCTTACTAAGAACCCCATCCTCATTCACACCAAAGAGAAACACATGAAGTAAAATAAACAAAAGCAATCTTAAATTCAAGCTGTAAAGTAAACTTACAGGTTTCCCCACAGAGTGTTTCAAGAGGTAGGTGGCAAAGTGTATGTGAAGATAAAACTCCAGCTTCTGAGCAACCGGCTCACTGTCTCTAACTGAAGATGGTATATGCTCCTTCCAAAGGCAGAAGAAAACTTTCTGCTCTCCATTTTCAAATGCTGTCAGCAGATCTTCCTGTAGAAGGGAAAAGCACACAGTGGGGGAAAAAAAAAAATCAGCAGTGAATCAATGTGAAGAATTCAAGAGCCATCTGAAGGCTTTCATTTAAAGTTTTATCGAAAACCTCTTACTATTCAAGTGCTACCTAAATATTCTTTCTCCACCTATTTTACCCTATTTCAGAGCCTGATTCAGCCATCAATGCAAGGAGCAAAGCCTAAATTTTCAGATATGTCTAATGAGTTTTGGGGGTCCATGATGCTATAACAAAATGAGTGCCTATAGTGCCTGAAAAAACAGTCTTGTCAATGTATAGCAAGCTAAAAATCTAAAATAGTGTGAACTAAATCTATTTCTTCAGGTTCAGAAGGAGTGGGGTTCTTTATAAAAATGTTCCAGCACTGAAAGAAGACTGCTAACAGTCAAAACATGAAGAATCATTTCAGAGACTTAAAAGCTGTAATAAAACAAAAGGCAGTAAGTGGTCTGTTTTGAGTATTAATTACTTAAAATAAGTGTCAATGGCATTACCTGAACAGTCAAAGCTTTTGAATCTCTCAGGGAAAAACCTGTTGATTTAGGCAGTGGCTTCCCTTTTACCTTACATTCCTTCACAAATATCTTCACTGTTTCTTCGAATTCAGCAAAATCCAAATACTACAAGAAAAGCATAGGACAATATATATATTTTTTTAGATTAACACAATATTTAGATTAATAATGCTTCCAAGACTGGCCTATAAATCACCATGGTCCTTTGAAGTTTCTGTGTTACATGACCTGCAAATACCAAAGACTGAGCTGAAATATACTAGGAACTGGCATCTCATGCAGTGAGAAAATCTTATGTCTCAAGTGAGGTCTCTCCTACATCCTAGACAATAATACTGACATCTGACAGAACAATGTTCCCTGATTTATCCAATAATTCAGCCAAAGAATAGAAGGGTTTAGAAACTATTAATGCAACACCTTAGTTGAAGAAACAAGCAAATAGCATCCTTTTGCGTTCTCAGAAGGCAGAATTCTTAAAGAACACACAACCATCATCTCTAAAACAGTCCGACATCACCCATAATAGCTGAAGGTGTCCAACAAGTCAAATTATCAACTAGTAAATCAAGAGTTGATCTTTAGAAAAGAGATGAACAGTCCTCTCCCTGCCTCCCACCACTTACCACTACTAGATTACGTGTTGTTTTGCTCTTCACTTAAGGCCCTAAATCCGGCTATGAACATGTGCTGACCAAAGAAACAACCATTAACAAACAGCAACCACATCACAGCTTGTGTTCCTTTTCCATATCATACTAAACACATGGCCTGTTTTAGCCAATTTACCTGGAAAGCAGGAGGGCAGACTAGTAGAGAAATATCCACTCTTTCAAATTTTGCTTTCCACTGTCTTTTGTACGGAATTATTTTTCTACTTTAAAATAACTTCTGATCTCACCTGTTACAGGCAGCATGGCTAGAGAAACATCTACCTGGATGACCCTGCTTTGATGTTAAACCTTGCAGATTGGTGGTCTCAGGACTTTGATATGGGCTTTATTAGCAAAAGCACTAGAGACCTCTGTGATTTTACACAGCTAACACCGGTTACAGGGTATCACAGGTCAGACCTGAGCAGTACAGCTCTCTCTGGATCAGGTTACCTGTTCCCATTTAACAGAGCCTCATTTACAAGACTCACAGGTAATTCTAGACTGATTTAGTGGTTGCTTGTTGGCCTTCAGGAGTCATGGAGTACTTTGAATTTACAGAGCATGACAGATAGAAGTCAGCACAATGGCAAAGAGAAGCAAATATTTTGATAATTAAGTAGAGAATGTAGATCACAGTCACCATATCTCATTCCTGAATATGAGCACTATGAGGTTTCACCTTGCTCATTTCATAAGGGAAGGAAATAAATAAATAAAAGAGGAAAGCCAACCTCTCTGATTAGTCCAAGCAACTCAGCTTCATACGCCAGGACATCCCCCATCGCTAGGAGCCTCTGCGGAGCCTCATCGCTGGAAACCTGGTAAGCAGGAGGGCGGGCGGCGTCACGAGGGGCGCGCGCAGCACAGCCTGGCCCCCGCTCCCCCGACACCGCCGCGAGCGAGACGGGTCCCTCCCGCCCGCCTCCCTGCCGGCTCCGGGGCTCCGGCCGGCGCGGCGGCTCCCGTCGGGGGATCCCTCCACCCCGGAACCCTCCTGCCGGGCCCGG
>JAWLRI010000640.1:11298261-11324430 GCA_034781795.1 Crypturellus tataupa
GGGGACAGCCGTGTCCCCCCGCGGGCCGGAGCGGGGGGGACGGCGGGAGCGTGGCCGCTCTGCGCTCCGCACACACCGCGGGCCGGAACCGCCGCGGGGGCAGCCGGCTAGACGCAGCGCCCTTCTCCCTACATTTATTCTTTTCACCACAGAAGCTAATGGTTTTGCTAAGGAGGCGCTTTCAGTTCCCTGCCTCTCACACTACTTGAAAAGTTTGGGGCGAAAATCATTTTTCGAAGTTACCGGTAATCATACCCTGTGTTTTCGCAGCCCTTTTCCTCCCGAGCAGTCCAGAAGTAGCCCCAAATCCGCACTCGCGTCTGAAACGCGGCTTTTGGCTGCCCAGCAGTGCAGCCCCTGGAGTGACGCTGCTGAGCCCCGCACTGCGACCCGTTAAGTGCACGGGCACCGCTTGTAAACTCATGTATCACACAGAACCCCAAGGCTGTGCTCACCAAACAGCTCCAGGGCTCTGCGCGCTGCCAAATTGCCCCTTTTTCACAACTTGCTTCTCACAGCGTGGAGAAAACGACAGTAGGAAGAGGTCACTTCACTCATCACGTTTGCGTGTGCCAAAGGCACTTGAAAATGTTTCGTTGCTCTCATCAGTGCACTTGGGAGATATTCTTGGTTTAAAAAACCTCGCTAGGGTAGGAGCTTCTGGAGGAAAAACAGAGAAAACCCAGTGATTCTTTCCCAGGCTCCCTCCTTATCCCAGCACTCACAGCAAGCACATCCCAGCAGGTAAATTAAGAGTCAGTGATTCCTGAAATCTAGTCCCTCTGAATCGCATCCAAATTCCTAGAAATCCCATCAAAATTCATAGAAAGCATTTTGAAATGGTACAAAAGTACCGTAGAATTCCTAGAAAGCACCACAATATCCCTTAGAAAACAGTGGTCAGTTGTTAAAAAGCAAATGGAAAATTCCCAGAAAGCATGAAAAAATCCCAGAAAGCAGGGGGGTTCCTAAAAAGCTCTGGGGAGTTCGTATTCTAGTCATTAAGCATTTGTATGGTTATTGCTCACTATTACTGTGACGACCAACGTCCACATCGGTGTTGTAGTTACTGTAAAGCATCATTAAATGGTCAGTAAGGGAGGCAATGGCTGATAACTGGGATGTCTTGATTTGGGGATTTTTATACTGGTTACAGGCCTCTATGCTCGTAAAAACTACATTTATGCTTACACACACAAAACATATTTAGTGTACAAAGACGAGATATGAGCTGTACATCAGAAGATTTGCATATGCTTCTATAGACAGCTCACAACATAAAACTTCATACATATGAGTTTTACCATACTAGAATTTGTCTGCTATTTAGTCTGCGCCAAGAGAGGGAGACCCAACTGTGTCCCCTTGGGCTGGGATTTGCTCTTTCCTGCAGCACGGCCTGTGCTGGGAGAGGTGTCACTCTGTGGCCCACGACCTGACTTGATTGTAACCTGTTGCGTGATTTAAAAGGAAAAAAAAATTAAAAAGAAAACAAACAAACAAAACCAAAAGCTGGTTATTTTCTGTGCCAGAATGGAAGATTCAGCAAAGATCAAAATCTTTTGATGACCTTTCCAAGACATTGCATTTAAAAATAAAAACAGGCAAGAGGGGAACATTTTCCAGAGCTTAAACATCCTGTTGTTTTCTTAGTCACACTTCAGCATTTAGTTGCCAAAAGAGATTTTAGTTTGGGTTTTCAGTGAATGACTTTTGAAGGACAACAAATAAATAAGAAGTTCTTTGAGTTTTTCACTGCTGACGTGTTATTGTTGGTTGGGTCTGGCCCTGAAGGCAGACAGGTTGGCTTGTCCCAACATCCTGCCCTTGGACAGGGCAATTGCCTGACGGTGCAAACTGAGTCACACAGCAGAGCCGGGCAACGTAACCCCAGGACCTTTTTCAAGGAAAGCTGGAGCAACGAAACTGCAAAACCTCTCTGTGTTTTGCAGCATCAGGCTTTCATAAAGCTGCTCTGTCTCCGTCGGACGAGGCTCGTCTAGATGCTGCCGAGCTGTGGATTTCACCTATTCCCACCCATCCCATGAGCAAGCAGCCAGCCTCCACCAGGCTATTAATACACACACCGTCTCCAATGATTTCCTGTAAGCAAAGTCCCTGACCAGAGAAATGGCCAAGGAAAAAAAAAAAAAAAAAGGTGGCGGGAAAGCTAGGAGGGGGGAATTAAACCTTCCTTCCAGAAAAAAAAAAAAAAATATTCACTGTACTGCTCCTTGCCTTGGCCGCTGGAGGGAGAAGAAAAGCGCAGGGTATCAGATGTGCAGGGAGGAGAGAGCAGATGGTTCCCTGCCCCGCGCCAGCCCATGGCGTGGGCTGCCCGGGAGCAGGAGGGCTCCAGCACCAAGACAGCTCTGCCCTCCTGGGGGATCGACCTGGGAGATCGACCTGGGGGACCGACCTGGCTCTCCAGCAAGTTGCAGAGATCCCCTCAGGAGGCTGCTGTGTGGTCACCTAAGGCTGGGACAAGCTGACAACCGAGAGAGTTGCTGGGTCATGAAGTTGCTGGCTGGGACTGTAGGAGAAACCTGCTGTGGGGATGGGGAGTCTCAACAAACCGCCTTTTCTCACTCCTTTGCATGCGACTACCTCCTCCGGGAACTAAACCTGGTTTCGGACGGAGGGAAGCGGCGTTACCCCTCCTGCTGCAGACTCGCTTTGACAGACACAGCCGACCGCAGCCGTGTCCTCCTGCACGTGTTGAAACCAAGCCAGGCCGCCCTCCCCACCGTCTCCATCTTCGCAGAGCCAGGGCCGCCTGCAGGGGACGAAGGCGGCTCAGCGCCCGAGACTGGAGGAGCCATAGCTGGGCTTTCTGATACACGTTCTTCTAGGAAATGGCTCGTAAAGCACGGGCAGCCCCGAACCAAGGTAAACACGGACTCGCAAGAAGACTTGGCTGGCAGTAAGAACGTGGCTTTCTTGCCAGAAATGGAAGGCGGCTGGGAGGAGGGAAGAGGGAGAGATGCTCCATTAAAAGAGAGAGAGAGAAAAAATAGTCTGGGAAACCACAGGTTCAGAAACAGCACCACAGAGAACTTTACCTCCAGGAAAAACATCACCCAGCCCAGCAATGGTCCCAAGCAGCCTCACCTCTCATCACAGGGTGCAGTTTTGATGCTGCCACAGACACAAACTGATGGCAATCTGTCCCGCGCCACCGACCGTGAGCGACCACGATCTGCCCCATCAAGTAGGGACAAATTGTGAAGCCCCTGGGCCTGTAGTGGGTACAAGCAGTAGGTTTCATACATGAATGAGCCCGTGAACTCCTGTCTCTGATGCAGGTGTTTCCACCAAATTATTTTCAGCTGCTTCATGTTCATCCCAAGGCCTCAGGTTTTCACGCTTATGCTAAAACTAAGAAGGATTTCTGTGTAAAGTTAAACAGAGAATGTGTCCAGCCCTACAGGAGGTGTTTTACTCTCTCCCTCAAGAGAGACTAGTGGGAGGACTAAGGGTTAACCCACCTTGGGTCTTGCTGATGAGAAATGGATGAAAACAACTTAATGGCAGAACCACCATAAAGCTGAGAACAAAGACATTGCACCAATATTTCAGGTCTTTTTCCTTCAATTTGAAGGGGAAAACGTGGCTCCACACTTTTTCCTTTGCAGGTTATCTCTAGAGGAACAAAGTGCCCATCCTTTCTGCTGACAGCTAACCTCACCCCTGCAGCAGCTCTCCCCAGGGTCACCAGCCCAGCTATTTACACCCTTGTCCAGGGGTGCCGCTGCCACCAAACACCCCTGCCCATCCCAGGCCATAAGCCCTGGGGCATCCCCCACGAGGGTCCCACGTTACCTGGAGCCTCACTGCCAACACAAGAACACGCAGGTGTTTGCAGTGCTTAGACACCCACACCTGCACGGACACGTAGGGCAGCAGCACCTCTCGGACCGAGCCCCAGAGTTCAGGACATGTGAGGTTCGTGGTTCCAAATTTCCAGTGGCTTTATGGCCCCCTTTACCCTTTAGAAGGTCCCTGGAGCCCCTGAAGGACTTTGATGAAAATAGGGTTTGTCTCAAGTCACCTCTCTATAACATGTGGGTAATACCGAGTCCGCTGCACACTGGAATGCTGGAAGAGATGGCTAATGTAGGTACACGCACAATATTTTTCTTCACGGCCACCATCAAAAGGCTTTCATTGTGTAGCCAGTGCCAGGAACTGCAACACAGACTGCAAAGTGAAACTCCAGCCCTGGGCTCCCGCCAGCCAGGCGCTCTGCCCGTGCGGAGCAGGATTTCAGGGGCCAAGTCGAGCCAGCCTCAGGCTGAAATCGAGCAGCGGAGGCTGGGGCAGCTTCTCCAGCCCTGAGGCACAGGGCAGGGGCTGTCCCAGTCCCACTAAAACCCACATGTCTTCCCTGAGGCAACAGGCCCCTCCAGGACACCCAAGGGCCACATCAGCACCCCTGGGCCAAGGGCTCCTGTCCCAGCAGTGGTTGCAGAGAGGTGCTGCAGGCAACGATCCCCCAACTTCTCCATCCTGGCAAGGCCATGGGGTTGACACTGGCTTTGAGCTGTCACTGTCCCAGTCGCTGCCAGCACTGGCAG
Organism: Crypturellus tataupa; assembly: GCA_034781795.1. NCBI lineage: Eukaryota > Metazoa > Chordata > Aves > Tinamiformes > Tinamidae > Crypturellus > Crypturellus tataupa. Next base: position 11,302,839 of record JAWLRI010000640.1, read on the forward strand.
AGCAGGAGGGAAGAGCCCAGGGCCTGGTCGGAGCAGAGTGCAGGGACGCGGGAGGGGACACTGCAGCGTCCAGGACAGAGGGAGATAAAAGGCCAGTGCTGCCACGGTTATCGGTGGCACCCGACCCGCACATGAAGCAGCGAGGAGGAAGGGCTTTGCCTGGCCTGGAAGGAAGGGGAGAGATAGGGAAGGCGGCACCGCTCTTATACGGTGATGTGGGAGGACAACGCAGGAGCATCTGTGAGGCAGAACTGCGAGGGCAGCCCCTTCCCTCAGCACATTCACCTCAGAGGGTCAAACCAGCTTCTCCACCCACTTTTTGTCCCTATCTTGATGTCCATTTTTCTCCGAGCTAACTGGGGAAAATAGGAGACAGAGATCACGTCCAGCTGTCCTGAGAGACTTGGGGCTCCTTTTAAGTGACATGTCTTTGAAGTGATTTATTTTTCATCAGCACTAAGGGGAACGAGGCCCATTAGTCAGGAGGGGCAGTAATGTGCTTCCTGCCTCCTCTGCCTCTCCCTCTGCCAAATCCAGGAGCATTTGGCCCTAATTAGCCCTTGGCAAACACCAGGAGAATGGCACTTCCTAAGAAATCAGCACCAATGAGTCACCGTGTCTAAATAGCATTATTTAAAGCAGCAAAGACAGTTCCCAAGCTCCCCACAGTGACACTAAGCTGGGATCAAGAAGCCAATGGTTGCCTCCATCCCATGAGTATGGCACTAAGCTGGTTCCACAGCAACAGCCCCGTTGATCCCCATGCAAACAAGCCAAGCCCCATATCTCACAGCAGAGGAGCACCCATCCCTGCAGACTTCACCCTAGCTTCAGCTGGTGCTTGCATCAATGGTTGGTGCTTCTCTTGCCAGATGCCACCTCACTTGGATGAACACACCACTGGAGAGCCCGGAGCTGTGGGAAGCGAGTGCTTGGGATTGGCTGTGTCATGGAAAGCGCCTCAAAGCAGGGAGCAGCAGGCAAGGCTGGTCAACAAGGTGAAGATGGCAGCATGGCCGCATCCAGGATGCAGGAGATGCTCCTCATTATGTTACCAAAAATCATGACTAAATCTCAACACCAATGCAGTATGAAGAAGCAGGCATTGGTTAGACACATTTGGAAACAGTGAGTCAGTGAGAGCAGCCCTGCGAGCACCATCCCAGAGCTGCCCTAGCCTGGAGGCATCTTCTGCCTTTCCAAAAACCTTCTAGCTGTTTTCTGGTCATTTCACGGAACTTTCTGGAGGTATAATTTACCTCTTCTGAGATTTTTATGGAGTCTTTTTATGTTCTTTGTTGCCACCCTTCCCCAGCCTTTCTAGCAATTTTATAAAGTAAAAACTGCCATTTTCCAAATGCAATTCTTTAAGGCGCAGCACCTCAGAAGTCACACCTCAGGCAGTCGTGGAGCAGCACCCTCAATAAGCCTTACTAATATGAAGAAATGTGCAGAGGTTAGAAAGAACCCCTTTTAATGGCTCATTTTATAGGCAGGGCACAGAATTTTGCACCAGAAGTCTTAAATTTGCTGTGGAAAAGTCATCTGGGTGCGCACGTCACCTTTTTTCCTTCACACCAGCAGGGCACCCAGTTAATTGATTTGCTTCGCCCTTGAAGCAGCAGCCAGCTGGGTGCTCCTCTAGCCCCTCTCCAGCCCTCCCTAAACTTCTTTCCAGGACTGCAAGGTAGCTGTTGACATTTTCCTGAGCAGAAAATATGCTGTACACTCTGGAGAGAACCAAGACAGCAGATGTTTTCCTGCATCTGATCTCTCAGGTGTCACTCCCAAACCATGCAGTTCTCACTTGCGTTTACTCAGTGGAGACAAAATGCAGCAAGTAGCAGAGCCGGGGAAGCGTGAGCAGACAGGCCAGTTCCCAAGCTTCCCTCCCAGGTCTTTCAGCCCAAAATACACAGCGTTTTTCCCCTCACAGCCACCCAAAGTTCCTTTAAAAAATCTAACTACCAGAGCCTAACTTTACTACATAGTCCCAAAAATAGAGCCTCAGAAAGCAGTTCAGGACAATTAGAGGATTGTGCATTGCTTGTTCTGAGGGAGTTCCAGATAACATCTAACTCCTACCAGAGGCAGGAGTGATCTTAAGGGCAAAGGAAAATCTTCTACCACAAGAATCAAACCTTCTGGGTGTTGTCCCAGGCTCAGTGTGTCCCATGGCTCAGTGTGAACTGCTCAGTTCATGCAGATTTCCACTAACACTGTAACAGCCACAGGGAATATACCAAACACCAACCATTCTCAAATACCTATTATAGTCTAAAGTCTTGGGAAAAATACCTGTGCAGGTTCATCACAGCATAGCCAAGGCATCAATATAGGACTTTAGTTCTTTCTCTAAGCTGGACTTTCCTCTACCAGTGTCCTCACCTCTGCACAGTATTTTATAAGATGACACAACTTGCTAACAACAAGTTATCTGAAATACATCATATGGCACTAGTCATATGACACTGGTCAGCATCAGAGAAACATGCAGGAACATGGGATATGTACCTGCTTAAAGGGATTAAAGCACTAAAAAGTCTTGTATTATTTATATTCCGATCGTTTCTTTTTCTTGCACAAGACCCGAGTCCTGCTTTTAATGACCATGGGGCTGCAACAGTCTTTAGCTTTATATCCAATATTAGCTAAAGCTGCTTGTGGCCATTTCAGGTTCATTTGCAGCTTTGCTCCACAAGTGACATGTCTGGATCACACTGAGAACAGCAAGCTATGGTCAGCGCCCTTATTGAGACAACATTTCAACTTCAGGAACTTATTACTGAAGCCTGGGACTCAAACGCGTCTTTCAGTCCAGTACCTCTGTTCTGTAGTGCTTAAATTCTGCAGAGTACAGACAGGCAGGCAGCCTATTCTACTGCTATAGTAGAATAGTGCCCACCAAAACAAACCATTTGCTAGAAAAAATTCCAGGTGCTATATGCTATATGCAAGATTTCTCTTGCGTCATTACAGATGCATGTGAGCTTGCGGTATGTTCACATAGAGCCAAGTACTCTCACACATACATACAATAACAACCTCATTCCATTAAGTGCTGTTTCAAATGATGCAGCATAGCTTAAAAGTTGGTTTCCAGTTGACCAGGCCTGAAGTCTCCGGCTCGCTGCTGACGTGACCTTTGAAGCGTTACCATCCCACCAGCAAGGGAAGGCCTGGCAGGTCGGACACTCATCGTCCAAGCCACATTCCTTCCTCCTGACTGCTGCTCTTTCCACACTCCTCTGACTGTAACCCCCATCTCGGCTAATGATGCACATCAGGGTAACAACTCACACGTATGGATTCACCCCATCTAGGTCTGCAATGCATTTCTAGCTGTCTTACCACATCAGTTGTTGAGCTCGTATCTGGTGAAAGCACAGAGAAGGCAACAGGATCCTGTGCCTTCATCTCCCCATCACAACATCCAGTGTCCTGCTGTCAGTCCTGCACAGACATATAAATACAAGGATGTGCAAGGGGGAACATCAGTGCAAAGTCAACAACACCAAGGTGGGACAACACTGGGAAGAAACTCGATTGCTGGTAAGCAGAAACCTGCCCTCGCTGTAGCATCAGCACGGTGGCTGCGCCAGCTCAGAGTTGGTGACCTTGCTAAGCCTGAACAAGTGCTAGAGAAAGCAGTGGTATGAACAGATCCCAGCTATTCTGCGGAACAGCAGGATCAATCACAGCTTTGCTGGAGAGGGATGCAGGTCTTCAGTGAGCAGCCACCTGATGAGGAAAACAAAGTCTGAGAGTAAACTGGGTCTAATTTCTAAGGTCTGGGGTGAGGAGAAGAGGAGGCTGCCAGGGCTCTCTACTTCATTTTGTTTTTTAAACTAGTAACTTTTCTGTCAAGAGTTTTTAATATATTTATTTGAAAACAAGGTTTTGTGAAAGAAGAGTACACTAAATAGCATATATCTGTTCTTCAGCCATAAAACACGGACTATCAGCTTTAGCTCAGCACAGATGGGGGCTGCATGCACTGAACAGCAGATCTTGACAGGAAGGTCTCCATGTCTGTCTTTCTCCTCTCAAGCATAGTGTCTTCTTTAGTGGACATGATCCTGGAGGAAGAGGAGAGAAAGACCAGAGAAACAAATGCATTTAACTAAGGCCTCTTGTAGCTGGCTGCACACACATACGAGTCTGCTACTGACGCAACATTTACAGTTTTTAGCAAGAAGTTTGTTTTCCTGCCTGTCCACCAATTCAAGTACACAATCATTGCTCTTGGGAACATCAGGACATGCCAGCCCATATTTGGAAATAAAGCAACTAGTTTCTGCCTCTCAGTGAAGAAACCTGGAGGTCATTTCAGGCACTTTAGTCAAGGAACCTGAGAAATGCACCATTCATTGCCTGCAACAGACCTACATGGATTATTCGTGGGGCTCAGAGTGCTAGGGGGGCCTGAATTTTAAGAACTGCTCAGAGTCCAAGAAAGGCTAATAACAGCAGTAGTTCTCTTTTGACCGAACCTGCCACACCGAGGTCAAGCAGATGATAACTTCGTTACACAGATCACTTGCCCCTCTGGGATCACATAATTCAATTATTCCCAATTCAGCTGGTGCCTGAGACCGCACAGGCTGCTCTGAGTCTGACCACTGAGATTCTACTTAAGAGCAGACAAATCTGAAAGGCTGGGCATGGGTCAGGGCTGATCCAGAAGACGGACTTCCCTTCTACTGCTACCAAACTCTTCAAATCAGGACAGATTATGTGTTTCTGAATCTGGTAGAGAGGGACAAAACCAAGGAAGCTGGGCACTGGGAAACACTTTGATTTATTTGAAGAGGCTTTTCCTTTACTGGGATTAATGAAGGTGACTGTACACGATGCTGTACCTCTTAATCGTCAATGTACTCAAAGGGCTCCGGTGGTTCAGGTTCCTGCTCCTCTTCCTCAATCTTTGGACCGTGAGCTGCCACAGGTTCAACCAGCTCCTCCATGTCCTCACTGGTGTCCTTCAGAATGATGATGCCCCCAATGGAAAGCTGCAAGACAAGTACAGCGAATGTTAAGGTTGCTCACCTGTGCCTCATGGAGGACTATTCATAGCCATGGTGTTATCTTCGGCCATATGAGACGCTACAGATTCCTGATCAGTAGGATTGAGCTTTCAACTCGCACCAAAGGCAGGAAGAGGTCTTCAAGAGCTAACTGTAAACTATATCAAGCAACTATTGTATAAATACAGTCGAAAATCAGTTGGAAGAGTGAGTAATAAAAATTTACTCAGATTGATGCATGACAATTTACATTGCCTCACTTGTTTGCAACCGTCATTAGAAGCTCACTGAATTTCCCTACCAAATGCTCACACAAGGGCTTCTGAAAGTTTCAGTGCAGGCATCAGCCATTCATACTCACATCTCTGCAAGGAGAACGGTGTAGAGTAAAGCCCAAGCTCATCCATTTCCCCACATACAGGGATATACTGCTTCCTTGTGTGCTTATTCAGTTAAGGACTATTCAGTGGTATCCAGAAAGAGAAAGAAAAAGGTAGTTCCTTTTCGCTGATTGCTCATGGATGAGAAAATTACAGAAAAGATTCCCTGATGGGGGCCTTCACACACAGGTTTTGCAGACCCTTCATATCACAAACAGTCCTGTATTTCCTGATTCTCTGTTGAGTGGATTTGAGCCAAAGCTGTAACTTTCCCAGAAAAAGGGGAATTTTCAGAGATCAAAGCATCTCTGACACCCACAGGGATGTCTCCTTGATATGTGGATGGCACAGAAAGATCCTATGAGGATGCCTTTGGGAACAACATTAGTTAAACGGTTCAACAGAAAACATCTTCTGGATTCACAATTTACCCTAGTTGTGAACCCAGAATCCTAACTCAGAATCTTAATCCAATCCATTTTCCACATGAAAACAAATTGAATCATAATTGCTTTATAAGGCAACATAGACTATCATAGGGCAACAAAGGTTAGTGAAGCCTCCCTGCGTAGCCACTTCCCAGGAGGCCATCTGAAACATAGACTAATCTCATCACCAACTTCCACTGACTGAGGAATTCTATTAACAGCACCTTGTAAAACAAAGGGGAATTAATTACAAAAATCACAACCAAACATCCTGCCAGGCTAAAGCAAATCTGAGTGTCTCCAGGACTGAAACATGAAGTGCAAAGAGGCAGTGCTGGGTCACGCCTGTTTAGAACTGCAGTCTTGACCACATCACGATTCCAGGCTATAAACAACGTTTCAAAGAGGCGTTTTACTCTGGCATTCCCCATGGCAGAGCAAAGCCCCAGAATAGCCCCATTCCAGGTGCCTCCTTGGTTATAGACCATAATCCCTGAAGGAGACAGAGAGGAGAGGGGAGAATAATAATAATAATAAAGCAGTGCTCTGTTCTCTTCAAAACCTCTTTGTAGAGGAAGTTAAGGGAATTCACATTATTTTAGTGGCATGACTGCACATTTACAGGACAGCATTACAGATCTTCCCAACTAAAATACCAGTTAGGTAATATCCTTTCTTTAAAGAAACTGAAAAGTCCTTTGACAGATTTGCTAAAGATATTTCGAAAGAGGATGATGCACAGAGAATTCTGATGTGCTGACGGAATTCCAGGAAATCCATTTCTTAAAAACAAATATTTTTCTGGGGAAAAAGTGTTTCTGAACAACACAGTTTTCCTATGCACAGTCCTGCAAAAGGGGAAAGACTAGCATGTTATAGATAAAGGTGACAAGAACTTGACTGAAGAGGCTTGCTCCCAGAAGCAAACTTGTTGGTTTTACAGTACATTGGAGCATCTTACAGAGCAGTTAGGTAGAGGTTGGGCTAATGTCAAGGTCTTTTTCATTCTGCAATCAATAATCACATGCTCTGTCTTCTCTTCGTGAGCAGGAGATGAGGCACTTTCTAAAGTAAGGTGTAACCAAATAACAAATTTGTTTAATTCAAAAATAATTCCATTTAGGTATAAACCTCACTGCAGAATAATAAAGATACCGACACAGGTAATCTGTATTTCACTGCACTGGCAGTAAAACTTTTCTGCTCATTATAATGATCTGAGATCAGTAAAAGCAGCATATTAGAAAGCAGAAAAACTCTTAAAACATGTTTTATTCTTAGACTATTTCCTTGGAATGTCTATGGCATAAGGTCTTAAATTTTTGTCAGTTTCTTTTAGCAAACATTTTAATTGCTACTGTAATCCTTACAGTTTCTGATTCTTCAATCAGTCACCATTAATGCTCCTGACAAGCATGATAGACAGTAACCTCAGCATATAACACAGAATCTTATGGAAGACTAATCCAAACCATAACTTGCCGTAAGTGCAAGTGAATGAAGATGATTATTGTGATTATGATAAAGCAGCACTAGCATGATGAAAAGAGTTGGTGCAGTTCCAACTTTCCTCCAACTAGAATTGCATTTTATCATTTGAAGAATGGAACTTTAAACACAAATATGACAACAGTGAAGTTGCACATCTCCAGCACCACATTACAGTTACGCATCAGATGAATGGTGTTCTCATGTACACACAGAACTTGAGTTCTTATGTGTCCAGCACTGGAAATGCTCTACAAAGTGCAGACCAGGACTTACTGGTTTGAAAGGCTGATATCGGCAGCTCTCTGTCATAGTGAGAACTTTGAGCTGAGCAGGCATGACTCTGGCTGGGTTGTCCAGCAGCTGGAAGTTGGGTTCAGGCTCTTTCTTCTTCTCTTTTTCATCCTTCTTTTCAGTCTCATCCTGCAGAAGGGAAGCAGAACACCAATATGTTTTTAACAGCAGTTTCTAACCCTTTCACAACTCAGGAGGGTAACGTAAACCTGCTATTCCTAACGCAGGCAGTAATTCAAAAGTGTGGTGAGAAGTCATTCTGCTGAGGAACACTGACCACACATGTATCAGCTATAGCACTGACAATACTGATGTGAATCTAGAGTTCTCTCATCAAGGCAAAGCCTAACTCTTGACTGCAGTGGAAGTTCAGTGGAATGGAAAGTGGAAAAGTTTATCTCTGTTTTCCCTTTTTAATACTTGTTCTGTAAATTCACTCCATTTCTGCTCACAACTCAAGCATTTTTAATATCATGACTGAGCATATGAAAATTGCCAAAAGCTGCCCTGGTATCTTCCCAGCAGTAAGGCTATCCCTGAGATTTCACACTACTGGTAGTGACAGCAGCTCAACCAAAATGACTCATCCCAGTGACTCCCTAGGGAATTCCAGTTAACCCTTCTTAGACACTGACTCAGCAGCTGGAGGCAAAAGCTCAGATGAAAAAGTTGCATTACATACTCAAGAACATGGCTCATGCTTTCTGTCTTGCTCAGCAACATCTTTGAGTTGCAAACAAAATAGACTGTGGAAAAGAAGGAAACAACCACGAATGAAGGGATGAGGAAAACAGGCACAGGAAAAACACCAAATGCACAGTACACCCTGTAACAGCAGATGGAACTTCGTCGGGCACAGTGCTTGCTCATCACCATGCACATCACTTGGAAGCTGGGGAATACTAGTCACGTAACAGGCATATGAGAAAAACAAGAAAGCAATTAGACCTCCAAAACATTTGGACAATGACAATACACTCAAGCTTAAACACAGCAGGTGGCAGCAAGCTCCCTTTTTGCTATTCTGTTTTTTTCTGCTCAATTCAGCCAAGAAAACTTTTCAAACAGCTTAAGCATTCACACACACACACATATATACACATACAGACACAACACGTGCATCCTTTCCCTTTTTAAGGCACTCCTTCCTCTTGTCACTTTTACTTAACCGTATGTTGCAAAAATCTTGGAAGAAAGATTCATCTGTTCAGCACATTTTGCTTATCATATACTGTTGTAATAATAACTGAAAGCAAAGGCAATGTTTGACGGCTGGGTAACATCTTGAAGGACTAAGTAGTCAAAAATCAAGAGCTTCAGATGTGCTCTCAAAACGATTCATTTTCTGGGCCAACTGTAAACAGTTTGGTGCAACAGTATCAACACCTTCCAAACAGTACCCTATACGTATGATATGGTCACTACTTAAATGCCTCTAGGAAAGCATTTTACACATGTAGTTTTGATTTTATGTCATGCTTCCTTCATGTATGATTTGAGTGTTTATTTTTCAAATTAAAGAGGCCAAAAAGTCCCTGAACATAGCACTTATCTCATACAGATCTTAAACTGATATCAGAAGGGTTTCTATCAATCACTGTGAATTTAATCATCCAGACATTCTGGCTTGCTCTAGGAGGACACTTTATTCACAGATGAGGAACAGAAGTTCCAACCTCAGATCTATAAGCTGCTATAAATCATCAGAGGACCAAAGCAATCACCACATATACAGAGCAGAGGAGGAATCCTGTGCTCAAAGCTCAGCTGGCTTGATGCATTTTTGATAGATAGGCAGAGCACATAAGAAACTGCTGCCCAAAAGGTGAACACTTCAGAAAGGGATTAAACACGAGTAATAGCAGAAAGATTTAAACACTTCAGCAGACTCAGTTGAAACAGATAGCATCAGGCAAATGCTATAATACAGTCCTTTTTCAGAAGGTCAATTGGAGGCACCAAGAACATGAAATTAACCAATTTCACAATTCCACAATAATAAGAAAAATACATGGATAAGTGATAAAAATCCCTTGGTCTAGAAACGTGATCAACAGACATATAAATAACACAAAAAATGTGAAATGTTCCTTCAGCTAAAGACATGTACATTCATGAAAACAAGCTTCTGTCTTTAAGAAAGTAAGTTATTTAGCACTATCAAGGGAGATATATTTCTCAGAAATAATGAATTTGTAAACAATAATGTCTCTTACGTTATCCAGGACACACATGCACAAGAAAGATGTCAGTGGCAGTGGGGACAGGTTTAAGTGAGCACCTGCTTTCATGTCACACCTTCCTCATTTGTAAGAGGTGGCAGACAGCTAAGTTTAACATTTACACTCACCACTTCCATCTTCTCCTCTTCCTTCTTCTCTTTCTCCTTCTCCTTTTCCTTCTTCTTGGCTTTTGCAGTGATGGACAGCACAGCAGTGGAAACCTGGATTTGTCAACAGAGCAGGCATTCAGCACAGCTGTGACACTCTATGCAGCGCATCAACTACCCAAGCAAGGCAACCAAGAAAAGCTGGTGTTAGGTCAGTTCTCCGCATGGGTAATAACAAGGTCAATCCCTCTCCCTCCACTGTTCTGTTTGAAAGATCAATGCGGTGCCACCAGGGCAAAGAAACAGCACAGATAGGACCAAAGAATCGGTAAATGCAGACCAGGTCCAGTCACATATGCAAGAGGATGGCAAATTTCCTGATTTAGAGATTAATCATGACTGTTCAGGTGTCTACATGAAAACTGTTTACTTGTTTGTTTTTAAACAGCAATGAATGGGACTGTTTTAGAGAAATAAGATAGAGTCTCTTCTTGATGACCTAAAGCTCTTTCTCTGTCCTAGTCAGACAGCTGCATTTCTCGCAGAATTAAAAAAGTGGATGCACAAAATGCCTCATGGAGGTGAGAGTATTTGGTACTTCTGAGCAAAATTCAGCAAAATCACTCAAATACAAGGATTTGGCACACTTTCCTCCCAGAAAGTACGTGCATCTGTAAGACAGTAATTTCCTCAGAGGGACAGGGAGCACTGTATTTGTCAGGTTGCTGGTGAGACTTTCTAGGCTAAAGACAGTCTCATGGCACATTTAATTCTGGTCAGGAGCAAAAGAAAAGAGGGATGTCAAATTCACGCCCTATTCCAAAGGCAAGAAGGTAGCTATGAGCTTTGCCTTTCATTAGAGTTCATTTCTGTGCTTCTCGTCCGTTCAGAAATTTCTCCTGCCTAGCATTCAATTCTGATAAAATGACTTACAATTTTCACACAGTATCATTCATCAGTGTGACATGCCTGAGGTCTCCACTGCTGCAATTGCTCCCTAGGGGCTGCTTTGCCTTCTGCCATAGCCTGCGTGACAGCTTTTACCATCTTAATCCAGCGGACAAATTGATTCCACGGTCCTGCTGGTCTTCCAGCAGTTCTTATCTCTTCCTCTTCTATACCTAGATAGTCTCAATTCCTCACTTACCCTTCTCCTGTGATCTATGGGCCTGATCACTCATATTCTAGCACATGGTCCCACTGCCCCTAGACCAGTTATGTTTCTGCCCTTCCATGTAGGACTTTGAGACATGTTCTGCTTAATACTTTCAGTGTTTGTAAAGTGATAGCACTTTGGAGCCCAAGTCACAGACAAAAACCCGCTGTGCTAGGTGCTCTACAAGGACAGTACATGCATACGGATCAGCAGGGCAGGGGAAACTGTTTTAATCAATGCTCCTGCTTGACTAGTGGAGACAAGGGAGGTTCCTGACACTCAGTAGGACAACCATTGTGTGCTATGATCAGCAAGAGTTCCTGGCTCAGGAACAGAAAATAGCTAGAATTCTCTTTCAGAGATAATAGTTTCTAACAATTTTTCCTTCAGTCCTTCAATTCCCTCTTGGTGGCATCAAAGTTCATGTCTACACTAGCAGGGAGAAGGAGTTAATCTATACAACACAGAAAGCAAACTCAAATACCTTTTCTTTCTCCTTTTCCTTTGGTACCTCAAGAGGTGGGGGATAGGCGAATGTAGATGGCTTGCAGTTGGACTTGTACTGGACTTTCGGCATCTAAGACAAAGAGTTAAAAAAAACGTTAGAGACAAGAAAAGCAGAGGAAAAAAACCCACAACAGAATAATTACTTTAGCTTCATTTTCCTTCCAGCAGAGATGAACACAGATCCTCTTAAGAATACAAGCTTCCCCTTTTCTCCCTCCGGAAGCTGAAAAACTGTTATCAGTGGCAACAGTTCAAGTAGAACAATGTTATTTAATTATTCTATAATTTGACTCTGGCAAGCTCTCCTAGCCTTCTGCGTATAGTTCACACCATGCTTTGTTTTCATTGTTTCGATGATTTTGTGGTTTTGATGTTGTTGCTGTGCCTGCTCACATTAATGCACAATTGGTTTAAGAGCTAAGCGAGGCTCTGCTCGGTCAGCGCACGCTAGGCCAGCTCAAGCACTGCCTGACACTCACCTTTTACAAAAGGACAATACGTTTCAGAGGTAGTCAGTTTACTTGTTTTGCTTTTAAATCACTTCCACATATTCTCTTATTCTTGCCTAATCAAACCCAAAAGACGTGCTTTGATAGCCCATCAAAATTCTTAAGCTGAATTTAATTCTGCAGTATCTCACCTCCCTGCCTTTGTAACACACAATGGAGCAGTAAGGGACCAGGAACTGCTCTGAGGAAGCAACGTGGTGTCATGCAGCCTATAATATACATTAAGTTTGTAGCTAGTTTTAGTAGTTAAATCAAGTTATAAAATACAACCTCTCTTAAGCCCTTGGGCTCCCTCGAAATCCTAGAGGATGGAGAAAGGGAATCAAAATGGCAGCACAGCCAAGCAGGCAAAAAAGTTCTGCACATTTCACTGCATGGGAGGTGAAGAGACAAGCAATTATACAGCCCATATGAAATATTCAGGACAGAGAGAAAATGGTATTTTAAAGCAAATCTCTCCCTTCAAAGAGCAATAACTTTCAGCTGTGTACAGATGGACTTCATGCTCAGCACCAAGACAGGTGGAAAAGAGCCTCAAACTCTTGGTCCAGGGGGCTGCAAAATAGCGGGACAGCTCAACCCCACAGACTGAGCCTATGCACGCTCTGTGCAACCCAGACTGCACCTGCAGAAATGACAGGAGGAGTTTGCACTGCCCTGTGCTTCCACTTTCAAATGCTATTTTCATTTGGTAAACTTACTAATTCAGTTCTTCTGCGCAAGAAACCCATTACCTACGCCTGCATAGAAAGAGTTTGCAGGGGCTATACCACAGCCCATCAGCTGGAAGAATAGATGCACAGGAAAACTGCAGCACCCAGAGCTGTTTGGTTTAATGTTTACTCCCCTAAGAATCCAAACAGACCCTCTTTGTTTTTTTTTTTTTCTGTTTTTGATAGTGTTGCTGCTTTAGTGCTCACCAGAGCTGCTTTAGCATTCACCAGAGATGTAATGAATTTCATAGCACCTCAAGAGAATCTCAGCTGGTGACTGCAGAACTCCACCTCCTTGTACAGCCTGCACACAAGAGGTGAACATTGTGCAGCACAGAGTCTGATTACAGGCAAGAAAGAGGCCATTGCACAAGCCTGACAAAGGACTCAAAGCTGTAATGCCGTGTACAGTCCTGACTGTTACAAATCCAGGTAACTCACCAGGTGGGCCCAGCTTTTGGTTGTTGTTCTTTTTATTTTAAAAATGACCTTCTGAAGTAGGAGGGTACATACTGGAATGCTCTCTGCCCACATACACTAAATATATTTGCTTTCCTTATAAGTTACTTTAAAATAAAGTTAAAATCTCTTCTTTGTATTCCTCTTATCCCCAATTCTCCCCACTAACATTATTATACTTGTCTAAGGCTTTATTCCAAACAAAGAACTACAATTTAAGCCTTATTTTAGTATTTTTTTCCATTTAGCACTATTTCTGGCATAGATAAGCTGGAGACATCCAAAAAAATGCATTTACACATCTCCCAGGTCACTTCAGACAGACCTCTAGGCTGCTTTCAGCAGCCCTCCTCTCCACTCATCACGTACCTTAAGATCCTTGTTAAGGCCAATGACGCAGGTTGGGGTGAAAGCCAGCGACAGGAAGTGAGACAGGGGGAACCAGAACCAGAACTGGGTGAAGACCAGCACTCCCACCACGGAAGGCATGTGAGTGTGTCCCGTCCTCGACTGCAGTGAAATAGTTACATTATGGCCCCCTGTGGAGAACATAAATAGAATAACGTAAGTGAGGTTAATGCATTCCCAGGTACTCCACAAGGACAAGTGAACGAGGCTGCAATGAGTAGAGAGCACAATGCTGTCTCCTGCTGCACACACCTGCCTCCAAAACAGACCTTGAGATCTCATCTTATACAAGAAACTGAGGGGCTACATAACCAAACTGCTCTGGATAAAGATATCACCCAAACACAGCCAGTGGAGACAGCCCCTCTGCACTCATTTTGCTGGAGATAAATTTAAAAAATGAAGCTGGAGCCCATGGAGGGTGGAAGCTCAAGCAGACAAACCCGTGCCATAAGCAGTTTCAAAACAGGATATATAGTCCAACCACAGGACAAAAATCACAGGGAAAACGGTGCATACAAAAAGCTTTTCTTTCTGGGTCTGTCTCCCTGAACTGCTAGTGTTATACACAAGAAATATGCCTGCATTTTTATCCTACACCATCTAAGTACAAAAAATGTAAACAGCAGCAACTTCAGAAGTGGCTTCTAGAGGTTATCAATCTCAGCGGCGAAGAGACAAGCTCCTGCAGTTTTTGTAACAAAATTAAATCTCTGCCAGACAAGTCCTTAGCTTATACTTGCAGAGCAGAGACCAAAACAACTCTGTATGTTGATGCAGCACAGGAACATCCAGCTAGAAATCAAATTGAAAGATTGGGCTGGCAGACAGAGTGAAAAAGTGTTAATCTGATCTTCATTCTTCTGATGAACCCAGGGAATCGAGTTGAAGAGGGCAGCAGGCTAGTCCATTACCGCTGAGGAGGCCAGGTGCAGCGAGGGTAACTTGGTTAAAATACAGTCGCCCACTCATTCCAAATTAAAGGCTTTTTAGAGCTGAAAAGCCCAATGAGGAACAGCATTCCTCTGTCTTGCACAAATGGCCACGTGTAGCAAGGTTCAGCGGTACTGGCTTGAGTTTGTAGCACAACCAAAATTATTTTTTTTTGCTAGCAATACCAGTCAAAGCCCTTAAGAAAGCAGTAATGGTGACCTTTGGTATCTGTCAGTGTCAAAAACCCCTAAGAGCAACAGAGCAAGATAGGGGGTTGGACGTCATCCCGCAAGATACTCTGCACAAGAACTGCTTTTTGGAGAAAGACAAGGATATCAAGGTCTCATCCGCTACTCTTTGTTATTTTCTCCCATACTGCTCTCATGTACTTGTACTTGAATTTACAACATTATTAAGGTGAGACTGCCCAAGATGTTATCCTCAAACATTGCACTCACAAATATCTGGTCTTCTCCCCTATCTTTCCTATGAACTTTTACTTCACTGCATCACTGTGTAAGGTAATTTGAAGATCTGTAATTTGCAGATATTTTGGATAAAGCAGTTAAATTAATTTTTATCAGACTTTTGGAAATTTATTTTCCAAATTTATTTTAACCTTTAGAATTCTATTATCCAATCTTTGGAATTTCCGGGCTAAGCAATAGATTTCATATTCAAAAGATGCTGTCACGCTACTTCTTTTTGCTGCTCTATATCCACACACACTCCACCCTCACTCCCAGGGCTGTGCGGGGAGCAGGAAAGGTGGAGAGACATGACACTGCACAACTGCAATCTGTCTTCATGATTAAGTAACAGCACTGATAACCTGCTCAGGGAACACATTCCAGACCTTTGGCTAGATGGATAAAAGCTCGGAGATGACGTGGGGCTGGGCAGGGGGGGATCCACCACACACACAAAGATTTCCAGAGCTCCTTGGTAGCACTCCAAGGTCCATCTCCCAGAATTTATAGCAGCAAAGTTGCTGGAATTAAAATAGTTGCTTTAAAAGCAATGAGGATCCACTAGGTAAGCTCACACTAGGGAACAAAGAGGGGGAGTGCAACAAGCAGACGCTGATGATTTGCACTTTGATGAACCTGCTCTTCCCGTAGCCATGGTGGTGTGCTTGTAACACTCGTCAGATTGTTCTAAAACCTTAGTTCATCATTGCAGAGCCCATACGAAGCAGCCCAGGACAGCAGACCAGCTCAGCACTCGTTACCTAAGGATCCCTCACAGGCCTTGGAAATAAGCCGCCAATCTTAGCCCAGCTCCTGTCCCATTTTCAAACAATATCACATAGCTGCTTTCTTTATCGGCAGAGACTGACAACTTACTTCATCTGAACAAGAATGAAAACAACCTGAACTCAGTGTCAGCCCAGAAAGGCCAAAAGCTCATCCGCTTTGCCATCAAAGCCCTGGATGAATCAATTGTAGCATGTGCCTACAAGGTGATCCACATGGGCAATAGAACACGGCATAGCCCTGGTCTAATGGATAAAAACACTAGCAAAGGATAATGGCTTTTGTTTCTAACTAAAGTCCGATCCAATTTTACATTATGAGCCTGTAAACTGGGATGGGCAGGAAAAAGGTGGGAAACATCTGTGTTGATGAAGGGCTAAAGTAGCACTGAATGCAGGGAATGCGAGGGAAGCCCATGTGCATCTAAGTATCTTTTATACTAAAGACTTTTAAGATCCAAAATGCAACACTTCACATGAAATTCATATTTGGAGCAAAAGAAATTAGGAGATGGGCAGCTCCCTCTGTCATTTGGACGATATTTTCCATCCCTCATCACAGCTGTCAACAGAGCTGTGGAGGATCCAGTTCATTCACCTTCATGATACCCGGGGATACAGATGGTCCCCAGCCACTGCACAGTTGACCCCACCCAAACTTCTTAAATATCCAGAAAAGGATGCTCCAAATGAGCTACATAAATATTAGCTTAGTGATAGCAGCTCCTCCTTCATCCTCACTAATTGAAAACACTGCATTAAAAATCAAAGAGAAGACCTAGAGTCCAGATGTCAGCCTGGAGTGAGAGGGCATGTTTGCATATGACAGGGAGAATTATAAGAGTTCCGAGGTTTGGAGGAAAAAAAAAAGCTAAATTTAGTGCATCTAACTCTTGCATGAAACCATGAGCCCACTGACTGCCTGGCTTTCAGAATAAGAAATCCACCTCCAGTGTATCACTTCCCAGTCTCACAATAGAAATGCTGCACTTCGATCAAAGTCTGTCACTGAAAGAGAATTATTTTTATTTTTTGAAAAGAGAAAAATATAATAACTACACGTTCACTTGCCCCAGTTATTGCAGACGACACAAAGAACCTTCTCTTCCTAGTAGTGATAAATTCTACAACTCATTGTTTTGGGAAAGCATTTGCAGTTGTATGGGAGAGAGAAAGAAAATTTGTTCTTTGTAACAGTCTCTTGTAAAGTGGCAGTAGGTTAAGAAAGGGTTCACAGCCTTCCTCACCAGCACAGCGGTTTCTACAAGTAAGAAATAAAGAAGTCGGCACAAATCCACGTGTAGTTTATTAATATTGGATGCTTCTGCTTTCCAAGTTATTATACATGAGTGTCACAGGAAGCAAATAAGGTTTAAACTGCATTTTTATGATTTAGTCCTTAAAGGTGGCATTTCAAAACAGGCCTGCATTGCTGACAGACAAATCTCTTTGCGCCAGCTAAGCTCTGGCTTCCCAGCAACACAGTATAAGCATGGGAATATCCAAAAAGAGAGAAACAGTCTTGTCCCAAAAATATTACTAAGCTTGAGCTCTAGGAACAGGGGAATTGACAGGGAACTGCATGGTGAGAAAGGGCCACAGAGATGGAAGAACTGATCTTGGATGTGCAGGTAGGCACTAGAAACCTGGAAAGGGGGTGCTACTGATACCTGCAATGTTGTATAAGCCTGAACTCCAACAGAGGGAAAAATTCAAAACAGAACATGGCCTGTCTTCACTTACAGAAACTTTCTTTAAGGTTCCCTAAGGTCCCGTAATTCATGCCTTTACAGAAACCTCTCTGTGGCTCAGCCTTTAGTAGCTCAGCATGTAATGATGTTCCCTAAGCTAGAAGGCAGAATCCTTTGTGAGAGGAGCACTAGCTCTTCTGAAGCAACACCAATGCAGTTCACTGTGCTTCCCTCTTTGCACAACACCTCTCTTCTAATGATCAAGGAAGGGGCAAAACCTATTTACTTAAAACTTATTTAATGTATTTAATTAAAAAAAAAAGTTTTAACCGGTCACATCAGCTTTTAACAGAAAATGCAAAGTAAGTTTACAAGAGGAATGCAGCAAACAGTCAAGAAGTTGTAATGCTACAAAGCGGAATTCAGGGTGACAAAACAGATCCAGAGCCAAAAAAAAAAAAAAAAAAGTTTTCATCCAGACTTCTGGACAATAATTTTGCCCCAAGGACTGGACTGGGTTTATCCTAATTGAAGCACACTGATACATGCTGAAATGACAAAGCAGGGTTTATTTCCTTAATCAGATAAAATGACCTGAAATTCGAGATTTCTTGTTGCTGCTATGTAACAGGCATAAAAGCCAGCACCCTCTCTCCAAAGTGGAATTTGGTATTATAGCTATTAGTAGTAGTCAAACAAGAGTAAGAAATTTTGTCTGCTTTAAGTATCTGGGGAGTTACCTGCATCCAAAATGCCTTGTGCCAGGATTGCTCCGAACTTTGCCATAACATCATCATGCTTATCGTTGATCACTTTGGAATACAGCTGCCTGAACTGGCTGACCTGGAGGGAAAAAAAAAAAAAAAAAAAAAAAGATTATACAAGTTTGTCTTTAACACAAGCACTCCAAATTTCTGTACCTTAGAGGATGTTGGTGTTTTCAGTGTTTTTAACCACTGATGATACAAGTCATCCCACTAATAGTTAATTACAGAGGTCTAGCCCACTGGAAGACACCAAAAAAGAGATCTTAAAGCCATGAGGACAAGCTTGCAGCTAAACCACCTTCTGCAGACCTCACAGGAAAAGCCTGCACATCCCTGTGGCATCACTGGCATAATACACCAACTGATGAGTTTGTAGCAAAAACTACTATATGTTCTTAGGTGCGTGACCCTGCACTTTATTAAATTTCCTCTAATTCCTACTGCTGAAAACCTCAAACCTATTCTGTTTTTCCTGTACAATATTTCTACTGTATTGATAATGCCTTCACGATGCGTCATTAGCAGATTTTGCTACTGCATGCCTTTTAAATCAAAGTCATTAATGAAAATATTTAATAATGTAACAGTTTATGCCGTGATATACACCAATGTCTTAAGCACACATTAGGCAAGGGAAATTATCAAACCTTCGCTTATATTATTGTCATGGCTTAAAATAGCTTCATCTTTCATTGGTTCACTAAGGGTTGAAGTGACAGAAGAGCATCACATCCAGGAATATATAAGGCTCTATCCCATGTTGAAAGCATATGTCTTTCAATATATACAGATGAGAACAATGCAATTCAAGTAATTTTTATGGCTGAAAAACCAGATCAGGAAATTCTGCTCTGCATCCCAATCAAAACATGTCAAGCTGCTCCAGATAGATTTATCACACGTTTGGAAGATTTTTTTATGCTTCTACCTAAATTAATTTTGATATAGTTATCCATATGACATTTTGTTTCCTTTTTGTTGTTGTTGTTTGTTTTAATACCATACTTAAACATGGTATGCTCAAAAACTTAAGACAGTCTCTTCAGAAAGGCTCCTACCAAAATACCTAGGTTTCTCCCAACTGCTAGACCATTTTGTTGCAGGTACCCAGGGCCTTTTCCTACATTTGCAGATAAGAGGACAAACTTCTAGCTCAGGACAGCAGGGCCTGAGACACAGCCACTAGATATACAAATAAGTTACTAGGATTTCAAATTCAGTTTCACTTTCCATATTTAAGGCCTTAAGACCACATAAAGCCCTAGCCACTTTTCACAGGCAAAGCACAGGCTCCTCTTCAGAGATCTCTGCTCAGTGAGGACCGCTTGAATAACAGTCTTATATTTCATCTGTGAAAGGCTCTCAGCACCTGCTGTAGCCAAAGAAGTTGAGCTTCTTTGCTCTGCTTCATTCCTCTGCTGGGAATGTAGTTCTCACAGAGCCCAGATGCTACCAGCACCTGGCTGCACCAATGCACGAGGCTTTAAGCAGACAGTGACCAAAACACAGCAAGTCTGACCAACATCAGGTCCACACTAACCCAGTCATCTCCCACCTACAACACAGTATATAACGTATGGAAACACTCAGACACTCTTCTTCCCAGCGCTGCCTTGGCCTTTCTGGGATGGCCGGTGTGCAGTTCCAGGATCGCGGAGCTACTGGAGCCATAAAACCTTCTAAATTGGGAGCATAAAACAGTCATAAACCCAATGGCTCCAAGAAGAATAATTGCTGCTGTCAACGTGCTTTTTTAAGACAAGGCCAGACGGCATACAATACTGGGGGAAGAATTCAGGTGTTTCTCCTGAATTTATATGGTTTGTCTTGGGGAGCAATGAGAAATCTAAAAATACATTCAGAAAGAATTTTCCTGCCAGGGAAAGGACAACTCATATAACTGAAGTCACTGTCATGAGAACTGTATTGGGAATTATGTTTTATTAACCCAGGACTGAATAAGATCAAAAGAATTAAAAAAAAAAAAAAGAGCTGATTCCAGAGATAAGTCAAACTCAAAAGACTAAAGTCAGACTCCAGAGGTTTCTAGGTAAAAACTGAGACTGTGTTCATCAGTAAAAGCACATCAGAGCCATGAGGTAACAGGAACTGAGGAAACAACAGCCACACATTTCACTTGCAGATTCTTGACCAGAGGCAATAAGAAGTTCGGACACCACCGCTGCCACTGAGATGTCAAGGAACTGCAATGGGAGCATTAACTCTTCATGCTGTTTAAAACACAGCTGCCTTAAAGGAAAAGGTAGTTTCTGTTCGATATTTCACTTTCTTTCCTTTGCTCTGTCAGTAACTAACCCAGCTGTACTATTCATCAGCCTTTAGTGCAGGTGACACCTGATGAATTTTGAGCTGGTCTGTGACAGAGTGAAGACCATGCACATTTATATGAGGAAATCGCAATCTGCTAAATGCAACTGTAATAAAATTAATGTTTCACACAAATGGACAGTCTCAACCCAGAAGCCATAGATAAGCCACTCAGCCTTAAACAAGGGCAGCAAAGCTGAACAAAGCACCAATTCTGCTGCACAAGAGGCAGTTTTATTAAAGCAACGGTGGCAAAGTAACAGCTATTTCCATTACACAGTCTAAGCAAGTCCAATAAGTTGTGGGTTAATATTAGCTCTCTAGTCATCAATTCCCAATCGCATTTAAAAAATATTCTATAATTATTCCTCCCTACCCGCAAAAGAGAAGTGACAATTTTTTTTGCATTTATTCCTGCTAAGATAAAGGATCATGGTACATTTTCAGAGAAGTCACATGTACAGATATGTGCCAGGGAGACACTGCACACACAATATACAGTTCCTTACAGCCATACAAACCTTACAGCCATACAAACCTCTGCTTCTCTCTATTTATACTTCAGTGTGTTTTCCAAATTTTCATTTATAAAAGCTTGCTCTGTGTTTTATGTGCTTAATACAAACAGCTTGTTTTTTATGCTCGACATCCTGCACACTGGAAAAATAGCTTAGCTTGCATTTAAGGTATTATTTCCCCTTGCCGTTGCTATTCCCAGGTTTTGAGGTAGTGTGTCCCAGCAGTTGGCTCTTTTAGAAATCCCACTGATTTCAGTAACCAGAGGTAGGACCTCCTATGTTATCAAGGGCAACCACATATGGACTAGATGAACAAAAGCCATCTGGGAAAAATAAAATAAAATAAAATAAAATAAAATAAAATAAAATAAAATAAAATAAAATAAAATAAAATAAAATAAA
>JAWLRI010000640.1:11326293-11378245 GCA_034781795.1 Crypturellus tataupa
CCCCGCCCCCCCCCCCCCCCCCCCCCCCCCCCCCCCCCAAAGATTTTTTTTTTAGCCATTTAGTAGGTTATTTACCACCTCTGCCTCACCAATCATCATCATGCACATATAAGAATGTTTAAAAATAAGATTTAATAAAAAAATAACTAAGGGAAACAGGATCAAATGATGAGTATGATGCTTTTTACAAGTGCAAATTCTTAAGAGCAAGATCATTTAGGAACTTGTTTTCTAAAAGTAATTTTAAAAAAAAATCAGTTGTGTCCGTATCCATTCCTCCTCTTCCAAAGCTGAAGTTCTGACTGGTCTTTCCAAGTATGCAAGAACTGCAGGAGCAACTGCAGTAATAGGATTAAAGAACTTCCTGTGCGAAGCTGTTAAGACCAGCCTCGATGTCTGAATGCTCCTTTTTCAGCACTGCAAAATTGTTGGGGGGTTTTAAAGAGCTCAAGATCTGATGGTGACAGAAACAGAAACCAACAAGCAATGCCCCTTAGGGGACTCCTACAATGGGATCTGGTTTCCATAACACAGATTTTTCAACCCTGATGGTGTAAAGCCTTTCTAGAGTTTAATAAAATATCACCATGCAAACCAGCACCCATAGATATCCTGGATCTAAGTGGGGAAAAAAAAAATCAAGAGGTTATTTCTTAGCATCCTAAAGAGATGATCGCAGGAGGAGAGAGAAAGAAAACATGAACTTGGTTATTATTTTCTCATTTTGCAAGATGACTACCCTAGCACAAAAACAGCAATAACAAATCAGATTCAAGATGTTAGACATGTAGCATGTCTCCCAAATTACTTTCTTAATTGCCCTGCGGGTCACAAATACATAATGAAGTTGTCATGGATCCCTGTTACAATGAGCTCATCGTGCCTACAATGTAGGATTGCATTTCACAAAATAAACTTGTTACTGCTCGATATCCTGCACTAATATTGTGCTAAGGTGTATTGGAGGTCAGGAAAATCATGTTGACTGCACCTGGGGAATCATGTTTCAACTGCTAAGAGACAAGTCTGTTCTACAAGATATGTAACCCCCTTTTGGCATGTAGGCAGCTTGTAAGTCCCAGAGAATGGTGAGTCTCTACTGAAACGTTCCTACAGGTGAGTATAAGGAAGGGGGAAGACAAATGCAAAGGTAAAATGAGAGTAACAATTTTCAGTATGAAAATACATCGATTTTTACATCTCTACCTATTGCTAAAATTTCAGCATTTCAAACTCAGCTCTTGAAAAACGTTTTTTTTTTTTTACTTCTGAAAATCATATTTTTCCAATACTTGCAAAACAAAACAAACACACACATCTAAGCCTCCTTTCCTGTTTAATCTTTTTAGACATACACCTAAACAACTTCTATGTAAAAGCAATAAATATATTTTGCAGCTACAACCCCAACCAGCAGAAAGGAAAGACTGTTGATATTTGCAGAACCATTAATGGTTCCACACCAGATTTTCAGCAGGAAAAAAAAAAAAAACTGTTGGAAAGTCAGAGTGATTATATAAACAGACATGGGAACTTGTTAGGCTCATACACACAGAAGAGTTAGGGCAAAGCATGTTACTAGCAAATGTTGGGAAACAGATTACGATCCATTCCCCATGCTTCAAATTTCAATGCCAAGGAAGGGAATGGAAGATAAAATGCTTAAAAGGGAATTTAAGCAAAATCTCTTGGGAAGTATGACAAAACAGGGCACATGCTCTATCTATTTAAGGAATATTATTTGTTATCATCTTCATAACAAAATATCAGGAGAGACTTTAAATCAGTATAACCCAAAACACACAGCTTGCAGACGACTCATCTTTGGGAAAAAGACAACCAACAAAAATAAAAAGCAGTGACGGGAAGCTGGTCAGAGCATGTATCATGGTCTTTATCAGAATCACTGTGTCTCACATGCAAAACATCTCAAAGTCTTTAGCAGTAGTAGGACAGCGATTTGAGGTGTATTTAAATTTAGTAGAAATTAGTTCTTTGTAACTCTTATCAAGATCACCAATATGACTTGTGGGGCACAAAGTTCAACTTGTTCCTCTCACCAGCTGGCCATGTGGCAAAGCAGAAATCCCCCACGTCAGGTTAGAGACTGTGGTACAGAGCGTGCAACTTCGGCATCTAATCAGACTAAAATATGTCACTGCAATCCAAAAATGGCTGGTGATCTGAACTCCGCCCTTTCACATCAGATTAAAATACTTTTTCTTCAGACTGGCAGACAGCTCCAAAAAAAGTTTCCCATGGATAGTAAGTAATTTAATTGCCTGCATATTGCCCAAATAAATGTAGGATCTCTTTCTACCTCTAAGCAAGGCATGATGATTATAGCCAAATTTGGTGGTGATTGCTTCCTTCAGAACAAGTAAAACTACTATATTTTGGGTTTAATTCCCAAATTAGCATATTGTTTCAGGGATTCCTCATGAGTTTATAGTCTGTATATTTTTTTTTATTTTTTACTCTGTAGCACTTTCATGTTTGGGTAATGAATTGCCTTCTGTATCTGTATTACGTAACAGCACAAGTTTTGACTCACAACAGGACTTTAGCATAAAGCTCTTTCAGTTCTTCTATTTCTTAGAGAATCCAGTTAGGTCCAGATTATACATCTCATCCTCTATTTGTCCACCCACTATTGAAAAATAAAATAATTAACCACCCTACAGATTACTGTGCACATATCTCTGAAGTCAGAGTTCCCAGGATTCTTTGAGGAATCTGACTTATTACCTAAAATGATCCATAACTTTGCTAGCTACTTCCTTACCTCCTTACCTTCTGTTTTCTTTGAGACTTTCAGACTCTTTCACCTAACATCTTAAAAGAACTGAAAACTCAATACACAGACTGAGCAGTTAATCCATGACAAAAATGTCAAAGCTCATCTGACTGCTTCAGAGCAGTCTCTGTAGTTCCTATCCCAAAAGGATTAGAGTCCTTTGCAGACTATAATGAGTTTATTCCCATAATGTTCTTTGATAGAAGCATCATCCTCATGTTTTCTTTTTCAGACGGGAAACTGAGTCTCAGGAGAGCTAAATAATTTACCCAGTGTTACAGGCGTACATAGATGTACACAGAGGAATGATTAAACCTGATCTCCTAAGATCAGAGCTGGTATTGGAACCATCCTTCCAAGAAGGATTAGAGATCAAGGGAGAAACAATAAAAATGAAAAGCAGTTTCCTTCCACAGAAAAGAATCCTTCAGCTTTACACTGCAGAGACTTAACATCTCCAAGAGTGAGGGGCTCTGACTGAACTCTGTTTTTCTATATTGGGTTATTCAGCTGAATTACAATTTTGATAGATAACATTTCCAGACGCTGCCAAGGGGGAAAATGTATTTTTAGTAATTCAAGAGAACAAACTGACTGCCAGCAAATCCACACATTCTGTGACTTGGAAATACCAAGACACCTGTACTAGCAGAACTCCCTTGCCTCCTTTCCAAAGTAAAACTTTCCACTGGAAAAAGAGAGGATTTTTCCTCTTTCTATCCCTCCAAAAGCAGTAAAAAGAGTGGCTGTTTACTATCATAATTCATTTTTGAAAACGACATCAATAAAAACAACAAATATGTGACAGATGAGCAGCAGAGTACCAGCCATAGCTCTGTCTCTGCGCTCAGCAGAGCAGATGAAATGTGGAACCTCAGAACTTCTATTAATGCAGACTTTTAGTCTGTACAAATGTTTGCATATTATCATCTGTCATGTATTCACGGGGCAATGTAGTTTTAAAAGCTAAGCACAGCACGTGCAATCCTTTTTGCCTTCCAAGCAGAAAGAAGAAAAAAATCCATTAAGAAAAAGGTATTTGCTACACAGCAACTGAGCCACTTCTGATGGAAAAAAAAAAGTTTCACCTGAAAACTACAAGAGAAGACATAAAAGCAGCACAGTCTTAACAACACTTCCCTGGACAGCAACCACATCCAAAATTGAGTTCAATATTATTATTATTGTTAAAAATAATAAAATTTAAGAACTGTGTTCATGTAAATAACAAGCAGACAGAACTCAACAGTAGCCAGCCACTTCCACATTAGAACAAGGTAGTTTTAGCCCTTTTTAAAAACCACTACGTTTATTCACGGAACAGCTAGAATTAAAATGCTGCTGCTCCCTAGACACCTTCTAATCAGCAGGTATCATCTCCCATTCAAAAGCACATGCTCTGAGACACGAGTGTTTAATGTCACACACACACAGCACTGAGGACACATGACTTGGTGCTTGGGTCCATTTTTCCACCCACCGCATCAGTATGTGACCCATTACCTTTGGGCAGGTAATCTCAGTCTGCTGGATCATGATAAGGGCAGATGCAATCAGGGCTCCTTGACGTACATAGTTCACAGGATCGTTCGTCATTGGCTCAAGCAAATTAATTGCTTCCTAAAAAATTAAGGGAAAAAAAAAAAAAGCAGTCAGAAAGTTCATACTGTGGTTTTCAGTACCCTACAATTTAGTCCTCTAAGGGAAGGTTATTAAATTAAGGCTATCAGGTATGTTTTTAAATATACTTTGATTATCCTTGCTAAATGAAATATAAATCTAAATTTCTGTGGATCTTCATCCAAAAATGGTAAAAAAAAGACAACAATGGATCGACCAAGATCTACCAGTAGAAGCAAGGCTGCAAACACATGTATCCAGCACATTAAAAGTACTGACAATGGCAAATATTAAATACTACTCACATTTTTTTAATATATTCTTCACAATGACATACATCATCATTACCTTTGTTTTTTTCTGCTCAAAGAACAAATGAACTAAGGATATCAAACATGTCAGACGTTATCAGAGATGACAATACAACCCAGGTCCTAGATTTTTCGGCCCTACTCTTTCCTGTTAGAACATAAAATATTTAATATCGCGTAAAAGTGCTCATCTCAAACTCATATCAAGTAGATATCTCTACCCATCAAATGCTTTTGGAAGCATTTCAAAGCACTCTATTGACTTTTCAGATTGCACAAATTCCCAGCTAAGTGCAAAACTAACATTATCCGCAACAGATCTAACAAAATATATTTCTTTCAATGTAAGCATTGTACAGGCACTCTGAAAAGACTTAAGAGATTCTGTTGTCATAAATGCTGTTTAAGTGCACCCAAGACCAGTATGCGTAATCTGCAGTCATCTCAAACTGAATCATTGCTTTAGACACATTTTTAATCGTCATTTACAGTTCTACCATTTTGCAAGTCATGGTCTAGAAAGAATCACTACAGGGACTACCATGCAGATCCCCAGTGTACATTACATGAGATAACTGAACTCAGCTGAAGTCACTGCTGGGAAGTGAAAGGTCTCTTTCCTTCCTTAATTACCCTCCAGCCCCTACCCTGTTCTGACAGCTACATCCTTCTTCCCACGACTCTGGGAGCTTTTCCAGCTTGATAGCTCAGCAGAAACCTGTTCTCTCCCCCTGCTTCCATCTTCAGGTTAGTTTTTTTTGTGAGTTTGGTGTCTGAATTATCTCCATAAGGAGTTGGACCTGAGACAAATCCAAAAGGTAGCAGAAGGGATCAAGCCTACACATTTCAGCAGCAGCCTGTTAGTCTGCTCTGCTAGGCTTCATCAACCCCACTCTTCAGATCTCAGCAGAGTAAGTTTTAGCAATTTGTATGGCCTTGGACTGCGCAGGTATGTTTGGTCTGCAACAGCAGAGACCAAGAAATGGCACTCAGAAATGGCATGTGAAGGAAGCTGTTAAATACACTTCTGAAGAGGACAGATAACAATATGACATCCATCTTAAGAAGCTGAAAGAGCTTTTAAAATCTATTATAGGATCTTTCGATTACAGGAGTCAGATGGAATCAAAGTTGTGCACAGAGCTCCTTTCTGCCCATGCTTAAATTGAGGACATCAGCAAATGCAACTGAACAGTTCGAGTCTCCTACCACAGTAGGAGACTACTTCTCTCTGTGAAAATTAAAAGAAAAAAAAAAAGTTGATTTTATATATAACACATTTCTAAGAACCACTTCCAAAAAACACTATGTCTTCTCTAAGATTGCTTTTTACCAAATGAGCTTCCTTGAGGGCTGAGCTTCTCTCCTAGAAGGTATCACAAGTACCCATTCATCCCTTAGCATGCATTTACTCGCATTTACAGAACATCCTCCATGACAAAAAGCTGGACTTGATTTCTATTTTCCATAATGGAATCTATTTCAATTTAGCCTTAAATCCTGAAAACTCAGCAGACACATAACATATAATATAAAGATATATAATAATCAGATGTTTCTAATTATTGGGTTGGACTAGATGATCTCTACAGGGCCCTTCCAATCTCAACCATTCTGTAATACTGTGATATACATAATCAGATGTTTCAGATCTTTATTGCACAAAGCATCCAGAAATAAAACAGACATCTCTGTGCAGCTAAGAGCATTTCCACTTAAATCACTTTGTCAGATGAAGCAGGTTAAAAATAACTAGTTCTTTGATGCCACCTTCTACTTGAGAATAAAGCATCTCAGATAAAAATAAACCTTTCAGCTTGCTTTCAAGTCTGCATGCTTCAGATACTAAAGATGACAGGCAGCGCACGTTCACATTCTGTGCATTTCACGGCACTGATGATGAGGTAGCTAGTGCTCACACTAAAGAACCAAGGAACAAACCTTTAAACACTTCCTGACAAAGGGATGAGACCGACAAGCAGGAGACATAGCAAAGACTTGATGCATAAAATACTACTATTGCATGGACAATCGTTGCACCCGTTTCTGTTTCAAAACTCTTAATTCAACACCAATACAAATTATGCATATGTGGATAAAGTGAGGAAGTTTATCCCAAAGTTTACTTCTCCCTTGCTCCACAGAGGCCTTAATTCTTGCAGCAGAACTAGAAATCTTTCTACTCTGAAAGTCCCCTGCTACTATCTATCAGAAGTGTCCTTCATGCAATGATACTTGTAAAGAGAGAATAAGGCTTGACAGTGAGTTACATATCTCAAAAATACAGCAAATTTCACTGCACTTGGCTTGGTTTTGGAATACTGCACTCACATTTAAAGCTCGGTGGCAACTGATTGACAGTGGGAAAATACTAAGAAAGGTCTTGCAGACAAAGTTCCAAGATCGTGGCCATAGTGTACAAAAATATTCTTCTATTTTATCTGCCCTGTTTACAAGTGAAAAAAGAATCTCTATGCCCAGGACCATTCAAGAATTCACAGCAGTACGCCCACACTCCAGCTGGCTAAAAGTGTACGTGTGCAAGAAATCTGATCTCTGTGTCTCAGTGGAAGGTAAAAGCAGAAAAAGTTTTGACATCTGATTGCTTCCGGTCCTCACCTTGTTTCCAGTGCCCGCACAGCAGATACCCAAAGCCATGGCAGCCCCATAACGCACATGGGGATTGTAGCTCTCTGACAGCAAAGAAACCACACTCGGACACTGCTCGGGAGTCCTAGAGAAAGGCAAAAGAAAATGGCATTTGTTAGTGGTCTTCAAAATGTGGAGATTTCGCTTTCTGTTTGTGCTGGAAACCACCAATTGCCTTTCTACATAGTATATTCTGCCTTCCTCACTATGTAAGAGGAGGGCTGAAACAGATGGATGCATGAGGAATACAGAGAATGCACAAATGAATAAATCTCCCCATCCCAGCAGATATGACACACATGTTCCTACGATTAAAGTTTTCTCTTGCACTGCACTGCCTTCTAAAAGCAGAAAATATCTACAGAGACCGATCTTCATGCCTAGAACCGCTGCTGGTGTGACAAACTTGGCACTAGCAGAGGCTCACCCTTCATCAGGAACAT
Source organism: Crypturellus tataupa (assembly GCA_034781795.1). Lineage (NCBI taxonomy): Eukaryota > Metazoa > Chordata > Aves > Tinamiformes > Tinamidae > Crypturellus > Crypturellus tataupa. The sequence continues at coordinate 11,334,114 of JAWLRI010000640.1, forward strand.
AATACTAAATCTCTCACCAACAGACATAACATCTATCTCCAATATTCAATCAATCTTAAAAGAAGATTAGTCCCAAACTCTTCCACAGCCACTACTTCGGTTGACTCCTCTTCATCCCCACTTACTACTGTTAATCAAGGAATGTGAGAAAACTGTGATACACAGGAAAAGGCTGCTGTATCTGCAGCATTTACAGTCCTCTCAAAGCGTTGTGGTGATGCCGTTGTCTAAACAAGTTGTCTGAAACAGCAGCCTGGGGAAAAGAATCATGCCTAACACCCCTATCATCACCACTACACACAAGCTACCAGGAACAAGCACAAAATGGATGCCAGCTCTGCTGCCTCAGAAATGCAACCCTGGCCAGGAATGCTGAAGAAAGGGACGAGCTGGGAAGCAAACCTGCCTTCTGTCCTGCAAGCAATCAGAAGAAGTGAAGACTATAAACTAAAAAAAAAAAAAAAAAAAAAAAATTAAACTACCCGTCAGCCTCTTAGTCAAATGACAACTTGAACATTGACAGTGTTTCTTAAAAAATGAGCTGGTGGGAAAACTGGGAAACCCAAGGTCTGTAAGTGTTCAGTGCACAGCAGACTCCAGCTCTTCTTGCACAAAGACTCCTAACACCTTTGTGTTTGCTTTACTTCAGCAGATGTTGAACAAGGAGCCTGGGAGCCAAAGCAGAGGAAAACACCTTCTGGCAGTGATGTGATTAAGCAGTTTCAAACATTAATAATCAAATCCCTTTTCAGAAACCTGGATTTTATAAAACCATTAACTTGGACAGGTCTTGGCATCTGCAGAGTCAGAAGTTCTGGAATGCTTTTTATTATAAAATTGGGATTCATTTAAATTAATTGATTAAATAATTCTTAGCCAGATTTATTATTATTTATGAGAAGTATTTTGAATGCTTTTATTTCAAATTTCTCCTCAAAGTAGTCAAGCATTTTGAGAGGTAGTCTTCTCTAAATTCCCTTCTGCAAAAGTGGAGAGGGAAAGCAGGAGCAAAAAAGGCAATGATATTCTCCAGGCACCATGAAGGATACATGCACCTTTTTAAGAGGGCAGAATGACAAGGAGGCAGAGAGAAGCCCAAGGGCTCTCGGCTTTGTAAAAACAAACAAACAACCTCATCAGAGGAGTGAGTCTTGGGCATATGACAGCACTGTTGGCATCAGTGTTCAAACCACAACATTTGCCTGTTCGCGTTATGGCTGAGGCACTTTATGGAATTCTACAACTTGCTGCCAAAGGTTTGCCGATATAAACAGCAAATCATACTTGGTGAAGTTCATGAAACACAGAACAATTCTGCTGAGAGATCAGAAGAAAAATAATTTTTTAAAATCTCATTAGCAGCTGCACTCACATGGCATCACCAAGCACTGGCTATCCGTTTCCGGAATACACTTAAAACATTAACACGCTCTCCTCCCCCAGCGTGAGGTTTTCACCATTAATGAAGGGCAGAGCCATGCAAACTGCTGACTTCACATTCAGCACTACAGGGAGTTCCATAGATCTGCTGCCAAAGGGAGAAATTTCCACTTCACTGGTACCAGATCCCCCATCCCATTGCTCCGGCTCCCCATTGGAGACTCTGCTGTGCCAATGGCTAAATCACCGTGTATATGACCTGACAGAGCAGAAAATCCTTAGTGAGAGAGGAAGAGAGCTAACAAGCAGTGTAGAAAAACCTAAAGACAAATAAATAAATACTGAAAGTGATATATTGTTTATTAGAAGTCACATTCAGTCATAGTCTACTATTCATTCGTAATACAGACATCTATTATTAATAGCAGTTAAATATAGAAATTAACGTCATATTATATATCAGGATAACATCTGGAGATGCAGTGGTCAGGAGTTTCATCTCAGACACAATTTTTCCTCTTAAAAAAAAATAAAAAATAAAGAAAATTCTAAACCTGGATTATATTTAACAGTTCGTTCATCCAGAAGTCAGTCCTCTGGTCTGTCCTTCCCGTAATAAAGCCCAGTAATTTCATCCAACAAATTCCTACATCAATGCCTAAAACATGACACTATATTGGGCTGTGTATCTTAGAATGATAGCCAGCGTCTATTTTTAAATCAAATCATCTTTAATGCACTGGTTGCTTCCTCTTGTCTTAACACGGGTTTTGCTCAGCAGTTTGCTTTTGCAATTACGTTTTACTACAACAGCAAAACAACGACAAAGCAACAGCTTTATTATTTCCTTCATTTCCATCAGAAAATTGCACAACTGCTCCTACATAAGCCGTCGTAACACAGACGTCAATGACTCCAGAAAAGCAACACTGCCAGCTTTGCTTTGCTCTGTCTTGTTACCAGGAAACTAAATGAATCAAGAAACTAAAAAATAAAAAATCACAAAATATAACAAATAACAAAAAAAAAATCCAAATTTCCTCTATAGCACTTCCTTTACAGAGTGCTCACCTACAGCTTCGTTTCCACCCTAGACCAGGCTAAGCTTCACTGCTGTGAGATACATGATGTGCAGGTGAAGGACTTTCCTCCATGACCCACTTGGCTTTGTTTCAGCAACAAGATTTAAGCTGCCCCAGGACTGCAAAGGCAGTTTCTCGGCAGAACTGAATAGCTAGCATTTTACTAGCTTTACTCACCAATGGTTCCTCCCAAAGCCTCCAAGAGGGACAGCCTACGCAGCTAAGGACTGCGAGTTTTCACCGAAACCACAGCCAGAGAGAACACAGAGGAGTTGCCCAACTTCTGCCCAATGACCTCAGCCTCAACTTTGAGCTCACGTCCTGGGAATGTTCGTCTGCTGCTTATAGATATAATACTTTATAATACTCATTCTTCTTTTCTAAGTGTCCTACAATAAGATTTCTGTGAAAGCAAAGCAAGCTTTAGATTACTTCCAAAGAGAAGGAAGATTTCCAAAACCTCCGATGCAAAACCTACCTCCCCAGGGAAATCCACAGAGCTGACTGTTATTAGCCCAGGTTAATCTGAACACAGACCTGGATCCAAAACGTGGGCAGTTTTCCCTGCACTGATCTTGACCCTGGGAAGTTCTACACAGTTTGCCCTGGAGTACCCTGAAGTTATGCTTCCTTTTCCCCACAAAATATTTCCTATGGCATCTCTGTTAAAAATCTGCTAATTTGGGGGCATTTTCTGAGTGTAAATTACACCTGCAACTTCTGCAGCATGCAAAATCATAATCCTTGTGAGGCTTTACCAGTAAGAGCATAACTGGGATGTTGAAAGTTGAGGGACCCTGTTAGATACACAAAACCACCTTTACAACACACCTTATCCAGTTCTCCAAAAAGCGTTCAAAAATACTATGGAAAACAAATTAAAAACTGGGCTGCAATAACTTGAAGCACACTCCACGTAGTTCCTCAGATCACAGCCCACTTAATCACGTCCAAGTATCTTTGTGCAGTTTATCTTTGATATTCTACATCATGCATCTCAAAGGCTGGATGACTGTTGTCCTCTGCATTTCAGCAGCAGTTTAGCAGTAAAACATGTAGACGTAAAAAAGGTAACATCAATAGGTAAAAAAACAGAACACTGAAAATAAACATTTATGCTGCTCTTAAGATTTAGACTAAAAATGGAAATGTCTGAGGCATCACTAACACACTTTTTTTTAGTCTAAATATTTAAGGACTTTACAACTCAATGAAAAATGAAACGTCAGAGAATTAAAGAACAATGTCAAGTATAACTTTTTAATTCCTCGTTAAGTCTCTCTACTCATATTTCAAACAGTTTTAAATATTTATGGATTTCTAAACTATTGGACATGAATTAATCATTTGACACTGAACTTTTTCTATATGTTGTTTTGCTACTGCAGTGACACGTGAAAAAAAGCTTAATAAAGGTTTCATTTCATCCCTGAATGATTTAAGAAAGGAGGAATGCAGGCATCTCATCACACAATTTGAAGGCATTTCTAAAAGGAGGGGGAAGAACACACGAGATGAAGTGCAGGGAGAAATGCAACAAACTTGCACATTTTTGTGCAAATCAAGTATGGTGCAAACCTCCTGCCTTTCTCTCTTTCAAGAACAGGGACCCAAGCTATTCCCATGCCAGGAATCTCCTGCAACTCTCTCATGTGTAGCACAGCCTCATTCTCCAGGGTGGTTTTCTCCCAAATGCCTCCTGGTTGCAGAAGCATGACCCGATGAAGAACAGGAACTTCGAGGATGTCTCCTACAGCTGGAGGATGAAGGCGAGCAGGGTATATACCAGGATGCAGCATACAAATTTGAGGAATATGGCAGCCCATATTTGAGGAACTGAACAACGCTGTTGTCAGCGAGAGCTCATGTATAATGTAGCCAGAACCTTACTCAAATAAAACAGGATTGGTGGTTTGAAAACAAAAATTACAGAAAAGTGGAGAGGGGAAAAAAAAAACCTCTCTGCACGGTACAAATCCTTAAGGCGCATGGGAGAAGGAGGTTGTGCCAGATGCAGGTTTTAGCACTGAGCATTACAGGAAAGGAGCTGGACCTGGTGGCTTGGCAGGTTGCTAAAAAATCCCAGCTAGAAGCATGCAGCTAAGAAGATACTAGAGATATGTTATATCTGTGTGTTTCTTAGAAATAATTCAAAACTGGGATTGTTCAAAACATTTCACCAAAGGCATAGAGGTTTGGGCCACCTAGAATGAAAACATCCACAATGCAAACAATTAAGTAGAGCTGCTATATAAGCCTGCATACACCTAAGCTCATACCATCATCTTCTGGGTGACGAAGAAAGTTTTCTTTCCCCTATATTAAAAAATAAAGCATCTCTTTTTCACTTACATATGCGCAGTCTTTAACAGGTGTGTCCTCAAGGTGCACGCACACACACACCACTTTTTTATTTACAAAATAGTTTTTTATTTACACCACTTTTTTATTTACAAAACAGTTACAAAACAGCACACAGAATAGGATATAAGAAAAATGCTCAGCAAAGCTTGGAAGTAACTGCATTCTAGCAGCTGAAGAGATGTTTTCCTGATATGAATTACATCCCAACTTCCACAGAGGTATTTCCCTAGAGCAGGAATATTTGATTTCCTCCTCAGTAAAAACGTCTCATTGTCGTGCTAGCCAACATAGATGCTTCTCAGATGCTTAAGTTGCATAAGAAAATTTATAAAGAGGTAATACAGGCTCATAAAATGATGTTTCTGTAGCTCCAATATTTCCCATCACTGTAGTGATCCAAGATTAGTGTCTGCTGTGCTTTGAAAGGAAAAAAAAAGTGCCAAGAAGTGACAAATAAGATATGAAGATATGAAGATAATCCTTCAGACTCAACACAGGCTCATTTCAGTAACTGATGTTGATGATTAGCAGAAATTTTTGATAGGCGCTTTGTCTAATTTTGTTCCCTAGAGCTTTCCATTATGGTCTTTAAATTCAGAGATGTGACACACAGATCTACACTTCACGTATACCCACAAATAGGAGGCTAAAGTCAAAGGACGAATTCATCCCCTGCTTTTTGCAGAGCTTCGCTCCATGATTTTTTTCCATTCGTCATTTAGATGTACTGCCGATTCAGACATACTGCCAATAATTCCATCACTAGAAAGTGATGGCAACTCCAGCCTCCATTCAACAAGGAAAAAAGAAATAACTAAAGCATCAATGATAAAGGAAAATACATATATATATATATATATATATATGTATTTATATAGTCAGAAAAGGTGAAAAGCTGGCTGTGCTTAGGCCAGTGGAAACTTTGGCATAAACCTCAGTAGGGCTAGATTAACGCCAGAAGATTCTTCAAGATTTATAAAATAAAACAGAAGTTGATTAGACAGATGAGCTTCAGGAAAACTGAATCCAAATACTCATCAGCTTGATATAGTATTGTCTTGATTTCTGCTTTTCATGTATATCCGTGTGCTCTAGCCTCACAATGCTGTCAGAGATGACAACATGGAGAAGGTCAGATGGTAAAGAAACAATTACTATAGCTAGATTGATGTCTACTTCCCCAAAATTAACTTTCTAAGCAAAGATATCAGAAGACAACTGCAAAGGAAGGCAGTGCAAAATCTTATCTAAGGTTTCCTTCAAACTGTTAAAAAAAAAAAAAAAAAAAAAACAAAGAGAACAAGTGACACCCTACTTTGCTGGAAATTCTACTGCAGTCTGGAAATACATGAAGTCAAAAACGTCTCCTAACTGCTGGCAGCAGCTTTTTCTTTTTGGCCTTGAAGTAGGTGTATTAAAAATATATATATTCATGTCTTTAGAAACTATTATATAAACTGATTCACAGTTCACTAAGGACCTGATTCCCAAATCAAACCTGGGGAGCTTTAGCAATTCATGGAATGTAATGACCTATGACACCCAGGGGGTCAGACCCTGATCTCATGGTCTCTTCTGGCCTTAAGTTCAATAAGTCTATTGCAGATTTGTCCAGCTGAGTATGCCCTTGGAAGTGAGTTCAATTTCCATTTTAATGCAGAAATATATGATGTAGTTTGTGACTGCACACACACTTGACTGAGATTTGGAAGGCAACAAAAGACAACACTTGTGATAATAAAAAGCAGCTGCATGTAGAAAGATTTAAAGTAACAGTCTGCAAACTTAAATAGTGTGCTCACTTATTTTATAAACATAGGCTTAAAAACTTGCATTTCTAAAATAAGTCAACATTAAAAGTAGAGTGCTTGCAGTACAGCAGAGCTTTTTAGGGTTAACTTGCTTCTGTCCAGAGAGAGAATGAACACGCACACATACACACGCTATCGTGAATAAAGTTATAATACTGTAGCATTACTGGATGTGCACATCCTGATGCAACAGCACAAGGCATACATTACAGAACCAGAGCACTGAACAAATTCACCCTCCCTGGCTCTTTTCCAGCCAAACCGCACCACTCATTTATTTCCTTGCTTTCAAGCGCTGGAGCTGGATGCACTGGAATGAGTCAATCAGCAAACAACAGAAGCAGCAGACTGCAAGTTTTGCTGAGAAACAAAGAGAAAAGTGTACGGAGATCGAGATGCAGACCCAGAGATGTGAAACGCTCCCATCGCAGGGGTTAGACGCAAAAAAAAAGACTAGAAGAGGAAAGAGAGCAGACAAGAACTCGAGCTTTTTTTTTTTTTTTTTTTTTTTTAACGTGGCAAGAATGATTCTTCTCCTTCATTCATGAATTAGAGAAAATGGGTAGGTATTTCCCAAAATAGAAATCCTTAAGATTGGTACTATAAGCAAAATAAGCAATAAACAAAGGTGCATACAGACACATGCTTAGGTTTTTTTTCGTTAGATGCTGGCCAAAAATCCTAACTGAGGATCTACCAGGTGATGAAAAAAAGAGACTGCGCTACATAGGATCTTCTGGGATACAAATTGAATTCTACAAATATGCCTGAGAAAAAGGTAAGTTTTCCTCTGCATGAAAACTGCAACAAGTCAGGTCTAGTCAGCAACTGAGCACTCAGCTTGCACAGCGACAGCTGTTTTAGTGTCTGCTTGCAGGGGGAAATGTAAGTGTTAAGTGTTCAGCAGAGTGCAGAGAGAGATGAGATGGACGGAGAGAAGGAGAAAAAGGAGAGAAAGGCTGTGCTTAATAATAGCCTTTCTCCGATTACAAAAACACCAAGCAGTTTACTCGCCTCCTCCCCTCCCACCCCCCTTCAATTAATGGATAAATTTAGATGTCTCGGTTCCATAAATCTTCATGGCTCCCTCGGGGCAGTCACCAGTATTTTATTGTCCACAGCTTCCTGACCCTCACCTGACAAATTAGGAACTGTAGACATTAAGACGGAAAACTCATATATCATTTCCGAAGATATTTTGGGGGTGACTCCCTGTGGGGAAATAGGCTTCTTAATACGGGGAAATATGGGAACTGCAGCCTGCCTACGCACACACTGCTGGAGTCTAGACACTCAGCAGAGGAGGAGTTGCACATACACAGCGCAAGCATCTGTCTTTGCATCACTTTGTGCTTACAAAGAGCAAATCTACATACGCTACGTCTAAAGGAAACCATTTGGCATTCAAATTAATCTATCACTTTTTTTTTGGGCTGTAGAAAAATAACAGGAGCTGATGCACAGCTTTGTTTTTCACAGCTACTGAATGCTGAAACCTGAACCTCCCTATAAAGGGGCAACTGGACCCGAGTAGCCAGGCATGGACACCAGACAAGACTCTCATTTTTAAGATCTAGCTGCACCCAGCAAGTCCCAGGATTCAAAGTCTGGACACAAGCTCTGGACACATGGTTAGTGTATCTCAAAATAGCAGATGACCAGTTTACCATACTGACCATGCTGGCCTTTCTTCAGGACCATCTGGGACCAGAGAAGAGCAGTGAATTCTTGCACCATCCCCAATTTCCGCACAAAATACAACTCCGGCACCCCTTCTGTCGGGCACAAAAATGTCCTATCCTTTACACCTCTTGAACGGGTCTGGAGCTGGCAACGGATCTCTGTCGCCTCTTGCAGTAACGGGAGAGCCCAAGCAGAGCTACCCAAATGACGAACAAGGAAACAAAGTGCGTTGGGCAGCTTTACTGATCCTCCTGGTGATAATCCCCACCATTGGGGGAAACATTCTTGTTATCCTGGCAGTATCTCTGGAGAAGAAGTTGCAATACGCTACCAACTACTTCCTAACGTCCCTGGCAGCGGCGGATTTACTGGTGGGTCTGTTTGTGATGCCCATTGCCCTTCTCCTAATACTATTTGGTAAGTACAGAACATTTGTTTCTGTCGGCAGGCCAGCATGTTAGGTACAATCTCGGGAAGTTTAATTTAAACAGAACTGTTTATTTTCCAGGATATTTTTTTTCGACTCACGTAAAGTCTTTGGAGAAAGCATATCCACTGTGCAGCTTCCTTTCCCATTCAAAGAACACTCGGGACTTAGAAATGATATAAATTGGAGAGGGGCAAGTGCATGGAAAATTATGTTCTTGTATCTTTTATTCGTATTCTGAATAACATCAGCACAATGTTGGCTTCTGCTCTGTTCGGTATTAGAGTAATGGCAAGCTGTCTTCTCGTGAAAATACGACATGAAGAAGGAGTTTCTGGACTAAAAGACTAAGCTGTGAACAATTTGTGAAGAAGTTGCTAGGAGTTGATGCCACTTAATCTTATCAATTCTGTACTTTAAGTACAGTGCAGTCAGAGATGATCTTGGTAAAGGATCACGAACAACAGGTTTGGCAGCATCAGCTTCAGGGAAATCGATTTTCTCCGGATCCGGGGAAAACAGCAAGGTTCATAAAGTCTCCTGCCCCAGGGAGTTAATTTACTTCTTAAATCAAGGCACCTTCAATCTGTCTATGTACTTACTGCAGATAAGACTCAGATTATCACTTTGGCTCATATGGAATAAAACAGTTTTTTAATATACAAATATATACTGGGACATTTTCTTTCCAGTTAGTCAGGACAGAACAAACATGACTTTTTCATATTCTAACAAGTCCAGTCCTATTTGAAGTACTGCTTTGGTAACTTATCAGAAGCAGCTCCCCAGGAAACTCTTCTTTTTACTCCTAAAGCTTCTTTGAGAAAATGTTTTAAATTGGCTATGTCAGTATCATAGAAATTAGAGGAAAAGATAAAACCAAACACACAGTGTGAGAGGGATTTCCAGTAAGTTATAATTTAATTACCTATCTTTAAGGTATAGATAAAACTGAGCCATAAATAATGGGAGGCTGCAGGAGTTTGTTTTTTCTCTGCTAGATCTTTCAGAGTTGCCTGAGCAACAAGCAGACAAAAGCTAAAATTTAATTTCAAAAAGGCCATCAAGTAGGGTTTGTTTGCTACAGAGGACTAGTATCCCTTTATTAATATTAACAAATGTATTTATTCATGAAATGCCTTGGCACCGAATTCTTGCAAATTATAACCTGCCTTTCTGTAACAGAGGTATGAACTGGAGGACAGGATTCAGAGCTGAAATTGTAAAATACATTTTTCCAAGCAATTTAAAAAAAACACACACACCTACAAGCAGTGATTTTAACTTCAAAAAGAGATAACTGTGGCTTTTAGAAACCATTTGATACGGGATGTGTGTCTATATGTATATAGAGGTACACAGATCTACATATATGCATACACATACAGTTACTGTAATTGCTGAGTTCCTGCAAAAAGCTTCTGAAATAATAAAAATGCTAAAATTACTAATTATAAAAGCACCAGCATTTGACTAGCAACAAATACAGAAGAAAGGTATGTACCGGATTTTGTGTGTGTTTTAATTTTATTAGACTAATAATTCCTTTTCTTTTTGATTTTATAAGAAGAATATTGCTCCTTAATCTCTCGGCTAATCCTGTGCTAAACCCTGGTTACAACAGTTTAAAACACGTGAGGAATCTTAATTTCAAAGTCAAACAAAAGCATCTTTCACATTGCAGGAAAGTTACAAGAAAGCAGTAAAATTAGACATAATTAACCACAGAAGATTGCTACCAGTCTTTCGCATAGACTGGTTAAGACTAAATATGCTTGCATAAAATATCTGTTTCACAGCCAATCTGAAATTAAATGCTTTGCCTCTTCACCAGTTGGTGGAAGACGTGGCAGTGTTTATAGAAAGTTCAAACCACGAGCAAAACATGAGGGGCTGTTGGAATGAAGCAAGAACACACACATTTAAGTACATAACAAGTCTAAATCTCCAAGCGACACTGGCCAGAGCGCTACCTGAATGCAGAATAATCACCGCTAGTCAGAGAGCCCACCCAACGCAACCTCCTGGCACTTCCACCCAGGGCTGTTTCCATAATAATAAAATAGCTGTGTGCAGTTGCTAGATAGAGAATATAAATATTATGCTTCCGATTTTGGACTTCTATCTAATTAACATGGAGGATGTTTGAGGGAAAAGGTGTGAGCTAAAATGCAGGCACATTAAACCTTCTTGACAGCAAAAAATTAACGTGCCACAGAACATTCACGTTCAAGATCTACTACTGATACTGACTCCACATCCTGATTGTAAAAAATCCTGCTTGGAAAAAAATATTCAGAAATAAAATGCTCTCTGTAATAAAGAGTTACTTTTTTTTTTTTTAATTGTAACTCTCAGGTAAAATATCACAATATACAGTAGAGTAACTGAAATGTATTTTGTTATAAACATATATTGCAGCTTCAATTTAAAAGAGTGCAGAGTTCATTACTTCTCTGGCTTGCTAAAGTCTTCCATTCCTTCCACAAAAAGGAGGGCATGCTAGGAAATAAGTGCTTACTTTGAAATCTAGCTTCCAAAAGTTACCTGAATGTAGAATGTTCACAACTAATGCAGCAAAACAGAAGTGTTGCTGTTCTCCTGCTGGTGAAACTAGTAGATATTTAAGAGAGCTCCTCTGATTTACAAAGCCTGCAAGCAGCAGTAGTGCGTTGCCTGTGGTTGGGTGGACAGTGGAGACAGTGAATGTACCCTGTTTTAAAATACATTTTATATTCTTGGTATGCATTCGCTTAAAAGTAGCACTATTATCACAGGCTGCAAATCTTTATTTTTTTAAAGCCCATCACTAGCAACTACAGACTTAATCTTCCTTCCATCGCTGATTACGAACCACAGCAACTCTTCCTCCCTCGCCCACTTGTAGAAAATGTAACAGAAGATGAAACTGGTGGCACTGCTGGCTGGTTTCAAAATCAGAAGTATAAAGATAAGGAAGAAACATAGGGTTTGTTTTTCATAAAGCAACTCTAATAAAATTATTTGATAAAATTCAAAATATGGCACAACAGTAAAACAACTACTGCTGAATCCCTAATTGTAGTGGAGAAATAAAAACAAGTGGTCACGGCGAGCGACAGAACAAGTGTTTTAAGGAACACCAGGATCATGAAGTCTGTTAAGCTGAGCACCAACACTGCGGTGAAAAACACTGGAGTCTGCAGACACCCACAGTTCAATTTGAGGACGGACGCCAGCAACTGATAAAAACGAGTCAAATTTCGGTATCTCAGTAAAAGCGCCATTATCTAACACCAGCAAAATGACTCCTCTAACAAAATCCTTTACAGGCAACCCATTTCAACAGCCTTTATAGCAAAAGAACAAATAATTTTCAGGTCTGTTTAAAGATCCTTCTTAATCAAGCTTATAAATACATGTAAACAGAGCAAGAACAGCTTTTCTATACAGTGCTTCATTCTAAGGATTACACACTTCCAAGGTATTTCCTATAAATAAAGCTTTTCTCATTTCATAAATCAAAGGTAGACAATTGCAGTAAAGACTCACTGTATTCCTCTTAAGGTACAAGACAAATCTTAAAACATGCATTTTCTCTTGTACTGACCAAAAAGTAAAGAAACAGATCTGCAACAGCAGCGCTGCTGCTGCTGGGAGGAAAAGGCCCTTTTTATCTTACCCAACCAGACAGAGTTGCAAAAAACAGAGAAATTTTCCAGACATGTTTATCAGGTAACCTAGGCATAAAAAACAAGAAGAGCACCCGCATTCACACCACTGAACTCATTTAAATCAGTATTTCAGCTCCCAAGGAAAAAGTATTTCAGTTCCCAAGGCAAAAGTAACTAGAGAATCTTACTCTGCGCAGCTAATCACATAATTCTTTGGCTTGCTCCACCAAAGAGGACAGCTACAATAGCAGAGTTAGCATACTAACAGTCCAAACTGTGTAGGATCTGTTACGAGCTCCCTATCAGCACTTGGTAGTAGCTATTCTTTACACCTAGCCTAAATGATAAAGTATCTAAATTCTAGAGTATCTCATCTTTAACCCTGAAAGAACAGAAATGACAGTGAAACATGCACTACCTAGGAAAACAAAAGCAAAGCTTGAAACATCCCTCGAACACTCAACACAACTTCTAACACGTGTGTGTGCAAACAAATCAAAATGGATAAAAGCAAATTACGCCACTGTATGAATCCTAGATGGCTCCGTGATTCTTAAAGAGCTGCAAGTATCAGAGTTTCACAGCAGTTATTTTGTATAAATACTACCGATATCCTTCAATTGTTATCAGCTACTTTTGTTTAGATTAGAAATACAATCACGTCCATAGCAAGATAACACTATATAATGCTACATTCATGAGTGCGCTAACTTTCTGCCTTCTGTTTCACAAGAAAATAACTCAAAAAAACTCCAAAGTTTTCTCTGTTAAGTTACAGTCATCAACTATCAAAATCTCTATGGCTCATAAAAATATACTTCATCCGTCTGCATTAGATAGCTATTCAAATATATCTGTAGTCAAAATGAGGAAAACACTCTTCTGTTCCTAAGTATTTGGCAGTTCTGTTCTACAAAGAGCAAATTAATTGAAAAAAGAAAGAATTTATTATACTGTGATACCAAAATCCGCTCCAGAAGGCAAAGCTGCTCTAATTCAGGGCGCAGCATGCACGTACTCTCGACAGAAGACATTAATTGCTCAATTGAAATCCAGCAGTGTTATCTGAACATCCTTCAAAATGTAAAACATGCTTTCCATAGTTCACATTTTATCTGTATTAACTAATTCTTCACCATAAGTCAAAAGAAGAATTTGTATTTTTTCTAGAGTGACCAATATTTCAAGTCCTTCAGATCATTTATTTCAAGTGACTTTTTTTTTTGTCTTGCTGAGTTCTATAGCTCGTTGCATGAACCCCCAAGGGCCTCTGGGTTTTCCTTCTTTTTGTTTAAAAAGGCACTGTATCTTAGAGGCTATTAAAAGTGTAGACCAAAAAATTAAATACAAGCAACTTTTTCAAAATATATTAATTATGATTCTGTCACGTATGTGCATAACAAGATTTTTTTTGAAGCTTAATTTAAACTGATACTATTTTGGAAAAGGTGCAACTAAATAGTAAATTTTAGTAGCTGGTAAAATAGTAAAGCTTACTATTTTAATAGTAAAGCAAATGCCTTTGAAATAAACCACCTCTTCCCTTCTTGTCTCAGTTCCTGCAACATCCTCACCTGGAGCTGTTGCTTTGGGAATTAATTCTGGGCTCCATCCGTTCTCCTTGTCCACAAGCAGGAAAGGTTTCCAAACATACGGAGCAGGGCAGACCACTACAGACTCTGCACAAATACAAGTCTTTATAAAAATTTTCCATCCTCTGGGGCTTATAAGTCAAGTAAAGACATCATCATATTATTTCCATATACCAGTCACTTTGGGGAGGGAAAAAAAGTATTTTAATCTTAAATTACTGCAAGATTACTCCATTGATAAGATAGGGCATGATAATACTCCAGACTACTTAACAGTCTTAGTCGGCAGATGCCTTTACTGAGATCAGGGAGATTAAAAAATAATAACTCACTAGAAATGTCTTTTTTCTTTATCATGATTCAGTGAAGAACTCAATTCTCTGGCAGGACTTTTAATATACCTACTGATTGAGCACACTGAGTTTTGTAAGGAGGGAGAATACACTTAGCACGCTGGTACTGCTCTGAGTAGAACCACCACGCTGCCAAGGAGCTATCAAGTTATGACTGAATACCACTGAGGGAGGGACATTGAGCATTAACATTTTCTCAGAGTTACTGATGGCAAGAAACAGTCATACTATGAAGACTCACAGAATGTTATAACTGTAATGAGTTTTTTTGCTCTCTTTCAGACAATTCCTGGCCTCTTCCCACTGCTCTGTGTCCCATCTGGCTGTTCCTTGATGTCCTCTTTTCCACAGCTTCCATCATGCACCTCTGTGCCATCTCATTAGACCGCTATATTGCAATTAAAAAGCCAATCCAGGCCAGCCAGTACAATTCATGGGCTACAACAGTCATCAAAATCATCGTGGTTTGGCTCATTTCAATAGGTATGTGAGACTCGGAGACCAGAAAGGAAATGTAAAAGCTTTTCATGTCCAAAGCAATAGCTGAATACTGGGCAAAACTGAAAATGGCAAAGTACTATTGATTACTATGGGTTAGCAGACTATCACCTGGGACGGCCTAAATTCACCTCTTAGATCACAGAGGCTACGTCATAAAAGTTCTTCTCAGCAGATGCTCCTAGTGAGGCTTATTGCAAAGGCCAAGGGCTGAGGGGAAATCACCATTCTTCTCCATAGTGGGAAGACATTTGCATGGGTAGCATGTCTCCCAGAAAGCAAAATTTCACGTTCCTGTGGAACCAATTTGCTGTCTTTATGTTCCAAACACAATTTTAAGCCTGGAGTAGATGCTACTAAAATCAGTGCCTTGCTTACTGACAATATAGAAAAGTCTAATTATTAAACAAACATATAAATAAAAAATGTTTATATGAAAGTTGCAAACATATATGCCATTTCTATTAGCATTGCTCTGTATGTGGCATTTAACCTTTCTTTAACGACTCTTTTTAAAGAGCCATTCAAAAATTTAAAGATTTTAAGACATCAGATAAATGAGCCAAGGGAGTGAGAACTCTTAATTCAAATAACTAAGCTGTACTGAATGTAGCAATAGGCACAGTGTTGTATGCTCTGAGTGCCAAAAGAAAGAACAAACTTATTCTGAATTCATTTGACCAATAATGCACAAGACTATGGGTACATTCAACTTTTTGACCTGGGTATACATGCCGAAATCAAAATTCCAACATGGAAAAATAAAACAGAAAAGATCTAGGATGACAGGAAAAAATCTCTATTTTATCACAAAAAAAGTAAACTGCTAGCAAGACAAGACACATAAAAGCTGACCTATTATTTTCTGACTTATTAATCAGTGCAGCATTATTTCACTTTTTTATATCACAAAAGCACTCTGCAGCTGAGCCACCACACAGCTCCAATCTCCAATTCAATGGCTAATTTGATTCAATCCTTATTTTAAATGTTTGCTGTGTCCGAAGGTGTCCTTCTTATTACGGAAGGGGTCAAGTGGCTAAAGCGTGAACCATTTCCCTGTTTGCTGCTTCTGACCAACTTCAGTAAGCCAAGTAGCAGAGGAATACAGTAAATCCCTAGACCCCATTAAGTGGTATCAAGAAACATAGCACGAATAACCTTCACCAGACAGCAAGGAACCTGTTGTTTTTGTTGTAACGTCAGACTGCTGGCAAATGAAGTGCTGACTGTAATTTAGTGGTTATAAAAAATTCATTTAAAAAGACAAGACTGCTAACATTTTTTTTTCCAAACGAGCAGTGAATTACAGAGCTAGCTAGCTAGCCTCAGTTAAACACTCTTAAATATCCAAGAGACTTTTAAACAACAAATCCATCTCAGAAATACACTACATAATTTTGGCATGTATTTAACTATTTCAAAGTCAAGCAGAGTTTAAAAAAAAAAAGAAAAACAGCTGTGTCAGATCACTTTATGTGGTTAAGATAAGAGAGAAAAACAACTTCTGTGTATTCACGCAATTTTACACAACTGGCCTTCAAAATGTGCAAAGCATACCTCAGGAAAAAAAAAAAAAATCAAATCAAGCAAACAACATTAGGAAAACTCGTACCACTGGAGGAAAAGCTACACTAACTGTCGCAACTAGAATCAAAGCAACATACGGGAAGTGTGGGAACTTGGCAATCTTATGTTGCTTCCTAAACCATTAAGGGTTAGGCCCGATCTCAGTTTAAAAGGCCATTCTTTTAAAGCAGAACTTGTCAGCTTTCACAAAGTGCTATTTGCCCAAGTTATTCACTTGATGTTCCCAGTAACATATTCTTTCAGTCACTCTACGCCCGCTCCAAAGCTCGGGAATCACCTTCCCTTACAGACCTTGCAGTCTCAGGTCAAAAAGGAGGTTACAAGCAGATCCCTTGCTGAAATACTTGTTTTTGATTCTCTAGGCATTGCTATTCCAGTTCCCATCAGAGGCATCGAAGATGGAAACAGCAACCACACAAACATAACGTGCGCCCTGACGCCCGATCGTTTTCGTGACTTCATCCTATATGGATCAGTGGCTGCGTTCTTCATTCCCCTCACTATCATGATAGTCACTTATTTCCTGACGATCCAAGTGCTACGCAAGAAAGCCTACCTGATCAACAAGTCACCCCAGCGCTTCACTTGGTCAACAGTGTCCACGGTATTTCAGCGGGACGTAACACCTGCGTCCTCACCAGAAAAGGTGGCTATGCTAAATGGCTCCAGGAAGGACAAGCCTTTGTCCACTGATGTGCCCGTCTGCAGAATGTCTACAATTGGGAGGAAATCCATGCAAACCATCAACAATGAACAGAGGGCCTCAAAAGTTCTGGGGATTGTATTTTTTCTCTTCTTGCTGATGTGGTGCCCATTCTTCATAACAAACATAAGTTCAGTCCTGTGCAACTCCTGTAACAAGGAAGTTTTTCAAAAGCTCATGGAAATCTTTGTTTGGATAGGATACGTATCCTCAGGGGTGAACCCTCTTGTCTATACACTCTTCAATAAAACATTTAGGGAAGCTTTCAGCAGGTATATCACTTGCAACTATCGGACCACAAAGCCTGTCAAGGTCCTGCGGAAATGCTCCAGCAGAATCTCTTTCAGAAATTCCATGGCAGAAAATTCCAAGCTCCTTGTTATGCATGGGATGCGAAATGGGATTAATCCCATTATGTACCAGAGCCCAATGAGGCTGCGGAGCTCACCCATCCAAGCATCATCAGCCATTCTGCTGGATACACTGCTGCTCACAGAAAATGAAGTTGATAAAACAGAAGAACAAGTCAGTTATGTATAGCAGAATGGCAGCAATGTTCATATGTAGTATTATTGTATGTATTCTAGGTAACTGTGCTATAAGAGGGTATAATATTTTTCTTTTTGTTATTTATGCAAGCAATATCTCATAAATTTATATTAATTCTCTCCTCCAAAGTCTCCTCTACTTTAACCCTAAATCCCATGATAACAACCACAATTGCATTCCATGATAAACAATGACTGTTGCAGAACTGTAGTCTACAGGAAGAGGGAAATAAATAAAAGAAGCTAAATCAATTTGAGTAACTGACTTAGTTATCATCTTCAGCCTCTTCAAAGTATAAGAAAGCCACCCATGTACAAACACTAAATGAACAAATTTTTTTTTTGTGGCCTTTGGAAGCTAAGGGAAAGCCTTCACTGATCCAATGTAGTTCACGCAAAATAAAAAAAGCCAAAGAGAGAACAACTATTCCACTTGAAAATACGAGCAAGTGTTTAAGACAGAATGATGGCCAGCAAAAGGGGGGTCTTTCATTTGGTATTACCCAGTTGATTTGCTTTGTTTCCTCAACTGTTAAAATCGTGGGCCCACTGAAGCTACTGGAGATTTCTAGTATCAACTTTACCCCAAAACATGCATCTCAGGGAAATAATATTCAGGGATCCAGGGAGATAACACAGCACTTGGCTATTCATTTTTGTCAGACTGGACAAACATTACATTTTTGCTGAAGTTTTGTGTCCCCTGCCTCCTCTCAGGTGCTGCAAAAAGGGCTCTCTGTACCCCTCTTCCCAGGAAGTAGCAGTTGGCCTCTCCCAACCTACCTTTGCTACAGCTGTAGACCTGATAATGTTTAATATCTAGCGAGTGATAAAGTTTCAAACCTTTAGTTTAAATTCAACCAGTTGTCACTTTTGAACGTCCACGCTTCCCTGGCCCCAGTCCAGGTCTGTTATTCACAGAACACTATAGACAAGACTATGACATTCAATTTCTTCATGCATCTTTCATGTAAACATTTATTTTATGATATTGCCATAAAACAAATGAGAGTTTTAGTAAGTACTTAATAATGGTTTGCATGTCCTCAAAAAAGCATAATCTTTGGTGGTCTCAGCCCACAAAATTCTTAGTTAATCAAGCTGCTGTCTACTAAGTAGGGGCTCTTTCAAATGATTTCTATTGAGAAGCAGGATCTGGTTACCAAGCATCAGAAACATGATTTATTCATGCAAACAAAATGCATTTCTCGGATACTGTTTCAAATAGATAAGAAAGTAGCGCAGTGTAATCTGCAGAAGACGCTAAGATCTCACCTTAATATTTTGTCATTTGGGTTAGTTGTGAACAAAAAGTGAATTCAAACCAAACATAGATGCAATTTTAGGTTTCTAGGATGATCGGGGCAGCAGAACAGAAAGTCTTTTACCAAAAAACAGCAAGCTGTTTTTTGGTAAAACAGAATTGCTCATTGCAAAACAAAGACTGAGAGGAAATAGGAATGCTCCAGTAAACACACATCAAACAGAAACCACCAGAGATGAAAAAAAGTTTTTCAATCCAAGGGAAAATTTTAATAACGTGATTACCGAAGTGTAAAATGACCATAAGTAACTTTAGGTTTGATGTTTAAATATTTTCAAACATCAAAAACATGTTAGAGCAGATTTTCAATGGGAACAACAGTGATAGGAAACCTAAACGATTTTAAGAGCTTTATAAAAGAGATGAGGACTGAGTGGAGAAGAGTGAAGGGAATGTGGTAGGAGATACCTTTCAAGTCTTAATCAAGTCTGCACTTAAAACAGAAAGGATTTAGTAATTCATAAATAAACCATCTTGCATATCAAACCTTTGTACCTCAGAAGATCTAATCTGGGGGGGGAAGTGCTACATTCAAATTTTTACCCAAAACTTTAACACTCATTTTCCATTATGACTACGTCCCAATAGAGTTTAGAAACAACAGAAGAAAGATATTGCATCTCTCAGGAACTCACAGCAAAAATATAAAAGAAAACCAGTCCCTCCAGAACCCCACATTAGTGGCAACTTATTCCATTGTCACTGTTTGCATCAGGCAATATCGACCAACATAATCTTCTTGGGGAAAAAACAAAACCAAAGCACACAAACACACACCCCTGAAAATATTAATTCCAAAGCTTCAGCATGGATAATGCTGGAAACCCTCCTGAGAACAGGCAGCCCAGTCACTGAGGCTTCATCTTGCACTCTAAAAAGCCACTCAGAAGGGTCATATTTTGAGGAGGCAGAACCAGATCCAAAGCTCTGAAGATGTCTACGTGGTGTGACCTTCGAGAGGCTGCCTCAGAGCAATGGGCCACCCAGGAGCATTCCCAAAGCAACAGGGACAGCAGCAGTATTAGATCCATACACATAAACATAGCTTGGCATAGCTCGAAAAAAAATTGTACTAATGGCCCAAGAATAAAATCCCACCCACTCTCTGATACAATCCACCCACTACCTGATTCCTAATGCACCCACTCTCTGATACAGGGTATTGGTTGATCAAATCTAGTAGAGCAAAAATAATAATAATAATAATAAAATAAAAAAATAAATAGAACACTCGTCACACTAAATCTATAAAAACTAAGCAAGCCATTTTCACCTGCAAGAATCAGGAGCTTCTACCAGTTTCAGACCATTTCTCTTTGGGAAAGAAACAATAGATTTTCCCAAAGCACTGGGCTTCTTATGGTGAGGAGCCAACTCATCATCTTTCCATAGCTTCCATTTACAGCAAAATTTTCAGCTCAAAGGAATTTGGTTTTGTTTTCATTTTTGATGTTCTTAGACTTTAGTTACACAGTAAAATCATGTACAGCAAAAAAAAAAAAAAAAAAAAAAAAAAAAAAAAAAAAAAGCTTAGCTTTTTCATCCACAGAACAGAAAGTTCTAAAGATAACTTGTTCTTCCAACATTTATTTATATATATTTAATTTAAAACACATGCAAGTTCGAAAAAAGAGCCTGATGTTACAACAGCCAAAAAGTTCCAGGGAAAAAAAAAGTATTAAAAATGCACCTATGATATGTATAGCAATTTTTCTACTTTCTTCCCCTTTATTGTGATAGTCACTAGTCACTGAAGTTAGAAAAAGCTCCAGTTTCTCTTACTCTTCTTTCATTAATCAAAATTTGTTGAGTTTACTATAGTTAGAGGCCAGAACTGATGGATTGTTATAGCTGTGAAAGATACTGGGAGATACAGACAATCTTAGGAGAATCAAAAGCCTTTCATTAGCCCTAGATTATTTTAAAACTCAAGAGCAGAGGGATTAAGAAAGAAAAAAAATGAACTTCTCATTATTTAGCTGAAATTTTAGACTAATCCCTCACTTAACCTAAGGCAGGAGCTCTGAAACCAGGTGCAAGTAAGGTCACATTTATGGATAGAGTGACGACGATAAAAGCATCACCTGCAATGCAGCCAGCAGCCTTCATGAGGAACACCATACAGCAGCGGATGGAACACCATTTTTGAATTGCTTCCCAGCAGCCAGCCAGCTGAAGACAGTCATCTTTGAAAACTCCCCTGCTACTTAATAAATCCATGCAGATCAAACAAAAAACACTCAGACAGCAGGCAGCAATCATTCACTTTCATAGGTTCATAAAGATAAAGCTCCACTTTGAAATCCCTCATTCCTGACACCAAAGCCATGTCCTTGAACTCAGATCCATCGAGCTTTCTCTGTTCATCTCCTCCCTCAGGGAGGCATCTCAGAAAGCTCCTCTTTGATAACAGGAGACAATGCTTAGCAGGAACAGAACACAGAATTAGGAAGGAAAAGAAGGTTTGTGGTTGCCAGCTCTGCAGGTAGATGAAATACTGCCTTTCCACGAGCTGATCTTGGAGACAGCAACCCCCAGTTCAGCAAGCTCCTCCAAGGCAAATCTGGATCTCTGCAGTAGTTAGCAAAGGGGGAAGGGGGAGGGGGAGAGTGGGGGGTTTGGTTGGTTGTTCAAATCTTGCAGGTGTCTTCCCTTCCTCTTCCCCCTAAGTGCTCTAGCAGGTTCAAAGTGAACAGTCTTTAGAGGGTGCTAATGGGAGCTATGCAAGGTATATCCTAACCCTGGGGAAGAGGACTACACTGGATTATCAACCCCACCATTCGTATCAATTTAAACTTTCCCTTTCCAGCAAGAACCTCACAGCTGGCTGGAAAGAGCGAGAGATAACTTACTCCTCTTCTGCCTGACCCTACCTTTGCACATCTGTTAGTCTGCAATGAGCAGTAACACCAGGACTGATCTGCCAAAGTGGCCCATTGAGAACAATTCCCAGACCTCTTACTAAACTGAGTAAACACCAAGAACAGGAAGAAGTCCTTGAAAAGGTCTCACCCTGCAAAGATGTATTTTGTCAAACCAGCATGTAGATTTCTCAGTTTTTATGACCATAAATAGAAAATCAACGTTCCACTTACTGAATTTAGTCATCGGCAATACCTCAATCAGGCCATAAACCACAACCAAACAACTAGTCAAAGTCCAGTCCTCTCTCAGGAAAAGCAAATTTCTCCATAGACGGAAACACATGACCAAGGAAACATAGACATTCACTTTTAACCTGTTAAGTGCAAAAAGAAATTGCTCATCTACAGATTACACAGACAAGATAAGAAATGAGGTAATAGTTTGGGAAGGCCTAAGGACACAGAGAGCAGAAAGATGAAGATGCAGAACTATAAAATTAAAAGATACCATAGCGAACAAAGTTCTTGTTTCAACAGCTGTACCTGCAGCATTATACATGGACAAAGACATTACCTTCATTAGAAAGGCATGTTTGAAAAAAGTCACTGCAAGCTGTTTTAAGAAATCACAAGTAAGGTTGCTAAAAGGTAGCTAAGCACAATCCTACATGTGTGGTGCTGATAAGGGAAACTTGGGTGTCCACTAAACCCACTAGCATCATCTTAAGTAACACCTATATAAAAAAAAAAACATTTTAAATATTGGGTGTGAAGTGAGAGGACTTTTATAGCACCCAGCTTCCTTCATAAAGATATCAGCCTAAATAATAATAATAATTAACATAAGGTTTACATTACCTGCTAACAGAACACAAGAGATTTTATGGCAAAAAGGGCTGGCCATTCTCCAACTTTACAAAAGGATTCATTCAGAAAGTACATTTGACAAAATTCATTTGTTCACAGTGAAATACTCCAACCAATTCCACTTGCCTTCATATTACAGAACCTTTTACCTTGGAACATGCAACTTCTATTGAAATTACCAAAGAAACACAAAAGAAAACAAAAGTCATAAAGCTGATCTGCAGTATCAGCATCACTCTAGAAATATCACATCACTATGGAAAGAAATATGTTTTAGAAGGATAGTGCTCAAGTAGGGTGTTTTTTTTTTGCTCCTCCTTTATCTACTTAAAATACATTAGGAGACACTCAGTGAATGTTCTGGCTGCCTATCTAATTAAACCAAAATTACAATACAGACACAGACAGAAGGTCTACCTCTAACTATGTCCACCTCAACAGTCTTAGAGGAAAATAATGCAGTTTGGAAGCTAACATAACAGGCATCTTGAAATGTAAATTAAAGTACCAACATCCCCTGCCCACCACAAGAAAGAAAGAAAAAAAAAATCAAATGCAAAACACAAACCCTCCCAGCTTTACAATACCCCCAGAAACCAATGCTCTAAACACTTCACCTAATTTCAACTGCAGTGACATGAAATAGGTTTCAGGGAACCAGTCCCAAACTCGAGCTCTGCAAGTTGTAAGCCTTCAGTTAATCCATCACTGATCTTGTATTCTCCAAGTGTAAAACTTCTAACTGGGTCACACCTGGCCATGTTTGGATCAATTTTCAAAAGGAACAAAAATACCCTTAAATAATCCAACATTAAACAAAAATCAAGACCCTGAAAAGACTAACGGCACAAAGCCATTAACACACAAGAGGCATAGTGATTTCTTACAGTGCTTCACAGAATATGTCTTTTTCCTACACCAATTTTCTTATTGCGGAAAAATCCAAAGCATTGCGAGCTGGAATGAGACAGCAAAAGCTTTACTCCATAAATCTCCTTCTTGGCTGCTATACCTAACAGCCTCCTTAAAAGGTAAAGCAACGTGAGCACAGTAACCCTGGCAAACACATCTTGCACATCCAGGGGTGCTGGAGCCCAGAGAGGCACCTCACTGCCCAGCAGAGGCTCTCCTGGCTCTTTGCCAGTCCAGAGTTCTGGCTAATTCTCAGGAATTATTAAATATCACAATGAAGCATTAGATTTCTTTCATCATTTTAATAAAGACACCCACGTACAGCATTCCTTTGTTTCACTTCCCCTTCAGCTCCTTGGGGTAGCTACCAACATGGCAAAATAAACAAGGGTCAGTGAAGAAGTAACTAACTCATGTTTTTGCTTCGGCATTTGACATCAAGGTGTTTACTGCCAGTGACAGTTTCCTGGAGACAAACTGTTTTCCCTGGTTGCAAGGAGAGAGGCTTTCACACTGCAGAACAGGTGAGGAAGCTTTTTCTTTACAAGTAGGAAGGTAGTTACAAAAAATTCGATGACTTGCAAAGGCTTTTTTTTTTTTTTTTTAATAATTCATGTCAAACTCAATTTGTCTAGACACTTTTAAGATTCCCATAATCAAGTTATCCTTTCCAAATCGTGAAAAAGCATCAGGCCCTTAAAAATTAAGAGCATCTTGTGCTCTGAAGGATCCTCTCTATAAATGGCTCTAAATAGGTGATAGCAGCTCATTTCAGGCTCAAAGGCATTAAACCTCGCATAACAAATGAACCTTTTATTCTGTAATACTCAGGCACACCAAAATACCCTAATGAAATCCAACAGCAGAAATGTTCATCAATTTCATTTAATGGCTCAAAGAATCTCAGCATTTTTAATGACTTAATTTGAAACCTCATTTGCTGAAGAGTATTTGTAAAACAAATGTAAGAATTTGGTCAGACAAGTAATTCAGTTATAAAACACACTGCTTAAAAAGTTGCCTACTTTTCAGTCAAAAAAAATATATGAGTTTATAGTCTGAGAAATTGAAAGAAATTTGCTGAAATTTAGACAAAGGTAAATAAACTAGATTGGTTTCTCTCCTTCCTCCCATGCACACTAATCCAGTGATCCTAAGGTGTCTAACAGGTTTGCACTACAGGCACTACCTCTAGGCCCGAAGGAGAGTGACTTCTTGAAAGAATACATCCGAGTTACCAGTGGGGCCAGGCTGAAGAATCTACCTCTGAGTTCAACAAACCACATTAATCTACTTGTCTGGGAAGGCTTACCAGTTTACAGTGAGAAATGAAAGCACTTGCTGAGATTTTCAAAAGCACCCAAGTGATACAAAGCACTGAGCCTTTTTTGTTTGCTTTTTATAATTTGTTTGTTTTTTTGTTTTTATAAATAGGCACTTACAATATAGCCTAACAGTCTAAAACAAAGAAGAAGAACTGGCAAAGAATTCATGCAGTGTCTCTTACTTCATTGCTTGAAACAATTCATGCATTTGTGCAATTTGATTGTTATAGCTACATTTTTTACGAGAACGGAGTTCAATTTTATCAGAGATGCCAGGGAGTCCTCCAATGTACTACGTAACCTGTGATATCCCACAGAAATTGTTTCATATTTGCAGATAAAGGAGACATTTTCCCATCTGAACTTCAGTGAAAAGTTAAGGCTTCTTCCTCTTACCTTAAAAGCACTTCTGTTATTATTAACCTTCCATTCACTGAAAGGGGCCCTCCATTCCCCACCATCAAGAAGGCTGAAGACAAGGATAAAATGGACTGGAAGGCAAACAAAACCCTTTCAATCTTTTCTACGCAAGGATTAACAAGCAGGTTTGTTGTGCTAAATCCCTTTCCTTCACAATTAATACACTGAGAAAGTCACTGGTAGAGCTCACATTAAAACAAATGTTAGGCTCACACTCAGTTACCCAGAAAAGCTGCCATCTGCCCTTGGCAGAAAGGTAGCTATACAAGTTAAACAAAACAAACTGCCCAAGTGCTACTGGAATAAAATTCAAAACTTTAGTTCGCTTTAAAACAAATATATCGTTAAAATACCACAGGCTACATAAA
The DNA here is from genome assembly GCA_034781795.1 of Crypturellus tataupa. Lineage (NCBI taxonomy): Eukaryota > Metazoa > Chordata > Aves > Tinamiformes > Tinamidae > Crypturellus > Crypturellus tataupa. The sequence goes on from JAWLRI010000640.1 coordinate 11,359,878, forward strand.
CACAAAGGATACAAAAGCAGGAAACATTACTATTTTACTTGCATTATCCTAAAAGGATGACCTAAACATAAACCATTCGCGGTTCTACCTTTGGGTAGAGGACACTTGGCAGACAAGACTAAATCTTCCTTTTTGGGACGCTCCAGCAGCTGGATTAGTCCCTCACTTGCCCCAGCCGCTTTCCCAGCACCATCCCACAACACCTGAGCCCCAAGGAACACTTTGCAATGCCCAGAGAAGCAGTAAGCTCCTACTTTCTTGGGATGGCAGATTCTTATCTCCCCTACTTACAGCTGCAATCAGAGCAATCAAACCTTTACTTTGGGTTTGCAACCTGTGTTGAAGTCTTCTCTCTAAGCAGATTTATTATGATCTTTAAAACTTCTACTTCATTTCATGCATCAGCTGTAAGTGTTTAGAAGCACTGCAGTATTGCTCTAACATATAACGATATATAACGATGACTACATAAACCAATCATCTCTTACTGTTAAAGATCAATTAATAATGCAAAATTATGAAATTTAAGATAAAAAAAGCCTTTCCATTTTGGAAGAAAAAAAAAAAAAAAAACACTTTAAACTTAACATGCTTTCCACCTCATCATAACTCTTTCAAAAGCAAAGGGAGGGAGGAGGGAAGAGGCTAACCAGAAATCACAAGTACCTTAAATGCTGTTTTCCAACAGCCATGATAAATATTTTAGAAACCACTTTAGCAGAAAGGAGAACTAGTACATAAACACCATTAATAAGGTAAAATTTGTAGTTTATGATCATTGGCAATAAATAGCACCATGACTGAGAGAACAGTGATATGTTACAGTATCCAAGTATATACACCACTTTTCTTCTTGCTATTTTACCATACAGCTTTTTGCTCAGCCCTGTTATCCACACCCCAATCTCCAAACATCTCAAGCTTTATTCACGCCTCTGTACCATTTTACAATAATATTTTACTTTTAAAAGTGTCTCCTGTAAGATGGAGTCATTAAAAAAAAAAAGATGTAAAAAGTCTAGGTTTTTCTGTGTCATACTACTGTTCTGCTAGCTATGGGGAAGAGAGGATGGAGGAACAATTCTCTGCACCACAGCATTTTCTGACAATTTAATACAGTGGCATGAGACTGTTGAGTCAAAAAATACATAACTAATGCCCAATTTTCATATGATAATAAACTGAAGAGGGGGGAAAGCCCATATTAAGTCCTATAGCCAACAGCTGTGGTTTTAATCAGCCGCCTGCAGACCTGTGGACCACTTCTAAACAGTCAGTAAAACCATAATGAAGAAAAGCAGTGCTGCTGTCAGCAACATCTATTGGTAGGTGTTCCACTGGAAGCCTTTATGGAGCTCACAGATTGAAAGTCTGCTCTGCTGCTAGCCCAAGCTCCCACACACAGGACAGCCTCCAGCAGCAAGGCATGGAGTGGCTACAGCAGCACTAGCCTCAGCCTCCCCAACCCTTGCATCCCAGACAATATTTTGAGCAAAGCAAAGAGAGGATCTAGCAGTGTTCCTTGCATGGCTTACCCCCAAAACCACCATGGAATTCACTGAGCAAACACAGCTAGCAATCCTGCTGCAGAAGTGAAAATTTCACAGAATTTTCACCTTTGCTCCAGAACAGCTTTGGAAAAGAACACAGGAAGGAAACTCCTGAACACTGCTGAAAGAGCAATTTAACATCTTAAAGTGATCTGAGAAGACGACAGAAGGCATTGATAGAACAAAGGAAAAAAAAAAAAAAAAGTGTTTTGCTACTAATTTAAAGACCATAACTACAGAATGTTTTCACGTGCTATGTTTTTGGCTTTTGTGTTTTATTCACTTTGCAGATAAAACGGATGTGTGAAGATAGATATATGTTAAGGACAGTAGAGAATGTTGAAATGACTAGACCGACACCTTTCATAACACACTAGAAAGTTTCATCTTGCAATTCTTGGAAAAAAATTAATAACCTACACTAGAAAGTCTCTTCTAAAAAGACATCCAAACCTTATTTCGCAATTTTTTAAACAATGAAGCAGCCACACATTTTTTCAGACTTTTTTCAATAAATAGTCCTTAAAAGAAGAAAAGCTAGCCTTCAAGTTACAGACTTAAAGTTGTTTTTTTTAAACCTCATGTCAGCTTGTGTTACATTATGTTCCATCACATTTTATTCCGATATTGTGCTACTTCCATTAGCCCTTGCCATAAGGGCCAGGCTGTGCTCCTGAACAGGCACAGGGCTACAGGTTGTGCTAACACAGTGCATTTATGGGTAGAACGTGGTCTTACAGATTCACGTGGCCTGTACAGTGGGGTACAGACACACTGAATTACCTAGAAAAGCTGGCTATGAGCAGCTTAAGAGACTTAGAAATCCAAAAGAAAGAACATGTACTCACAAAGAGCTGCAACAAACAGAAAACAAGCCGGGTATTTAGGAGACAACATTCTCAGACTGCATCAATTCCACCTATGCCTGGATTTTATTCCTACACGAGGCCTGCTTTAGTGCATAGCTCAGAGGAACTTACGCCACCAGCAACTCAGTTCTACAGTAACGACATGAACCTCTAGGAAAAAACACAGATTGCACCGAGCAAATTTATTCTCCAAGTTCAGCTCTGTCTTCACACTTTCCTTCCTGGAACTAATACAAAGAATTTGATTCCATCTCAGTCATGTTTCTGCACCTACGATGAGCTGTACGTTATCCAGTCTAGGCCTGGGCCTCTTGGTTTATAACCATGGAGAAGAAGAATGCAGACAGTATTTAGAGGTGGGCCTCTCTAGACAGAAGAGCTGTCCCATCATTACATGCAATTGCCCAGGTGTGCAGTAGACAGGCAAAGGCTCCCTCCAGGAATGATGTCCTAAAGCAAAATAACTGATAGCATACTTTATGTAAAGTTACCAAATGAAAATAAAGGCTTAGCAATCAAAAAGCAAAGCATAAACTTGCAAAAGTTGTTAAAAGATCAAAGGGGAGACAGAATGAACCTGAAGAGGCAGACCTATACTTAGTACTGCAAAGAGATACCAGCACACAGTAACTGGTTTAGCACAAAGCTCTGAAAGCTTCTCAGTTTAGTAGGAAATTATCAACATCCAATTGCGTTATCCATTTCTTGAAAAGAAAAATGACATTGAAATCAGACATCAAAAGTGCTTTGTCACAACCTGTTTGGAAAAGAGATCCCTGAAACTATGGAAGGCCTGTATGGAATTTTCCTTCTGTACACAGACATAGAAGCCAGTTAAACAAACCCTTTGGCTTCAGGAGGAGAGCAGATCCACATGTAGCAAGGAATGATCTGTGCTCATGAAAGCAAGAGCAGAAGCTCTTGGGAGACGCCTGCTGCCCATAGACAGAACTCATTTCATTCGTAAACTATGTTAAACTGCAGCTTTGAATAACACAGAATGGAGCAAAAGTAATTTCTAAACAAGAAGCAACTTGGTTAATGATACATTAACTGGTAGTGTCAGTAATCTAGATTTTGAATTAACAGTGTTAAACGTCTTTTATCACCTGCTTTTCAAGATGAGATATAAGTCTACCCTAACTGAAATAAGAGCGAACAAAGATCTTAATCACTATCCGTTTAAAATGACAGCCCTGGACTTTGATCTAAGTATGCACTGCCTCCTCTCAGATGTGCTTAATTCAGTGCTCAAACTACACAGATTCTTATACAAACAGATGAAGTCAAGAATATTCAGTCATATTAAAAATTAAATAACAAATCCCAACTCTTACACAGGGAACTGCAGAGCACATCTTCAAAATATCACAGATATGGAATGGCATTCACTTTACAGGAACAAGCAAGACAGCACCATTAGCTGTGGAACACACGTAAGCTCAATAACCTGTTAGAACTTAATGCTGGACACTTAATAAATAAATAATTAAAATAAAGGTAATTTAAACATCTTTCAAGTTAGTTCTAGAGAAGTGAGTCTCCAGGCAGATTTTAGACAGCAAGTAGGCAGACTTACTTGCTGCTTACATGCTGCGTACAGAGGCCTAGAACAAGCCTTCCATGTTTAACTTTTAATTAACCCTCAATCCTGCAAATAATTCTTCATTTTATTTGAAAACTTCATCTAAATTCAGAGAATTAAATCATAAGCCCGGAAACCTACAGAAAGGTTCATTAAGCATCTGCTGAACACTTAAGTTACAACTGACTTAAAAGCAAAACAAAATAAGAAACACAAAATAAGAAACACTATCTTCTTAAGAACATATTAAACAAAATGTCACTAAACAAACCAACAAAAAAAAAAATCACTCTCGCGTGATAAGACATTGAGCTCCGTTGAGGCTATAAATGGAGCACAAGCTCACATGCATAAGGATACTATAAAGTTTATCTAACACGCAATTCAAGAGCTCTAAAATATCCCTTCTGCCCTAAGAAATCTCAACAGTTAAAAAGCATTTGAGTGAGTTCCAAGGAATACACTGAACAAGTAAATAAAGTGTGAGTTGCTGGGGTAGCTGCTGTGAGGAAGTGGCAGGGAAAAGCAGCAGTTAGAATTTAAACAAGCAACACCAGAATGAGATGTCACAGCAAGATGACTCCTGGCAGCAACAGACTCTTCTGGCTCCTGCTTTTGCAGCTCTGTCTGGCAGGAGTCATTTTTCTGCCACTCCATCCCACAGCACTTTCCATTCTTTCCCAGAGACATCTCAACAGAACATTCCCCAGTTTTGGAACAGTTTGTTCAGTTCACACACTTCAAAAAGTAAAATTAAAGCTATTAAAGAAATTATATATATATGTATATATTATATGCATATATATGTATATATTACTACATCATGTACATTCAAGAGATTTAGGAGTATTTTTTTTTCTTTTCATGTGAAACTATTCTGTCATTACTACTGTGCTAGAAGGTTACATTTCTACTACTCACAGTACAAGCCTACATGTATTATTTGTTAAACGAAATCTTTTTCTCTGTGCTTATCCCAGCCACAAAACAATGTTCCCATGCGCGTAAAGTCACTTGTTAAGACTCACCAGCAAACTCAAACCCATGGCTTCTAAATCTGAATCATGTTTTATTTTCTCTACGTTTTTTTTGACTTTTCAATCTCCATTTAGTTAGCAATCAAGTCAGTTAACAACAACAATAGTGTGCACACTTCCTGGAATATAAGAGACATCGTATTGAAGGCTGTAACGGTGACAGAGGAAGACACTGTACCTGAACAGAATGAAACCAAGCGACTCAACAGCTGCCCGCCTCACGTCATCATTCACATCACTCACCTACAAAGGCAAAAACAAGACATTCAGAGCACAGTCCAAATACCTGAGTCTGCAACATTTTCAGGCAGGTGTCCAGAAACACAAATCAGGAAGAGAAGATCATGTTCAGCCTTAGCTTAAAGAAGAGACCAACTCAAATTCAAATACTGTGACTAGAAGCCTATCAAAGAGCAAATAACAGCCACCTTTTACAGCTTACATTGGTTTTCTTCCAGCCTGTTGTTATGCAAGTTATACACTGCAAAAACATTTTATCAGTATCAGTTTGTACAATTCTCGTTCATGACAGACTTTCTTGATACAAGTCTATTTATCTTTATGTCAGCAAACCCTGTTATTTTTTTTTCATAATTTTAAGGAAAGCTCTCATCTCTTCACAGTCTCTGCTTTGAACCAGAACCCTAATAGTGAACACACAAAGCTGGTCAAAGTGATGGGTTTTCTCTCACCCCAAATTTCTTGCCAGGGGCTCCTCAGCCATGGTACTTACAGCCACATGGAGCAGGCGTCTGATAGCCTTGTTGTTCCCTGAGCCACAGTATGCCATGGCCACAGTGTACATGCCTGAGCGGCGGAGAATGGGATCCTGGAAGAGAAAGCACCATGTATCAAAATTTAATCTTTATTCACAACAGGATTCAACAATTTCAACTTCAAATATGTTCCACTCTTGAGCTTCGGAGCTGCAACTAGGCAGTATCAACAAGCTGTTGTTTTCCTGTCATTCTTGGCGACTGTCCTGTTACCTCTCCCTAAAGCAGGGATGTTATCTGGTCATTTCAGATGGAAGCTCCTACAGGAAGTCCTCAACTGCCACTGAGCTTGACTGCCACTAAGTCCTTGAATGAACTGCTATACTGAGCTTCACTTGTTTTTAACCACGTCTGTCTGCTCCTTGTTTTAACCACCATACTCCGTCTGCTCCTCACAGGATAGATTGAGTATGAGTGGGAGCTAATAAAAGAGTCAATATTGTTGCTCTAATTTTTTTCCAAGGTGAAAAAAACAAACAAACAAAAACTGTTCCCTTTCAGATCCACATAAAATCTTCCCTGGTAAAAACAGCCAACCTGCCTTAGCTGGAGATTCAAGGAAAGGACAGGAAGGACATCTATGTAACAAATGGGCACAGCATTAAGGCACACTCAAACTCACCTTATCTCTGCAGAGACTCTCTATGAGAGCATCTGCCTCCTCCATCCTCCCATACATCACCAGAGCAATTCCAACAGCAAGGCCCCGCAAAATCTTCTCATGCTGGGTTTCCTGTGCATAGCCAACCATGTCCTCAATAGCCTGAGCATTTTTAGATCCCAGCATAACCAGTCCCAGTGCCAGACCTGCTGCCTCACCTGCATAGCACAGAAAGGAGAAAAAAAATTCAACTCCTAAAAGTAGTAAATATTATATCCAGAGAAGCACAGAAGATATAGGCTAAGGGACCACTTGTGGACACTGGCATACCCAGCAGTGTGCCCATTATTCAGAGGCAAGTGTCCTTAAAAAAAAAAAAAAAAAAAAAATCACTCACAATTTAGTATTCTTCCCTGCCAATTTCAAATTTCTCTTTCTTGGACCAATAGCTGCTTAGAGCATTTTCCTGTGAACTCCAGTCAGTGCAGCAGGAACCATCATAAGCATCTCCAGGCCTGCCCCTCTCAGCCAGAAAGGGCACATGGCTCTAGAGGAGAAACCAGCCAAGCTAAATAAAAACTATGCATCCAAAAAAGAGCAGATCCACATAAAATATCTGCTTAAAGACTCACGATGGCTTACCAGAGGCTGGCACAGGGCCAGAACCCGATCCTGATCTGACCTCTACCCATTACTACAGAAATGAAAGAACTATTGCAGGTCAAAAACAGTCAATTGACAAAATATATCCAAGACAACCTAGAAGTGAGCTATGCTGCTAACAGACAAGCTGGAAAAAAGTCAAATGACCAGTAAGGCTTCAGATGGTTATTTACCTTACACATAGAACATTTACCTGTCACTGCATCATCCTGATAGAGATTTGTTTTCAGCAAATCATACACATCTTGACGTGCTGTCCCCATGGCAGCCAGACCCAAACCTAAGCTGCCACCATGCCGGACAATCTAGAGAGAAGAACATACAGATTTAGACATCGTAAAGCATCATTAAAACAGTAAATCTCCAGCTAAAGTAGCTGGACATCTTTCATCAGCAAAGCTGCAAACTCTTAGCACCAAATCTCCCAAAATGATCTGTTGGCCTGTTAGAAAAAACATTTTTACTTTCTCAGGCAATTACTCTCTGATCAGAGAGACAAAGGTTAGAGTTAAAAAAAAAAAAAAAGGCAAAAAGGTAGCTCAAAGGCTCATAAACAAAGAGTATCAGAAGCTTTGCGCATACCATAAGAGACTTCTTAAGATATCTTTGAGCTCTTTTTCCCCATCGAGTGATTTATGCAGTACCACAAAACTGTGCAATGGGTAAAAATTGCTGCTCAGTAATAGTATCTGAATGAAAAATTAAACCAGTACCACTTACACAGCCTACATGCCCATTGTGCTCTAGCAATGTCTGAAAGTAAAACTGGTGAAGAACTACTTTTTAAATATAAATTAAACCTACTGTGCAGCACAAGATTTGCTTATTCCTTTCACAGTTAAGCTGTATGCAAAATTCAGTGTCTGAATGCTGCAAACTTATTAGCAAAACAAGGTAGATAAGTAGGTAGTAAGAAAAATGAAGATAGATTTACTGTCACCTAAGAACTTCATATAAATCTCACCCAGACTGTTAGAAAGAAAGAGGTTATTAAAACCAGACCTTACATTTAAGACTCACAGGAGGTATCAGTGTCACACCACTGCTATGGTCTCAGTTGCTTTATTACTCTCACTTTTTCACCAGCTAGCACCCATCTACTTCCCACAAAACTTTGGTTCACCACTGAATCCAGTACTTACATCATTACTGGCATTCTTCAGCTGGTTCAGCAAGTAGTCAATGATGTCTCCACCATGGTTAGCATGTATGAGACCCAGGGCATAGAGACCTCCACCTTCCTGATAGGCTGACCCAGGAGAGGTGTCCTTGGGTAGATATGTTGCCATTAGCTGCAGTGCTTCTTTCTCATGACCCTGTATGTGCAGTGTCCAGCAGAAAGGGAAGATTCAGGAAAGTGAAAGATGAAAAAAGCGTGGATGCAAATGCTTCTTAACATTTTGCTCTCCCCACTATTCAACTATGCACACGACACTTGACAATTGATGTAAATCAGAACAAATTTGGGCCTGGCTATATTGCTTCATTTGCTAGAGAACTTCAAAGAGTCTAGGCACACAAACTTCCTGTTATTTTAGTGCATCTTTATTTAAAGCTTCCATATGAATTAATCTGAAAGAAAATGACTGCTGCTGTCAAAAACTTTTGAAATTTACTATAGTGAGGAGATTGGTCCTGTTACAGAGCCAGGAAATACACTTATAAAATACCTATCTGCAATTATTACTAGCTAGAAGTCATCAATCCTTTGCAACCTACCAAGGAAACAAAATAGAGCTATAAAGGGGGGAGGAGAACAAAAAAAAAAAAAAAAAAAAAAAAAAAAAAAAAAAAGGAGCTAGAAGAAAGACTAAGGGAAAGAGATGTGTGCTCTGATGCTACAGTAGTGAGAAGAAAAAAAAAAAAGTCCAGCTTATACAAGCTATGCTACTCTCTCCTAGTTCAAAGCCTTCTAACCCAAGACAAAGGCCAGAGGCTGCCAATCAAGGTTAGGTTAAAGATACATAAATCAAAGCAGCATGAATCACTTCCCACTTAACAGCCCTTATAGGTGTTTTGTTCATCAAAAAAAGGGATGCATGGGCTAAGTTGTATGCAGCATTCATTTGTGAGCTATTGATTTTTGGTTAATTGCAGTTGAAAGTTCCCTCCTTGAGGTGCATTTTCCTACCACTTTTTTGACCATTAACAAAATGTGCATTAAACTACACAGGCACAAGATGAAACAGACTTGATACAGACTGTCTTTTGCACAAGAACACAAACTACTTTTACAGTTATGCCTTGTAAAAGACTAAGGTAACTGGAATGCAGATGCCTTCATAATCCCTGCTTCAACATTTTTAGTGTTCTCTAGTAATATATATATAATATATAAATACACACACACACACACACACACATAAAACAGAGAAGAATGAATGCATCATTACCTTGTGTATGACACCCAAGCTGGCAGTAGCAGTGAATTTAGCCCAGTTAGTGGCCCTGGCCAGCCACTCCAAATTGTCTCTAGAATACAAAAGGAGAGGTTAACTAAAATTTTTCAAACAGCCCATCCCTCCCGCTTGTAAGTAATATTTCATAGAACAAAGGACCACTTGCAAACCAGAAAAATAGCTTAGCTAAGAAAAAAATGTTGGAAGCTCTCCAGCTAGCAAAAGAGGAGAATAAAAGACCCAGATATTCCCTCTCCAAACCATGGTTTGTATTCAAATAGTTGATGAGACTAGAGAAAAAGAAACAATTCCTTCCCGCTGACCTCTACATTACCTTTCAGACCTCTTGCTCATTGTTCTCCAACCCCACCAGAGCTCCGCAACCTCCCTTTTGAAAATATGAAGCTAAGTAGGGTAACAACGTTGTTTGAACATCTCTAAATAACACCGCGGCTTCCTTGTCATAGATTTACCTAAGGAACTGGTCACTGGTTGTACCACAATGCATAAAGGAGTTTGCTATAACTGTTGCTGTATGACACACAGAGTTCCTCACTGCATCCTGAAAGAACAAAAGCAATCGGCATCACTAGGCAGCAGAAGACAAGCCCAACGTCACTTAACTTCCTCACCAATGAACTAGAAAATGTGGGTTGTAGTTAGCTTTGAGTTAACCAGTAAGGGATTGTTAACAGATTCTAACACATTTTCAACCCATCTTTGCTGTTGCATAAGTTTCTGTAAGAGGTACCATTACTTCAGTTGCAGCTTAACCAAAAAACTCCCTTCTGGCTTCCAGAACTGAGCACAGCAGAGCATGTGCTGTCAACAATCTTTCCAACCTATCCATGGAGTGTTCTGCAGAATCAGTCCCAATTTCCAATACACTTTAAAAAACAGCTTCCTGAAAGAGATAAACCTACAGACAACCACCCTCTATCTTTTTTTTTCCCTGATAGCATGCATCACATTCCACATAAAATCTTTCTGTGTTTCTAATGTTACCAAATTTCTAAGAATTCTTTGGCTTAAAGAAAAATAAAAAAAAAAAAAATTAGAGACTTAGCACACAGGGCTATCCACATTACAATACCCCATCAGTTCTGTCTCTGTCCTCAGTGTGGAAATATTGGCCTCTGAGCAAACATCGGCAAGTTTTAAACATTAATTTATCATGACCAAAAGGCTCTTACCTTTGTGTTTTTGAGGATCATGAGGTCTGTATTGTTGTTTCGTATTAAAAACTGCAGGTGTAACTCAATTGCCATTTCCCCGCTTAAAATTTTAATCATTTTTGAGATCTGATCCTTAGGCTCTGGATTCTTCACATGCAAACAAAGAGAGAGGGGAAAAAAAAAAAAGCACAGAAGTATGAGAACACAGCTAAATCTCTGATAAAACACAATTCTTGTAAAATCACTCCAGTGTGTTCCATTACACTCAAAAAAATTGTCAGGTTTGGGGACTAAAATGACACTGTTTCTTCCCTTGCTGCACAAGCCCAAACTTCCTGAATAATCAAGTCTCTTTATGCACAAGAGTGTGGATGGGGGAAGGGAATCTTAAGAAATGTATCCTTACTGAAAGCAAAAGCACACAAACATTATATGGTATTCAGTAGGCTGCTATGTCTATTCTTATACACGAATCTCCTGCAAGAGGCAACCAATTCTATAAGCATGAACTTCTTTTTCCTTGCAAGTCTTACAAAGAGGACCACAAAGCCACATACTTTGCATGTCCATGCTGACCTGCAGCACCTTCTTGTGAGCTAACAGCTTTAGAACACTGGCTAGCAGAATTAGGAATCTCTTAAGCAATTTTCAAGCCATCTTTCTGGCCACAGAGCCCTTTCCAGTTTAAGTCCCAGCTCAAGTGTGTTCTCAGTAGGGTAAAAAGTACCTTCCAGCTCTTTTTATTGGTATTAATTAAAAAGAGATTAGACTGAGCATGACTAGTTTAGCCCTTAAACTTATCTTCTCTATTCTCCCTGTGGCTAGTAGTCTGGATTGGAGGAAAGCTCAGGAATGTTTCTGGCCACAAAGATGATTATCACAGAAGCCAGATCCTTCTATCTTGTCCCTTTTTTTATCCTGAGCTCAGTAATATCTGCTGAAATCTACCCACTTTCCCACACTCTCCTCTAGTTTTCAGTGTCTGAACTGTTAGACTTTTATACTATTGATTATTTGGTCCTCAGAGATCATCTGTCTCCTTGCCTTCAAGCAAAAGGGCAGTAGGACTCCATTTTTTATGAGCTGACCACATGCTAACCCTGAAGATTCAAGCAGAATACATAAGAACTAAGCATGGCAAATTTTGGTAATGACACTCACAGTTTCTGCAGACTTTCCTGCACAAGTGTTTCCTGGCTTCTCATCTGCTTCCATAGCATCACTGAAATAAAATGAAAATGAAAAATGCAACCCAGTTCATCACTGATAACCAACCAAGCACTGTAACTGTGGATAAGCACCGTTCAAAAAGAATAGCCCAGATGTGTTTCCTGACAGAAAGCAATCAGATTTCAACAGTACAAGGACTGTCTATTTGGACATCACTGTTGAAAAATAGACACCTTCATAAATGGGTTTGACAGTGAATGGAAGACAAAGACCAGGAAAATCCCAACCTTTACCCCTATCCAGAGGGGCAAAACAGGGATGTTTGGAGAGAAAGATTAGAAAACAGGGTCAGCAACTAAGCAGTAAAGAATTATACCTTCACTCAAAAACTTTGAGCTCACTCCTATCAGGATGGACGCTAGTGTGTTAAAATGGAAACCAAGGATATTAAGCTGCAGATTCCACCTTGTTCTAATGTTTCACTGGAAGATTTATAGATTATTTCATGCCTTAACCTTTATTTCACCAAGATGGACAGAATGCTTGCTTTTGATTCAGTAATCCAGAAATAGCAAAAGCTTTTATAACTTGTTCCTCACAGCTGTGCAAGATCTTATTTATATTTAGCCAGTCTTGATCGAGGTGGCACCCCTGCAGTACACTATGGAAGAGGGTGCAGGGGCTGGGTGGTACACAAGCAGGACAGCTCTGAAGAGTGAAGAGCAATGGGAATACAAACTTCTCCCACAGCACCCTCAAGTTAGGTATGAACCTTAGCATGTATTGACCAACCTTCTGAAAACAGAGGTTTAACACAAAACTATCCATGACAATTAACTTGTAAGCAGTCAAGAACAAGAATTGATGGAATGGTTAATGCTGGCTCAGGTATGATTTTCTTAACAGGGGCTTCCTGCAGCTAAGGGTCATTGATGGCATGCCTTCCTCAACTGCAAGGCAAAACGCCTTCTTGTAAACAGTGGGTTCTGGTAACATACAATTTTGCACGGAGTAAACAGCATCTCTTGTCTATTAGCTTAGCTTAAGTGAAGTGACATAGTTGATTGTAACAGGGTGTTCACACACAGAACAGGCAGCTCCCTCAGAGAGAGGCTGTAACTGAACAGATGCACCTCTTCTCAGGCTGGTGTTCCCACCTGTCTTTCTCTGATCCAGGTATAGTACCAGTGTTGGTGGAACCAGGCACAGAGGCAATGGGAGTACCCACAGTGCGGAGATTCTGGATCACAGAAGACAGGAACTGTTGGCTAGCACTTTCATAGAGATCAAAGCAAATTTGATAGGCCATAAGAAGGTTGTCTTCCTTCACGAGCTTTTCCAAGATGTCACTCACAGCCTGTGGGTCATCCAGGAATATCAGGCACTGAGATGAAGGAGGGAAGAAAAAAAAAAAAAAAAGGAAAACGAAACAAAAAACAAAACAGGAAAAGTTATTAGATACTTGGGAATGAAAAAGCAGTAACACCTAAAGCCCCACACCATTTCTTCATTCCCTTTTTTCCTGCTCCCACAGAACATTAATCCACAGAAAGAAAAGATTATCTCGCTCACAGAAGACATCAAGAATTTTCAGAGTTTTTTCTAGGTCACTTTAGAAATGAGACTTAATACTAAAAATCCAAAACTCTTGCAGTCTTTGCATGTGTTGCTATCTCTATAAATTGACCACATGTGCAGTAATTCCCTCTTTTTCATACTAATCTCTCTTCATTATGTGCTTGGAGTATGCAACCAGGAAAAGATACTTCATTAACTGAATGAAAATCAGAGACGAAGTAAATGTTGAGTCAAATATACCTAAAGAAGAGCAATTCTCCTCAAGTTTTAAACAGCACACTGAGAAGCTTACCTGGCACACATTGATGAAGTCTGGCTTTTCCAGATTCATGTAAATTTTAACTAGAACTCTCAAGACTTTATTACGAAATTGCTTGTTCTGCATCAGAGACATACAGAGCTTCAAGCTGTAGGCTAGCATCCCAGGAACATCATTCTGAAATGAAATTGAAGGATTTAATCTACTTTTGGACTAACAAATGATATTCAGAAATTAAAACAAACCTACCTCCTTTCCATTATTCACAGAAAAAAAAAAAAAGATGATATGCATATTCACAATTTTACAGTTTTCTCCTTTACCTGTCTTGCAAGGGTAACCATTCTGTATGCTGCAAAATTCACAGCATTAACATAAAATGTCAACAAAATGAACCACAGATCAAAAGCAGATCCCCAACACATCTATTTCTTGCTAAAGGCAGAAACAAATCTGTCCACTAGGCTTAGAAAAGGTAATTTGAAATAAGAAATTTATAAAAGGAGAAAAGAAGAAAAGTAGTAAACGTACATGACAATAAACAGAACAGAGAATGCAAGAAGGTGGCTTGATGAGAACCACTCTCAGGACACAGGAAGGAGACATGCAAGAATACTGGAAAGCTGTTAACTGAAAGGTGGTAACGTTTAAAGGACTTAAACTACGAGGTCTGTCATGTTGGATACTGCAACACGGATCTCTCATTTTACTTCCTGACCTACATCTGGAAGTTGTACCTCCCAACTCTGGCACCTACCGATTCAAGGATGGTTTTCTCAAAGATATCCAGCCTCCGTGTCTCTAAAGCAATGCCAATGGCCTGCTTGTACTTGTGGTCATCCAAGCATCGCTGGAACATTTTGTTCACAATCCCTTCTAGCCTTTCATCAACAGGTTTCTTTTCCCCTTCTGGCAATTCTGCGTTCTCCACACACTGCTTCGTATAGTGGTCGATACATTTTGCTGAAAAGACATTAAAAATATAGAAAAAGGTTTTGACTTCCGAGATGTTTAGAGATTTTTTTTTTAAACCACAGGTTGCAAAAGTGCCAGAGACCACTGGGGATCAAAAACAAGCAGCCACTGCATAAAACACTCAGATGACTAAGTATGCAACAATTCAATCACATGTGGTCAAAAAAAAAAAAGTTTTCTAGTGATATTAAAGTTCTCTGATTCAGGAAAAGATCACAGTCTCTACAAATCTACCTAGACACCTATATCCCCTTTAGAAATCATCCCACTTTAAAACAATCGCCCAGATATTCCTAAGTAAGCTTCATTACAAAATCTCAAAGGATTGGAGAAAAAAAAAAAAAAAAAAAAAAAAAAAGAAACACAAAAATGGAAAAAGAAAAACGGTAGCATCTATTTAAAAAAATATATTAAAAGGAATTTGGAGAAAGGCAGTTAAAGTAAGGGGAATTTCAAGATTATGATAGTTTTAATAATACGAGTGGATTTCTTTTACAGTAACTGTTATTTACCAATGATCGTCTCCACATATTCTGAGTTGTCGTTGACATTGAAGAGGTCACCTGCTCCCAGAGCATAATTCAGGGATTCTTCAAAAGCTCCCAGGTGGTAAAATACTTTGGAAGCAACTAAAGCAGCAAACTGCCGGCTCCGAAAACCCTCATCTTCATAGAGAACTTCACTGAAAGGGAGAAAGGGAAGAACATCAACTCGGTATGCGCTGTTCTCTTTAAAGCCAGAGGACAGCCTGATTCAACTTGCATTTTTGGGACCAGAAGTCACTTAAGTTAGTGTTTTCTGGAAAATATGGAGTTGGATGTTGCAGTAGCCAGTATCATGCAAATAAAACTATTTCTACTTCATATGCTCTTTTTATTCCTACAGTGTTAGCTGCTAACAGGTCTTTTCTTACATTTTGTCCACTGACTCGGAGATTTCTGCCCAGAAGTCATTGACAACTGCGTTCAGCTTGTGAAGAGCAAACTCCTGCAGAAAATAAAAAAAGTTATTTTACATAAAAAGCTGCATTTATTAACTCTTCTCAATAAGCCCACCTATTTAAAAGAAAAAAGAAGTCCTTCTTAAAGAGCAAATTCTACTTGAAAACATCTTTGCAAACATTCATTGCTCTTTGTATCCCCCTTGCAACAAAAGGAAAGGAGGAGTCATTGAACCAGGCAAAGAACCCTTCCCAAGGTCTCTCACACAATCAACTTGCTAAAATGCCTGATAGTCGAGATTCTTTAAAATACAGAGTCTTCCTTGCAATCTTTGCACAGGGCACAAGAACTCCTTGGCCTGTGGTCTGCACTAGCCAGTACGATTTAAACAGCTCATGAGTAGCTAATTAGGAGATGAACAAGATCTGAACTAGCATCACTCACATGTAACCAGATCAGAACAAAGGCAGCGCTTGCTCATCTATGTCTGCTTTCAAGTGAAGCAGAATTAGGGAACTATAGATCCTACGAGCTGTATCTCCCCCTCTTAAAACACACTACGATAAACGTGCTTAAAGGACTAGCAAGCAGCATCAGTGCACTACCACTCTGCTATGGGGCAGCACGGTCCTGGGATACTTTGCAGACTACACGTAAAGTTTCTGTTGCCATTTTGTTCTCCCACCACTAATGTGCTTTTACGTGAAAGTCTTTGAATCTAAGTCAAAACGCAGCCTCCTGAGCATGTGAAAGTAACAAAGCCCACCACCACCAGACAACTGAGAACTTCAAGAAAGAGAGATCTTAGCATGTGAAGCTCCAGCTTGATTTATGTTCAAAACAACAAAGTTTGGCATTAAGTTACTTAGACCTTTCCTTTCACCATTTCAGGATGGAAGGGATTTGAAACCAACTTGTTGCTGTCTAATTTTTATAATTGTTAAGATTCATTCATTTCTGCTTTTAAACTGTCAGTATAGAATGTCTGTTGCTAATTTGCTCCCAGGTGTAATCAGAAGCGCTGATCTTACCTTGAGCTGTGGCTCCTCTTCATCCAGAAGAGAGATGATTCCAGCTGCAAAACAAGATCATTACTTGTTTTGCATTCTCAGTTTTAGAAGTGAACATATGATTCAGTCCAAAAATAACAGACATGGAAGGAGGCTGTATCTGCAATGCTGGTTTAAAATCTTCAGTATTAGAAATGAACATAAAACAACTCAGAGGTTACGACTCTGAAGGTGCGATCCTTATAAAAGATTACTTTTTTATAGGTAAATGTATTAGGAACTCAGATAACTGTTTTTTACTTCCAGTTCCATCACTAGTTTGCAGGATGCTTTAGGCAAATCACTTCCTCTCTCCCCTGGAGAAAAGGCCACATCAAAGCATCCTAACTCCTTTCTATATCAAGGTGTCAGGCTTCATACCTCCCAGTTTTACCAAGACTCTGTCCAGCAACACTGATACAAGCAGCTGAAAAAGACAGTCTAACACAAATAACCAGAAGGGCCTGCAATTATTTGGAAAGCTCTACCTGAAGTACAATTATAGATGGTTCATCCATAAACCAAAGGAACGCAATTAAAAATGGAGGAGAGGGGGTAGAGAGGATCTGCCCAAAGTCCAACCCAATCCATTGCTTTTAAATCTTTCACCTGTTATACAGATCTATGAGCTTTTTTAATCCAAAGAAGACATCCAGCTGGAAGGGCCAACAAGCCTACTGGAGAGTTAGCAGAGATCTTTTAAGAGATCTTGCTTAAGGCCCCCAGAGGAAACCTGATGGGATTTTAAGTGATCTTGACAAACTGAGAAGGAGAGCGATGTGTGTGGAAGAAGAATCTATAAAAACACATGATACATACATGATAAAATTCAAAGAGAAGCGCATAGCCCAAAACTAAAATGTACAAATACAGAAAGGGGTCAATGTTAAACTGGATTAGGATGAAACACAATCACAACATCACATGGCTGCAGCGGGAGGCAGAGCCCCAAACGTCACACTGAGACACATTTCCTGGCACGTATATGAAGCAACCCCTCTCTAGTGCTCATAGCCTGGGCCAGTCTGCTGTGTCCCGTGCTGGGCATCACGTTTTAAGACAGAAAAATAGAGCATCTGGAACAAACAGAATGATGAACTCCAGTAATTAGGGCCTGTGGAGGTTGACTGGAGGGTTTGCAACCATTTCCTTTAGTTAAAACAGAGGGAACTATAGAGAACCTATATATATATGCCAGCAGAAAGACCTGCTCATTACAGCAGATATAAACAGCCATGGGAGTAACAGGCTGGATTTGGAGTTTCAAAGACTGGGGTTTCCTGGTAGGAACAGTTTTCTAGTGGTAAGGTCAAGATACTCATTTTGCCTGAGAATGTTGTTGTGGAAGCTCCATTATCAGAGATTTTAGAAGGCCACAGAGGACACACATCTGTCAGAAACATCCAAGGAAGCTCTAAAGCTGCCCTCGAGTAGGCAAGTTAGACTCAGCAACCCCACAGTGCTCCCACCAAGTGTCCCTGTAACTATACCTCAAATTTTAATTTTTATACCTGCACTACGTGACTCAACAGGAAGAAAACCCCGTTTTCCGCTGCAGCTCTAACCCCTCCGTCCCGATGTCTCCCTGCAGTGCCCCGATCCCTCCTGCCAGCGGTTCTTCAGCACAAGCTGCCCTCAACCTCCCCCCGACCCTTCGTGGCAGCGCAGGGACACCCGGGACGGGCTCCCGCCGGCGAGGGCCGCTCACGGGGCCGGCCGAGGGCCGCGCCGGGGCGGACGG
>JAWLRI010000640.1:11385140-11397768 GCA_034781795.1 Crypturellus tataupa
TCCGCGCCGCCCCCGGGGCTCCGCACCGCCTCCGGTACCGGCCCCGGTCACCGCCCCCGCGGCTCCGCGCCGCCGCCGGTACCGGCCCCCTGCAAACACCGCGTCCCACCGCCCCGGGCGAAACACGACCCAGGCGCAGCCCCAGCAGCAGCGCCCGGCAGTGACACGCGCTCGTCCCCGGGAAGCACAAACTGTTTGCAGGTAAAAGTGCAGGGCTGCAACGGGGCTTCGGGGCTGGCGCGCATGACGCAGCCCGAGCCTGGTGAAATGCCCATCTCCTCAGGCAGCCTCTGCCTGCTGAGGGTGAATGAACCACCCGAGAGCGCCGAGGAGCCCGGCACTCGCACACTGCCTACCAAATGAACCAGGAGGCTCCCATGCAAAGCACATGTGACAAACACTATCCCTGTTCCTCACATGCACCTGCCTCAGAACAGCAGCAGCCTGCAGGGCTGTCCCGAAAGGGGCGACGGTGATGCGTGGGCTGTGCATAAGCAGCCCGTGCTGGTTTGCCGGGGAAAGAGGGTCTGTACAGCCAGGAACACGCAATGCAGTTTGCACCGCTTTATAACTTGGCCAGAGTGGGTTTGCTCTGGCTGCACTGAAGTTAGAGGCTGAGGAGGGTCTTGATCCATAGATGGTATGAAAGTAAATCCTGCAGCTTATCCTGTTCTGTTTCAGGAGGAAAGGGTTTTGGGGGACTGCCAACACAGACAGAGATCAAATTACGGAAAGCTTGCAAGATACTCAGAGGAGGAAATAGTCCAGTGCCCTGTGAGCTTGAATGAGGTAGAGGCCCCCAGCCTGCCCCGTTCCAGAGTGGTAAAGTCTTATTGTGACATCATGGAAGGGTATAAATGACTCAAAGGTGACTAGAGCAGGAATCACATCTGCCCATCTTGCTCTGAGGCCATCTGTAGTCAGACCATTCCTGTGGCATGAACAGATGAGGCTCCAGAGGATTTAGGACAAAAACAGGGCTGAAATCTGGAGCAGGGGCAGCTAAAATCAGTGCCACTGATGGTGAGCCAGGAAAAAAGTGTGTCCCAAGTTTGACAGGAAGAGCAAACATCACTCCATGCTGTCCCGGTGGGGCCAGACTGCCTGCCTGCAGATCACACTGACTTTCTGCCCTGGCTCTTAGTAAAAGTAACTTACACATTGACAAGCCCTGATAACCAAATCCGGGGAAGATAAAGCAGGAAGGTTAGGCTGCTCTTCCAAAGATCAGGGTCTGCTGTTGCAAGAGCCCATGTTCCCTCTCCAGCAAAGCAGCGCTGTGTGCAACTGTCAATGTGCCAGAGCTATGAAGCCAAGCACCCTCTGACAACCAAGTCTGTCCTTTAGTGGTGCTCTGGTTAAGCATTTGTGAGGATTTCTTCTCTATTCAGAATCTTAAGGCCCCTTAGTTTTTGCTTGTAGATAAGCCCAGGGAGGGGGCAATCCTCACCATGAGCAGTGCCCAGAGGGACAAGAGTGGGTGCTGCAGCCTCCTCTCTGTGCCAGTGGGGCCACTGGAAGTTCGTGGCCTCCAGCACAGCATTTGGGGCACAGATCTCACCCAGTTTTGCCCAGTTGAGAGTGGAAGGTCTCCAGAAAGAGCTCCGTGCTGAGAGCTGGTGCCAGAAGAGGGAAGGGCTCTTCCCTGTGGGGAACAAGCCAAGAAAGACTTTCCTTTGACCAGTCTGACCAGAGGAAGCTCAGATTTGCTGAAGCTGCCTCTCTCGAGACAGGACGTTCCCTGCAAAGAGGCCAAACAAGATCCACAGCACGTTCAAGTGCCACGAGAGCCGGCCAAATTGCTGGCACAGGGACTTTCAATTAGGAGACCCCAAATTTTATAGAGGTGATGCCTGCAAGAGAAGAGAAGGTGCAGGAAAAATAAAATGGTCTTTCTAACTCAGTTCAGAACAAGCATCACTGGCTGTTTGTCCTTCGTGACTGTGAGGTTAAAACTGCCAGCGCAACTGCATTCAGAAACAAGTATTTGGTGATGGACAGAGCTGTTCTTTGACAGTAGTTTGCTGCTCTATTGCAAGGCTATAGTTAATTTTGGATGCATATATTGCACTGCCAGTTGACGCTGGTTGGAAAGGTGAATGTAATCCACAATACCCAAACAACCTTGTTTACATTTCTTTATTCATTAACAGGGGTAGGATGTAATAGCAAATACAGCTTTATCTTCCTGTGTGTCACTTAAAGAGATACAACTCAAGCTGTTTAAAAGCAGCCATCAGCTCAGCAGTATTTGTAGTCGCCAAAGGGGTTTCAGAGCTCTGGCAGGCATCCGAGCAAACATACTGGTGTATTTACAAGGCTGACACTCCTCCCTTTGCCATCAAACACGAATCTGACAGGCACATTTATAAAGAATCTCTACAAATTACCCTAAAGGAGGGTAATTGCACCTCTTGCATATGCCTGTGCCTGTTCAGAGCAGACACAACATCTGCTCATTTTGGACTTCAAAGGGGAAGGAAAGGATGCTTTGGCCAAAGAAGTAAATTCATTGTTTATATTAGTAGTGCCTTGAAGTCTAAAGACCAAAGACCTATTTGATTAGCTCCCTAAAGTGAAGCGTTTGCCAAGATCAACCTCTCATCTAAAGCACATAGAAAGAGAGAGGGCAGGAAAAAGGGTTTTCACAATGGCTTTTGTGTTAGGAGCTGGGGACATGGAGGCTAAACCGGAAAGAGTTGGTGGGGAGCAGTAGGCTCTGAGCTTCTGGGTTCATGAGCCAGTGCAGCTTCTTAAACTCTCCCCCTTGGCAGCCTTGGTCACACCTGGACATTAGGAGGTGCAGGGAAGCCCCTGCTTTACCTGTGCGGTGCTACCAGGAGCACTGATGCAGGGGGGACTTGCACTGGCTGTGCTCTACCTCCATGGAGACCTCTCAGAGGTGGGAGAGAGGGCTGTAGAGGATGCAATTGCAGGTGAAGAAAATATCTTAACCCTCTTTCTGGTCTCTGTTCATTCTAGCTCTGTTCATAAAGGGCTAGAATCAGCTTCTGAAGCTGGAGTTGCTCCTAGGGGCAGAGCAGTAGAATTTGGAACAGCCTCATCTGGCACTTTTGAGCTCTGAAAGAGGCCAGAGATAACCAGCTGGCCAGGTTTCCTCTCGGTGCACTGCAGGATTGCTCCAAGAGGTAACCGGACTTTGCCTAACACATAGGCAAGCTGCACCAGGCCAATGAATCGAACTGGCAAGACTTTTTTTTGGAAAAAGGAAGAGGTCATTCTGGATAGCAAAGCTTTGCATGGGCACTGTACAGATCAGGATCTTCTTTCAGAGGCAGCATGCAGATGTCCATAGCCCAGGAGCCCATGGCCACTGCCTGCTGTTCTTGCAGTGTGAAACGTCACTCGAGCAAGGCAGGTTCTTCCCTTCTGCCTTGGGAAGAGATCTGTTGACCCAGGAAAGATTTCTAGGTCACACAATGATGCTCCTAATATTTGCTGCCGTGTCACTTCTTTGGGCTCTGGCTGAGCAGGCCAAAGAGGTTTTGGGCCATATCTGTATTGTATTGCTGGAGCTCAGAATCCCTTCTGGTTTGGCAGCAGAGCCAATGTGTGAACTCTCCTTGTAGCCAAAATAAGACGTGTGTTCAACATTTAAGTAACAGGTGCAAGTCTTCCGTGACTTGGGCTCAGTGTGTAGCAGGTTGGGGAGCAATCACACCAGCTGAGCAGACTGATCTGAGCCCCCTGCACAGGATTATCCTGGGAAAGACATGGGGCCACAGCTTGAGAGCACCCACCATGTTGTGTCTCTTCCTCTCCTCATTTGCCTGGACCATCACACTCCTCATCCTGCCAGACTGATGAAGCAGTGCAGCAGCATCATCCCCATGCCTTTGGTGCTGGCTATGGCTTTTGCCCCTGCAAAATGACCCCCTGCTTCCAGTCCTGGCCAGGATTTCAGCCACACACGTCAAACCTTCCTCTTCCATCAGCAGCGTTTTGCAGTGCACACTCATTGCCCTGCGCAGCCACGGCTGGACACAGCACGAACACGCGGACTCAGAAGGAACTCAAGCACGCTGCATGGATTGTCACAACTGTTAATCATATGTTTCTGATGTTACAGGAAATAATGGAAATGCAAGATTTCATCAAGGTTACAGGCTTTAGGGATGTCTAGATTAGGAAACCAAACTTTCGGCACTGACAAGCTGACAACTCTCAAGAGAGACTATTTCTGCGGGTGTATTTATATCAAGGTATCTGATTGCTCTTGGAAAATCTCTTCCGCAAGACAGAAGACAGGTCAACTGTGTTAAAATTATGTTCACACAACTGGACAAGATCATTTCCTTCCCCTTTCTTTAAATCATTTTTTTTTTTTTTTTACACAGAACCAACACCTCCAGCCCATATTCAAACTCATATTTGTATAGTCACCTGAAAGATTCTTTGTCAGAGTAATGTTGGTTCAGAGGTCCCGTATGCTGTCCACACCTGCAGTTTCTGGAGGAGCTTCATGGTAGTTGGTGTTTGGTACTTCAAAGGTTAGATATGTACACACAGACAGACAAATGGGGAATAAACACGTTTTAATGTTTCTTTTGGTGATAGGTGAGATCTTACATGGACACAGGATCTATGAAAAAAACAAATTAGAGAAGAAATATAAATAAGCTAAATAAATACAAATAATACAAATAACAATAAGAGATGAAGGGAAGTAAGTTGAGCTATTAAATGGGGCATTGCTAGGTGCACAAAAACTACCCACTGCTCCCACACAGCCTTCCATCCCAAGTCATCCCCAGCAATTTAACATGCTGGAGAGCAGCTTGAACCAACTTACAGGTAAGATCACTACTCCTCCCAGGAGCGAGGAGTAGTGAATATGAAAGTACTATTTTACTTTCAGTATCTCTAGTACTGCGGGTGCTGCCTTATTTCCAGTTTTAGAAGGGCTTAGCAATAGCAGTCTGCACTCAGGTACATATCAGGATGGTCTATCTCTCGCCCCCGCTGATTCCCTTTCACGTGCATGCTGCACATTCAGCCCATGTCACTCAGCCCTTCCTTTTGCAATTGCTACACTGACGCCTCCATAAGGTAGTTCTCAAATTCTGATCTCAGATTTCAGTGGAGTTTGGATGAAGACAAAACTAGCTTGAGTGAAAACCCATCATGTGGAAGGGATGTTCAAGGGCTGCTCAGGCAGCAAGCACAAAACCACAATATTAACCATAAATCTTAGCTTATGTTGTTTTTTTTACTATCCCAGTTTTGAGGCAGTCCAAAATACAAGGGCAGCTGGCCCCATGCTGTCTCCCTGCTGCTCACAGCTGAACCAGCTCAGCAGGATTATAGAGGACATCACCTTGCTGGAATAGTTCATTTCATGTAGAGTGGAAACTCAAGAGATTGCAGTGAATTTTCATTGGAATTTCCTGGCTTAGACTGTCCAAACGATACTGCAGAGAAATCTAAGCTGGAGCCAGGACAGCATTAGGCCATGGGAGCAGTGTCCCCTTCTGGCCGCAGGCTGCCAAGACGTGCTCAGGATCCTGCCTTGCCGCAGCCTCCCAAAGGACTGCCCTTCACCACAGACTGGATGTGTGCAGACTTGCCTGGGATCTCTCTGCCCTTCCTTGTGTTTTCTGCAGCACCATTCTCAAACTATTTAAGCCCAGTTACATGCCTCCCCCACCTTACTCTCATATCTCAGTATAGTTTTGCCAACAAAGAAGGGGAAGCAACAGGAACATCCATTCCTCCAAGTTCAGAAATTTGTGAACATAGAGAATCTCCTGGAGACATCGGTTTGAATGCACTGAGTTGAACTGAATAGTTTCTGTGCAGAGGGGCCGAAAGAATAAGCAAGAAAGTATCAGGGAATTACGTCTACAAGTGGCATCTAGGTGAACAGAACCAAATCCCACCTGCTGGATCCTGTTGCCTAAGAGAGCCCATCCTGAAATCGTCTTTGGTATCTCGTGTCACACGTGGTCAAGCTGAGCCAAATGGTAACTGGATCCTGGGAGGTGTTTTCTAGGGTAGGAAATGCACATGATAGAAGTGCAATATGCATGACACCAGCAACGCTTCATCAGCTCCCCTGAGACTCCCTCATGGGGAATGCAGTGTGTGGGACTCCACAGCTCCACATCAATACAACCATTGAGGGCTCAGTGGTGGAGTCAGTGCAGTTCTCACACTGACCAGCCCATGCATTTTATGGCAAGGAGCTAAAGCCACCACATTGCAAACTGGGACACTAAATTGCTTCTGACTCACATTTTCCACCCCCAGCCCAGCACTTCAAACTCCATTCTAATTTCTAGCTCACACTGCCAGCAAAGCCAGTTTGGCTTCCTAGCTTCCTTCCCCTCCCGCACCTCAGCCAGTCCCCAAGTATTAATTTGATCTACACTGCCCCTCAACCGCCTCCATGTCCAAGGTTGAGCATCTGTGATTTTGTTCCCCAAAAGCCTGTCTCCCTTGTCCTTGCCTCTGTCCTTGTGATACCTTCACGGCCTTTTAAGACCTCTCTCAGAGCCCTGCAGGCTGCTCTCTTGGCCTTCAGGATACCATCAGGCTGGCCTGGGCTGTAAATCGCAGTCTCTACCACGACATTCTCGAAAGCCCCATCCAGCAGACACTGCATCCTCCTCAGTGCTTCTGCCGTCTGCTCCAGCTGCCTCTGTGGGTCTGGCTGGACCATCACCAGCACCAGCGCAGATGGCATAATGGGGAAGAGGCTCCTTAAGTTCCAGAGAGTTTCATCAAGGTTATCCCACTGCATGAGCTGCTTCAGAGTGGTGGCCTGCCACAGCATGAAAGCCAGTTGTGGATGTGGCTGCGGCTCCTGTTCCTCCTCACTCATCTCCTTCTGCTGGAGCATAGCCTTAAGGTCAACTGCGCCAAACAGATCCTGGGCAAAATCCATCATCACCAAAGGGAATTTCTCATAGGCATCGTCCATCTCCATCACCAGCAGCCGGCCATTCCGCTGCCCCACCGTGTCCAACAGGTTGAAGAGCTCCCAGTGGGTTGGCTCCACAACGGAGCAGGTCGCAGCTGGCACTTCCGGCAGGTCCGACGCCATGGCTTCCTCTCACACAACACGGAGCTCCTACAAGCAGTGCTGGGGAAAGGAGAGGATATTCCCTTGGGAGCTGTAGCAAAGGCACATGCACTAAGGAGACCAAGCCTGCTTCTTTGAGGAGCTATCACACACAGGTAAACCTAGGTTTAAAGGGGACTAAACAGACATGATAGGAAATACTCGAGTTTCAGCTATTCAAGGAGGTCCCAAAATTTTAGCCACCAACAGTCTTTGTGCCTTAGCAGTTCTGTTGAGCAAAAAAGAGGGAAGGGGAGGTGAAAGAAGAGATCTACGATCTACCTTTGGGTATCCTGTCTCAAACTTGAAAACTTTTTCCCCTTCTCACCCCAAGAAGCAATGGGGAACAGAGCCCTCCTCACATACTGTTAGTTTGATTCCGCTACTACACTTTCCTCCTTGTTTTCCTGACACAGCCTAATGCTGGAAGCGTAACTTACATTTCACCCTGCTCCTTGTCAGATTCCACCTAGATAGCTTCTCAGAATTCACAGAATAAAGCCCTGGCTAACTCGAGTGAGCACCCTGCATGTTTTGTACAGTATCACATTTCTTTTTAGCCATACAAAAGCCACAGCTTTCCACTGCAGGTGTTCCCTTGCTGTTGGATACCACAGTATTAACAGACAAGCAATGAAAAACTGCTTTAGCTTTCTGAGGCAACTCCAGCAAAACAACACACGAAGATGTGCAGGCAGGTTCAAAGAGGTAGTGTTTGAACTGCATTTTAAAAAAATATTCTTCAGCTGTGGAGTAGTATATTCTGCATACAGAAGGCTACTCTAGCACCTTCAAAAGAAAGAGGAGTATCAACAGCACCCACCTCGGAAGGGGTTACCTGCAGGCAATGCGCAGAGCCCTCAGGCCAAAGGGGTCCCTGCCACAGGTACACAGCAGGGCTGAGCAAGCAGCAGGATGCCCAGGCTCAGGAAGACAGACGAACGCGTGTGACCGGAGGGGGACTGGATAGGGCCACTTCTGAAGAGAACTGGTTGAGGCAACTCACCTGTCTTGGCCAACAGGGACGTTTCTCTGATGGCCTTGAAACTGCATCACACAAGTTATATCACCCACCCGCCCACCCAGTGTATTGATGGGTCATTTTGGCAGGAGGGCAAGACTGTGACATCAGTAACGTGGCAACCTGCAGCTGTCAGAAACACCTCTTAAAATACTTGAGGGATGTACTCATAAACTCTCCCTGGGACTTGCTTCCAAAGGTTCTTAAGTCCACTTTCATCATCTCCTTATTCAACAAACACTGAAGGACTCATGAAAGTAAAAGAGTCTCCTATATGAAGATCTGCCCACCCTCTCCTATTTTTTGTTATAAGGAGGACCAAGAAACCAGCAAGTTTTAATACTCATGCACTTCAGAATTGTATGCAAGATTGAAACAAGTATGTAACTAAACTATAGGGAGCAGATGTTACCAACATGCAAACTGCCCATGTTACCTGTAGTCTCATTCTTTGTGGTTCTACTAACACAACTATTTTTAGGTAAGAGCTAGGAGGAGTTACCCCCACTAGGATTTAAATCTCTGCAGAATCATGCATCAAATCTGTCTTAACAGGAATCTTTGCCTAACACAAGAGAACCAAAATCTTAAAGAGGTTTCTCTTTATTAGGTAGGCAAGGAGGTATTTCTTAGGTTCTACAAAGATCTTGCATGCAGTTTACAAAGTTTCAAACATTTGTTGTTCAGCTTTGGAAACCACTCATTCCATGATGGAGGATACAGACTGGCCACAGTTTATTTGTCTTTAGAATGTAATCTGCTCCACAGATACCTTGCCAAGGGTGGATCAAATCTCCATTTTCTAGCTCAGACTTACTACTAACACAGAACTGTAGATTTTGATATGCTACTAAAAAAAAATAAAAAGTCCTTCAGGACAGTTAGAAGAGATAAAAACACAAGTGTACAAAAATGAAACATATTCTGCATTTTATTTCCAATAAAAATTCAGATCCTTGATGGATACAGCATCTGTAAAAAAAAAAAAAAAAAAAAAAGAGTTCACGTTAGGCATCTTCTGTTACTGTACTGTTTTAAACAAGTCCTGCTGTGGCACTCTATAATCATGAATCTGATTCCTACAAAAGCCATGCCTTAATTTACACAGGAAAGTTGCAAAACTGAAAAGGGTAGCAACAACTTAAGTACTGCTTTCCTGGTAGACAGGCTCCCTCACTGCAGTCAGCCTTTCTGCCCCCTGAGAGGAAGAGATGCTCCTGGGTCTAGTTTCATAATTTAACCATGTTGTTTCTACTGTGCTTTTTCAAAGGCACAAGAGAAAGATGTAAAGAAAAGATCCTTATCTTTTTAAGCTTCTTTTGACAGTATCACTGTAAAGATATTGCATGAGAAGTCTGGGTGATGTCCAAAAAGGGAGAGTTTCACTGAAGCCTTGCACACAAGACCTCAGTGTAAACATTTGGGGGGGAAAAAAAAGAAAAAAAAAAAAAAAAAACAAAAAACCCTTATTTCGGGTCTCTTGCCAACACGGGGAAAAAATGGGTAGACAGGAAGCACAAAGCACATGGACAAAATTTAAGGAGAAGAAATCAAAACAGCTTCAGAAGGGAGCTGAGGAAGTTTAGGGACTTAAAAAGCCTTTGCAGTCAATGTGAATAAGCAAACAAAACTCTCAACAATGAGA
Organism: Crypturellus tataupa; assembly: GCA_034781795.1. NCBI lineage: Eukaryota > Metazoa > Chordata > Aves > Tinamiformes > Tinamidae > Crypturellus > Crypturellus tataupa. Next base: position 11,394,891 of record JAWLRI010000640.1, read on the forward strand.
TCAAGCCTTTCAACACAAGAAGTCCAGGCTAAAACCCCTCTAGCTCCAAAAGGGGCCCTTATCACAGGGCCTGCTGAATATACAGCAGCCACACAACAATTTAATAGGCATACCCCAAATTCTCCCTCAAACTCTGCAGGATTAAAATGCATTCCAACAGCTATCAACAAGCATCTTGCTTCCAAAATAAAACCACTCACCACTCGGATCCTGTGTCCAATGGCCTTGGCAGGAAGGTTGGAGCGGAACTTGGCACGAACCATGCCACTGTTCCCATGGGCGCGCGTTACCTTCCCCCAGATCACTCGTGTCCTGTTGGGCTTCCCACCGGGGGTTACGGTGTTTCTGAGGAAACAAGGAAAAAGAACCTCTGAGCACCCAAGTCATAACTGTGTAATAGAGACTAGCAACGGGGTAGACAGTGTGGCCTCTTGGAGACATTTTATTTCAGACAGTTTTAATTGGACTGACTTCCACTTTCATTTGCCTGGAATTTTTCACTAAGCCCTCCAAATGAAGAGAGTATTGTGTCTAGTAATTTAACAGCAGCACTACTGGAGAGCTATTAAAGGGACACAGCCTTCAGGTTACCTTGTTAGGATAATCAAACAAAAAAACTTGCAGGTTTTATTATAAAGAAAATGTAATGTTTTATTTCTAAGGCTTCTTAGATCCAACTAAGCAGAACTGGCCTAAAGCACTGGACAGACAACAAAAATTGATTAAAATTGATTAAAAAAAAACCACAGAAGCCACTTTGGAAATGAAGGTGGATGTGCAAAAAAAAATGGTCAGTTTTATTCAAGGTAACTCTGAACTCCAGTGTCTTAATTCTCACATTCACATATTAAGATAAAGAACATAAGCAACTAAGACCTCCACCAACACCGGTACAGCAAAAGTGACACAGACACAGAAAAGCAACTCAGGATTCAAATCCCTTCAGGTTACACTCCAGGTTTCATGCAACGTTCTGCCATTTAAATAAATAATTCAATGTCACAGTGATTGGCATCAATTCAGGTAACTCCAATTTATTTGCCTTCAACTTTTCCAACCTCAAAAGCAGAATTTGTTCTTATCGAACTTGTAACAGTAAAGTTATTTCATGTAATTACACGATCCAATTTAATGACATGTAGATCACTTAAAGGAAAAATATCCCCAAAACCTTTAACCTGAGACCAAGCAGAGATCTGCTTGACCAAATACTCCATGGACCACCTCTTGAAAAGTTCATCTCAATTTATTTTTGCCACAGCACAAAAAGCCTGCTTACATCCTGACATTTACAAAAAATGACATCAGAATTTGGTGATTTATCACAACATTGAAGAGCTACTTACTTTTTAGCTTTGTATACATAGGCACATTTTTTGCCCAAGTAAAACTCTGTCTCCTGGCGGGCATAAACCCCCTCAATTTTCAGAAGGGCAGTGTGCTCCCTCTGGTTTCGGAGGCCACGTTTGTAGCCAGCAAAAATGGCCTTGGACCACAACCTAAAAGGCATTGAAAAACATTGACAAATTATAAATCACTCTAAAGCATTAGATGACAAAAATAAGTTGCTGTTTCAGGAAAAAAAAATATTTCTACACCAGCAGAAATTTAGTTAAGAAAAATGCTTTTTTTTTCTTTGATGAGATTCCTACAAATCCTTAAAGCTAATCAATGGAGAAAAGATAAGTACTTGGAGCCTGAAGCATTTAAGAATTTCCTAACTGCTAAAGACTTCTTGTACTACAAGCTTCACACTAAGACCAAGGCCCTTCAGCATTAGCATGTTACATTTTCAAATGCAAAGAGATGAATAAGTATTTCAGTGATGGGCAAATGTTAGTGTTTTTTAATATACTACACAAACTTGACAGTCTCATGTGCTGCAGTGGCTGCTAAAGGAGAAGATACTGACTGTTGCCCATCGTAACCCAGATTTGCAGACTCAATGGAATTACCTACAGTCTCTGTGGACAGCCAGAAACAAAGTCCTGCCACCCCACCCACTGAAGAAGCTGTATCATATACACTATTGTCCAAGTATTTATTTCATGATATAGACCTATATGTCCTGAACACTTGAAACATTTACATGGCTGACTCCATATATCACAGGACTAGTCTCTACCAAAATCAACAACTGGCCCCAGATGTTACCATGTCAAGGCAAGCTTCCCAGCCTCCTCTCCCACATGCACATACGATAAACCCCAACACACTAAAATAAAGCACTGCGATTCAGTTTCGAGTCCTCCATCGTATACATGATCAACACTCCGTGTATGAACAGTAAGTGTCAATGTCACAGCACCCCACCTTAGCAGAACAGTATAAGAAAACCCGCTGTGCGATCAACGAGATTAAGAAGAGGGTTTTAGAGCACGGGGACACGAGCAGAGTCGTTTCATGGCACACGGTGCCGGGCAGTGCAGCGCGCGGCCCGGGACGGGCACTCACCTCCCGCTCATGGCGTCCCCCGCGAGCCGCGCTCCTGCAGGCCTAGAAACGACAAGGGAGCCGTGAGCGCCGGGCGGGCAGGGCAGAGCCCAGGGATGTGCCGCACCGCGCCGCTCCGCTCCCACCGAGGCTGCCCGGCCCCAGAACGGCCCCTGCCCGCGGCGGGGGGCACGGACACTCCAGCCCCGCTGCGGGGTTCTGGGTGTGCGCAGCACGGACGTGCAGCGTGCATCAGCGCGCACCGACACGCACCGACACGCACCGCGCAGGGCTGCTCCAACCGGGGCTGCTGGAACCCCCCGGGCTCCCGGGCACGGTGCACAGACGCCCGCGCACGCACACGCTGCTCACCGACACCGCGCCTGGACCCTGCTCTGCGCAGCGCGCGCGCACCCTGCACGGACCGACCTCGTGCCCACGGGCG
>JAWLRI010000640.1:11397868-11499737 GCA_034781795.1 Crypturellus tataupa
GGCGCGGGACGGCCCCGCCAGCGGCTCCGGTACCGGCCCCGCTCCCGTCTCACCCCCCGGCGCCCGGCCAAGATGGCGGCGAAAGAGAGAAGCGGGCCGCGGCCTGCCGGGATATGGGCCGGAAGGACCCCACCGCGCGGGGGGGGCCGCGGCGCCGCCGGAGTGGTGAAGAGCCCAAGGGGTAACAAATCCCCACACGCTCGGACTGCCCAAAATGGAGCTCGCTTCCCCTTCCTCCCGCGGGCTGGAATTTGGAGGGGAGCTTACCCAGCCTTGGAGGCATCTGATCGGGCAGCCCCACAGGGCCCCCGGCGGTCTCCATGGAGACGGGGCCGCGGAGCCGGTGAGCGGAGGCCGGGCCGGGCCGGGCGCCGAAGAAGGAGACCGGGGCCTGGACCGGGACCGAGACCGGGACCGGGACCGGGACCGGGGCCGGGGCCGGGGCCGGGGCCGGGGCCGGGCGGGATCGCAGGCCGGGCCGGGCCATCACGGCCCTCACGGCCCTCAGGCGGCACAGCCAGGAGTGTGATGCTCAGCGTGAGCAGCCCCCACAGGGACCCCTGTGGTCGGAGAGGATGAACCGACCCTCAAAACAACCCCCTCGGACCCTCTTTTCCAACAGCGCCGATGCCACGAGCAATAAACGCTCCCTAAATCCAATCTTTCCTTGTCCCAGGGGGATAAAGTCCAGCTAAGAGCAACACCAGATCTTTTATTTATCGGTACAGCCACAGAGAGCAGGAGCTGAACGTATTTCCCTATAGACAGAATGAAGCCTGAATTGCATCTCAAAGCCAAAACAAGAATAATTTATCTTTTTTATTTTCAGATAAGCAACTTATTTTCTACTATTTGTAGTGGCGGAGTTCACTAAGGCACAACTGCTTTGCTTGCCTCCCAGCCAGTGTTCACTAAAAGGTAAAATACGATTTATGGCCCAGCTGCTGCTGGGACACAGAGGTTTCGCTTTGCTGATACATTTGCGATGCAACATTCCCAGCTTTGGAATTCCCCAGTGTTGCTACATCTTAACTGACTGAAGGGGACCCTGCAGAAACGCGGCCTAAACGTGCGCTGCCGTTGCAGCCATTTCAGTGCGCGGGCAGCAGGATGGGAGAAACGCAGGATGCTCAGAGGGAGATAAACCCCAAAGGAGCAGCAGGCCAGGCTTTGAATGCAGCTGTTCTTAAAATATTTTCTTGGTATGTTTTTCTTTCCCTTTAGAACAGTAGGCGAAGAATGGCAGCCTAAATCCTTCACATGCCGCTGCTTTTTTTTTTTTTTTTTTTTTTTTTTTTTTGGTAATAGACTTTAATGAAGGAGTTGAGCAAAGTAGAGTGATTGAGGTCAGTGTCAGTGGCTGCGTCAGGATGGGCTGTGCACACCATGTTAATGCTAATATCCATCGAAAGCAGCTCTGTATTTGTAGTGTTTTTCATTGCCCCAGACAGTGGTTTCCTTCTCACTTCCAAGTCAACACAAGCCCAGGCAGAACTTACTGACTTGGCACAAGCACCTGCTGAGTGTATGGATATAAGAGGAAATATATGGTAGGAACAAACCAACAGGCTCTAGAGAAATGCTACATTCCAGCTGTGTGTTCTCTTAAAACACATAAATATCTTGAGTTAATTCTCTCCTGGACAGAAGTTGTCTAGGGGGTAGAGGAAAAGCTATTGCATCCTCTGCTGTTTCCAAATAGGTCACTTTTTCCTATGGGAGCTGCAAGTGTTATTTCCTCTTTCAGAAATGCTGTTGTAATCATTTGTCTTAGCTCTCTCAATATTTTTTTTTACCATATTTTTATGATTTGGGCTGAAAATATAAGAGACTATTCTCATGTAGTTTTGACTCAAGATATCATAGATTTCCTTAAAAAACAGGCAAAAGAAGTTTACACAAAACTAACTAGTGCTTGTTAAATGTAAAGAGACATTGCTTGATCTCTGTGTAGAAAACACCTCAGATGAACTTGCATCTCCACTTCTACTGTTAAATTAATTCTAAGTTTGAGAAAAAAAAAGTGTTACTTTGTTAAACAGATTATTAGCTATCCATTAGTTAATAATTTTATTGGATTCCTACCTCAAGCTATAGCAAATTTCTTATAATGAGGATAATTAGTAATGGTAACAGTTTCTGAGAGTTTATAGTAAATATGCATATTTTCAAACACCTGGATATTGCTTCAGAAAAATCACAAATTTTCCCTGATCCTACGAGTACTTCCTTTAGTTTTCATAGACTGTCACCGTGTCATGTCATGTTAATCACGTTGGCAGGCGTTGTCTCACACATTTCCTTGGTATGCTTACAGATCAGACTGTAATATTCTGCAGAGCTAGAATGTTTATTCAAGGATTTCAGAGGTGGCACAAATCCAGCTGTAGGTACCGCAGCCAAATGAAGGTTTTATTAGTAATGTTGATGCTTTCACAGCAATGATGTTCAGTCTCACTCATACTGCAGTTGTGTTAGGTACTGTACAAGAAGTCTCTTTTTTGTGAGTATAGGGGTTGCATAGTAGCTTTTAAAAGTTCATAAAGACACAAATAATTTCTCCTTTGTGTGTGTGTGTGTGTATAGATGTTTTCCAATGCACTTTTTTTTTCTAAATCAGGGAAATGAAACTGAACCAATTTTGCTTGGATTAACAGTGAATTTCCACTATTCCTTGCCTGTATTCTCACAATATTGCACTTGCAAGCAAGGCAAGGGGATATCCAAGTGCACATTAGAACAGTTTCACATCTGATTTGCAAGTTTTTGTAATGACAAGTTTAAAAATAGTTTGCTCAGCCCAGGTACTGTTTTTTTTTGTCCATTTTTCAAAGCACTAAGCTGACAGCAGTTCCTCCTGAGGTGAATGCTACTGTAATAAATTTAAGGCTATGCAGTATAATGAGAAGTGGTTAGAGAAAGAGGAAAGATTGACCATCTGAGGTTCTGCAAAAGAGTTTTTTTTTATTTTTTTAAGTCACCTTCATTTTGCTGTTTGCCAAAGAACAAAGTCCAGCAAGAAGCACTACTGCACCCTGAGCCGAATGGTGAGGCCACCTCATCCAACTTCTGGGCTCCCTCCTCAGCCCATCTGCCCAGACTGACTGTAGGAGGCACCAGGACCTACTTTGTTCTGGGAAAGCTAAACATTCCCACTGTCCCATCAGCAGAGCATGGCTGCTCTTATAAACAGTGTATGCAAGGCTATAAACAAAGCCAGGGAAGTATGTGAAAGCCTACAAATAAGGCTATTTCAGGTCTACATTTAGTTTACATGACTGTTACTAACACCATATTGTCTTTCTCATTGGCATCTATTGTCTTTGCTCCTTTTAGCAAGAGACTAAAGAAATGGAAAAATTCACTCATCTTGAAGCTCTGCGCTTTACTGCTGTGCTGGAGAACTGTGTTGATCAGCTCTCAATTCTCGGATATATCATGCGAGTTCCAGCTGAGGGCAGAGCAGACAGCAGCCGTGTATGTGCCTCTATCCTCACTCTTGAAAAAAAAAACCCTTTAGTTTTTCTTTCTTTAGCTTTATGTCTTAACTTCTATCAGCACTTTTAAAAAATATACTCAGATATTTTCTCTGCAAACTGCTCCATGACCTTTTGGTGAAGAACTGCAGTAAAAATGCATGCATGACCTATTTTGATATTTATAGTACAGCACCACTGAGAAGTGTCAAAGCCTGTCTAAAGGTTCTTAGTGTCCCAAGATTAGGCTCCCGGGCTTACAGTTTTAAACTCTGGATAGTTAGATGACATGCAAAGGAGTAGGGAGAGGGAAACTTGCATAAATATGCAGTGATGTCAAAAGCACAAAAGAATAGGATCTTTCAAAGTACTCAAGACCTAGCTCCTCTAGTCTAGGCTAGTCTTCCATAGTCTAGACTTGCCCACGCCAACAATGAAGTTAGAAAAATTCCACTGCAAAATGTGTTACTGACTACTCATCTCAACTGTCACTACTAAATAGTTGGTTTCTAATAGTCATCACATCTAAGCAGTTTGGGCAGAGGTATAAAGGACAGCAAAGAAGCCCTGGAAGAGGGAAGTGTCGTGATATTTCCAGTAATTGATGGGAGTAGGAAACAGGATGGGGACATCTTGGAGTAAATGGTTCTAAGCCCTGTCCTTGTGTATTAATTCCTAATTGAGGTAGCAATCTCTTTCTAGGTTATGTGTGTTTTAAAGCTTCCTTTATAAGAGGAACTGAAAATAGGAAAAAAAAATGTGATCAGGTTTGGAATGAGTGACTGGGATCTGGGTTATCACATCTAATGTTGTTCACTGTGATTGACTTAAGAATTGGAGAGCGGCAGTAAAACATTGTTCGCTCTTGCACGTGCTTCCTTTCCTCACTACCTTCTTTTCAACAAATCCATCACAAAGCTGCAGAGGCTGATGCTTCAGTGGATTCAGGGCTATGCTGAAGCTGTGCAATAGAGGGCACTCCTTCCCTTAAAAGATTACTGTGAGCTGCTCTCACCTGTTGCCATAGAGTGCTTTTCCCTCATAGGCCTAGGGTGGGAAAACTCAGATGTGTCAACAGGAAGCATACGAAGAAAGAAGACACATGGAGGGTGGTAGGAGCTGTTCTGCTCCACATACATAGTGTTGGGTTGACAAGTCTAATAAAGGTACACTCAAATGATACAGAAAAACTCTTTCTCTTTGGCACAGATACTCTTGTTTTCAAGTCATTTCTGTAAATACACGTTTCTCATACTCTATAAGCCACAGTCGTGCCCTTAATGCGGATTAAAAAAATCAAGAGGGAAACAAATTAGAGACCAAAATGTGGTTCAGGAAAGGTGCATACTAACTACAGTGCTCTGCAACTTGCCACTCCACCCTCATCCTCTGTTTACATTTGACTGTTACCAATGTATTTGCAAAAGCAACTTGCAGGCCTGTGGAGCTGTCAGTCAAACACAGATGACATTTTCATAGATTGGCATTTCATGCACTGGCATTTTAAATTTCTGTTAATGACATTTTTGAGAGAGTTAGTCACAATGCTGGCCAGCGCTTCATTAACTTTCTAAATCTGGCACTCTTGCACACTGCTTCATGTAGTGCATCCTCCAGAAGACATTGCTGAATTTGGGGCAAAATATGCAACTAAGAGACTGCTGAAAGGCACCATGAGCAATTTGCATACTCCTGCCATCTGGTAGTTATTTCATAATTATTCCTGTTTAAGTCCCTACTTTTTACAGTCAGTCCAGTTTATGGCCTGTCTTAAACTTGCTCAGAAATTATAAGGCATGTATCAGAGCATTCAAGCAGTTTATTTGCCAAAAATAGTTCTTTCTAAGTATAGTCATTAATGGGATACTGGTTTAATTCCTTTATATATATATATATACATATACATATATATATATAATTATGGAATTTTCATTGCTCTGTGCACACTTTGCAAGGGATTCATTTAATGTAAATTTAACCATCCAGGAATTAAGCATATCGTCATCTAGAGTCCTTCTGTACCAGTGGTGAGTCAGGCGTTTCCAGAGGTTGATTCATCCCATTCCAAGGTGCCCATCTAAGGTAACTGGGCTGCAGCAGCCCCTCACAGTGCCCTGTGCGCTGCCTCCACCTGTCCCAGGGTCACTGCCTGGTGTGGCAGATACCTGCTTGGAGGTGCTGCTGGTGTACATAGTTATCCAGACTGTTGGTTCTGATTGCACGCTCTGGCCACATTAGAACAGGCATTTGACAGGCATTTGTGTGCCTGTGGAGAGACCTGAGAACTGGTACATCTTAAAAAAAAAAAAAACTTTTTTTTTTTTTCCCTGAAAAACATTTCAGCTTAGCAAGTTCTCTGATTCATTTCACCAGCTTCCAGGGTGGGAGTGAGCAGCTGTGAACTAGGATGGGGTCGATAGTGAATGCGTTAACTGGCTTCCGCAGCATAACCATCAGCTAAGTTGACGCACCACAGTATGAGATGCCTGTGTAGGGGCAGGGTGACTCTCTCTTTTAGTGCCCTAGTGAATGTGTCTTTACTTATAGCACACGGAGCAGAGACATTCCTAAAAGCAAGGAACTGATTGATTTAAAGCACGCTTCTGCTTTTCCAGGGTTTTTTTTAGGTGGGGGGCATTCTCCAGGTTGAGGTCTTTATGAGTATGTTTAGGCAGATGTGCCAGGAAGGCACAGTGTGACAGAGCATCTCTTGAGACAGATGAATTGACCCTTTGAAGCCTTTTCTAGTCCTGTCTCTTTAAGACTTTTGATCCCATTAACTTTAATAAGCTTATATTGTGTGCCTAAAGCTAAACAAGATAATTTGTTTCTGCTTTTTTACTCCTTGTAGAACATAATATACAATAGCAATTGCTCTTAGTAGAGTTTCATTCAAGTTTATCATTAATGTAGGTTTTTTTTTACTCTCACATAATGTTGCAGAGAGTTTATTACTACTGCCCAGTGTGCAAGCAGGTCTCTCTATTCCCTTTTAGACTGACATACAGGAAAAAAAGGAAATTGCAGCAATCCAGAAGGAGCTGGAGGTTAAGCATCAAGAGCTTGTGTCATCCAGGCAAGGGAGCGGGGAAACAGTTACTTCCAAGTCTCCGAACAGCACTGAACTCAAGCAGCAGCTGCAGAAAAGTGGGGATCCAGAAAGTCCCCATCATCTTTTCAGAAGGACCACGAAACACAGAGTTATGTCTGCAGATAAACTCAGAAAAGTTCAGGCTGACAGGTGAGTGAAGCGCAGACAGGATGGGGTTAGTGGAAGATGCTCAGAGTTGTGAAGCAGCATCTGAGCACTGTGTTCAGAACCCAGTTACTCTGTAGAGCTCACACAGCAGCTAAAGCCATTCTCCTTTACTGAATAGGATAAGGTATATAAAGGCCTAAGAGTTTCCTTCTTTCTTTAATAAATTTTATTTTTGCATCTAATCCAATGCCCTGATTTATAGAAATACCAGAAGCTTCCAATTTAAACTACAGATCTGAGAGCTGAGCATGCAGCACATGTTTTTCTGTATGCTGGCTTCTGTCCTTTAATGTTATTTCAACAAGGGACTTAAAGAAAATCCCAAAAGAAATGAGGAACATGCAGTTAAAATACAAATAGCATATGCACCAAGAAATTCAACAAGCTGAGTAAGCCTGTGTACTTGTAACGATCAGGTCAGGACTGAACTGGGGTGTTTTGGCACCCACTCCATACACACACTCCTCTGCATCACAGTGACTCATATGCTTCCCATTCCCTCTCCCCTACCCCCACATTCAGCTGACATTACTGCAGACCAGCAGCCCTTCCTCCTGGTGGCTGCTCTGTCTGGCACAGCACAGACGTATTTGTGCCCCTTTTCCTTAAACAGCCCTCAGGGCAGCTACATTGTCCTTTCTAAATTAAAAACTTTGACCAACTCCCAAGATGGGGTTACTCCTCAGAAGTACAAGTGGCAGGCACTATGGACAAGGCACTCTTGGGCTTGATAGGACACAGAAGAGAAATGGCCTCTTGCACTTCTTTAGGTTTTTAGCTGTGATCAATAATGGATCACAATAATGGATAATGTCATTCTCTGTAATATCAGAATGTACCTATAAATTACAGTTTTGTTTCTTTTGGTTCTTCCTGGCAGGGAGTATGTGAGCAATGTCATTACAAGCACTATGATAAAGATGCAGGAATCGGGAACATTTAATAGCTTACCAGAAGCTAATGAGAGAGAAAAGGAAAAGAAGAGCAAGTTGCATGACATCCTCATCAGGTTAGTGTTGTGTTCAGTACTTTCCTCCTTAAGTGCTCAGAGCCAAACTCCATTACTCTTCAGAACACAGTGAATTATTCTGACTTCTTTACAAACTGCTATTTCTTTCCTCTTTAGGGAAAAATAACTGATGGTTCTGATATTGACCTGAGAGAGGAATTGCCTGGGCTTTCAACACAGTAGACACCAGTGTCTGCATTAGTGCAAATGCCAGCCACACATCAACTAAAATATAATGTGATGTAGGAGTTCCTGGATCTTTAACTCCTGTCCCCAGTGAAAGCCAAAGCATCAGAGAATTTATCCAAACCAAGGCCAGCAACATATGTTTTTTTTAGGTTATGTGATGCCCAAGGCTCTTTGCTCTAGCCTGTATGCTGCCATGCTTCCTTTTCCCTGTCAGGGAGGGGTGTCACAGATGGTGACAAAAGGCAGTTGTTTTATTTCAGACTAATCAACCAGCCACTGCACTATAGATCCTCTTTGGTCCCCAATCTTAGAGTATACACATTTCTTACAATCTGAACTACAAACCAGGGACTCCTTGGCCCAAAATTCTGTGCACTAGATTTTATTTTTTGGCATGGAAAGTTCTGGTTCAATGCCCGCCATGTCAGAAGAAATAGGAACCATAAGAGAGGTACCTTTTACCATTTTAAAGCTACTTTGTTTTATGTAGCAGTCCAGGCTCATCCTTTAGGGTAGGCAGCAAAGCTGCTGCATGTCATGATTTGCACAAATCCAACCTATTTCAGTTTCAAGAAAAGAGAAAGCACCTCTTTGCCTGTCTGCACCTGGGATTCCAGTGGAATGGCTCCAATGGTAGAACATCCACATACTTTAGAAAATCCCAAACAGTCAGTTTTAAATTCTCAGATCCATCAAAAGATATGGGTACTGTAAGCTTCAGACCAGAACATAAGCATAAAAGCTTAATTAAAACAAACAAAACAGTGAGAGTAAAATAAGACAATAGAAGACCTAGAACATTCTTGCAGCAATTTACTTTTAAATAGCTAAATATCTTGGTAGGTTTGGACCTGTGCTTCAGTCATATCCCTTGATAGATCTAAGAATTTGAGACAGACATTTTTTTATCTATGTAAAATTTAAGTTTGCTGTAAGGGGAAAAAAATCCCCAACATTCTCCATACAGATAATAAAGCTTACACAGTTTGGCACTATCTGCTAATTAGGCATTCTTCTGCAGAGAATCTGAAAGGTTTTTGCCTGGAATATAGGAACTGTCACCTAGTAATCACTTTATGATCAACTATAACAATGTCCTTCACTTCAATAGGAAGCGCATCATCCTCAAGTTTACTCTAGGTTTTCAAGAAGAACATCCCCTGGTTTCTGGTTCATTCTGTTTTTCAGTCTCATCTTCTTTGCTCAGTCTCTGCACCTGTTCTTTCTGAATTTACTTACCAAGGCACCAGCTTTCATGAGGAATCTCAGTTTCTGACTTCCAAATGTGCTGCCCTATATGGCTCAGACTGAAGAGATTAGTGACTTTTGTTTTGCTACCAAGCCATTGGCAGTGGCTTGTCCTCAGTTTTTTGTAAGAAGCAGGGCAAATTTTTGTGTGTACTGTTTTAGTTCAGCTGTAACACACTCTCAGGGTAGCAGGGTGGAAATACAAAGCAGGATAAGTGGGGTAGCGTTCAGCTAGGTGCAGTGCGGAGATCAGAAGTTCCGTAAGCAAAAAGCTCTTGTCTGTCTTGCTTTCATTTTCCTTCAGGGAGGAGGAAGGAAAGAAGGAGATAAAGTCACTCCAGCAGCAGCTACAAGATGTCAAGAAAGAAACAGAAATGGAACTTCAGGTGAGATTGCTTAACACAGGGCAGCAGGCCAGAGTGGAAGTGTGTTCGCAAGCTTCCCCCTGCTGCCTACAACTAGCACCCAGATGAGAGGATATATGTCATATAGAACAATCCATCATGTAGGAAAATAGAAGCAGAACCACCACAATCGATACCTGTGTTGTGAATATGCTTGTTAATGACTTTAAGAGCACTGGTTTACAGCTGGGAGCTCAAAGTGTGAGCTCAAAGCTCTCTCATTTGGAAGGGGGATACCCTGCAGGGAGTGGCACAGCCCTGTCATGAGGGCTGCTACATCTGCAATCAGAAAGGAAGAGGTTAGCCTTAGATAGCAGTATCTAAGACACTGTGATGCTTATGGATGTAGATATGAGACCTAGCACAGAAAAAAAAGTATGGAGATGAGAGAGTAAGAAAGAAATAAAATGACAGAGCTGGAATAGGGTTAGGCAGTATTCTTCTGTCTGGAAATTTTGTCCAGAGAAAGTTTCATGATTTTCATATATTTTTACAGGCTTCTAGATACTGAAAAATCCCAAACATAGGAGCTCTACACAAGAGCAGAGCAGTGTTGCTACATATATAGTGTAAACTTTATCTTTCTGGAAAGCTTCAGCCCTTCTGTCTGCACTGTGGAAGTGGTCTATGTACGCACAGTAAATCCGGGTCATACTGGACAGGTCAGACTTGCTGCACAAAAGCAGATCAATTGAATGACAAGTCCTTAGTCCATTTGCTGCTTACCAGACAGCTTAGAGCACAAGTACCCCAGCTCTGTATGGAAACAGAACTCAGCTTGGCCCTGCTGAGACAGAGAGAAGTATATGATAAAAATCATGCAGAAGAAGGGCAGGTCCAGAGCAAGGCTGTGCAAGGCTTGAAAGAAGGAACAGAAATATGACACCTGATTCAGTAGTGATTAGGAGGAGAACAAGGGCATCGGCAGGAAGAACTGACATCACTGAACTTTGTCTTTGGGCAAAATAGCAGACAGTAGTCATGCCAGGATACAGTTGGCTTCAAAGAGGAATTTTAAGTCACTGATATGCCAGTGAAATACAGTTTATAGAAGATTAAGGTTTTGTGTTGGCAGCTGGGATGCAAGTGTAGTGGAAAGTTTAAATAACAGTATGGTTGTAAGAAGGGAAAAGATCTACTGGCACTGGAAACATATGCAGATATCTAAAACTGAATAAACACTAGAACTGCAGAGGAGACACTGGAACAGCAGAGAAGAAAACAGGAATGTTCAGAATGCAAAAATAGGTTCAGGTCAGTCATCTTCCACTAGTGGAGTTGTGGAAATGCATAAAGTACAGCAGGAATTGTAGCAGGGTGGAAAGAACCCTGGAGAATAATTATACATTAACAGATAAGGAAAAAAAAAGAAGTAATTGAAGGCAACATAAAGTTAGCAAGTTAGGAGACAAACTGAGAAAGAACAGTTGTGGGAACTGAAAGAGAAATGAAAGCTGAAGTATTTTTATTAGAGATTTGAACATTTTGAGCTGGCAAAACATCTAAAAGATGTAGAGGTCAAAGCCAGGACTGAAAAGAACTGTGTATGTACCTCAATTTTTATGTACTGCCAATGGAAATGGGATGGGATCATCTTTATAGGCCCTGTAGGACAAACCAGAAGTTTCTTGACCTCTGTGCAGCAGTTAAATGGAACAAGCTGAACAGTTTGTCAAACTGCATTTTGTCCCTTTGCTTGTGCACGTTGTCCCTTCTCAGCCAGATGCCAGGGAGGCTTCCTGTGAGCAGCACAATCCCAATGTGCAGCCCTGGCCTCTCACTTCCCAGGCCAAGGAGCAGGAAGAAGCTGCTCTCCTTCTGTGCAGTGTTCCCAAAATTATCTCTGCATCCAGCATATGCAGCCACATCTATTTGGTTCTGTTTTATTGCCTTTCCAGGGGCTGCTGTGCTAGAGGCTGTAATCACCCAACTACCATGTGACACTACAGTCATAGGAAGATACACGAGCCCCAAACTGAGAGTTGTTCTTTTCTCTCTTCTGTTTAGCACCTTCTGCTAATTCGATCCCTGCTTTTTGCTTCATCAAGTGAAATCTGCATTCATTTTTTTTTTTTTTTAACGTTTCTAGGTGAAAAGGCCTTCTCTGGGTTTTGTTATAGTTTCAGCTTTGATAACAAATCAAAGACAGGACTACTTTCAAGTATTGCTTTCCTCCTGTGCCAAAAAATAATGGTGTGTCTCTGTCTTCCAAGGGAGAATAATTTCTATTCCTTTCATATGGGATTGTCCCAGAGGCTGTTTTACTTGCGTGTTTTGGTACCTCGCCAACTAATTAAAATCCAAACCAAAGCTTGCTCATTTTGGAGAACCTTGAACAACAATTATATACAGACCTATAGACAAAAACCTACATGGTTGTCTCCTGTCTAGTTGATGAGGAAACAAAAGCAAGTAAATCTCATCACAGAACCAGAAAAACATGGTCATTGTTTCATGTTGCTTGTATATTTGTATATTCAGCCTTGCAAGCTAATAATGCAGTGCTAATTACTGCTGTAGTCACCTGCTCAGCTCATTTTTCTCTTCTTTCTGGTGAAACTCAAATGCCAAATGTTCTTATTTATTTTGTTTTCTTTCCTTTTGGATAACACGGATCTCTCTGAAGGTGCTGAAATTAACAGTCTGGTTTTGTTTTTTTCCTTCCATGCATCCAGACGTGTCAGCTGGTAGCTCTAATTTGGCTGCATGGCTTCCTTTTGCAGCTTGTTTTCTAGCTGGTACAAGAATTTTCTTAGGTTTCCTGAGCAAGCGATGACAGTTTGTACAGATTTTGAAACATGTTCCTATCATTCAAAATTATTTATGTAAACATTAAAAAGTCCTTCTTATATTAAACAAGAAGCTTTATAGCTCCTATAGGTTTGGTGGTATGCTCATATCACACATATATGCAATTATGGTATCATTTTACAGTCAGTAGCATTGCAGGCTACATACAGGACAGAAAACCAGAAGAGTGTACCAAGGTCCAGTGAAAATGGGCAGAAATGGAACTTTTACTCCCTATAAGCTCTTATAACCCACCCAGCTCCCCTGTGCCCTTCGGTGGTGCTGCTGGCAGGGTGATACATTTGGTCTCTCAGCCCCTCCAGGGACCCGGGTGTGGGCAGTGAAGTGTAGGGAGTGTTTTCAACACCTACAACTGCAGGCTGCTGCATGCCCACGCCAGAGATGTGTCTGGCATCCACGGCAGAAGCGTGATGTATCACAAACCTGCCATCCTGGGGGCTTCATACTGTGGGAACAGCCCCCTGAAGGCTCTGTCTTCTATGGTTTAACTTTTTGTGACCGTAGCCTTTTAGCCCATCTCAGAGTGACAGTTGCTTCAATTTAATTTCTCAATCTGGACATTTTTATTTATTTATTTTTAAGAACAAGAAATAATCTAGAACTTGTAGCTCCATTGGCTTTGTCATAAGAGTTTATAATTCCTTAAAGCAATAATTCTGCACTCATTATTATAGCCAAGCACAACCTCAGCACTTTGGTGACAGCTCAGCATGCTGAAGGGAACAGTTTTGTCACAGGTCAGGGTGCCCAGGGTCCCCCTCTGTCCCCTTAAACAGGGCAGAACCACCTCAGCAGGAACCCATAGCCAAGGCAGAGGACCAGACCTGGAACCATTTGTGATTTCTGCAAAACCCCAGGGCTCTGCCCCCTACCTGCTGGCCCAATGCAGGGCTCTGAGGATGCTGGTGGCCACAGGGGCAGGTCACACATAGGAATTGCTCAGCCTGCTCACTCCTGCTTGCTAGTTTTGTAAGCAGCTGTATTTTAAGCAGCCATATTTATTTGCTGTGGAAGAGCTAAGAGATCTAAGTTGCACTTTTAACAGAGTTAAATCACAGTAAATTAAATCACAGCATGCCCTTCCCAAGCACATGCCATTGCTTTTTCAGCCAAACATCCACTGCATCCTATGGCACCCAACAGCAGCAGCAGAGAAACCCCTGCACAGAGAGATCTGCGAGACCAAGCTTGCTCACCTGCTCCCAGGGCAGGCTGTTCTTGGTGACTTTCCTGGGTTTCAATGTCAGCTTCTGCCATTCCTTTGATTATTTTGGACACACAATTTTTCATCTTTCATTTGCCACTTTCAAAGCTGAAATAATCCCAAAGAAGCAGTCCAAATGTTTATTGCATTCACTGTGAAAACACACTCTGTCCTGGTGGTTGGTCCTTCTGCTGTGATAAGCCAGAAGGAATAAACACTAACTCATTTTCCTACCTCCAAACCCCCACAGACCATCTTAATCCACAGAAACCCCCCAAAAACCATAGGTGGCAGCTCTATTTATTACCAGCAACCCAGTATCACATGTGCCCGAGTTCTGCAGCTCCATCAGCTGGGCTGCAGCAGCTGCTCCCATCCTTGCCTGCAGCTGATTTCCGCCCCCCGCCAAGTGCAGTAGGTTTCCATAAACCACCAGCTGCTTTGTGCAGCCAGGACCCAGACTCCCTGCTTCCAGCGAGCCTGTTCTATAGGAGCACAGACCAAGTCCAAAGCGCAGACGTGCCATGGAACAGAGCAAAGACAGAGCAGATGGGCTGCTGTCCTGGCCAGAGCCTGATCTCTGCAGTCAAAAGCACTTTTCCCTCTACTTTATCAAAATGTGAAATGAGAAAGAAAACAACCCAGGGAAGTTTTCATGCTCTGTCCCACCCCTCTCATCTGTGAGGACATGGTAGGTTGGGTTGAACACTTGTTTTCTGAACTGCCCTCACATCCTTCTGGACAGCAGCAGCAGGCTGAGAGCAGGAGTGCTTGGCTTTGCTGAGCCTCAGCACCACCGAAATGCTGTGGTTTTCCTGAGCATCTCCCTGGTTTGGGCCAGCTCGTGTTAGAGCAGTCTCCACCAACGTGCAGGAAGCCGGGCTCTCTTCCAAGGCCCCCACCTACATCTCACACCAGGGGAAAAAAAACAAGCCATTACCAGAAGACCAGAGAAATAGGGCATCAATAAGTCATGTCCACCGTTTGTCTGCAGTCATATGATGTTAGGGTCATGAAATAGTATCTGATCTTGGAAATCTTCAAAAAATGTGGATGTCTTTAACACACAAAACCCAAATTTTAACCCACAAAACAACCTGAGCCAAGGGCCAGGGTTGTCCTGAGTCTTGTAAATACGTTATGCCCTTCCTAACTATGTCCGATGGGGTACAGAGGGACAATTTTCCTTTCAGCTGCTCCAAACTCTTCTTAAAAGGAAACTTCTGCAAATGAGTCACTCTGCATTGGCTTTTCAACACAGCGCTATTGAGCTGGCTTTCTCCTGTGGCATTTTTCCATGTTTACACAGCTAAGGAATGCAAGGGTGCTTCAAGAGACAAGATATGTCGGCTTCAAAACATTTAAATGCCAGCACTTTGGTATTTCATCTTCAGCTGATGAGCATCAAACAGGAGAGCAGAGAGCCGGGCTGGAAGGGAGACACTGAGGCAGCGGCACCAGGAGCCAGACCATGTGCATTCAGATGGGGCTGGTATAATTGCACAGGAGAGCCTGGTGCCCTTTTAATGCAAAGTCTTGTGTTTTTCTTTTCATTCCTCACAGTTCCAGTCCTAGATTAGTGAACTTTTCTCTAAAAGAAATTAATTAAAAAGGAGTAAATAAAACAACTCCAAAAAAAGAAAATGCTGCAAAAGAGTGTGACAAAGAGACACTCAGGACTGTGGGGTTGCTCCTGGGGCTGGGAATGTCCCAGGAAACCTCAGCTCGGTTGCAGACAAGGGGCAGGAGAGGCTCAGAGCCAGCTTCCCCTTCGCCCTCCTGGCTCTTGCTGGTGCTGGGTGCAGGTCTTTGTAGCAAAATGGGCACTCTCTACCCCATAAGATTTAAAGTAAGAACAGTTCACACATATGAGCAAGTCGAGATCAGATGTTCACCTGTTCCTAAGTTTGTGTTTATACAGTTGGTGCATAACTAGGAAAAAAACGAATCCAAAGAATGGAGTGTTTTTCTGGAAATCAAACCTGGGCAAACTCAGGACTGAGGTTTTACCTTCCAGTTACAGATGCTCATGACAAGCCTGAGCTAAAGAGACAGCTCAGAGCAAGAGGTTAGCAAAGCCTGGTGTTAGTTGAAACTGTGGGACTACTCCCATGTTTTGTTTATTTATTTATTTTATATTAAGCACAACTTTAAATCTGTTCCTGGACCTGAGGTGAGAAAGTCTGGTTTCTTGTATCACTCTGTTCATGACTCCCTCTTTTTCCGAGGTCGCCACTCCTCACTGATGGCTTTGTTGCTTTCTCGGGGCAGGTGTGACATCCTTTGACTCTTCAGGATGAGTTTATCAGGGATCAGAGAGAATGAGGAAAGGTGAGCTGGGCTCAGGCTCGAGCTGCTTTTGTGCTTCTTCTTTCTCCTCCATTAGGAACGGGATAATATAATCGCCTTCCTCAGTGACCAGCTCCAAGAGATGAAGGCCAAAACAGACATGGAAAGCAGCTACGTGAAGAAAAACACAGAGCTCCAGGTCCAGCAGATCCAGAAGAAATGCAGCAATGCAGAGAATGACCTGGGCAAGGAGACTGTGGTAAGCAGGCCCCAAACAGGAAAAATGAGCCCCAGGATTTTGCCTTTTTTGTTGTTCTTTTAAAGGGTGATTTAAGGTGATCCAGATTTTTATTTTTTTATATGAAGGTTTTCTTCCTATTCTTTTTTGTTGTTTATTTGTTTTTATGATGAAAGCTCATACTCTACTTCCATTTTAAAACTTCTCTGTGGGAAGTGTCAAGGCAGGAAGCAGGATGGTGGGGCCATTTCCTATCCCTTGCATTTATGTGAATTATGAGCATTTCAGGTACGTTTAGTTACCTACTGGCAGTACTGAGCTAAGCAGCCCGAGTCCGCCCTCTGTCCCCAGATGCCCTTTCTGTTGTCCCTCAGTCACCAGTGCCGCTGTTTGACCTGTATCAGGAAGCCCGTCTAGGTTAGAAATGACAACCCCTCTCCCCTCAGCTGCTTCTCTGTGGGGCTCTGCAAACAGCTGGCCCCGACGCAGGCAGCGCTGCAGGAGATGGGGGCTGGAGGCAGGGACTGCTTAAACTAATGCAGTTGTCAAAAGAAACATTCGTGTAACCGTGCCCAAAGGCTGAACTCACAAGGCTATTTCTGAAGCAATATAAGCAGCCGCAGTTCCCAGAACTGCCCAGCACACGATGCCAGCAGAGCTGTTTGTGTAGCCACAAGGAGAACTGGGCTAGAAAACCCTCCTGTTTTCGCACAAGGCCTTTTTGGACCGATCAAGGTCTGATCTAGTAGGCCCTTTTCCAGGATGGGCCAGGGGCAGGGAGTCATTTTGTCCCCAGGGAAGATGCCTGGCCTGCACGAGGCCCACGTGCTGCTGAGGCGCCAGCAGTAATGGTATCGCTGACGTGCTCTGCCACAGAGGCTGAGGAGCAGGACGGACGAGGAGATCCGAGTCCACGTGGAGATCGAGAATTTCCTCAGGCAACAGCAGATGGTACGTACCCCTGTTTCCTGCTTAAAACACCAGTGCAAATCACATAATCAATTAGTGTCTAAAGAAAACCAGCTAATGCTCCCATCAAACCTGCTAGTTTAATGATTGTGGCTATTAGAATGACTGCTTGTCCTTAGCTCTTCACTAACACTCCAGTTTGGGATTTGCTACCTTGAGTATGTTTCCTTTAAATTATAAATCATATAGGAATTAGTTTTGTTTAGTCAAGTGTTTTGGATTTTCCCTCCCCCAGATGGAGGTTTTCCAATAATTGGGATTTTGGTTAGTGCTTCCTTTGCAACTGCCAGGGACTCAGGGGTTGCTGCACAAAGTTAAGGCAGCAGCTTCACAGACCCAAGTGTTGAATACAGGGGGCATTAAGAAGGAAGTGACAGAATGTGCGCACCCAACATTGCCCTGTTTTAATCTGGGAAGGAATCAGGGCTGCATATTTGCCAACTCAGAGTTATTCCCTCAGACTTCAGCTGCAAACAACCGAGCATGACTTTGCGCTGTTGATGCAAAGGCTCAGGCTATTTTCCTGTGATTGAAGAGCAGCAAATTCTGTAATACCTGTAAGCATCTTGCAAAACATGTGACTGAAAGAAAGCTTGTACCACGGCAGAATATCTCATATCACTGCCAGCGTGAAATTTAATAAGAGGAACATGATTTAAAATGAAATTTAAGAGCAAAAAAGTGCTGTATCTTCAGAACAATTAGTGTTCTCCATATCCTAGAACCTTACTGTGATCACAGAGTTTCAGTTTTTCCAAGATCTTTTTTTTTTGACTCTACCCAAAGGCAAACTGTCACCCCCTCCATCCTCAAACAGCACCTGGTGGCCTTGTAGTGGCCCACAGAGAAGAGGATGACCATGTCCTTCATGTCTCTTGTGTTACCAGCTGTTATGTTGCAATGACATTGATACTTTTCCTCAGATTATTTCTCCATGCAAGCAATCACGCTTGTCACTACGGAGAAGTAATGCGCAAACAGGAGGAAATCCTCCACGTGGCTCTTGTGGAAACGCTCTCCTATCACAGCTGAGACAAAGCCAAGTTCACTGTCCCTAGTGCCTTAGCCCTGGTGTCTTGAATTTAATTCATTAAGTGGCCAGGGAGTCATGCAAAGTTTCCCCACTGTCAAAAATCTCTTCCTAAACTCTCCTAGCACATACACACACACATACAAACTCACACATACACAGAGAATGCCTTCTAGTTGTTTGTTGTTTATTGACTGTGCACAAAACCAACCCGATATTTCACCATTCTTCATGCAACTCTGAAAGCCCAACCCGCTCTCCATCCCACACCAGTGCTTTGGCTCCCAGGGTGATCCCAGTGAGGGGTCTGCAGCCCATCACAACCCAACCTTAGTCCTAGGGCCCTGATCCTTTCGAGGGTTAGGAGGAACCACTAAGGTGCAACCTGCTCCCCACCACCCCGAAGCCAGGCCAGGTAGCACCAGTGCACCTTTCCCTGGGACCTTCCCTGCTCCATGCTGAGCTCCTCTGTCCCTGAGCAGAAGGTGGAGGAGAAGCTGGAATACTGGATGGACAAGTATGAAAAGGACACAGAAGCTAAAGACCAAGAACTGAACTCGCTAAAGGAATCGAAGGCGAGCAACCTGGAAACACTGCAGACACTGGCCAGAGAGGTGAGACCTCAGCAGCATCTCAGTGCTCAGCCTTGCAAAACTGTTTTATTCCTCCCCTGCTTCTCTTCATTCAGGTAACATCCAGGACCATGAGGGAAAAAGAGAGATTTCAATATCCTAGCAGTGTAGGAGCAGATAGTGAGGACTGGTCCTGGGGTCGTGGTCACTGACTGGGAACCTTCCGCTTGCTGCCTGCAGTATCAAGGAAGGATGGTGACGTTTTCCTGGGACTACAGCTCTCCCAGGCTGTAGGTTAATGGCATTTAAACAGGCCCTGCTGCTGGAGGAGCTGGTCTCTCCCAGCGGCTGCGTGTTCCCAGCTGTGCAGTGACCTGCTCTCAGGTTAAAAGCTGTCCTACCCACACCAGTTTCTGCCTGGCTTCCATCCCAGCGATGCAGATCCTGCAGAGCAGCAACACGGGGCAGAAACAAGTGCTGAGAAAAACAGGAGTTCCCGTGTAATTAGGCCATATTGACACTGTGTCAGAGATGCTGGGAGAGAGTTAGATCTTGCCCTGCTTGGAGGCTCATCTCTCACCCCCGGCAATGTCACCTTCGTGTCCCCAGTGTTTCCTACATTTGGCCTAGGGACGGGGAGGCTCCACCATCTGCTGCCTGAGCAGCATCAGACAGTCGTGTCCCAGCATCGCCTCGGAGGGCCGATTAGAGCCAGGCCACGGGTTTGTTTGGCAGCGGCTCTCACTGCCTTGGGACACAGGGTAATGAGCAACATTTGCCATCTGGATTCAGCAAAGATCAAAGGGAAGGAGGTGGGGAAGGGCCCGAGATTTGTGCTTTGCCCTTCAGCCGCCTGGGGTGGGGACAGAGCCGTGGGGAAGCGTCCGCTGAGCCCCCTGCGCTGCCTTCCAGTGCCAGATGTTTGAGCAAGTCATCATCAGCGACCGGCTGGAGAAGGAGGCTGCCAGGAGACAACTGGAGCAGGATGCGCTGGAGCTGAAGAGCCTCCTGAAGGTAAAGGGAGTGAAGCTGGAGCAGTGGTGCCCCAGCAGCAGCCTGGCGTCGGGTATCTTCACCATGGTTAGAAAATACCCTGAGAAAGTGGCCCGTGTGGGGTGGCACCAGGAAGGGATGGATAAAGCCTGTCCCCTTCTGCTGCAAGGCCAGCAGCTACCTGGGGAAAGTGTAAGGAGGCCTGAGTGAGCAGCGCTGGCTGAGACCGTCCTTTCTCTCCTCCCCACAGCTGCAGGCCTGGTGGAGAGGCACGATGGTCCGCAGAAACCTGGGCTGCTACAAGGACCTCAAGGAGACTCTGGAGAAACAGCTGCCGAAGGAGAAAGGCAAAGGGAAAAAGGATAAATACAAAATAAAGAAAAAGAAGCGATGAACAAAGAAACCTGGCCCCAGGGGTGCTCGGAGGCTTGGAAGTCCGGGTGGACAGCCCACCAGCTGGGGTCTGTGGGTCTGATGGGAGAAAATAAAGTCATATAGCAGAGCTAGGGCTGTTCTGAGGAACTCTGATTATGAAGATGCTGTTAAGGAGAAGCTCCAGCAAACTTGGAAGAGAGTGACACTGTTTTGTGCTGCAGAGACCCCTCTTCCCTAGCAGTAAAGGGAGCTGCACTGAGGCAGAGGGAAGCAAACAGCACCCAGAAACACTGCCCGGCCAGGGCGCAATCCAGCCCAGCCCCATAACCCAACCCGCTCCGGCCACGCTGCTCTGAGGAGCAGGCGGCAGGGGAGGCCTGAGGTGCCAGACGCGTCAGACGAGCCTGGGTTAAAAGCCTCTTACCCAGGAGTGACGCGGGTCAGCTCAAACCAGAGTGCGTGCCCGTGCAGAGCACTGACACCAGAGCACAAAGCGCATCCGCTTGTTTTCATGGTCCCAGGATGCGCGAACAACGGGGCTTATTCCGGGCTGCTGCTCGCAGGAGCCAAGTTGATACCACATGTCGTGCTGCAGCGGGCGCCGCAGCAACCGCTGGGGTCAGCTCCCTAATTTTAACTATTTCTCTCAACGCTTTTTTTTTTTTTTTTTTGGATGTTTCATTTATGATTAACCTATGTGGTAGGTGGCAGCAGGTGACCTGCTGTGTAGGGAATGAAGTGTGAGCTTTAACTCTTCAGACAGCTCTTTGGAGAACAAACGGAGGAACAGCAAATCTCCACTCTATATCATAAACTCCAGGCACGCACAAGAGTAGTAAACCAAAAAGATGTAATGTGAAGCATGGCCAGAGGAACAGCATTTAGACGAGGAAGGGCCAAGGTTTTAAACACACAGGGGCATGAAGTAGGGGGGCAAATGGCATGGACTGAGCCCAAAACATGAGAATTGGGAGGACTATCAGCACTGGCAGCAACAAACTGCCTGGATCTAAAGGGAGGCTGCACCACTCAGGGGGATGGTTACAAAGAAAGCCTGAAGTGCTGCAGAATGCACGTGAAAACATCAGAATTTGGATCCCACTTAGCTAAGAAAACTAGAGAAAGAGGCCAGGTCCATGAGCCATCGGAGTGGTCACCGAGATGGGGACGGTTCCCCTGACACGCAGGGTGGGACATTCACCCATCTGCAGAAAAACAGACGGGAAAAACACAGTAATTAACGTAGGTTTTAAAACTTTATTTCAAATTATCCCTGTTTTTCTTTTATATTATCCATGTGCTAGGAGTTCACACTACTGGCAGAATACAGGCAATTTAAAATAAAGTATACAAATTTCAGACATATTTATACTTAACAGACTTAGAAATTATGGAATGTATTTACAGACATACAGCATGGGATGAAGCTTTAAAATCCTTTACTCTATTAATTACACGTTTACATTGTTTTCAGAAACAACAAAATTAGAACACTTTGTAAAACACCACAATATCTATACAAAAGATTGTTTTCGATGTCCTTGAAAGTCCTCTGTTTCTAAAAACAGTTTTCAAAGAACCATTTATAGTCATAAAGGCTAAAAATACCACTCGTCATGTCACTATGGAGAACAACAGAGATGTTCTCGGTACTGCAGAAAGTTGTTTCAATTTTATTTTAACCAGGCCACCAAGGCAGAGGCCTCAGAAAAAGCCTCCCCCTTCACAAGGGGGAGCACCAAATCCCCACTGTTTTGACCTGATCTTTTCAATGCTCCCAAGAGGCCCCCGAGCACCGGTGCTGCAGATTTCCAGTCCGTGACACTGCGGAGCCTCAGCTGCCATTCGGTGCTGGACTTCATTTGAGGAGGGATCGTGACACGTTGGAGTTACTCTATAAATACCAGCACCAGCCACTCGCCTGGATTCCTCCTACGCCCTCCAGCACAAATGCCCCAGAAAGGAAAGACAAACTGCCTCTTGCTTCAGCTCACAACATAAAATTTTATATGTGCTCTTTAAAATATTCTCTTCACTGGATACAAGAAACATTGCACATCAATTCCCCACATAAATCCCAACCCATTTCATTGCAAAAGAGAACTGGAGTGGTTTTTGGTGCAATACATTAAATAAACCATGTGATGAAACTTTAAGGCTTGGATTTTTGTCTTAAACATCCTGTGAAGCTTTTGCATGAAAATACAAGATTAAGAAGTGAAAGTAACACGACCACCATTCATCAGAAACTGCCAGAGTGTGCAGACTCTCGGAACAACCTAAGTGGCATTTTGTAATAAGTGATATTATTGAAGCCCAGATTCAACTTCCCACCCACCCCATTAATTCCTAAAAACGGGTGTTAATGAAACATGAAGCTTCCACCCATCTCAATACTGCTAAGTCTCACTTTCTATAGGTGCTGGAAGCCGGGCTGCAGTCAGCAGCTCCCTGCAGATCTACAGGGGAACCGTTTTCCTGAATAGATACGTTGAAGTAGTTCAACAAGGAGGTGCTTCTCAAGTCGCATGCCCACGGTTCATACAAACAAGCTGATGTTGGAAACTAGGATAAACGCAGTGGCCCTTCCTAAGCCAGGCCCTAGCACCAGAAACGTGTGGTCCAGTCCGCACTGCTGGTTGGGAGCCAGAGTCTTCCCTTCAGCCTCGCTGGGAGCTTTCGCCTGACACTTTTATGTGATTCCCTGTTCGCTACCAGCAACCTTCGAAAGTGAGATTCAATGAACACAGAACACACCTAGGGAGGGAAGTACGTCCGTATGGAGCCGCCTTCCTCCCGTCTATTGCGAGTTATTGGCATACACAGGTTTTGAAGAGTTCATGACAATCCACCTACCCAACTATGGAAATAATGTGCCTATTTTTCAAATGCACAGCTCTGAACACCCTTCACGTGCTCCTTTGGCCTTGCAACGTGACCAGCCAATGCCAATGAGAGGCAGCTGGAATCACCATACACAATACAGGATACAGCAGTCACTGCATTGGACCTTCATGTAAACAATTACATGAAGCAAAACTTCAAAAATGGCAAATCAAAGGGGGGAAAAAAAGTCCAGCTAAGACCAGTCTCCATCAGTGCTCCCGAGGCAGGATAACCTCAGCAAAGGTGACTTAAGGCAACATTTTCCTATTTTTTCCCCTTCCTTCATCCCTACTAAATCCTCTTGATAAATCTGGTTCAAACACAACACGAGGGACTATCCCCCGCGCTTTAGGCTGCTCTCAGCCCCATGCACTACAGGGTATTTGAAGCGTAATATTCGGGGGTATTTTAAACAGGCCAGAACCTAACAGAAGAACCGCACAGGTGGAGAGCTGCATTCTGCTCTCGGAGAAAGAAAAATTGTTACCGGTGTGGAAATAGGCCTGGCCTAATCCTTGGGACCAAATCCCAGAAAACTGGTCCTTATTTTGCAGCTTGGCTTTAAAGTAAAATACAAAACTTGTCCAGTGTCTCTGCCATTCCTGTATTTTCAATATCTGTTTTTGCCTAAGGAAGTGAGAGTGAAGTTGTGGTACCTCTGTGAAACGTGTGCATCTCTCTATTCTAACACTGGTGAAAAAAGGGCATTTTTAAACCCCTGCCAAACCTACCTTCTGCAACAGATTGCTGCTTGGATAATGTGCAACCTACCTGTGGAAATTCAGGAATTATGCTCTCAAAAATCACCATTAGGGACATTCTCCAGTGTTAGCATGACCGCACAGGAGGCTCCTGCCCTGCTAGAAGTTCTGTTCAGTAACGGGTTTCTAAGCTTAGCGCAGCAGGGCACAACTCTCTGCACTGCAGTGAAAACAAGTCCATGATTATTGATGACATTTAGTCATCCTTGACAAAATTGTTCAGTAACTAAATGCATCCTTATGTGATTGGATGGGGAGGTGAGAGCAGGTAGAAGGGAGATTTCCTCCACTGATGCTGGAAAAGTTGCCCAAGACAGATTAAAACCCAAACAAAAAGTAAACCCAGCAAGAATGCTAACATGTTCAGTACAAGTGGAACTGTTCTGGTTTAGTATCTTGCACTAATATGTGCGTTTCTTGTGGCAATGCCATGCAGTATTTTTTTCCCTTGGGGATGAGGGTGGGGAAAGCGCAGCTCAGTTACTTTTATTCGGATTTCAAATACTGAGGACATGCCAACATAGGCTATAGTGGCATGATGAAACCCCCTGCAACACAATCTTAACCTATAATCGTTATTATAATGGAAAGAGCTGTTCCTTGTGGGGAAGGAAAAAAAACCCTCATTCCCCATGTGCCCACTGCAAACCATCCTTCTAATAAATGAATCCTCTTAGGAATCATGTCATTTTCCAAACTGTACACCAATGTCTTCAATCTACAAGGTGAAGTTTCTGGAGTTGGCTCCAACCATCATCCAGTGGAACTCCCTGCCCTCCTCACAATAAACTTTGTTTTATAAGGGGCAAAAATTATTGATAAGAAAAGCCTCCTGTTATTGGAAACTGTTGTGATCTCCAAAAAAAGTGGAGAAATGAAACAAAACATTCCTGTCAGGAATCATGGAAACTCATTTCCTTAGAACAGAGCTTTGTGTGTTTGGATGCACTGCATGGGCAGCAAAGTCTTCACGTCCTTCTGCTTAGCCAAGGTAACCCAAAAGGTCCCGGAGGTCTCTACACAGCAGACAGGTGGTGAAGTGGCTGCTGCTTTGGGGGCGCCAGCTCCAGGAGCGCCTGGACAGTCACAGCTACCTGTGTCAAACCCTTCTCTTCTAAAATATGTAGAGGCAAACATAATTGCTCCTGAATGGGGAACAAAACAAAGACAAAAAAAAAAAAACAAAATGGATGAAAAACACTCAACTGAAAAGGAAAAAAAATTAAGCAAAAAGATTGAAATATGAAATGTTATAGATAGTTAAGATACACACACAGAAGAATGAAATGAAATTTCTGCTCGTGAATAAAGAACTGTAAATGTGATAACCAAAAGAGGAAGCTTTAGGATAATCACTGTGTTTACAATATCAGCCATCACATAGAAAGTAAGTATAAATAAGGAGAATTAAAATAAAAAGGATTTGTGGAGAAGTGGAAAAATAACATATTGTCTTCTATCTTCACCCATACTACAATGGTAGCAGTTGATAAAACCAAAATTAGACTAACTTATGAAGGGGGAAAGTGTTGATTCAACATATGAACCAGCTGCAATGGGACCAGCAGGGAAGGACCCATGGTTTCCCTCCCAAAACAGAGCTGGTTTACGAGGCAGCCCTCACGCAGCAAATCTTGTTATTGAAAACACGAAAACAAAGACCTGCTTTTAAAGCAGAGAATGAAATAGGAACATGCGTGACAGAAACGCTGTGCAAAAGTCTAAGGGGAAACATCATACTGAAGAGCAACTAAAATTCTCATTGCAGGACACACTGTCCACCTGAAATCTTTTGGTCCATTGGTATGTTCTGATTTCTAGCACTACAAGTTGTTTTTTGAAAGAACTAACAACAGGTTTAAAAAAAAAAAAAAAAGTCTTGCTTCTGTGCATGACTGAAATGACCTTGATAATGAATGTAGAAAAGACTGTTTTTCCTTTTCAAGAAAACAAGAAGTTGACGGTGTATTTAAAGGCACAGATCCCTCCTATAATATTTAAGAGTCAGTACAACTTACTTGTTTTTCCCAAGTTTCCCTGCTTAACAAAGATTCAAAAATCATATTGAGGAATAACATGGATACACAAACTACAGAGTTTTCAAACTGTTTATTAAGAATTGTGCTATTTTCAGTCTACGATGACTTTAAAGCCTGCACAAGGCCTTGGCCCTCCTCACTCCACCACAGTCATCCCATTCCCAGGTAGGATCTGGGTGCCAACAGCCCTCCGCATCTCTAGTCAATAACCAAATTTGTCCTCCCTATAAAGCTACAGACATTTTTTTTTCTCCCTCACGTGTTATTCCCACAACAATCAGCATTTCCTCACTCCTTGCACCATTACAGATCATTCATGTAAAAGAAAAGTCTTTAGTATAAGTAAGTGATGGCAGCCAACACTGTTCATACAAAGCTCAGAGTGGAGACCAAAGACCAAATTAACCCAGACTGAAATCCTCACAGTAAGAGAGAGTATTAGGCTGAAATGTGTTTTTCTTCTATCAATTTTATAGCTGTTATTTTGAAAAAAATGTGCTTTTTGAGAAAACACTGGTAAACTTGACTATATAGGCCTTATCTTTTTACTTAAGTAGTAAACAGATAAGGGGAAAAGCTTTGGAATGACTCCATACCACAGAGAAGGTCATGACAAAATAAAATTTAAGAACTGGAAGGCACTGTTAGGGCAAAGGTTTACCCTTGCTGCTTTTATCACAGTGTTTATTAGAAGAGTTTAAGAAACATAGGAACCGAGTTCATTTTAGTTCATATCAGTAAACAGTGCAAAAATAGCTTATTTAAAAATAAAACAAATGCAATCCTGCCAAAGATCCCCTCTCTCCTCAAAAATATTTTGCTTGGACAGGACATTTTGTGTCAGTCACAGTGTGATGTGGCAAGCAGGACTCAACTCCTCTGCTTATTCCTTTGTTAAATAATTGCTTGTAATCGCTTGTAAGATCCATGTGCATATAAGTATTTTCACCAGAAGCTACAGCCTTTGCAACTAAGCTCCTGTGTATCTTAAACTGTGCTTCAGAGTTGCTGCCAGGTTAATGCTGGAATGCTGACACCACTTAAACTGGGCTTATAAGCTGCTTAGTGTGTTTTCAGATATAAGAACTGTATTGAAAGCACACTCAGACCAGCTGCACTATGTAACACTTACCTGTAGCTGGGCTCTGAACCCTGAACCGCTCCCCGCTCTGAGGAGACATGGTCTTTTGCACGTGACATTAGGAGTGCCCTGAAGTTCTGAGGTGTCCCTGAGAAATACATTAAAGCACCAGGACACAACGGGGAGGGAAAAGCTTGAAGCTTTACATAAGACTACCTGAGTTTTGCCAAACAGTGAAGCATGGATGTGGTAAAGTAGGTTGTGGAATAAGTATGATTCAGGGCACTTGCAATCAAGTGGTGATTCAGGAGTTTTTGTTAAGTTTTTATCAAGTCTTTAATCAAGACCACAGTAAACTGCCACAATATTCTGTGGGATCTGATTGAATATTAAAGACCTTTCCTCTGGACCAGATTCCCCTTCATCCTCCTCCTGTCAAAGCTGACTGAAGAGCTAAATTTGTCTGAAAATTTCTTGCTTGATCTGTTGAAGTAGCTCAGGATTCACTGCTATTTTAAAAATCCTGACTCAAAAGTAACGTATCCGGGGTCTACAAAGGTGAGAAATCAAATACTCTCAGAAGCAGGATAAAGTGTAGTAAGAAAACAAAAATAGCAAAGCCTGCAGACAAACCTATCTGACCATGTCTCCTAAGACTGGTAGAGCTAATCAGACCATCAAGATGCAAAGAAAAAGAAAAGAAAAAAAAAAAAAAAAAAAAGAAAGTTTTAAGTTTTGCATCCTTTTCTAATGTTTTTCATCAGATAATCTGGAAGCAATGTACCAGAGTGGGGGCGATTCCCATTTCACAGATGAGGAAATGAGGGCATGTTCCCCCATCACATCTGCATGTCCTAAACTCAGTTCCCTGCTCTAGCCTGCGGACAAGACCTTCCTCCAGTACATGTTATATCTGCTAAATACCACATAGAAAATACATATGTGAATTATGCCATGGACAGATACATGGGTGTACCAACATGTTTACGCACTGTACCTGTCACCTCTGTCCGCTACATGGAAAAGAAAGCACTTCATACACACAGTCTTGACACAAACCAAAATCCTTTACCAAGCACTGGAGTGACGGAGGGAGGGAGAAGCAAAACCATCTTTTAGCTAGAGGAAAAAGACCCAGCGATAGAACATACAGAGTGTTAGCATTAGAGTACAGTAAAACACCACAAAGCCCCAAAGCTGAATGGAAAGGGAGACAAGGGTGGATTCTTCTGAATCTGTCCCCAGGGAAAGAAGAGTCTCAACTGTTCTCTTAACGCTGAGGTTTAGCTGAAGAATGTCAGAAGGGGAACAAAGATTGTCCTGTCCAAAGTGTGTGAGCAGGAAGGGAAAACAGACAGAAAAAAAAATTAATTAGCCATACTAACATCCACGAAGCAGTCAGTCATCAGACATCTCAGATACACCCTACACATTCAAGGAGTGTATCACAGCTGGTTAATTCTCACAAAGGAATCTGCATGACTGTCATTCCAGAGAACTATCTTAATGCAAGTATTCAGTGTTCAGTGTGTTGCCTGTCATGTGTACAACTTACACATGTAAAAATCTTCGGTTGTTAAAAAATAAGCAGCTTACACATGCCTTAGTGAAAACCAATTTTGCTTCATGAGGAATAAATTAACTAAAGAATTTAGAGATGAGGTGGCACTGAGTGCTCACCAACATTACATGCATGCCAATTAATGGAAACAGTACAACAAAGGATTATTTATGTGTAATTGATGCTTGAGTGTAACATCCTGAAGAAATGTCTAAGATTAATTTAAGCTTAAGTGCTCTTTAACTATTACCAGTATATCTCTTGCCTTCCTTACACAGAGATAGCTACATAAATCAACAAAATGCAGATGCACATTTACCATATTCTGTTAACTATTGGTTTCTTTTGATGCAAGGGCTCTACTTGCAGAGTCATACAGAAACAGCTGCTCTATTGTGGTGCTGGAATGGGAGTGCAGCTCTGCCTGTAATTAACATTTTCTAAAAGTAGCTTCTCACATAAAATGGCCTGTTCTCTTAGAAGGTAGTATTTCTACATAGATCCATACTTTGACAAGCCCTTTCTATTTGTAATAAGAATTTAAATGAAAGGAGATACCTGCAGGCATCTTTTCAGCAAAAACATATTAGGCTGCCATGCCGTTCTTTCAAACGGATATCTTGCCTTCTCATCTCAGTAGACATGTAATGTAGACATGTGAGAGTAAATTTATAGTTCACGTGGGGGTTTCAGTAAGTTTCCCCAGAGACATTTGCCTTGAACTTTTTTTCAGATTAAAGCAGCAGAAATGAAAAAAGTAAGAGGCTCCTAGGTAGGAGGTGAGTTTTTATGACACCAAGACAGATGTAGCACGGTGAGTCTAAGGGTACTTTTTGCTGAGGTATTTTCTTTTTTTTTGCTTTAAAATGTAGGTCATTTCAGTGATCTGCTTTGCAGTGCAATGCCATAAACAATTACATCTGCATATCTGAGGGAGCTATAAACTGGGGGCTGGGATGGAAAAAGGCTGAGTTTTTTAGGGGATCAAGAGTGTGTGGCATCTCTAAACACCAATTACCGCTCATGTCCCCCACCACGTTTCTAAGTTGTGCACTACTGAGTCGTGTGAAAAGGCTGGACCACTCTATAGATGTGCTACCCTTAATTTCCAGTGGCTCAAAACCTGCCCGCAAGTGAAGCTCTCAGGGACAAACCCAGAAAATACTGCACGAGTGACTAAAGAGCACGGCTTTCAGAAGGTGTTGGGAAATGAGTCACTGGGTCTACTTTTCCCTTTAACAAAGCAAAAGAAAGAAAACAGGCCCTGCAACAGAAACTCTGACAATCTAACAATCTGATAATTAATGCTCTAGAAGAAAAATAAAGTAAAACAGGACATGTATCAAAACCATTTTCACTGAGATAGCTGCTAAATAAAGCAAAGGGGAAAGGATAGGACAGCATGAAACAGGATAGTTGGGCTCCAATATGTTATTTCATGTTTCCACTTCATAGCTCTTCCAGTTTGAAAAGGGGAAGAGGAACAGTAGGAGATAATGGAATGCTACCATTGGTACATAACACAAAGAATTAGGATCTATGCAAAGATAGCTACCATCAGAGAAAAGTAAATGATACTGTGGCTTATTGGTAAGGCAGTAAAAATGTTCACATAGGAGGATTATTCTGAAGGCACATCAAAATCTTTGGGATTAAAGTAAACATATGAAATGCTATCCAAATTTTATTGCACTTTTAAGCTACTAAATATCTAATCTCCAGAAAATATAATTACATTTGTAGAAGTACACTGCAATTCTACAGGACAGATTCAAACTGCATTCTGTATCATGAATATGAAGGAGAGCAGTAAATGAATAGGCTCTATGACAAATGAACTGCATCTGACTTCATTTTGCCCTGGAAGAGAATGCAAACCAAATCTGACCTATACAGTAAGATGTATCTTATACCTGCACCTTTTCTGAAGGTTTTCACCAAATCTGTCTCAAGAAAAGGTTGTTTTTCTGAAGCATAATACAGAACTGCATCTGAAACAATATCAGAACAGCAGTAGTACGTACCTGAGGCACTCCAATCCTTCTGCAAGCGTCCAAAAAATTCTCCACGTTTCGCCTGCATTTTGCCATTGTAAGTTTAGGCTGTGAAGGAGGAGAACAGGAAGATATAAAGGGTTCTTAACTGACAGGATACTCACATTTTTATTTTCTATGTAAATAAAACTCTTAATAAACCTGCTGGCCAAAAACTTACCACACTGACATAAGCTTGTCTAATGGAAACCAGGCTCTGTTGTACTTTTTCTTTAGAAATGCAAGCCCAGATTTCAGAACTGATTTAAAAAAATATTAAGCTGGATGTTTTAATGAAAAAGCAATCCCAACTTCTGCAAAATTTGCATACAAGGTTATCTAAAACAGGCTAACACTTTTAGTGGTTGCAATGTGCTAATTTTAAAAATATATTTTGAATAAAATGTATGTACATGACTCCAAGTATTGGGATTTCAAAGTAATTTCTTGATACAAAGCAATCTGAAGTCTGCTCTGGATTGCCATATTTTAGAAATATTTCAAGCTATATTTTAATTAACAAAGAGATTAAAAGAGGCTAGATGAAATCAGAAAATAATGGAAGAAAACTGGAATTGAAACCTGCTGCTTGTAAGCTTCTTGCAGATGTGTTTGATGTGGCTGTTTGAGTTGGGTTCACTGGCATTTTTTCAGGAATCTTTTTCCCCGCTTTTACACTGTACACAGACATGCTGCTGCACAGGCTCTGTCTTGCTTCTACTCTTCAAGCCTATTCTTTCCTTATTAAGGAGACGTAAGTTTCCTGTTCCTTTGTATGAGGCACCTGCAGTCTGCACAGCAGCCAGCAGCAGCCTGAGCTGGAAAAGCTTCTGCTTCTGTTCTGTCCCCTCAGTTTGCCTTATCACTCCACCAAGAAAGCAGGTTAAAGGCTAGTGCTGACTTCTTTCTCCCAAAGGATGAAGGGAATACAAAGATCACATTGTGGACTGAGGCATGACAAGATGCCTCTTCTGCTCCTGGAGCTGTGCAGCTACAGGCAGCCTTTTCCTAGAGATTTATGGCAAAGCCATGATCTAACTCACAACACAGATTATTCCAACAGCACAGAAAACTAGGCCATTGAAAAGAGATTCTTTATAACAGGAATCTGCTGAATAGTGTCTGTATGTTTTCTTTTTTTTTTTTTCTTGAAGAGTCCACATTCTGCCTAAAACATTGGCGTGTCCGGTTAAATAGTTCTCAAAATAATGAGGACATCTGCCTCTTCACAAAAGCCCAAGGGAAAGCAACCACAATGATACAGTATGCAGCCCTGTTAAGTGCCAGTTCAAATTCCACTGACATAAGGACTGAGGCCAAAATACTGAAAAGCAAACAGGCATGTTTTAACTTCTTCCCCCAGGAACAGTCTTTGGTTTTCTCCCCTTCCTTATTCATACTACTTTAAGATAATGTGAATGAGTGCAACAAGCAATTTGTCTCTCTACTGCTTTTGAGTAGCTGACCTTAAATATTTTCACTGAACTTCTCGGCTGCCAAAACCAGAAAGAATTTATCCTGTTGATAGATTTGATAAATACTCTACTTCACTGTTCTCATTCTTTCTCTAATTCTGTACTTTCCTTACACGATGCACAATAATGCATCCAGAATTACATCATCTTCATTGCTCCCCCCCAAAAGTGCAGATAGTCAGAGAAATTACTTCCCAAACTTTTAAACTTATCTGTGTTCTTACTTGCGCCAATAGCAAGCAAGATTCCTATCCCCACAAACAGAGCTATTTTTCCTGTTATCACACAGGTTATGATGGGAGCTGCTTTGTTATAAGAACTCTCCAAGCACATGCAAATGGATCTCAAGGGTGCTCTGCTAAAAACCCTAATCAGAGGAATTTATACAGCTGCAAAGTGGACAGAAGAATCAACTTGGATTCTCTGCCCATTCTTGCTATCTTCTGTAACAGGCTCCTAATCATTTGTGGAGAATACTGTATATTCTAACTACTGTCCTGAACTTCTTAGACCTCTTATAATCTCAAGTATCTTTTTGCAGTTTCATCTCTTATTCACTCTTTTCTCTTATTCACTCCATCTCTTATTTCACTCATTTTTCAGCTTAACACAGGCAGGATGTGAAAGTGTTAATACTGTCTAAAAATCTGTGCTAAAAGCAACTTTATTTAATCAAAATATACCTCAAAATACATTTTAAAATGAAGAGAAACCTTTTGCTTAGACAGACCAAGTGGCTAGTGGTAGCAGGGCATGGTCTGCTCATAGACAGAGGAAGATGCTGAGTGGGGCACTTGCCTGATTACAGAGCAGCACTGGATGTCATTTAGGACAGCTCTACGATACCATCAACACCGCATACTTACAACAGCGGGGGAAGGGACGTGAATGCTGGGAACAGACCGAGGACGCACGTGATTAGCCAAGTGGCACAGGACGACACCATCGGTGAGAGCTGCTCCAAGATCACTGGGCAATGACACCTTCAAGCGGGATTCAATGTTCTGTATAAAAATGAATACACATGCACAAAAGGTAAGAGCTGCTTTCCTCTATTTCATTCTGTTGCACATTTTATAATTTGCAAAATCACTTGTATTTCAGCTCTTATTTCCACCTCCACGACATATCTGAAACACTTTATTTCTCCTTATCATCAAGAAAGAGTCTGTGCACCACTATGGCTAAGAGCTGATCACAATTTGGGAGCACCTGACCTCAAAGCTACACAGAGCTTTTATTGCATAGCACAGGGGACTAATACAACCACTATACAAACATAATGGAAATCAGGGTCTAAAAAAACTATTCCACATCCTTCACATTCTCAGAAAATGGTTCTACTAAGGGAAGTGAAAATAATTGTCTTTGTGTGTTGGAGGAGAATATAGCTAACAAAAGCCAAGATAACATTTTTTCTTGTAAAGAAAAAAATGAACTACTAGATATAAATAGTATAAAAGAATGAGCTAGTGGATGCATGGTGTTACCAGAAAAGTGAATAAAAATTCACTTAATTAAAAGAAACATAGTGAGGTGGCTTTAAAAACATTTCCTTACAAGTGTGAAAGGTGATCAGGAAGAAAGCACATGTTCATTTTAAAAGAGAAGGATCACTGGGCAGTTAGGAGTAAGAGTCAGTACAGTGTATTCTACAGCATTTGAAAGCTGACTATCCACCATTAAAAAAAGAAAGTAAACACCACTTCAACTGAAAGAAACACTCAGCCTGTACAGCTGCCATTTAATTTTGCTCAGCTGTTCAGTGCACTGGTTCACTGAGGTAAGTCCAATACACAAGAACAGCTTTCACACGATAGATGCAATGCATTTGCCGAGATGCCCACACGTTGGTTCCTGTCCACACGTACCTTACGCAGCTGCTCTATCAGCTCCAGCTCTTCCTCCCGCTGTTTGGAGTATTGTCTTGCTCTGGGGTCTGCAGAATCATTAGCAGGAGACAAGGCACAGGTGGAGGATGAAGTAACAACTATGAAAGGGGAGTATAAAGAAAGCAGAATCACTAAGCTGGATTTGGCTGATTGTCCTTTGTTGCTGTATTAAACATGCACACGCAGCATGCCAGGGTGGGTACAGCACATTCCTTTTCACAAATCTGTTTTCTTTATTGGATTATCAATCTACCAAGCTAACGACCAACTAATACTAATGAAATGTTTCTGGAACAGATCTTCCTTTCTAAACTCAGAGACCGTTTTTTTCCATTGACTAATTATCATTAAAAAAAGTCCTCTTTTTCTAAAAGATGAAATATGTTGAAAGAGCTCAGTTGTCCTATAAAAATTATGATTTTGTTATGTGCTACTATACAATTAAACATATCAAGCTGCCTTCATAGTTTTGGAAGTTTGTGTGGCATTTCCTCAATATCTTTCTATGCAAAAGCAAACCTAAGCACAGCCCTGAATATTTACATAATATGACAAACCTCTGTTTGACATCTCTAAATAACTGCTTGTTCAGAAAGTATTTATCTTCAATTTAAAGATAGGTATCCACAAATGAAAATCTGAAACTTGATGATAATGATCTGAAGTAACAGAAAAGCACAAGACCTGGGTAATGCAGATGTTAATATAGTGTAACACACATAGGTTGTTTCTAAACTATTAACCTACCTTTCTTTGCTTCATCCCTGACAGCTGCTCGGAAAAGGAAACTCTCAGGTCGCTGGGGAGGGTTTCTATAGGAAGGCGGGGCTGCAGGGCCAGGATATGGATGGGAAAGGTGGGCTAAACAAATGTGGAAAGGCACAGGAAAGGAGGAACAAGGAAATGGTTAGAATTTAATAGGAAATGGGTTCAGCAATGTGGTAATTAAATAGAACAAAACAAAATTTTAACATAATGGCAAAATAAATTACAGCCATGCATGATACAAGCACAAGCAGGAAAAGGCACTACCAAGGACACTTGCATGCAAAGCACATTCCACATACCACTTCCAGCAACTGTTCTAACTGGTGCTGAACACATCTGTAGGACACAGCCTATATAAAGGCCTTGAACAGCCAAACCCTACGCTCTCCCTCAGGACATGCTGCATCCCTGCTGCTGTTTGCTCACATGTTTCTGAACAAGTCCAAATAACTGGATGGATCCTCAAACACAGCAGAGCCACATACAGGGGTGGGAATCTACGCTCCCTGCTCTAACAGTACAAGTGTGCAAGCAGGTATTTTATTTTTATTTTTCAGACGTGACTTTCTTTCCCTGTTACCTGTCTGAGTGGTGGGTGAGCTGGGAGAGATGGTCGATCTGTCATCACTCTGTGGACAAAAAGCAAGAATGTAAATGATCCTAATTTAGAAAATCTGTGACTAGCTTCTTGTTTGCTTTCTTTTTAAAAAGGTTCCATCGATCTAAATAAGTTTCAGAGGAAAAAAAGAAAGGTGAAAAACACAGCGTGTTGTTCTCTAGATCTCATCTCTTCAGAAAGTTACAAAGTTATTTCTTTTGTAGAAATTGCACAATTCTTCTTTCAGGAAAAAGAATTATGAAATGGCATTGACAGTGCAGTGACAGCTCTTTGTTTACTCTTCCTTCTAACCAAAAATCTCCCTCTCAAGACGACACAGAAAACCAGACAATTAAGAATGCAAAGAACTTGCGTAACAGCACTACTGGTAAGAGTGCACAACCTCCTTCTACATGCCTGCTAATGCAAAACTGCTGTTTACTGAACTTTACTCCCCCAATAAAACACAATGTGGTTTTATTAGGGTGCTTGCATAGACTTATGATTTCTTGTGATGAATGCACTCATTATAACCATTCCCACAAAGGAGAAAGAAATATAGGATAACTCTGAGTGGTAAAAGTGAGCTGGTAAAGAATACAACCAAAATACTTGTAATTAACTCAACTTGGTCAAGAAGAAAATCATTTTGTGAATAAAATGCAACATCAAAGATGACTAAGAACCCCTCAGAACAGACACTGGTTAACATGTTGTTATAATTAACACAGCCTAAAGCTAAAGTGAGGTAATATCTACTATAATTTAATCAGGTAGATCAGGTTCATGCCCTACCTGAACTTTTGATTAGAAGCTGACACACTAACACCTGTTAAAACAGATGTGTGGATCCAAGAGCTTTTTGATGGCTTTACTGCTGAATGATAATAGCAAGAGATACCTTGACAGGTCTGAAGGTAGAAGCATTAGGCAGGGCAGGAGCACAGCCTTCTTGACTCAACCCTGAGAGTGACTGAACACAGAAGGAAAGAGAAGGCAGCAGCAGTGTTAGCAAAACAGCTGACAGGTCACATGCAGAGGTAGGACACGCTAGACAGGTTAGAAAGGAAGAGGTGGTCACAAGCGCAGAAACACTCCACAGTAAAAGACAGGAAACCACAGATATTTCTTGCTGAGCTACAGTTAAAGCCTGCCTATCCTTTAAACTTTGTGGCTAACAAGCCTGGCAGGTGGCACATTCCTTTTACACACACCACGGGGACACCAGAAGGAGAGCTAACAATAAAGGGGGTGGGAGCTTCTTTATTATAAACACATAGCCTAGGCCAGCAGACTCTGGCCCCAAAGGGGAAGCTCACCCTGCAACGGTGAGCAAAATAAAAATAGTTTACACTTTAAACACATTATGTTAAAAGGAGTTTCAAACACATTCTGCAATTTTAGGAGGTTTTGTGAGTGCAGAGATGCCCACATCTAACAGGCTCAGGGATACACGATCACTCTGTGCCCTGAACACCTAACGCTGATCTTTGAGAAGTTCAACTAGACAAAACTTTCCATTTTCCAGAATAGGAGCTCCAGCCTCCCCTTACATGCACATCACTGACAGGAGTATTGAAAGGGCTAAATCTGGTCTCCTTCAGGAATTCCTCAGCCAACACTGCTGCTAAGGCACAAGGTTGTATCTGACTGTGGGAAATAATGTCAGCTAGGGAAGTCTACTGTCTAAGCATGTAACATAATTGTGTGCATTGCCTGCATAAAAAAGAAATCACAGGAAAGTCCAAAGTAGGTTACTTGGGGCTCTAAATATCCCAGGGACTTGAAATAAAAATGCAAATATTGCCTTCTGAATTTTAATTGGCATGAACTACTTTCCATCCCTCCAATTATCCAAAACATGCAACAAAACATTAACATTTGAGCATGGATGACTCGAGAAGGAAATAAAATTTTCTGAAACAACATTAAAATAGCAAAGCAACTTATTAAAAAAAAAATCCTAAATGGCAACTAGGAGCTCTCTAGGGACAAGTTGCACACTTTGGCTGTCGGTGTTTTAAGAGATTCACAGCTATTCTGCCTCTTCAAAAGAGGGTGTCCAGGAAGGTCTAAAAAGACACCTTACATGCCAGGCAAGCCTTAAACACTAGCATCTTTAGGAGTCATGCAGGCTTGGTAGCAGGTCCTCAAGGCAGCAGTGTGGTGGGATTTTATTATTATAAGATAGGTGTTTGAAAAAATATCACTTGACTTAAGCAAATAAAACCTTAGTGGTCACAGGGAGAGAAAAACAAACAAAAAAAACCCCAAAATCAAAATGAAACATTGCAGGTTTTGGTTAACTGAACTATTTCTGGATAAAAGGAACAAGACGATGGTGGTGCAGACTAAAGGAAAGGGGCGGTCACGATGCAGAGATGCCCCACGGGCAGAGCGGAAGGGACACAGCACACCACAGGGGAGACAACCACAACAGTTTCACATCACATGCTTTTCACCTGTTTGCGAGTCCCTGGCCGCCTTTTAATGGTATTGGTGTTACTGTCAATCTCAAACACAAAGAGAGGCTCAAAGCCATTCTGTCCGGGACAGCAAGCAAAGAAAGGGAGGGAGAGAGGAAGAAGTGAGGCAGAGAACAACCGCAAGAAAAGGCTGCTGCAACACAAAAGGAACAGGATGCTGCAATTTGGGCTTGCAACACACCAGGACACACACTGCACTTGGTGTCAAGGTCTAGCGCTGAAGTCCCAGAAATCTCCCCTTACCAGAAACTATCGTAGACATGGGGTCTGCCAGAGCACCAGAAATAGGCACTAACCAACCAAGGAGATTTTAATAATGCGAATTTGACTCTTAAATGCCTGACTACAGAAACAGATGCCATGGCACAGGTTAGTATAACTCAAGCCCTGCTTGCTTTACTCATACCAGTTATTCTTGGGTGCCTAAAAGCCCCTGTTTAAAACACTGGCGGCTCCACATGTTGGACGCTGCCATGACAGCATCGGGCCACGGCTGAGGCCGCAACAGGAAAACACAAAGCGGGAAGCACCCAAGGTGGTTGCCACACACAGGCCATGTCAGGAGAGATCACCCAAGCTACCGGCCGCTTTCAAGTCTTCCGTGGGCCTCCCCACAGAGGGAAATTGGGAAGCAGCTGGAGAGAAGGCAAAGGATGCCTGGTACTTTGGGGGTTTCCACAGCAGTTGCTTTGTGAGGGACAGCATGAGGGAAAGTGAGAAGATATTGAGGGGAAAAAGGAGGATTATGGCCTCCCAGCATCCCTTCGCTGCAGCTCCCAGGCGCTTAGGAGCGACACGCGGCCGAGGTGAATTGTCAGTGCTCGGAGGCGCGCGTTGTTGCTCCGAGATCGAACACACTCTTCAAAAGGGCTTTTCAAATGGAAGGAAACAATTTCAATTAAATCTGGGAGAAATAGGCAACTTATACAGAGTTGTCCAAAAGGTGGTGTAAAACAAAAAGTTGACTCTCGGTTTTAATTCTGCATTCAAGAAAATTTCTAATAAAACAGTAATCAGAAGAGAGAAGCAGCAAAATAAAAAATAGCTGCTTGCCTTTTAACTATCTCGTTAAATTTTTGTATTTTTTCCTTGCATCTGATGTGAAAGCACTGCTTGGAGCAAAAGCAAAGCAACTGCTTCATTTATAGAACTCTGATGTAATGAGGGAAATACTAAACAAAAGAGCTTTTATTTTATTTCTGCATAACACTCTGCTTCGCTACACAGCGTAATTCCCACACCATAAAGCTAGAGCAATTAGGGGAAAATGTATTTTTTTTTTCCAATTAAATCATCTGCAAGTTCAAATGCCGAAAATAATTTATTCTGTGTCGAGTAAGGTTTGTATGGGCACATATGGCATTTAAGCAGAGTGGGAAAGATGTAGAAATTACATCTAAATGGAAAACAGGTACTGAGAACTCTTATTATTGAATAGAGTTTTGAAATGAAATGCCCCTACGTTTCAGTGGAGGAAAAGATCATCCTTAAAACTAAGATCTAGCTAAATTTCTAATCCATAAGGACATGGAAAGCGCTAAATGAAATGAAACAGAATTTAAAAGATACTAATGAACATTTTCTTGCTTTTGAACAAGTTTTACTATAGGAAGCATATTCATAAGGAAAAAAATGTTACAAATTCATGAGCTAGCAAGGGCTTACTGTTCCACTTCCAGTAATTGCTAGAAACAGCTGTCCTGGCATATGTCATCCTTTGACACAGTATATATTTCCACTACAAAATAAATCTCAAGATCTTACTTCAGAAATTCAGAAAACTCAGTATGTCATTTATTATTATAGTACTGCTGGAAAGAATAAGCAATCAGAGAAAAAGGGAATAAAGAGTTTGAAAACCGATTTATCTTTCCCTATCAACCCCACCACTTCTTTGTGAAAGTCATGGATGTAAATTGAGAAAAGGACATAAAAAGACATCAGCGGTGATGGAAGTCCCTCCCAAAATAATTTCTGCAAACTCCAAAGCATGTATATAACCTAATTTTCAATGTATTAACGTACTACAGAAGCAATAAGATCACATAATCAAATAGAAATGGGGTCCTTATGGGCATCTTTAAAACACATTCCAAAGACGAGTTCACTGACAACAGAACAGCAAAACTTAACATAATTCGATTATATTCTCTCCTGTTTCTTATTATATAAATAGGAGAGCATATTTTTACATATCGTTTGCAATTCCTCTGAAAAGGCACGTGCATATTGGCAACTGAATCACACTGATATTATATGAGCTTGCTTTCTCTCCCCCACACAGGGCCAGTCAGGCAATAGCAGGAAAACAAACAAAAAAATCTGAATAGAGAAACAGTAAATAAATATCTTGACCAACGTGTTCCGATGAGGCACATTCCACCCCAGAGCACTGCCTAATGGAAGTTTAGGCAGATCACAGAAGCACATGGATTAAGAAAATAAACCCCAGGCATGCAGTCATGCAACAGCAGGCAAATCTGATTTTTTTTTCTTATAGGCAAGGATTATGGCATTAAATTTTTTACTTATGCTATGTTGATAAGATACCATAAAGGAATAAATAGCATAAAACATGAAA
Source organism: Crypturellus tataupa (assembly GCA_034781795.1). Classification (NCBI taxonomy): domain Eukaryota; kingdom Metazoa; phylum Chordata; class Aves; order Tinamiformes; family Tinamidae; genus Crypturellus; species Crypturellus tataupa. Next base: position 11,438,096 of record JAWLRI010000640.1, read on the forward strand.
TGAATATAAATATGTTTTCTTTTTCCTAGTGTCCAAAATACATTATTCTTTGATTTTGTCACTGATAAACAATAGAAATATATAAGAAATATTTCATAATTTGCAGCATTGCAAGGTAGAGAAGTTTTTCCCCTTTTATGATATGATTACTGAGATACTGAGTATTTCTATTCACTGTATGCTGTATATAAACAAGTTAAAACAGAAGGATACATGCAAAGTATTAAATTTATTTAACACTGAGGAGCTTATCAACTAGGATGTAAGCAAAATACAGGAGGAATCAAACTGAAACTGAGAGGCATATTTTGAATTTTAGAACCTGTCTCTCATCATCAGTCATGCCATTCTGTTCTCAGCAAAAGGTAAGCTCAGTCTTTTATGGAAAAACATCACTATTACCACCAAATTGCTGGCAGCAGAAGCTTCGCAGAAGTATTCATGGCATCGAAGTTCACAGTTAAGCCATTTTTCAAAGATGATCATATTTTATGCTATTTACATTAGCTCTAAAATAGTTGGTCTAATCAGTGAAATCATAACATCTTATTTTTATGCTCTAGAATCTGCCACATAGAAAGATCGTTGCGTGCAGGATTCTTACCACTAACAAGGCACTATCATCAGTATGCTGAGACCTTCTGGATGGAAAGGGACACTGGGAGGTGGGAAAGATGGAGTAATGTCAGAAACACACAGAATGACACAGTATGTGAACAGACAGACATTCTGGAATACGTATGATCCTTCTACTGCACTCTCAGGCAGTTTTTCCACAGTTCCACACCATATATAAGTAAAGGTAAGGAAGCATAGGAATACGTAGCCATATGACCCATGGATTACACTATATTCTTATCACTTTAGGAATTAATTGTTCTGCTTCCTGTGTTGTCTCAAGCAAATTCAGACAACTCTATTCACACTTCTTACTGTGGTAGAACAAAGGAATCTCTGGAAGTGTAAGTTCAGAATAGAAGAACATTAAGAAAGCAAAGCAGCAAAAAACTTCAAAAACTGCAAGTTTGGATAACTTTCAAACAGAAAAAGTTGGAAAATGCCTCTAAAGTAGTATTTTTAAAGTGTATTAAACATAATGGCCTGATACTAGTAAGTGAACTTTCCCCGAAGGAAAGTGGGGATGGCACGTGCAGGAAGATGTGTTACTATATAATACAGAAATATAATCCAGAAAGTGAATAGATGTCATTGGCTCAAGCTATTTCAAAGGACTGAGCTTTACGTGACTTCCCCTCATTTGCTTCTTACTTTAAAAACTACACTACATTAAAGCTGCTTTTTTTCTCCCATATCTGATAAACCTCAAAATTCTAATGCTTTTTTTTTTTGGAATAATTAGTAATCTAAACCTATTATAATGGGAGAAAAATGATCGCTGAAGGAAAAATGACTGCAACACAAAAACTCATCTGATATTCCTATAAGAATTTAATTGTACCGCTTCCAAGGAGTATCTTAAAATAGAACATGTAATACATTTTCCATACAGAACACAAAAAACATAAAAACAACACAATAAAACAAAACACTTTTAAACAGGCAATCTACACAAATACAAGAAAATAATACATTAAGGTGGTCCCATGAGCAAAAATCCCATTGGTTACTGAGCATGAAAAAAAGCTATATCCCAGAATGAAAAATTCTTTATAAGCAGGAAAATACTTTGAAGGAGAAAGCTAAGAATTCCGAAACTGCCAGTAAAATTCTTAGGAGTAGTCTTACCTCACCATCCAGAGGACTTTGCTTCTGAGGACTTTGCTTTTGAGGACTTAATGATGCTTTTTGCTATAAAGAAAAAGGAAAAATGAAAAACTGATTTCAAAGATATGATAGACACGCATATACTCAGAATAAAACAGCAGCACTTAGAAGTGTTTTAAAAAATAGTAACTCTTATTTTGTATATACACAGGCATTGGGAAAAAATCTATTTTTTGAGCTGAAATGTCCCAGATACCCTCAATCAAAATAAAAAAGAAACCAAGCAAACTATAAAACAAAAAATCGAAACAAAAAAACACCTCTGTGCCATAGAAAAACAACCTCTCTCATTGTTGGATATTAAAGATGCATAATGAACCCCAAATATAACCCAAGGGAGGAATATCATTGCTGAGAATAAAGTGCTCATGAATAACAAAGGCAATAGAATAAAAAAAGTAGAAAACAAACAAAAAAAGGCTCATTGAGGAACAAAACACATTTTAAATGCATAAAAGCCTTCAACTAAAAGGCTGAGCTGAATCTATAATAAAGGCAGCTTTTCTACAGCATTGCCAGGGGTTGGAGATGAGCTAGTACTAATGAAAAGCCTAGTTTCAGACAGTTGATCTTTTCCTAAAATAACATTATACATAACACAGACGTAACATAATATTCTTTTCCTCTTTGCAGGCCATCCTAATCCCAAAGTATTAACTGTAGCATTTCTTGAATTTGTGATGACAAGATTTGGTAGGTCACCAGAGCAGTAAACAGCATGACAAATCTAAATCAACTGGCACATAAACAGGCTTGTGTGTTAAAGCGTATTATGGATTACAGGGAATTATAAAAGAAAAGCAGACTACTTCACACTGGCTGCAATGAAAGCCAAAGCAGATAGGCAGTGCCCACAGGGCAGCTGCCATCTCATAAAACTACACTGTTCCTTTACCTGCATAAAACCTATTTCTACATCAAAAAATATGAAAAATAGGTCAGGTAACATTATCTTCCTGTGCATATGACTGCTTGCTTCTGTGCCAATTTTCTGTTTAAAATTCTTTGAGCTTTCCCAAATAAAGACTCCTGTGATTCTTTATACCAGCCAGCCCTGTCATATCTATAAAGATAACAAACTGGGAGAATGAGAGGTTTGCTAGGTAGAAACAGAATTCTTTACAATGAAGATTTGGGGTAAATCTATTCCATCTTCCTTCCCACTTCTAGATTTGTCCATAGCATCAACCATGAATGAAAGTAAATGTTGTTTCTCCATTTGTTTTATACAACATCATGCATGCCCAAGGCTGCAATGTACAAGTCATTATGTTCCTGGAAATTAATATTCATTGAGGGATCAGAAAAAACAAAGGTTTGGTATCAAACAGGTATTAAAAGGAGGTACTTTAACAAAGTCAAGGACAGCTTCTCTCTGGATCTGTTTCGTTCTCATCCTCTCTTCCTCGTATTGGAGTGCTGCTAGCTGGGCTTCCCGACGGGTACGCTCTATGTGCCTGTGGTGCAGTTCGGGGTCTGGATTAGACACCTGGAAGAAAACAAGGTACTAGGCTGTAGAGACAGAGCTACCAAGGGAAAGAAAGGTGGGATATACAGGAATCCCACAAGCCCATGCCTTGTGGCGAAAGCAAGCTTGCTTTTCTGTCAAGCTTATGCAAAAGGATAAAACAAGGGAGTTCAATATGTTACCTGACTGTGGTGACTTGATAAAGAGAGAAAGTACGGTGAATCAGCCAATGGCCTGACAAATGAAAAACAGAATAAGCATACTTTTCACCTTAAATATGAACAAGTGTCATATATTAGTTGTCACAAATCTCATTAACTATAAAAGAGTTTTTAGCAAGCTAAGCGGTTAAACCAGTTGCTGTGGTAATGATCAATTCTGGACAACAGTTTCTATCACACTTCAGGAGCAGAGATAAAGTTCTTTTACAGCTCAAGATCTATCAGCAGGATTGTATTTTTGGCTTAGATTGACACATCCAATACTTATTAAGGATGACCTCAGAGCTGGCTAGGTAACCAACTTGTGAACTTTTCGTATGTTCTTCACACAAAGGAGGAATTGGTTCCCATTGTTATTTAGCAAAATGAATAATTAAAAATATATATTCAACAAAAGCTGTATGCTTCTCTTCCCTACCTCTCTGTCCTGTCCACATACTTCCTTAGAACTCGGTGTTGCTCTCTGTCCTGCATCAAATTTAAAGTTTCAGGTCTTCGTAACTCATCAGTATCCCTGCAGGTAAATACCAGGTGGAAGCTGGATTGGCCACTGATGCATATGTATTATTACCAGATTTATTTTTCTTTAAGTTACTACTGTTTGTAAAAGTTGTTGCCTAAACAACTAGGTTTGTAAAACAACAAATGGGAAATTTAGGATGACTTAAAAAGCTATGTTGCTATACCAAGTTAAATTCCATTTGCTGCAATTCATGCTTTAAAGAATGTTACTTGCTTAATAAAATTTTATTTAAAAATACAAAGCCTCCCTCAAGACTATGGTTATTATGGACCTTATACTGCTCTGGAAATAACAGATTTATTATTATTATTAAATATTATCCTCTTTGATACTTTGAGAACAAATGTCACTTCCCTGATGAAATGACTTTCTGTCAGTGTTAAAGGCCACTGGGGTCCCCAAGTAAATAAAAACTGATCTCTCATATCTATTACATCAACAGTAGAAATGAGATTTTGCTGTCAGTTCTTCACTGCAAGATTGCTGCTAGCACCAAAACAATTCCCAAATACTTGCATGTTCCCTGCTATGTTGTCTCCTGTAAAGAAAGTGGATGGAGGTTGTAGTAGTTTATTCTGACAATCTAAACTTAGAAACTTTTACTCATGGTGCAATTGTGTAAGAGAGAGAAATCTAAAAGTGCATTTCCAAAAATTTACCACCCCTGTTGTCTATGTTCACACTGTCTCACCCACATGGAGAGGTCAGGAGATGTGGAAGGTCCACATGCCACAGGTCTCCTCTGTCACTTGACAGTGACACACGTGACAAGATACATTATTGTGCTGTTCTGAAGCAGAGGACTGGGCTCAACTATGTGCCAAGAAGATCCATATCCAGATCAGAGTACACTCAGCCTGGAGTCAGAAATGTACCACAGGCTGTACACAGGCACAAGCTGTATTTGCTGAACTGAATCAACTAATTTAAGTACTCTTGAGATGAAGTCTGCATTACATCCAACTCTTCAAGAGTTTTAATGGCTCCAGTATGGTGAAAAAAATAGGCTGCCTGCCAAGGCATTTGCAAAGAGTTATTGGGGAAGCAGTTTACAGCTTGTGGTTGTCACAATGAAATATTCCACTAATATAAGCTTAATATAAGTCAATGATTAATTGTCATATAGCTGTTTTCCTGAATTTTGAAGGCAGTAACATTATGATCTGTTTTTAGTGCCTCATTAAGAATTTCACTCTGCTGTAACACAATATGAACAACTCATTTAAACTGATTAAGTACTTCTGCATAAAGATCCACTACCATCTCCAAGTAAAATTCTGAAAACAGTGGACATCTTAGTGAACTACAGTTGCCTTTATCAGTGGTGTGGTTTCCCAAAATCTTGTGTGTAAACAGTTACTCTCTCCTGGCTAAATGGCCCAGTCTTATTTCCTTCAGATGTGTCATGCAAGTTGGTATTTGTAAAGTCTCTTATTATTTCCATGTCAACCACAAACATCCAAACAGGAATTAAACAAAAAAAAAACAAAAAAAAAAAAAAAAAAAGAGTGAAAGAAAAAAAAGAAAAAGAAAAAACATAAACAAGTTAAAAAAAAAAAAATGTTTAAGACCAAGTGCACTCTCTTCTTTTGGGAGGAACATGGCAAACTGCTACATTATTTCATGTCTTCCTTGTGGACACTATAGGAATGCTGGCATATGCTGAATGATTTACCCTCTATTCTATCGATATTTACACTCTGACTGCAGAGGTTAAAATCCTTACTGAAGAAGTCATCATAATTTTGGAGAAATTTACATACTGTTATTGATTTCATTTTCCCTCTGAAAACTGTTTTTGAATGCCATGAAAATGAATTTCTACTGACAGCATAAATAATGACATACTTAAAAGCTAGCAGCTTTCATTCTTTTTTTAATAAACCTACTACAATCAAGCCAATTTTCTGTCAAGCTCTTGCTCAGCACTTTTACTCCACAAAATACTGAGGCACCTCAAAGGCATGTTAACATTCTGTCACTTTGGATTTTAGATGCACTAGCAAGAAGCTGCATATTTGCTTATCTTCTATTCTTTCAACTAGACACCCAGAAGTCTCTTCTCAAATCCCGCCACCTCATTTATATCCTGTCCAACTCTGACCTAATTTTTCAGGGTAAGCACAAACCCTTCAAAAAGCCAAACCTTTTAAAGTATTGGTGAAACTCAAAGGTATGCTTTGTTATACTAAACAATCACAAAGTCTTCTCTTCTCATTGTGGTCCATTCCTCCACTGATGCAAACTCGTTGTTATGACAGAGGAAGGCTCATTTTTAATTAAATTGATTTTAAATCACTCAACTAATCTCAAAAAAAAAAAAACCCTCTATAACATTGCAGCAATCGAGAGGTAATGAAGAACATGACTTCACAGCACATCAGTTACTCCATGGTAACTACCTTCTTATGCTTCCTCTAAACGTGCAGGATGTTTATCCCTTTTGTCTTTCTAAAGTAACTTAGTTTAAGACAGCTATTTAATCACAACAATTCATTCCCTAAAAAAACACATCAAATCAGTTAAAATGTGTATGTTTTAACTTAGCAAATTTCTTCAAGCAAATGATTTAAAGACTTTTTTTCTAGACTAGTTCTGCCTTTTGGTCACTGCCACCATTAGAATACGCTCTCTAATCTGGGACAACAGCTTATTTGGGAAGTACCATGCATATTTCTGGCAAGGTAAAGAAAATGCCATTTTTAAACACAATCAGTAAGCAAATATGTGCTCTGCATTCATCATAAAATTTTGTATAAAATTACTGTTACTACATATGCTTACCTATTTTGATGTAAAAATCGCCTTGTATCCTCTGTTCTCGGAAATTCTCTGGTGGCTACAGGCTTTACAGGTGAACCCTAAGCAAAATAACGCAAAAAATTAAATTAGCAACATTGTCTGAATACTGCTCATGAATGTCAGAAAATCTCTGTAGAGTAATATTTTAACTACTGGTATTCCAAATACCCTAACTTCTTTATTGGATGTACATCAATGTCTTTTCATTATTTGCACCTTACAGACTCTTCAGCTTGTATTACCAATAACTTCTTTCAAGTTTGGTCTTGTGCTTATGCTTCAAATGGAAGGACTCTTTGATTTGATTGCAAAATGTGTGCCTCTCCAAAAGATATTTGTGTCAGTGATTTTCACCCAGTAAACAATAATATAAAGTACAGTAAATAAGAGGACCAGGCTCCTACAAGGATACTCAAAGCCCATAGAGGAGAACAGTGCTTGGCTAAGAATCTGTTTCTTTATTTTGATTTCAAAAGAGACTCTCCAGTGCTTGGCACCCAAGTGATCGTAACAGAGAACAGTGTTCTCCATGTGTTCACAGTGGCAGCTACTATAAATAGCAAATCGTGCAATTTTGTCAGGTCATGCAGTTTCCAAGCAATTCTAGTGAATTTTGAGTAAATGCATGCTAATGCTTGTGCAGCTAGAAAGCAATACACAAGCTAAAGAAAAGCCACAAATTGCACTCCTCTGCTCTACGACATCACTTGGATACAATAAGCAATCAATAAAGCTGCTATTATTAACACAGTACAATGTGAATGCTGTTGGAAAACATGTGAAAAGTTCTTCAGGACATTGTGGGGAAATAGGTACATGTGTCCTGACTCTCAGAAATTGTACTGCAGTTATATTATTCAGATTTTCTAAACTGCAGCATTCCAGTACAAGTATTAGATATCAACTTAATCAAAAGGATACTCAAGAACAAAATGAAAAAAATACGATTTAGACTTTAAGGGGAGAAAACAAGGCAATTCTCAGAGCTACTCATGCCTGTTTATGTGTAAAAAAGCTGTCAAGAGAATTGTCTAACCTGTCTAGCAATATTTATTTATTGCTCACTTACTGTACTCTTTTGCTGATTTTAGTGCCAGATTTAGCTCAAACTACAGATATTTTTTGTTCAGAAATGCATGTATGTACACATCCAGTCTGGACCCGTGGCAACATTTCAAAGCCTTCCTCAAGACTAACAGGAAAAGTAATTGTTGGTTGTAAATCTTCAGACTTTTCAAAGAGTCTAGAATTTAAGCTAGCCTAAACTTAAGATGGATGCTCAAAATAGTAAGTTGACGGACAAATAACTTACAATCAATATGAACAAACTAATGCACTTTCAAGACGCCTGTACTACATCTTTATGCAGATAACACTCAACATATTTTGCCCCCGAGAAAGCCAGTATTCGTTCAGTATTAGCAAGTAAACACACTCAGCAATCAGTTACCAGTTCAAAGGATCAACTTCAGTATTTTCTGAAGGGGGCACTCCTTTGAAAAAACATTTATTACACATAAACTTTTGGGAACACACACGTCAAGAACTAACATTATTGCTGTTTTAGATTCATTCCATATACCCTGAAGGGCACTAAGGTAGCTTAACACTCCAGCTCTGGCCTACAAAGCACAAAGTAATGCTCTTGCTCCAATCCAGACTTAGATATACTTATGTTTTTAAACCAAAGAAAACCTCCAAGGACAAGAAGCCAACCATTAATACCATCAAAAGGTTTTCCTGGAGCATACGAACTTAACTAATTTAAGTAAAAGCACCACCTCGTTAGAGATTCGCCGCTGGTCAATATATGCCACGAATTGTGAGCTGAGGCTGTCTGCGTCCATGCACTTGGGTTGCCTCACCTCTTCCTCCTCCTCTTCTGTGGCGCAGCTGTCAATGTAGTCGATCTGATCGAGGTCGTGTTCCACTTGACATATATACACAAAGGAAACGCAGAGAATTAGATAATCAGCAGGAGCGGAAGAATAAACACCCGATGAATACAATGTCAGGAACTAAGACCTACAGTTTTTCTTCCATATGGGAAAAGACAGCCTGAAAGCTCTTGAATTTTGCCTGGTCTGCTAACATTTGTTAAATATCAGATTTTGAAATAATGATAAAATGAATGCTTTCTAAAAAGCAGTGAGAAAAAGATACATCTAGCATGTTATTTTGAAATTTATGCTTGAGGATAGCTTTTTTTTTTTTGGTCACTGCAAAAGTAGATACTGTGGGGTTTTATTTGTTTGTTTTTCGATAGCAAAGCACCGTTTTTACTTGCCACTGTTTCTACAAATTCTGACCAGGGATTTTGAAAGTCATGGCATGGAGCAAACTACTGTCTTGAGAAACACTGTGCTGAGGATGCAGGGGAAAGTATAAGCCCCTTTTTTTCTGAGCACCAGAGCTTTCTTGTTCTTAAAACTCTCCCAACCTTGCTCTAGACTCTATTGCAGACATTCTTTTTCTGCTCACCCCCCGCCTTCCTGCTCGTCTAAAACAGACTTCTCTTTGCCTTGCCACACAATCCAGCAACTGTTACTGCCAAAGCCACCTCCTCTGCTACTACAACCATCCAAAACAGCATTCCTCTATCCCTTGGCTTCATTAAATCCCCATCTCAGTTTCGAATCTTCAGAAACTTCTTTCCAGCCTTGCTTATTAAAGGGAAATAACGCAGTAGAGGGTGTACTAAATTAGTAACTGCATTAAGAGCTCAGTACAGAACTGGAAAGGGTCTCCTGCACCACTGACAGTCGCATGCTGTGGCTTGTGCCACTTTCAGATACCCTTCTCCATGACCTGACCACGCTCCATCTTAAGACTCATGAGGCATTTCAAAATGTCTGGTGCACAAAACTCCAAGAACAAAATTAAGTTAGTCTTAGAGGCAGGGCTGGCAGCATTACCTGTTATTGAGGCTGCCCACGGCTTCCCAGAAAACCATGCTTTCAATTCTTCTAACTTTGCCAAATTTGACTGATTTTTTTTTTTTGTCTGTGCATGTATAAGAGTAAGATAATCCAAAAGTTTCAGATATTTTTACAAGGTGGCAAAGAAAGCAAAATTTTGTCACAGAGGAGAATAAGACTAAAAGAAGATGAGGTGGGAGGAAGAGAGAAGGAAAAGTGGGAGCTGGGGTAGGAAGATTAAGACTAAAGGGATAGGAAACATGAATCAGAAGTGTTAAGGGAAAGGGGAAATGGGGAGCCACTGGGCAAGAGGCTGAAATAATCAGACTATGTTGGAATGAGAAAGACATCCAGTAACAAGCAGTATGCAGGAGAGAGAATGGATGAACAAAAGCAAAGACCTGGAAGAATACTAAAATTGGGTGATAGCACCAAAAGGAGGACTAGACTGCATGTAGGCCAGGGATTATTGGAAGCTCATTTGAAGGAAGCACTATCACCTTGATCACGTACAAGGGTAACTTGCTAAGAAATACTTGTGTGTTTGGATGGAAACACAAGGTTTCTATCTAAACACATTTCTGCTGCTTGGAAATACGAAATTCTCTGGCAAAACGACTCATCTCATTCTGACATGGGTCATGGACAATTTACTCCTACTGCAAGTTTTTCGCATTAGCTCAAGCAGCAAACCCCACACAGTGAAATTCACAATTCCAGAACAGTTTTAAGTAACTGGAAACAAGTATAGCACATATGCAGAAGCCGATTTATCTTACAATTCATGTATAATCTCAATCCTAACACTACTCCATTTTACCTAGTAACACCCCTACTATACTGTATATGCAGTGGTCTTTCAGTGTAATTCACCTAGACCTTTCTATTTCTTCTTCTCAAAACAATTTACAGCAAATATTCTGGAATGACAGACAATAAACATACTAAGATAGATCACTATTTACCTCCACCATTAGTTACGACTGTGCTACCTCTGTTTTCTTGATATTGACTCTCTCTTCGCAGTCGCTGTTCCTTAGTGATCTCTGCCACACGCAAAGGGAGGTCAGAGAACTCATCTGTAGGCTTTAAAAGCAAACAGTGAAATCAAGAAACGAACACACTTTTATTTGGAAACATCTTATTGTGCTGCTTAGCTCAGCTGCTTTGCTGCTATCTCTGCTTTCAACTCTTCTGCCTTGTGCACACAAACACTAATTTAAAGCAAAAATACAGTTAAAACATATTGTTTTTAAACAACACTTATTTAAATTTTCCTAAAAATTGATTGGCCTACAGTCTTTGCAATATCTGCAGGTGCTTTAAAATATCGTAGGATGGAGGTACTAGAGCTCTTCTAAATAAACAGGCAGGGGCAAAAGCAGGTATAGGGAGTGTAGCTTTCAGGGAAGCTTTGTGTCTTGGCTTCTGCCTTTCCCACTTCTTCCAAAAGGAAGAGGGAGTTTTTTGCTAGGCAGAATAATTGATGGCCTCTTCCCCTTATATATGACAAAGCGATTTTATTTTTAGCATTTTAAATAAAAGCTATAAAGTAAGATTATGAAATCCCCATCTCATTTTTGAAGCTTAATTTTCAGTCCTGATTTATTTTATAGAAACAATAATTTATGAATAATTGAAGATGACTCAGCATTGTAATATGATATGATGATTCGCTTTTTTGTTTTGTTTAATCAGAAATCCCCTTTTCATTACCTGTTATGTTCCAATAAATTCATTGGTCATGCACTGTTTTGCACATACTCCTTGTTATTTCCAACTTCGTATTTCATCCAGTATAAAATTGTATAAATTGCATAATTAAATTGTTTACTTTTCTCAAGAAAACCGTAAGTTATTTCAGAGGAATAAAACTTACAGTGTGCAAGTTTTATTGCTCCAAAATAACTTATGTTACCTACCAAGCATGTTTCCAAATCTACTCTTTTTATCATATCTCCTTCTTGTACTTGCATTCAACATAAATAAAACTACAACACTTACTTCATTCCCTGACCATCTTTTGTCTCCACTGTCCACACTATTGAAGCCAGAATCTAGTGCTCCATATGGACGACTGGAATAAAGTTCTTCATGGCTGTCAAACACATAAATTTAGTTACTGCAGTGTAAACATTACTGCAAAAAAAAAAAAAAAAATCTCAGCTATTACAGAATGAAAAGATGAATAGATTTCCAAGTCCAGCTGGAGCTCGTTCACAGACTCAGTCTATTAGAAAGCATCATATTGCATTTGCTGCATAGAACAAGAAGCTACGTGTTTATAGCTACAACCATTCCTATCCGTCAGTCAAGCGTCCACCTGCCACTGTCTAGCGTTTTAAGTGCAAATATAATCCAAAGAATTTACCTACACTTAAACATCTCCAAACAGCAATCCTGATACAGAAAATTGCAAAAGTCATCTCTTATTTCATTAAGGAGCCAAACTTCTGTTTTATTTTAAATGTTTGGTTGAATAACACTTTTGCCTTCTTTTCCCAAGACTTCTTATAAGCAATCATAAAATCAAGTAAAATTACTATGAGTATAGCTGTATCGGAATATACATCTTCTAGAGAACAGTACACAGCATTATAGAACCGTTGTCCATATCAGAATTGCCTAATAAAACGCACAGAAAGCAGGACAGTAATTTCAAATAATCCATCAGCACTTGAATAACATAAAGTACAGTTTTTATTTACAGACTGACTTTGTCAAGGACACCTCTAGACAAAGGCACGAGAAGTGTCATGGGTTACAACACACACTAATGGAACAGCCACCCAGTTCTTCTCTAAGTTTCTGGGCTCAGAAACTACGTAATTCAGCAGTGTGGCCATCACAGATGTCAAGTCTGGCAACTGCTGCAGCTAGTTAGAGCACAGAAACAATGGGACTTGTCTGACCCGCTGCAGATGGCACTTCACAAAGCGTCAACTGTTCCATGGCACTCGATGCCCCAGGGAGAAGCGAAGCAGTAATTACAGCATAATACGCAAGGAAAAGAGAACTTCAGGAAGCTTTAGGAAGCTAATTGCTCCACCCCATCATGACTGAATTGCAAGTCATTTTCTCACTAGTATTGCACTCAAGTTGTTACTCCCTCTAATACCCCTCTTTCAGGAAATACTTATTTTTATATGACTGCTATTCCTGTTATGTATGCAGTGCCATAGGCACGCATAAGATTTTGTAGAACAAAATGACAGACTACCACGTTGTGCTGTTTGTACATTCAAACAAGCGTAAAATAATAATAATAAAAAAACAGATGAAGAGCTGCAGAAGTGGTTAATGTATACATTAGATATAGATTTACTTTTTCACAGCTCTAGGTCCTTCAAACAGACACAAAGTGCTAAACTCTTACACCTGCATAGAATTTTGGTTAGTTCAAATGGTTTTATCTTCACGGTCTTGTGGTTGAACAGAAAAGATCATCTACCTTAATAGTAAATAAGGGGAAAGAAAACCAACTCTCTTTTTCAGCTGAGGAAGTAAAAATAATAACCATGAAATTGCTCAGTGACAATAGAATCAGTTCAATTCACACGGCTGAATCTGGAGGTGAACCTAGAAGAAGTATCCTGAACTGGTTCTGGACTTGTTTGTGTAGTGAGAATTCCATGATTAAAATACATTAACTGTTTTCATTTCAGATAAGCAATTAATGAATATATATATATATATATATATATAAGTACAGAAAATAATACAGTTTCTCTCTGATTTTATTGGTGTTCCTCTAAAAAAAAAGAAAAAAAAAAGAAAAAAAAACATGCTCAACATCAACAGAGCAATATAATTTACCATTTTAGAGCCAAAATGTCTTTTCAGTAAGAGGAGGGCATCCCTTGTAAGAGGAGGGCAGCGATCCTGCCAGCAATAGCTTATACTCTAGGAAACAGGGTAACACTCATAATTATGATACTCACATTGTCCTCCTCTAGAAAAATAATTCAAAACACCCAGTGCTGATGAGGAATCCTTCTGTCAGACTATCATGCAAATCCTCCTTCACAAATCTCTAACTCATCATGATTTACTGTCAGGTCCTTTGATTTTTGTTTTATTACTGCTAAGACAGAGGCACATTCTTTTGCAACTTACTCCTCCACACCTTATCATCATTTTCCAAGATAATTTAAAAAATATATTTAGCTTTATTTTTCACTGCCTCCCTTCTGTAAGTTATAAATCTGCACTCCTGCTTTCTGTAAGTTATAAACCTGCATTCCTGCTTTCTCTCTGTCTTAATTTAGCAGCTCATATGGTTGACTAGTTCAATATTTGATGTTAAGCACTTGTGCCAAGTGAAAGTTTGCCAAGAGCAACAGTTTACTAATGGGGTGGACATCAGCATTTGCACCTATGGTTTGAGCAAAGCAGTTACAACATTTTGTACAAAACAGTAAAAATCACAGTAGGGTTATACTTCAGTAAGTGTGCAGAAAATTTTAATATCTTGTGAAGTAAACACACTTGTTACTAACATGAAAGCATAACTCTATTCTCTGAAGATACCAGGGCACTCTTCTTACTGTATATTAATACTAGCAATGCTAACACTGCCTTACATATGATATTACCTACCTTTTCTTCTGGACTTTTGCATCTTTATAGCAGTGTCATACTAGAATGCAACATGAGATAACTCAAATGATATTCTTCAAAGATACTTTCATCAATGCACTGACCAATGAATGATCTTCGGATCTAGTTTTTCAAATCCAGATAGCTACCAAGCTTTCAGAAACATCAAAACACAGAATTTATATTGTGCCAAACTTACCAGGATCCAAACCCCATGGGTCTCCTATCATAATCAGGTAAGTCTGGAGCTATCTTGCATGCTTCTATGTTTAGGTATTTAAATATGTGAATTTTTCCTTTTATACATATCTAAAAATAATAAAAAAAAGAGCAAATAAAAAAAAGTCTACAGTACTTTCCCAAAGTACTCAAAAGACACTTAAATCGCTGTTGTGAATAATCAATGAGCACATTTATATCAACCAATGCATCTTTTCTTCCAACCCTTCTGCATTTTAGAGAAACAGCTACAGTGGAGTGTCACAGGGAGCCCACAACAAACAAATGGAAGTTATTTTCCATGTACATCTGTCCCGCATGCAACTTCAGCATCTGAATACTGAGGTTTCACCAGGCAAACGATATAAGCTTTTATAAGCACCAAAATTTATAACTTGGTATCAGAAAAGATGCATATACCACCCATGTCTAACTCTGAATGGCAGTGGCAGACTGCCAAAGCATGCTCAAATTGGAAGTGAATGAAGCTAACAGCAGCTGTTTTTGCATTCTACAGGAGGAAACTACAGGTTGTAGCATAAGCCACTCTTGATTCAGAAGCAGCAGTTCACAGTGGAACCTGTAATACTGAAGGGCTTATACAGTCACATTAAAATTTAAATTAGCCACTGACCATATTGCAGTTTCTAGCCCAAAGGCTGATGTGAGTACACTACTGTAAAATGAAACAGGATACATAACAGAACTGGGTCCTCAGGGTGAATGTTAACACTTAAGTGGCACCAAGCCAATTTTGCCTAACAGTTGTTTCCTCCCTCCCGTAGCTCTCCTGAAACTATAGCTATTAGTAATCTTTGGCTGATATTAGCAAGATGCTCACAGTGGGATTCTAGGTATAACCTAGAATCTACTAATGCCATCAGTATGGGAAAAGCTTCTTCAAATGCGATGTACATTTACAAATGTTAGAGCATAACCATTATTTAAACCTGTTCTTAAATAAAAGTTCTAATATAATCTTCTCAGACAAAATGTAAATCCCAATTCCTCGCTGCAGTTTACCTGTGCAGGGGGTGATTGCAGGGGGTTGTTCTCTAACATGATGGTCTGCAGATGTCTGAGGTTCCGGTAGCAAACGGGAATTGTTGTTATTTTATTGCAGGAGATATCTAACCGAATCAAAGGCAACTCAGCAAGCTCTGGAGATAGAATATAAATATCTAGTTCAGCAGGTTTACAAACAAGGAACATAAAAAAAACTCAGTAGTGTGTTTTACAAAATGATTAATTAAATGCACCTGCACCTAGCTCTCAGGAGAAGAAGAAAAACATCAAAAAGCATCTGGAAGGGCTCAATTTTTTTGCTGTTACAACCGACAGCCTTTTATCTCACCTTCAGGTAAACGCACCAAATTATTTCTTCTGACATTTAGGTCACGCAAGCACTCCAGACTGCCAATTTGGGGAGGTATTGTCTGTATTTCATTGCAGCTCACATCCTACAAAGTAAGAATAAAGAGTTAGCAGTTTTGACATTACTGTCACTAACTGGCAAGTCTCTTAACTATGAGGCATAGTGCTTTATAGGGATTGAAAGAAGAGACACAACTATTTATGTAACACCTTGGATGCTTGGACTTATTAAATTCTCAACTCATTTCTGAGCTGACCATTATTTTCATTTTAAATACAGGATGGAATAGAAACTTCAAAAAATTAAGCGTTCAGATGTGTAAGTATTTTAAGTTACTTAAGTCACTTGATGGTATTTAAGAGAGTGCAACCTCTCACATGAAAGTTCTGTGCCAGAATAAAACACACCAGGAGCTCTAATTCTATACAGACTCCCTCAGAAGTAGGGGAAACTATTGAAGTGATGCGGCTCATTTGTTCCCCAAAGCAAGGTATCTTTTCCACACATAAACCAGATTTTTTAAGTCTCTCATGATATTTCATATTCTTTTCTAATATCTCTATTGGTAAGCCAAAAAAAAAAAAAAAAAAAAAAACTTGGAGATAAAAATGACAGAAATCAGTCTTTCTTAGGCCAAAGTAGATTTCCGTTAATTGAATATGACATCAAAGCGACAGTTTACAACCACAGAATTCTTAGAAGAACAAGAAACAATTCTGATCTCTTGAATTCCAAGACAAGATCCTAAATTACTGCATTATTTTTAATTAGCTAAAAAAAGTTATTTCTTCTGAAACACATATGAACCTACTAAACACATCAATTAAAGATCAAATAGCAATAGTTAAAAAAAAACAACTGCATACTCACAAGCTCTGTCAGCTGTCTGAGCTGTCCGATTTCTTCGGGTATTGAAACCAACTTATTATTACCAGCTATCAAAACTTTTAGTGGTAGACTACACAGGTGTACTGGAAGCGTGGAAAGCTGGTTTCGACTTTTTGGACAGAAAGAAAAGAAATTCATCATAATCTCACTGCAATACAAAATTGCCTGATGTGAAAGATGTACTGAAATGATGTATTGAAAGCAAATCTTAATTATCAGCTCAACTGCTCTCTTATTACTGTAAAATTACTATCATGAAACCTTCTTCATTACTCAATTTTTCCAGTTATGAGTGAATAAACTCTCAGGATGAGGTACTAACTGACTGGATTCATCGAAAAATCACAGGTGGGGGAACATGACCTTTTCAGGGCTTTAAGTGCTTCTGATAAATTTTCAGGTGCTTTAAGTGCTTCTGATAACTGATCATGTTCTGTCACAACATAATACATTTGAACACAGTGTGAAATCCTTTCAGATAGCTACTGTTGCAGGCCAACACATATAAAACCCATAGAGGAAGTCATTATTTACTCAATTAGAAATACACTGTAAATATTCAGTAGGTCATGTGGATCAAGAATCGTGGTATAAGAGATTTGGTTGTTTCAAAATCCAGTGTGGCACATGTGGCAATAAACTACTATTAAAGCAAATGTGAGGCCATATGACCGGATTGTAACCTCACAGAATGAATCAGACAGGATAAGAATGCTTTATAAAAGGAAAAGCTTCTCTTTAAAAATAAAACATAGCAAGCAGTAGTGACTGGATTATCAGAAACTTACGATTATAACTAAGGACAAAATCAGATGCTGATGTTTACCAAAATACAGTGTTAAGTTCTTTTCATGACTGAAGCCTACATTTCCCTGCTAGAAGAAAAACAGTTCTGAGTAGTAGGTGAACCAACTGCAGCTGTTAAAAGGACAATAATTGGACTGCACCTGCTAGAGATCACAGCAGTAGGAAATCCATAGCTGACTCATATCCTATTCCTGCAATTCTCAGTTAATAATACTAATAATAAAGAAACACAAACAAAATCAAATGGCAAAATACAACACAAGAAAGAAACTGCCTGATTTCTTTTTCTTGCTTGGCATCATTGTCAGTTTATGGCTAGGAACTTTCCACACCTCTTAAAACATTTTCTAAAAAGAGATAATGCTATACACAGTGGATTTTCATCAACAGTCCCTGCTCTGGCAGTTTTCAGTGCAAGCAGATAAGCATTTAATGATTGAGAAAGCTCTTTCAAAAGCCAATAGTATAGCCAACATAAACGGAAATTCAGCAAGTCTTAGCAGTTGAGAGGTGAATAATAAGGACTATCCAAAAAGTCCACCCTCTTTTCCATCAGTATGTCTCTTTCACATGAAAATTACTGAAATTTGTTTTGTGAGTCCTTTAGAATGGAAGTAAGCTGTCTTCTTCACTTTCCACTTCTTAATCATTGCTTTCCCCAATCAGCCTAAGTCTGTAACTCTGTTTCAGACTGCTTTGTTTCAGGGACACGCACTATAACAGAACAATGGTTGCACACGACGACTGTATAAATTATTAATGTTCCAAGATGCATAAACTCAGACTACTGATGCTAAATCAAGGTCTTTAAGATAAAGATTACCTGATATTTAGAAATGTTAAAGACTGTAAGTTCAGAATAGCCTCTGGGATGTATCGAATGCAGTTCTGGTACAAATTAAGGCTCTCGAGGGAGACAAAGTGACATGCTTCTGCTGGGAGCTCTGACAACCTGTTCCGTGACAAATCTGCCAGAAAAAAAAAACAGAAACACTCTGTGAAAATTCATGAGGGCAAGCAAGTAATGCCTGTGCATATACAGCGAAGGGAGGAGGTGGACAGGAATTGCCTTTGCTGTCCTGCAAAATTTTTAAGATTAAAAAATGATTCTCCTTTCACACAGGAAAGAAGCCAATCTCTTTTAAAAATTTTACCTAGTAAAGCCCCAGTAAGAAAGAGACAGGCAGATGCAATACTCCCTAACAGTTGTGCACTCAATATCAAAGTGCCTAATGTTCACAGGGCTAGGTTAAGATGCTGAAAAAGCCCAGCTTCTGATTTCTTTTCTAGGACTGTCGTTAGATTATGGACTTGGTATTTGCATGTTTTAATGAAAAAAAGGTTAGAGTGAGGGATATATTACACTTTATATAGTAAAAAGTTGTGTCTAAAGTATGCACACATACACTCCTCCCATCTCCCTGCATATACACACTTCATATAGATACACATTTATAGATGACAGCTCAAGTAGGGAAAATACATGGAGCACACACCTTACAAGAGCCTTTTGCATGATGATCAGAGTATTTCCCCTTTCAGGGAGGTTTTAAGCTTTTACTCTCCATCAGACAATGCAATGATTTGAATTAAATTTCTCCCCAGTTCCACAGAAACCGCCTGCTTGCTGCAAGCTGTAAGGTTTACTATTTCTTTCTGATTATAGATTCCCTTCTGGACAGGGGACATTCAATCAGAAGTAGCATAAAATGTTTATATTTTAAGATCAACATTTTTTCCTAAGCCAATTCCAATTGCCAAGTCTATATATACAAAATACCCCTCAGACTATACTCTCTACACTATACTCCTTTCAAGCGCAAAAGTTGGACTGTGATAAATAACACAGTTGCACGGGGTTAGTTTTTTGTTTAAAGAAGGGCAAGGGAATAAATGCCAAGGGACAGTTCTCAAAACAAACACGAGCTGCTCCTGCTTCCTAAAACACCCGGCTCTGAATGCCAGCAAGAGGGATGTTCTCCATTAAGAGCACAAGAAAGATTGCCTGGTGTCAGCAGGGAGCTCCTACAAAGATCCTGGCAGTTTAACAAACTGACACTTCACCCTTACGTTTTAAAGCAACAGCAGAGATTTACTGACAAAAAAAAAATACCTAGCCTGAACCAGTGTCATCTCAGGGCATAATGACTGACCCAGAAGTACTCAGGACACACATGTGATCAAGCCTCCTTGGTAAGTCAGTCAAAAACCATTACGCCCACCTGATTCTATCACAGCTACAACCCATTGCAAGTTAACTGCGGTTGCAAAGTTGGAGAACCTTGAGAAATACCATTGCACAAACCAAATGGCAAAATACCTCCTATCAAAGGGAGGGTGAAGTCAAAATCCTGGCAACCTGCTCCACACTCCGAGGTGGTTGATACAACCACCATCAACAACAAATCTACCACCTTCTCAGAGAACGCCTGTGCAGCAAACGCTGCATCTCAAAACTTCCCAACTGCAAAATTTGTTTGAAACGAGCAAGGCCAAGTCACCCCATGTGATGTTTTTCTCCTTCTCAACTACTTTGGTATGGATTCTTAGCTGACAAAAGGGAACTCCCAGGATTTTTTAAAATATATAAATAATAGATAAGCATGTGAATGAATCAGGCTGAGCTAAGGAGTTGCCTTCATACTAAAAGGGTCTTTCACATAAATCTCAAGCTAACATAAGGCAACACAGCTATTAAAGACTCCAGGGCTGGATCTGTGAAAGCTGTGTAGTTGAAGCAGAGTTGAAGCAGAATAACACAGCTAAAACACTGGGCAACACGATGCCCAGAATTGCAACGCTTCCAGTGGGATCCCTCCTGTGCCAACATTGTCCTCAAATGTAACAAGAGCAGCGATTTTCAACAAACATTGTACCAGCCCATCGTCTCCACTTTTACATTAACTGGATATTTATACATCTATTTTAAAGATTTTTTTTACACAATGGGTCCCCCTACATTACATAAGGTGCTTTTGGGAGAGAACTTACAGCAACAGGAGTTAATTCCACTATCATTAGCTCACAGCATCCTAATGCCCTTCACCTCTCCTTCACGCAGCTGTGATGGCAAAGCAGTTTTTAATACTACCCATTTTAACATGGAAATAGGCCTCTCAGTTAACAGGGCATTTTCTGGCAGAAATTTAAGCTTGAAGATTTGTTTTAACTCTGTTTTGGAAAGGGTTTAGCTATAAACGTGAAAGTAATAGAGAAGAGATACTTTAAGTTGACAAGCAGTAAAGACTAAACTGGTCCAGACTTTGTACATCTACAGTGTTTTTTAAATCACAGCATTTCCATTTAACACTGGAAATTCATTGGAAAGCAGTTTAAATTGGAGCTGAACTTCAAGGCAGCAATACAGTCTCTTAAACCATTCAAAGCAGTTGTGACCAATTGCAAGTTCAGTCAATAACACTAGAGCACCTCTGCTCACATGATGGTCATAGGATGCAATTTTATTCAGAGCATCTACGGTTTCACGTGCTTGACTGGGGAGCTAAGAAGGCGGCTTGCCAGGAACAAGAAAAGGCAAGTGCTGGAAAACAGGTCAAGATGCTGCAAAACCAAGGTAGGATGATTTCCAAGGACACTTCAAGATTTAGACATAAGCAAATACATTATGAAATACAGTGTGAATTTTAAATTTGCATGGGAAATACTGCTTTGGTTATTTGCAACCTTCTCTTCCCAAATAAAATAAATAAACAAAACGTGGTTTAAACAACAAGTATTTAAAACTCCCAAAATCCAAACCACAACATCCATAAGAATCAGTGACATTTCTGATTTCGGCCAATTTCTCTCGTATCCTCCCTCAACCCAGAAACCAGACTTCTATATTGGACCAGGAACAGTTTTCCTGGTATAAAACAATCCTTCGCCTCCTTCCTCCTAAAAATATCTAAAGGTAAAGAGCATTCCTAACAAAACTGGGGAAGAAGATTTTTAAGGAAAAACAGCTCAGTGACTGGTTATATATTTACATATGTATTAACCTGCAGAACAGCAGCATTTGGTGCTTCTTCAGAGTGAGCTGAGACAGCAGAACCAACATTAACATATTTAGCTCAAAATACCTGATCATTTACATTGTGTGTGTGCATGCGCGTGTGTGTATAAACAAGTCTACAAGAAGAAAGAAAAAAAGCACAAACTACTATAAAACTCATGTGAAGGTTTTTTTTCCATTTTGCATAAAAATGATAAAATGCTGCAGTGAGATGTTATCTAATTCTGAAATCTGTTCACAAGTACTGAGCATGAATTATGATAGCTGCCCAAATAAACACTAATAAATTGAGGCAAAATACCTGCTTTACCATATGTATGCATACCCTTGCTACCTGGCATACCATTAAATACAAAATCAAAAAGAGGGGCTGGTTCCACCCTCTCAAAGCAAAAATCCTGAATTTCACGATGAATAAATAAGCAAGAGAAATACGGTTATTATCTGCTCTAGGAATGACTCATTTCCATTCACCTTTTATGGGTTAAAATTACTGGTACCAGAAATCTGCTTTAAAAAGGCTCTTCTAGGCGGCTATAAATGGCTCTGTTTCCTTGAAGGCAGGATCATGTGGAATTTTGGCAAAGGGAAGACGTTCCTTGGAACTAAGGTTCTTTGTGAAAGATATAAAAAAGCCAATGATACAAACACAAAATTGAGTCTCAGAACAGAGTCAGATTGCTGACCTTTTCCATATTAATCAGGATTCCACTCAGAAAGCCCAGTATATCCAAATATAAACGTGACTAGAGAATACATCACATTTAAAATTGCATCATTTGGCACTAAGTGGAATCTCTTACTGCTAAAAGAAGAACGTTAGTGTAGCATCAAACATTAGTAGGACCGTAATCCCATCTTTAACCTAAACTGTAACTCAAGTTTTACTTCAAAAAGAAATCCACAGATCCAGGAAGAAGCCCTACAGTACCTGGCACTTTAACTCATGGCATAAGCTATAAAGAGAGGGATTTGATGCTTAAATGCTGATGGCAAAAGCATGATGGTGCTCAATTCTAGTTCACCCTGGATGCTGCTCTGATCAGTCTATTTAATCTGGTTGCTCTGGGAATACCGTGTCTGCTCTCACTCCCATTAACTAAGACACAAAGCCCAATTCTGAATTCTGGTATGGTCTGTGTTATAAAGTTTTGTACATATTTTTTTTAAAAGTGTCTTTTGTCACCTCTGATCTGCACGTGTCCTTTGCATTTGTTTAATGAAAACCAACATCCCCTGGACTTTTGACTGCCCATTTAAAACCGTAAGTCAGCAACCAGTCAGCATACCCACTGGCAAAACACTAATGGGAAAGAGATCAGGACATAATGTCAGCAGCTGTGAACGGAGGGCTCCTGCCCATGATATATCATGTCTTCTATAACAAACCAGTTGCATATGTGGGACATCAGCCATGAATGTGCTGCAACACTACTGTGATCTGCAAACAGACTGAAATTCTGACTGTAACATTTGCTAGTATATGTGGCCTCAGATTAGGATTACCTCATCTGAAGAAAATATTCTGTTTTTTTGAAAACTATGAAGCATGCGTAATATAAAAGCACTCACTTTTCCTTTTTAAATAGAAATTAGCACGCACAGCTTAAAGACCAGCAACAAATTCCACAGTTCCACAACGGTAATAGTAAAGAGGTAACGCCAGATTATCATGAACACTCATGCATAACCATGAAAAAGTAGGTAAGTAGTTGATATATCTTGCAGATGTGGGAAGACTTCACCTAATAAACTCATTTTGCTTCATAGCAGCCCATCTCCTCCCTGGAAATTACCTGCTCGCTTTAGTGATGTTACCTGAAAGGCATGTTAAAACTGCTTTTGAGGAACTTCTTGATGTTCTTTGATATCTCACTTAAGACAAAACACACTTGTCAACCCAATCTATTGAAACCATTACTTACGTTTCCAAATGCATTTGAAATACTTTGTGATATAAACTTAAGGTGCATTTGTTGTGCATTTGTTATACTTTCTATTAGCCAAGTCTCAAGTACTGATTTGTTTCACCTCCCAAGCATTTCAACACTTGAAATGAAATCTTGTAAAGCTTGTGACCCTAATAAAGAAAACACTCATAACATTACTCAGGGAAAATGAATAAAATGAAAGCATAACCCTGGACAGATGGGCTACTACTGTTATTCTTGTTTTTTTTCTTTTTTTTTTTAATGGCGCAAGAATTAAAAAAAAAATCATACTTTTATGATATCAATCTGATGTTGGACTCTGAACTCATAAACTGGGAATGTTTTCCTCCCCTTTCAGCACTGAAAATGTATCCTTAAAGCTCCGTTTCCCACCTGGAGGATTTCCTGACACAAGAGGGATGACCTTACTTCTTCCTGCCCGCTATTATATAACAGCAGCACTTTTGTCATACCCACCTTTGTAAGCACTAATTTAATAAGAACCTCAAAAATGACTTCCCCTGACTCAACCTTTACTTGCCAGCCTTGTCAAACCAGAACTTTTCCCAAGCCTGTTCCCATTTAGCTCAGACACCTCTGCTACGTCTATTAATTTAAGGTGAAAGAAGCTGGCATATCTGAACTGAGCAGAGCCTACTCTAACAATGCAGATTCTTCTCACCTGCAATACTTTTGCACTCTTCTAAATTGCCTAATGAAACACAGCCCCTCATTTCTGGCTTCCATTTGCAATATTTCATTAAGTTAGAAAAGTTAGTGTCAAACATACAATCTGTTCTTCATATATATAACATATTCTTACTTAGCAGCAGTAACTGCGCCAGCAAATCACCTTTCGGTACTTGCAAGGACTGACATTGTGTAACCAAGAATCACCAGCTTGCTGCTTTTAACAGACTGCAGGACTTCTGCAATACAGAAAGTGAAGCAATATTAGCGGTTTGGGCCAAATGGCAGCCAGACCCACATCGGATAACACATCAACATGCAAAGGTCTCATCTGAGAGTTTTTTGCTTTCCCTGGCTCCTTGCTCTATTAAAGGCAAGGTGTGAAAACCTGCTTGCGGTGCTTAGCTCAAGCTCAAAGTTGCCTCCTGCTGTCCTTTATCAATACCATTTCAGATTGTCACCAAATCTTTGCCTCATCTTAGAGGTATGGGCCAAAATTTCATATAACCTACTTGCTTTGGCCAAGCTTTTGGAACTTCCAATATGAACAATAAGGTTTTTACCAGAGCTTAAAACAAACATACAAAACCATACCTTACTCTGAAGAACTCACTAAATTTGCTTCAAACAAAGGATTCAGGAACACTATGTTCAAAGAATTTAGCTTCTCCCTCAACACCCAGGTTAATCTTAAAAAAAAAAGTCAGGCTTCACTTGGCTTTTTAAATCAGAAGCATCTTCTGTGCAGTTGTCAGGATCCAACTTCCACATTGCTTGAACTATGCTGGCGGATTAAACTGCCCCTTCAGCTCTTCTCCACTGAAATACATCACATTAAACCAAGAAATGGATTGAGTCAAACTCTATCACTGACCTTTATCTTTGCAATATTCACTATATATCTAATAAAATCTATGTACTAATATCTGTAAGAGTTTTCTTCTTATTCTGAAATAAGTGACCTCAGCCACACCTGAGATCAAAGTGTCAAACAGAGAAGATCCTAAATACCAACTCCCTTTCGTCCTCCCTTTCTTCTTCTGAGTTATTTAATGTATATTTGCTGTGGTTTAGCCTTCTCTTACACATGAATTAAAACCTTCTGGGTGCCACAGTGAAACGCACTGACTAAACACAAACATATCCACTTTACGGTCCTGCACACTTAATGGCACATGTTGTACATGGTTGTTTGACAAGAAAGCAATTCCCAGCTAAAGCAAGATTTTCACACAGTGATAGATCACATGAATACTGCAAGAGGAAGATAAACATTCCCATCAGAGTGACACCTCGGAAAGAATGCCACTTCCTCTGAGAAAGTATTCTCCTTTTGCAAGGAAAACAATTACCTTTTTATTGAAAATAAGTTAAAAAAAAAAGGAATAGAGACTATGGAATATCACTATACGGCTATTCTTGCGCAGTTGCTGGAAAATAGGCAAAGGTGACAAGCTCTAGCCCTCTTACAAGGAACTACCAATATTCCCTGACCTTCAGCCTCTTACAGGCTCCGCAACAGGAAAATCAGTAGCCTCAATGAATAAACTGTTCTGTCAAGCTTTTTTTCTCCACTCCCCCCTTTAAAAAGAAAAAAAGAAAAAAAAAAAAAAAAACAGACTCTGGTTTCAGTCAGCTGAGCAGCCACCGACAAGCCAGGTCTACTACTGCAGGAAATGATTCCTCACATCCCCTCTCTTACGCCAGTGCTACCACTTGATTGTACAGCCACACAGCCAGTTGGATCTCATTGCTGAGAACAAATCCTAAAAAAAAAAAAAAAAAAAAAAAAAAAAAAAAGCAAGGCCAAAAAAAGTTTTCAGCCCTTCTAGGGCACAATCTGATTCATGGTGCAGCTGTGTAACCTCTGACACCAACACACGGAAGAGGAGGAGATCCACGTGTGGCTACATAAAAGTGGAAGAAAAAGGACTGTGACTTTGAGCAGCAGCTAAGATTTAGACTGGTTGGTTTATGTTAACCATGAAACCACACTTTTGGGTTCCTTAATATATACGTTGCTAAATAAAACAGAGCTCTCTCTTCAAAGCAGCAAACAGCACAGTTGGGAGCAGGGATTCCAGCATGTTCCAAAACTTTTGCTCACTATGGGTATGCATTTGTGGCCCCAGTACAATGTTTTAAGAAACACACGTGGTGCAGCACAGCAAACACTTCAGGAATGAAATGCAATTAATTTTTCAGATGAGTAGGGAGCAGAATTAAGTGGCTGTAAAAGGCAGCCACGATCAAGGAAGACAGATGAGCCAGTAGCTAGGCTTTACGGCTGTTCAGTAAACAGTGCAGAGTATGGACAGACTACACACTGTATGTCAATGCACTGACACAGCAGAGATGATCTGAGTGAAGAACAACTATCCATGCTTGAAATTAAGCCTTAATTGTAACCCTTCACTATGAAGTTTTGGGCTAAAGAAGTTTTTACATATACTCTGCTCCCAACGTGCAGTATACTCTTCCCCCCGGGGTCTTTTCTCTTCCAGCAATTTCATTTCTTTTCCACACTAAACTTGAATGATTATGCTGTTGGCTGGAGGCCCTTCAAACAGTGAAACATCAAGCAAGGCTAACTAAAATAAGTGTAAATAGGGGATGCAAGGTTGCAAGAGATCTAACAGAGAAATGAGCCAGGGGCTCCAGGTCATTACAGAGTTAAACTGGCAGAGAAGTTCAGTTCCCCACTTGCAAGCTGCACTGAAGGTCCCACATGGACATACAGTATTTATCTCCAGGAGAACAACTCTCTAGTAAGGCAATATACCTTTTTTCATTAATTAGGCTGTTTTAAAGAGTATCATATGGAGTTGACTTCACCTCAATTTCTTACCACCTCTTTACCGAAAGCCACTGATTCTGCAGCACCTGTGTGAACACTTTCCAATCCACGGCAGGCAAACAGGATAGGCAAATTAGTTCATACTAATAGTTTAAATTGTTTGACCTACTCTGACAAATTCTGCCTGAAGCTAACCCGGCAGGACTTCCACAAACTGCATCTCCAGCTGATCCATAGGGACAAGGGACTTCCTTCGTCAACACAATCTCGTAAACTAGCTCATCACTGCATGCAGACAAGTCTTTGCCTTTACAAGAGAAAAAACAAATGTTCAGAAGAAGATGGAGAACACAGATTTTTAGAAGAAAGTTTTGAAATGGGATTTTCAAAATAGACATTACTTGAAAAGAAATCAGACAAGTCCTCATACTTAAAATATTTTGTTTTTATATCATTAAACAAAGGCGACTAAGCTCATTTTGTAAATGTTTTGCTGCAACACCATCACTTGGACTCATCAAACATTTCAGTTTTACTGATTCGGCTCCTAAATCCCAGCATCCACCACATGAAATTTAACTCTCTGGATGTATTTCTTCCTTGGTTGATTTTCCTTTCTTTAACTTACATCTGCTTTACCAGTTCATGTATCTAGCATCCCGGAAGAACTAAAATGCTTCAGAATGAGAAGAGCTTCTTTCTTTTACATCTCCTGTTCCCACGAGCACCTCCAGACAGTGAGCACTCAAGACCACAGTGTATGTTCTTGCTTTCACAAGGCAGAACCAACCTGGCTGTTACTCCCTAACTAATAACATATTCTTCTTATCCCAGTTAAATTCTGTAATTTAGTTTATGGCGCAGAGGGCAGAGGAGACAAATGGCTGCACAGAAATAGCAACGAATGGCAAAGGGCCACAACTTCTTCAGCCCACCAAGACAGTGTCTCATGAAATTATACTCAAGCTCCATTAAATTTAATTTGAAGATATTAATTTGCAGTCTCCAGTTGGAAGGCAGAACCTAAGAGTCAAGTCATTTAATAGTGTGTATTTTACCTTATTTGTAATCAAAAATGTTATTATCACACTGCTCATAGAACAAAGACCACAACCTCATGGATGCCAATATTCTTCCTCCAGCTTTCATAAAGTGTTCTTATATAAGGGAGCAAGATGCATTCAAAATTATACTTGAATACAGGATCTCGCGATGGAGGGCTACATTGAGATAGAAGCCTATGTGCTCAATGTGGCAACTTTTCTTTTCCGTACTACTGTAAGTTTAAAGAAATGCATTTCTCCTGGTCCAAAGACCTGCCAGTAAACCTGGAGGGGTCTCCAAGGTCTTCACACACCTCACCACTCCACTTAGTTCCAGTTGTCTCATTTGTCTACTTTTTAAACAAGAAACCTTTAGCAGCATGTAAGGTAGTGCATATGCACAAGTACAAGCAGAACAGAAAGGATTCTAGCCAAGAACCTACACCACACACAACTTCTCCTCACAGAAAGGACAGGAGAATAAACGTCAGTTCCTCTGTTTCATGAATTAGTCCCTAGATACTATGCTAAATACTCTAGTGTAGGACAAAATCCATAGTCAATTCCCAATCATTCAGAAAAGGAGAGAGAAGGGATGGTCAGATAATATGGACAAAGAAAAAGCCCAGTAAATATAAAACATATTGCAGACAATATACAAGGATATGTAATAGCACTGCTGACAGAGGAGTCTCAAAACCTCCCAGGTAGCACTGACCAGGCTAGAAAACCTGCCTAGGACAGTAAAGCGCCTTTTGAATGCAGGTAAAATGTCCAACCTAACCCATGCAACCAGCTTAGACACTGCAAGCAGAGCTGTGCCCTGGATAACCTGTTCACAGTTATGGGGAGTTCTAAATGAAAAGATGATGAGTGAAGAACAGAGATTACTGCTGCTCTGCTGAACGCTCTGCTCTCTGGCTCTTGTGTCAGTGAAATGTGGGACACTCAGCAGTTCAACCCGCTTACAACTAAGCCTCAACCTGGGGAAGGAGACCCAGCATGAAGCAAAGGCAGGAATAAGGCAGACAGGCTGGAAATGTTAAAAGCTACCAGCAAAGGCTTCATATTTCCCATCATTCAAATATTTATTTTATTAAATGTTAGCAATGACTTTGGTTCGTCTTAATATCGTACATAAATATCTCTCTCTACAAGTGTTATTACACTTTCAGTTCAACTTTCAGCATTTCAGTTAAAACAATAGCAATAAGTCTCACTGTATCCAATATTTGCACCTTCCCCTCTACATATCGCGCCAACTAATTCCAAACATATTACCATACTCCTCTTATTTAAGACCATTTACACAGAACATTGCATTAAAGTCAGCAGTAGATGGATAGACCACAAAAAAAAAGTTTTGGCTACCAACTCATTTCAGTTATATTTGGCAAGATAGAAAAAAATCAGCTCAAACCAAAACTGAAAACTCAAAGGTCCTAAAAGCAATCAGCACTTTGTATTGAAAAGCCAATTACTTTCATAGACAAACAAGGATTTATATAAAATTTTAAGCCACCTGTTAATGCATTTCTGTAAAGCTCTTGAGAGCACCCCTCCAAACTTATGGCACTGGGATGGTGCTGTATCATCCTACACAGCACAGTCACCAAGTTTGTCTCATACTGCTGCAGACACCCATCTGTCTTCAGCAGGATGGTATTTTATAGAGAAAAGTCAGTAAAATCCAAACAGTCAAAGGTCCTATGTTCTTTTAATGACCCTTGAGGCCATCTCTCCTGCTGACATCATCCCTTGTTGCACTTTACCCAGGCAGAGCTGCAACTTCCAAGAAGACAAATCACTGCTAGAACGGGAGAAAAAGTGCTGGAACCTCCCCAAGTCATCTGTAGGGCACTGTCCATTTCAGTGTTGAGAAATAAAACAACAGCAAAGAATACGTATGGAAAATATCCTGCAGCAAACACAGAGAATGGCCAAATGAGGAGATAAACGACAGCAATTGCCAAAACATATGTTTGTAATATAAAATAAATCTTGAATCTGGAAATCATAAAAGTCATCTTTAGTCAAGAACACACAATGCAGATATTAGCAGGGATCAAGGACTACAGAACTGACAGCCACAATTTCATGTGTCTTCGCTTTAACTTTAAAAGCTAAGTTTGCAAAACCAAAACAAATAAACAACAACGCAGTAGTGAGGCCATCAAAATGAAGGTTACACTCTTAAATAATATTTTGTATAGATTTATATAAAGCTCTTCTATGAAAAAGAAACAACATTACGAATCTCTGGCAAAGAAGCAAAACCCCAAATCATCCTATTAGGACTGAAAATAGACTTTTTCAAAAGAAAAGAAAACAAAAAGGCAAAACTGCTTGGAAAAATGCTTCAGGTAAGGCTGAACAGTAAACACTTATCCTACGAGGCAGAGATTCCAATTAATCAAACAGCCACTGTTGCTGGGAATGTTTTTGGGTGGCCCATGTGCGAGGAGTGGCTCTATCCCTCGAGCTCCTCCTGAGGGATATTACAGTTTTGTGAGTGTGTGAGAGTTCTACCCTATCTGGCTCAGTATAAATATCATGAAACTAAGGACCAAAAAACAAAGGGTTTTTCTCCTGCTACAACTCTCTGATAAATTTTCAAAGGAATGCATGAGGGGAATGAATTTCACTTCCAGAGACGTCCATCATTCTAGTTCATAAACATCATTTTGACTGCTGTTATTTTTTTATAACTCTACTTAAACACAAAACTATGTAAAACAACATTCACCTGCAAGTGCTGCAAGAATCCAACCAAAATGTTGCAAAGAAACTGCTTTGTGTGTGCTAGGCCCTGGCCATGAGCACACTGACACTCTAAACGAATAAAAACCTAAGCATGCTCTCCCGTGATATAGCACGCGGCCTTCCGCAGGACTTTTAATAAGGTCTGTCCATTTTCCTTCCTAATAAAACTCACTAAGATAAAAAGCTTGAGACAACAACAACAAAAAAAGCCTCTTTTGTTTTTGAGACAACAGTTCTCAAGATGTTGCAGCATCTAAAATACTTAAAACAAGCAAACAAACAAATAAACCCTAACCAAAGAAAAAAATTCCCACTGCAACAAGCACTCGCTGGGCTTAAGTCAGTAGACTTGATGGAATTATTTCAGCTTTCAGAAGTCTGCACAGAGCAGTGGGGAAATGGAAGAAAAGGGCTGTGAGACACAGCAGAGTTTTGAAGTGCAAGTTTGATTTGCATGGAAAAGCAAAGCAGTAGCCAGTGAAGCACAGGCAGGAAAACAGAAAGGTAAGACTGAAAACAACCTGTGCTACTACGCAAAGTTTTGAAGGCAGTACATTAAAAACAGCATAAAGTTAAAATATTAATATAGCTTCAATATAAATATGGAAGAGATCAGCTAAAGAGAGCAGCCAGTGTAGGAAAATGCAAGACAAGCAGCATATTTGAAGTTTATTAAGAACAGTGAGGATAAAGCACTGACATAAGGATGGTACTGAGGTAGGATACCTCTGTCTCTTATAAAGCAACTCCAACCTTTTGTTACTACCAGATGACAAAAACAATCTATCCTGAGATCACTACAAGTACAGCAATACTTCTGTTTCTGTCAGAAGTGCAGTATAACATCCTTCAAGGTACCATAAAGCAAGTATGAGGAACTGCTAAGTATCACCACAAAATACATTCAACAATAAAATCAATTTGTAGTGCATTTCACCTGATTTTTTTTAATCCATACAAACACATTTCTCTACCTCCATTAAACTGTAACTACTGCCAAAGAGGAAACAGCTGTTTTAACAGCAAACAGAAATACTTCATGAAGGAAATACAGAGGACTGCACCTCACTGATAGCAAGAGAGGTAGAGATCAGAAGACAGGATACCATAAACAGAGTACAAGTTTGGTTAATAAAAATTTGCCAATAGAGTTTGGTAATCCATGAAAAACAGACCCCAAAATACAGTAGAAATTGTATTCTCTAATGACCCCAGCCAAATGCAAACTAATACAAAGCAAACTAACAGCTAGAGGGAAATAAAAGTTAAATTAGCATGCATGCATGCACGCTTCCATTAAACTCTTGTTTTTTAATCTTCTCATCACTGAAGCTAAATACCAGTCAGAGATTGGCTGACTCAGTTTTACGAATCAGATCTTCAGAACACTACAAATTATTTTGCCTTATCAGGAAGAATGTTTCCAGCTCTACAACCACCAATGTGCCCAGTTTCTCCGACTCAACTGTTAACGCCCTGCAGAACGTGCAATTTATGTGATTACATCATGTAGTAATATAGTTTCAGATCAACCAACATGGAAATTAAAGACATATAAAATATTTTTTCAAGTAATCTATCTGCAAAACTTAAAATGAGAAGAAACTCAGACACCCAAAACAGGGCGATGATTTTTTTCCCCTCCTCTTCATGAGAGATAAATTGGATTCTCTAGACTTACAATCACATGACTGTGCCTACAAGAGTAGAACAACACACAAAAAACCCTCATGGGTAAATGCCCCAGACAGCAGTGTATATCACAGTGCAGACAGCGAGGGGGCAGGATGTACCATGCAAATTAGGAAAAGGAAGTTATGAAGAGACGGGAAATGCGGTGGTAGAAGGGTTTCTTTAAGGTCCAAAATGGCGAGGAGAAAACAAAAGTCAAAATTAAGGAGTGTCACTTAT
The DNA here is from genome assembly GCA_034781795.1 of Crypturellus tataupa. Classification (NCBI taxonomy): domain Eukaryota; kingdom Metazoa; phylum Chordata; class Aves; order Tinamiformes; family Tinamidae; genus Crypturellus; species Crypturellus tataupa. The sequence goes on from JAWLRI010000640.1 coordinate 11,470,851, forward strand.
TTTAAGTGCAAACCACCTTTTCTTCTAGTAGGACAGAAGTATTAGAAGTAGACAGAAGTACTAAGTAGACTGAAATAAAAACAGGCAACCTAGAGTAGCTACATGAACAATTTCTGCTGAGAAATGTAGAAGTACAAACAGCCTGTGCAGCACCAGCCTCTCCAACCTGTGCCTCAGGGCTGCACAGGAGCAGAGCGGAACTGGCTCGGTTCTAGTCACTTCTGGTGGTTTTGCTTACGTAGCCCCAAGGCCTCAAACATTCGTCCGTGCCAGAAGCAACTGCCACCACCACCACTGCTACTAAGCAAGCTCTGGAAACGCATGTTGGAGTCTTTCAGGAATCCCCTCCCCTAAAACAGAGAGGACGACTCCTCGTTCACGTCATCCCACAATATACTCACACATCTTGCATACTTGTAAAAGGGCTGTTCTTGGCAATGTTTTAGAAAATTAGAAGATTGTAAAATGCCTTAGATTTTCTTTAAATGTGAAAACCTACTTAAACTGATTAGTTTCAAATTGTTACTGCAATGGAAATTCCATAGATTCATTTCTTAACCACTTACTAGCATGGCTCTATAGGACTGTGAATGTAAATTCCAGTGTGGTAGCGGGGCCACAAAAACACAACAGATTAACAGCTGTGCTTCTCATTTTAGCTATTATCTGTAGCAGCAACGGCAGCAGGTGTTTAAAAGATTACATCTGTATTAGTTGGTTACACAATTCACACCCAAATAATGTGCACCTGAAGCATGAGAAAGAAAATAGCACTTGTATTGCACCTTACCTCTTCAAACTGCCATATACCCATTAACTGGCAAATAGCAGCAAAGGCAACATTTATTTATTCTCTAAAAGCAATTTGAGCAGAATGTTATGGGGCAGAAAAGTATTAATTTTATAAAGAATAAAGATCTGGGCACAAAAGTCCTTTCTAAAGATTTTTTGTTAGCTCTTTAATATTTCAGTGTAGATGAAATACCACAAACTAGAAGTGATTCTTGCAGTAGGTGCTGAAACACTCTTCCAAAAAAAGAGAAGAGTCATCAAGACTTTGTAACCTGTAACATAGTACACTTTCAATTTCTCAAAGGCTGATTTTTTAAAAAAACATGGTATATAGCAGTGCTTTACAGTTGTAAAAGCATATTGGAAAAAATAAATGTAAGGAACAGATCTAGGCTTAAAGTAGTTTGCAGCTTTGTAACAGACTCATCATCACCTATGTGTTTGAACTTGTAGTGAATGTAATGACATGGAAAAAAGCACTGAAAGTATTTAAAAAATTCAGCTTATCACAATCAATAGTGTTCTCAGAATAATTAGGATACAGGTGTGCTTATGTAACCTCCTATATTCTTGGCATCTTAAAACACAGCCCTGGGAAAAGGTTAATTCTTGAACATATATAACAAGCCAAGTCTGACAGAACTTATGGCCTTCACAATATATATATATTTATATATTTAAACAAACACATACTGATATTCCCAAAAGGGTATTTCTGGTATCATAAATAAATCATCAGAAAGATAGTCTCATTCTTGCTGTACAATTGGGGATAAATCCCTCATCCAATACCAATAACTTTTGGTTCCATCATTGACCATGTTTTTTAGCCAAGGGAAAGAAGAATGTAATACTTCAGTAACATTTCTGATAGTTGCCATGCATTCAGACAACAACAAAACAAAACGAAATCTTCCACCTCTTATTTCAAATTACAAGAATTACGAGCTATTTTTTTTTCTTCCCTCAGGGACAGGGATAAAAATTGTGAGCAAGTATCTTGAAAAAAGGAAAATCTTAGGAAAATATTTCATAACTGCATGAGCACCAAAATCAGATGTAAAACAGATGTGAAATTGATCACTAAGAAAGAGGGAGTAAAATATTGTCTCCCCTTAAACTGAAAACACAGCTCAAAGTTGATTTTAGTAAGATATGTATTTTCAAGGAGAACAGCAACTTTGAAAGATTCAGCAATCCAATGAGCGTGAGAGGAAAAAGAATTCTCCATGAAAATGTTCTTTAGCATACTCAGAATGAGAAGCTAATACTTAATTACCAGTGAAGAATATTAAAAAATTCATTTTTTTCTTCTTCTAACCACAGTGGTGACCATCTTTGGATACATAAGCACCATGAATGGTAGAACCAGGTTTGCACAGTGGCAGAACAGAGTCATGTGATATCCAAGACGTGTATTTTCCAACACATTTACTGCTCAAACTACTAATCTGCTGGTTTAGCATAGATGAGTTCCAAAGATGTTTTTTTACTCTGCTAAGCACAAACTCATCCGCCCGTTGGCAAGTCAGCGGAATAGAATCAAGTAGCAAATACGCTGTGGCCCATAACAACATTCAGTAACGGTCCTCTACAAAAACACGTGTTCCATAGCTGAGCCTAGAGTCAGGGTAATGACAAGCATCCAACTGTACTGCTGTTACTGTGCTCAGGGACTCTCCTACTCCCAGGGAAAGGACATATAGCACCAACTGGAAGTCTACTAACAGCCTTGGACTATGACTGCACTTAGAATTAACACATATTGGCATAATAACAGTAATAATGAATTAAGCAAATTGAAATTACTACATATTTCATCAGCACCTATTTTTCCCTACAAAATGTCAAGGTAAAGATTATTCTACTTTGTCATGTGCTAATTTTTAATGAGGGGACTGGAACTGGCAATAAGAGGCATCTGAAACGGAGGACAAAATTAATAGGGAAAGAAATAAACTCTGAGAGATGTAAACTGAGCTGGTATTGAACAAAAATGAAATGAGGATAGAAGAGAGGTAGAACTGAGATAACACCTTTTGCTGAGGACATCTGACATGAATACACGTAAGAAACCCAACCTCCTAGATCATATACCTCTTCTATACCTAGTACAGAAATCAAGATCCTTAAATCTCATCATCGCTGTGCTCTCAGCAAACACCTGTACAACTTGGAGGCGAAGCATGGGTTTCTTCCACCACTACAGAGTCCAGAGAGAGAATAATAACCTGCTGCTACCCATCTTGCTGGCTGAAGTAAGAGACAGGACAGATGTAAAGGTCGGAGCTGCCCTGATGAATCACATGGATGCCAGCATAATTCCACATGACTCAATTTCTATGTTAAAAAACTAACTTGAAAAAAATGAGTCAATAATTTGTACAGAGAAAACTCACTTGAAAAAATATTCAAGACTGGAAAACCAAGCTCGCAGGAAGGACAGTTTGTAACCAAGGATGCCCACATAAATTTAATTCCTCACTTTTGGTGCCTATCTACCATCCACAAGTCTTTAACAACCATGTAAAACTTTTGTTTTTCTTTTGCTCTTCAAGATTTGTTTGTTCACGTAGCATTCACTGTGCAAGATGAACTTATTCTAAGTCTCAGGACTGATACAGATGCATCAGGGAATTAAATAGTTGCAGAAAGAAAAAAGGATGAAAGTTAGGGAGAGCTGTTTTGCAGAAAAGATTGATTCCTTCCTAATGCTAAGCAAATCTTCTGAGGCACTTTTTCAAAGGTAATCATTAATGACCTGCTTTCTTTTTTTCTAGATGTTCAGGCTTGATTTCCAGATCCTGAGGAGTCACCAGTGCAGCTGAAGTGAAGTAAGAATAGTACTTCAGGGAAGAAAAAAAAAATGTAATGGGTTGTCTAAAAATTCAGACATTATTTTGAATCTGATATCTCAAATCTGTAATAACTTCCAATCTTTTTACGATTACATATTTTCTATCTGTAAAATGCAGCGATATCACCTTGCTTCACTTAAACTGCCTGTAAAGCATCTGAAAATTATTCATTTACAACTTGCACTGCCCAAAAGCCCAACACAACAATTACACTTTTCATTACATAGCTCTCGGTTTCAGCAGGACAGAGAATAAGACACCAAAATTGACATGGTTTCTTGAACAATGAGGCAAAAAATGAACAGATGCTCATTAATCCTATTGCCCTCTATAGAGGGCAGGATCATTAAAGACTACGTGCAAAGGAGTTATTATGTGGGCAGTGCAGCAAAGGATTCTTTTTCAGACATATCTTCATTTTTGAGTACTTGAACTACATATAGAGATGATGATGATTGTAAATACTGTGATTCACAAAGCAGTAACAGACCAGTTGGGAAAGAGCGAAGTCTCTCCGTCAAACCAACAGTTCGTAGTATGGAGCCTAGTGGAAAGTTGCAGTTAAGGAATATCAGAACAGTTTAGGGCTATTTAAGTGAAAAATACAATCCTCTTCCTAGAAATAGATAAAAATATCACTTATACACAGCTATCTTATAAAAACCACAGTGCAGTGCCCTTTCATGTCTTCTTTAGATGTCTATAATTCAGAGTGTTAAAGCAGTGCTTCAACTCCTTTAATACTCACATTGGCAAAGGCAAATACCGGCATTGTTTATGTGAACAGGTTTCCCTTCTGCTCCATGGTGAAGGCACAAACAGCAGCAGATAAAGAAACCACACTGCACAGCCTATGACTCCAGCTAAACACACAACTGCAGTTCATTAAAGCTCTTTGGCTACAATCAGAAATCATGAGCTCCAAACCTCACTAATTATTAAAGAGAGAACCCTTGAATTGAGTTATAGCCTTTTCATTAGCTACCATGTAATGTTATTTTTAACACATGCTATATAATTTGCAATGTTTGTTGTAACTAATTCCTAATTGCTGGTTTCTTTTACTGAAGAAACTAATTATGTCAACTAAAGCTAAACCTAAACCATCAGCTTAGAATTACTTGCATAAAATATTTTGCCAAATGGAAGTATGAGATCCAAATCTGTCAGCAGTAAAGTGTCATTGAATGCAATTTAACTCAATGAGGAATGCTCTAAAAGAAAAACAGTCCTAGACCCACAGACTCAGAGACTAGCTTGTTGTTTTACCAAAAATAATTAGCAAATTTAAAACAGATCATCGAAATGTGATTTCGCAATCAATTCAACTTAATCTTGAATTTCTGCCAAAACAGGCCCTTATTCTTTATCACTCCAGACAGCTCTTTTCTACCCCTTCTGCTGGCTGGAGTAGTGAGCTGTCCAAGGAACTGATCCAAATGAAAACTAGTTGCAGCTTCATTTTCAGCCAGATAAGTACCAAATAGTTTACTGGAAGGCAACCCACTTGCTGGTGTTGACTGTGCAGCAGGATATGAAGACAGAACTTCCCTTTTTGGCATCATCATAGAATTTGGATCACATCAGGCTGTGGATTTATGACTGAGTTCAGGGAGTACTTAGCTAACACAAATTTGCTACCTCCAGGCATAGGTAAAACCACAGGAGAAACGGTTTGGAAAACATGAGGAGAGAAAGCAAGACATTGATTTTTTTCCTAAGATTCAATTTGTCCCTTGTATGATCACAGGATGTAATATATTCACTCACTAGTCCCTTTCCATTTGTCTTTTTATGTGATTACACAGTTATCTCAAAAAATATGATTGAAAGTGAGCACAGAGAGAAACGATTTTATTAAAAAAAAAAAAAAAACCTAATCACAATGGTATCAAATCACTGAAGACAGGAAAGTCAAAGACTGCAAGGGAAATAACCAGAAACCCATACAATTGTGAACACCAGTTGGAAGAGTTCATTAGTAGTTAAAAAAATAAACATTTCCCCAGTCAACTCTTCAAATTTTCTTTTAAAATCAACACAATAAAGGAAGGATCTATGCACATCAGAGCACAGGAGTATAAACCCTAGCAAAATATTGGATTTTGATTTCAATACTGAAACTTCAGAGATTAAAGACTGCTGTAATCTCTTCTTACTTAAACAGCAACTACGTGAACTAAAAGTCATCTCTTTTCCCTCCAAGTTCTCTTAAAGATCATAATAAAATGAAGAATACAGTAAGGCTAGTAATGAAAAGTATTATCAGTTGTATTTCTGTCGGGAAGTGAAAATACTAATGAGACCTCTTACTGCAAAAGAGTCAAACAATCCCTGTAACCCTCCTAAATGCATATAAGCAGTTAATGTACAGAAAACATATTGAGACCATGGCCAAATTTTATTTCTGTGGAGAGCAGTGAAGAAACACATTAGGACACATTAATAGCAAAGTCATTCAAAAGGTAGTAGCTGGCAATTTTTTTTTTTTGTCTTTAATATCTTGCTATCCTTTTTCATTATTAATATATTTCAGAAACATGATATAGTACTCAGGATATAATTACCCTCTGGGTCGATCTCTATACAACAGTCTTTTTTTTTATTGCATATACCCACATATTTTCTCTTTTAAATGTAGACACAGTAAGTAGTTTAGGTAATTATGGTTGTCTTGGAGGGTTTGACAAATAACTTTCCTGCTCAATGGATGCTTTGGGAAAGTTCTCCAATGATGACATCACACTCCACATTAACACTGGCAAAATGCAACTACATTTTCTTTCAGTTCAGATGGTTTACAGCCCTCCCTTTTCCTATTCCCTGGTTGAATGGAATGAACAAACTGGTTGTAATTTAATCCAAATAAAATGGGGATGGATAATACTGCTAAATAAAAGAGTATAAAAAAAAGAATGTGCTTCTTTGTTATTCATGAAGTTTGCTCATTCTTCATCATTGTGAGCTGTGCTGTGTAAGTTTGAGTCATTTCCTAAAATTCAAATTTAAGTTGTAAGAGATGAGCATAAAGAACAGCTTCTTCCTCCTTTTCCTTCTCTTTTAGTGTCTTAAATTACCATTATACTGCAGTTCTTGTGAATAAACCACCCCCCATGTTAGAAGAACTGCTGCATCACACTGTAAGGTAGCTCCTATCAATGACCCACCGCAAAGCTTGCAAGCAAACACTAAACTCAATTAAACTGGGGGACACCAAACAACTTAAAATTAATGTTTGTACATTGCTTATTAGAATCTTAATTCCAGCCAAACAAACCCCTCACTACTACTTCAGTGCCTGTTTAAGTTACCCACTCAGTTCTGAAAATAACTGATAACATTAATCTTGATTTAAAATAATCTGGAAGGCAGCATTTCCAGAGGGCAGCTGAGGCCCTGACATTAGTACAGGTTTCACTCTGCAATGAGAATCATTTGCTTCAATCACAAAATTAACAAGAAAATTCTCCCATTGATGCTCAACAGAAATATATCAGAATAAAAATGCAGCAAACCCTACCTGTTTATCAAACATTTTTCCAAAGTCAAGTTGCACCTGCCAGAAAATTGGTTCTAATGACTGTTGAGGGAGCATTTGTGAATGATACCTGTGTATTTGCTCTCAAGTGCAACTAGACTAGAGCACAAGGAATGACATGGCTGCAGCCACTTGATGAGAATGAGCTCCCAAATGCAAGTTCATTACAGGGCTGCAGTAACCGGGGATGGAGGAGGAGAGGAGAAAAGAAAAATAAACAAAAAAAGTATTTTCCACTTTGATTAGGAGTACAGTAACTCTAGTAACCAAATACAAACAAATCAACCCCCCCCCAGCTTGCTGGAACAGCTACGATAATCAACTGCTTAAAAGTACTCAGTGGAGTTCACATGTGCTTTTCTATAATCCAGGATTTAGATTGTCAAACCTTAAAAGAGAAAGTATTGCCAAGTTATACCTTTAAAATAACACACACACAAAAAATCATTTATTCAAGTATAAGAAATGTATATTATTACTAGTATTTTTACACAACTGGATCAAAATCCAAGAATTACTTGCAAGATTTGAGTGTGTCCATCTTTGACTATATATATATATATATATATATAAAATAGACCCCACGTGTTTGTATTTATTCTTTAGCATGAGAAAGTTTACTATTAGCTCATTGCTTAGAGAGATCTGCCAGAATGCCATTGAGAGAAAAATGTCAATGAGGAAAAGCCATTGTTGGTATTGTTATCCTGAAGCACCACATCCCCACACACTCAAAAAAAAAAAAAAAAAAGTTTTCAGGATGTAGTAGAATTTTGTTAACAAAACAACTTGAACACAAAGCCGTACCGTGTGTGCAGAACTGTGCCAACACATCCATGTGTGCACATTTTTGGACATTCAGGCATTAACTGCCTGAATACATCTAGAGCTATCTAAATGCAGATACAGCAAGTGAAAGAAAACAAGACAATTATATAAACTTCTATAAATTTGTCCTAGTAGTACTGTAAACTCTGAACATTTGCAAACAATTGCATGTTTCCAGAGAAACAAGCTCTTCAGGATGGTGTAACATCAGAAAATGTACTTTCTGGTTGCTATTCAGTTCCAGACATCCTCTCATTTCAATATCTGCACAAAGCACCCAGGTAAACTTGACCCAGTCCATATCTCATCTCTAGATGCTGTTCTTTCTACTGAGCCACTCTAGTGTTTCATATGTATTAAGAAGAGCTTCCAGTCAAGGTCACTGATCCTGTTAAGGCTTCAGGCTATCCTAGAAGCTGGTTCTAGAGCAGTGTAGTTACCTTAATAAGGTGTGTGATTCACTCCCACCTCTTTAACGTGGACGCAGTTACAGTGAAGTGCAATTACTTTTATTACTACAAGACTGGGAATGAGTTATACCAGTATAACACGATCTACGCTGAATAGACTTATATACAAAAAGCAGTAAGATTTGGGTATTAATTATTTCATTCTTGGTTTCATAGTTAGGAAAGTCCCAGTGGTTCTGGTGAAGCTCCATACACACCTGACCCATCTGGTGCATTTGAGCCTTTGCAGAACAGCTCGCTGGAAGGCACCTGGACTCCACCAGGCTGTTGTAAGCATTCGTTAACACCTAGCACGTACTTTGCATTACACCAGGTTATTTGTGGCAGGTAATAGCAGCTGGAAGTTTCACAAGAAGGAAATTGACACAGAGGAAGAAATTAAATCTGTAGCTGAGCCCTCAGCCGGCACTTGGGGGTCAGGAACACTGGTGTGATTTTCTTCCGTTGGCCAGCCTCATGCAGAAGAAAAATCACAGAGCAGGTTACACCAACAAAAGAAGGGCACAAGATGAAGCTATTCACAGGAGACTTCAAAACTGAGAACTTCAGTAAAATTTTTCCCTTGCTCAGTAATAAGCTCTACTTCTTTTAACTTAGGAGTAGCCTTAGCTTTTCGCAAGGTTCATTGTGAAGGAAAACGCACAAAGTGCATGGTATGCACTGCCGCTTATTGGCATTTAATGCTTCTTGAACAACTACAATGCAAATACTCATCACAATAGATGGGAACCTTTATGGAAACAAGAATTCCCACAAATTGTTCAAGAATACAGTAAATGAATAGTATCATAAACAAAAGCCCCAATCCTGCACAAATTAGCATATTGCATTTACCCACAAATTAATCCACTATGCATTCATTCAAAAATTAATTTGTAGAGAGCCTTCTGAAGAAAAAAAAAAAAAAAAAGTATTTCACACTCAAACAAGGAGTACTTTCTATTTATAGATGTGTTAACACCAAACATTTTGCAGATCTCTAAGCGTTTTGGGGGGGGGGGAGGGAGGGGGACATTATTAGGACTCTTCTGACAGATTTTTGCTCAAATACGATATTATATGACACAGTATGAAGTTAAGCAATTTTAAAGCAGGCTCCATTTTGCAATATTTAACAAGCAATATATCAACACACTAATGCACAGAGTAACTTTAGAAGTGACGTTCAGAGTTTTTGAGTTAGTGTCTTCAAAGGAAAGCATCACGGCAACTGACAGAAAAATTTATAAGTAATCAAGGCTAAAAGTAAATAACATGTCAATACCTTTCATGACTAGTTATGCTTTGCTGATACAACTACACAATTAAAACACATGCAAACAGAATTTGCTCTATATAATACATTAAAAAAGTTCTCCATCCCATGATGTATTGATTTTACGAGTTTTACCTCTCTGTTCAACACAATAATATGTTAACACAACCCTGAAGCATTTGCATGTGTTTTTACTTACAGGCAAGCTGTTTACATGCAACACATGGATTTTTAATCTTCTTCCTATGAGCCTACTTGGGGAGCAAAGGGGAAAAATATTCCTTTTGTTTACTGCACCTTGTAAAGCATTCCCTAAAAACTATTATTATTATTATTCTCTAGCCAGAACTAAGATAGAATGAAGTAAAACGTGTTTTTTCACAGCATCTTTCAGATCGTGCATGCAGCTGTCAGAAATGACAACAGTAGCAGCAAACGAAGAAATAGTTTTTACTTTATCTCGCGTACGCTTGACAGCTCTGTTTTTAAAGCGGGTTTCTTCGATCGGCAGCACAAGAGACAGGGAGGGTGCATATGCAGTATATATTTATACAAATACCCACATATATATCACCAGAAGGACAGGCACGACTGAAAGCACAGCAGGAGTCCCCGGAGAGGGCTCCGAAGCCCGGCCCGGCAGAGGGGGGCACAGGGCACGTTCCGGGGGGGCTGCGAGGGGCAGAGGAAGCCCCCCCGCTCTCCCCGCTCCATCCTGCCACTCCGAGGCGGGAGGAAGGGCGGGGTGCGGGGGAAGGCGTGAGGGAGAAGCGGCCCAAGCGCAGAAGGCGCCGAGCACCATCGCCCCGGGACGGGGGGGGGGGACGGCAGGGGTCACCTCCCCCGGGGGGAGCAGGAGGAAGGGGGGACCCCCCGCGCGCACAGAGCGGAAGGGTGGCGGGGCACAGCCCACTGCCCCAAGCCCGCGCTACCCAGCGGTTTTCTCTGCTCCTCCTGCAGCGAGCGGCCCCAGCAGGCGCTCCCCGGCCCCTCCGCGCCGCTCCCCGCCGCCCTCACCGGCCTGCGTGGTGTCGCTCAGGTCGTGGTTGGCGGCGCTGGCCCGCGGGTAGTCGCGGAGTTTCCTGCCGCTCAAGCTGAGGGTGCCGCTGGCCGCCGCTTCTTCCAGGGCTCGGTCCAAGGAGCGGCTCCACGAGCCCGGGCCCGAGGGACCCGGCGCGGGCGGACACGCCGCCGCGCTCCCCGCCGGCATCGCGGCTGAGCCGCCCTCCGGCGCCGCCAGCGCCGCGGCCGCCATTTCCCCCGCCGCAGCCCTCCGGCTTCGCGCGCTCCTGCGCACGCGCGGGAGAGCCCAGCGACCGGCACGCAGAGCGCATGCGCACGCCACAGACTCACAGGGCGCACCGCGCATGCGCCGCCCTCCCGCCTGAGGGCAGGCGGCAAAAACCCCGAAACGGGCCCAATTCGCGGGCACTTTTCCCGCTCCTGCGAGCGCGCCCGCCTCTCCCAAGCGGCCAACGGCTCCTGTGCCCAGAGCTCACCCGAGCTCCAGCGGAAAGGCTGGTTTGCCCCTCGGGTGGGATGCTACAAGGGCACTTCCCCAAACTTAGGTAGCGCCAAAGCACCCGCCCCAAGAGGTCCCCTTGGACAAGGGTCTCCCTCAACGCTGGTCTGACTCGCAGGAAGCAGAGCTGCTGCTTACGAACCAAAACATCATCACAAACCTGCTGTGCGTCTGAAAAAAAATGAAGAAATAAGTATGCAAAAAAAAAAGGGCCTCATAATCATGTGCCAAGACTGACACTCGCCCTGCTCTGCATGATAGGCAGTTTGTCCCCGCCGCACACCATTAATGGCAGCACTTCCCCTGCTCGTGTACCACAGCCCCTGCCGGCATCTCTTCGCCAGCGTCGCTGCTTGAAAACACAACCGCAGCAGTTTATCAGGAGGTTCCTGCTGACGCTGTATAAAATGCCCAGATTACAGGGACTTCCTATTACCGAGACGTGTCACAGAAATATGAAAACCAGTACATGGCCTGACACATCAAAGTATATGGTACTGAATATCAACCAAGCCACTAAGACAGTACCAAAAAAAGTCAGTTAATGTCTTCAAAGATAAGTGAGTCTTACAGTTCCAGTGCAATAAGGTCTCATTTTTCAGAATAATAAGTTGGAAATGAGTGCAAGCTCTTTAAATTAGACTTATTTTTGGTATATTTCTCAGACATTTAATAATGATTTAATCATTAACAACCCCTTAAGGATATAAGAACATTTATATAACCAATATTGTGTCCAAGTGGTTATAACAGGAACAAGAAAGTATGAAACCTGTAACGTTTTATTAAAAAAAAAAATTAACAGCTCCAGAATAGATCAAATGTAATAACTTCTCCAAAAAATACCAAAAGGTACAGTGTAAAGCATCTTCTCATTAAATACAAACTAGCATTTCTTGATGCATTGCATCAATGTTTTGCATCTATGTTGATGCAAAAGATTTTTTTTTTGTTGCATCCTGGCACATGGAAAATGTATACACTGAAACAGGATGACTAACACCACAATATCTATTCAAATTCTAACAGTGGGATTTTTTTTTCAAAAAAATCCTTTTAGCAATTAAGAGAAAAAAAAAAAACACCATTACTGAATGTTTGGTTTTGCTAAGGTATATTTTTCAACATTAAAAACAAGGTTTTAAGTACTATATACTGTTAAGGATGCATTCTGACATTAAAACTGCTGTATGACAGAAATCCCTCTCCTATCAAATCCTCTTCAACATGTACATTCAGGGAAACAGCCAATCAACTTGGAACTTGAGATAAAAATGCAAGGAAACCATCTTAAGAAGTGTAAACTCTTCAAGAAAAATAAGTGTAATTAAAAACACTTTACACACCATAAACATTTGTGGATGCAGCCAGTCAATCACTCTTTTACCTGGCTGCACCTAAAACATATTGCTGTAGAACAGAGTTAAGTTCATCACTCCCAGTATTGGAAGGAATTTTGACAGAAAGTTAATTATGAACAGGTGCCTCTTTTAGGGATGGTATAAATTCACAATAAGGAGCCCAAATTGTCACCATCCTTCACTTTGATGCATAATACGAGGCACTAAGGACTCCGTGAGCTACTTAATGCTTTACACATGCTGCCAGACTGTGGGCTTTATTCCAACAACACTTGCCCGATCTCAGCCAGCTGTAGGATGTCTGAGCACTGTTGATCAGCTTCACATCTTTCTTACCTCTCTTTGGTACATACAAACAAATGCCATTAAATGGTTTGTCTCTGAGGGACACAGAGAACCCTCTTGGGCAAGATGAGACTCCTGTGCCTGGGGAGGTATGCAACTCTACCGCACCACTGACCTTCTTCTGAAGTGTTGCATTTATTCCTACAAAATTATTCAAAAAGATGTGAAGTTATTGCATTAAGTTTATGTGGAGAAAAAAAAAAAGCTTACAAGAAGAAATAGGAAGTTTTAAGGTTAAAAAAAGGGAGGCACAGACATACTCCATTTGCAGAGAAAGAACTTTAGCTACTTTTACTATAAACTATGCCCATACTGCCTGTGAACTATTCCTCTAGTGTGATCTGGACCACGTTTAAGGATAACAGTAGTTTCCAACCCAATTACATATTTTGGGTCTCAGCTAACAGCTTTATTTGCAAAAATTAAAATGCAAAATATTTAGTCTCCAAGGAAGGAAAAAAGAAAAAAAAAACATCAAAAGCATAGAGAATTACAAATAATGCTCCCATGAAAAATCCTGCTACATCACTACCAGAATATTCACAGACTGAGGCTCTGTGCCCAACTGCAGTCCAGAGGGAAGTTTATAGGCAGTCCCTAACACCCTAAAAATGGGACTGTAATGAAAACATTGACAGTCTTTACTATAGCAGGGGATCAAAGAACAGGTACTAAGCACTCCTAAACAAAACAAACCAACCCACCAACCCACCCCACCCCCAAACTTTTATCCTTATATTTGCATTTTGATTATAAGATGAACAAAAAAAAAAAAAAAAAAAAAAAAAAAAAATCAGTATTCATCATCAGCTGGGCAACAAAATCTTTTTCAACCAGATCATGGTGCCGCTCTGGCAGGTTTGTTTCCACACTTTTTCACACCAGGGCATCATGTCTTTTACTGTTCCAAGTAAAAGTAATAAAGACAGTTAGCTCTGTCACTATCTTAGCAAGAAGTCTGGAGAATTTCAGTGACGTATGCTGTGTTCTTCTGCCCACTTTTATCTCAGTTTCTTAGATAGGTGGGATCAGTACAGAGTCCACTCGACAGGTTAGCCCACGGTTACAAAACGGCTTCCTTTGCTCTGGGACAGCGCTGTTCTTTGTTCCTTCAGGATCCCAAAACGCTCATTCAAAGTCATTCCTGTCTAGAAAAATAAGTTTATTTCATTACACACTTCAAATATGTTAGGTTAATTTAATCAAAGTAATGTAGACGGAATAATTCCTTTCTCATTATCATCACATGACTAAGTGCATTTCTAACTAAGACTTAATTAAGTTTTACCCTTTCCAGCACCATTTAGAACCCAGAATGGAGTACATACATATCAAATGCTAACATTTCCTGGAATTCATTAAGAGCATATGGTACGAAGTCAAGGCTGAAAATGAACTCAAGAGAAACATAAGTTGAGCTGAAGACAGATTGAAAAGGGGAACTTTCACTTGACTCATTTCCAAGCATGGGTTCTGTGTAGCTTCAACAAATGCCAGTTTCTAACAACTTTAACACAGGTTATTTTCCAGTCCATCTAGTCAAGGCAGTCAACTAGCACCTCGTCCAACATATCAATTAATTTTTTTTAGACTATCAGCAACACACTATTTGTTTATGGAAGAAAACCCTGACCAACTTTCTGAGCCCATGTTTTCTGCAGAGGGCAGTAAGAAGCTGATTATAAGAACAGTCTGATTTTGTGGTTGGAATCTCCAGTGCCTAATCCTGTCCCTGCCATTTTTTTTTCAAGTGAGAACACTAAGATTGCCTCTATTACACTCACTCATCTGTTTTCAAGAAATTCTTGAAAATTTATTCCTCTCTCAAATCTTTATACCATTGTATTTGATTTTTGCTTTTTATTTTCCTTTGCTGCATAACAAAAGTTGCTCTGATGCAGCTGAAAAGTAACAAAATGCAGATGCCAGCATCCCAAGCAAGTTACACAACTGAAAAAGCTCATCCCTGAATTACACACACTTGCCGATTCAAGCAGCAGAAACATCAGAAGGATTTTACAGATATTCATCATTTTAAATCCCACTCAAAGCACACGGTCATACAAGATTTAAACCAGAGGAGCAGGAACAGTAAGTGTAGATATTTGCTTGAAGTTAAATAACATGTTAGCAGAAGAACTGGAAATGGAAACAAGAAGTAGTTACTAGTTCCCTCTTTCTGTCACTAATACAAGTGCCTGGCTCAACAACTTTATCTATTTTGGAATACTCCACAGTTGAGAAAGGAATCTGCCTTTACCTGTTTTCCAACACTATTGATATCAAACTGCAAAGGAACTCCTTTGGGAATCTTCTTCTCTTCAGATTGGTCTCTCTTCATCAGAAATGGGGGCACAGGAGTACGAGTCAATCGTAATTTCTGGGAACTTGAAAGACCAACATTGAAACAGACAGAGTGAATACAAGTTTTTTAAAGTGAAAAAACCTTACTGCTGCCAAAATAACAATTTTGACTGTTTTTACTCTGTGTTGCAAATTAAAAAAAAAAGAAAAAAAAAAGTAGATACAGGTTTCCTTACAGAATAAGTCCTACTAATGAAAAACAAATCTAACCTATAACACCATCATGAAACACAATAGTTCTTTCAATTTTAAAATCAAATAGAGCAATGCTTTCTTAAAGAAATTCTAAGCGCTTTCTTCCTCACTCACAAAGATATATTTTCATCACCCAGCAATTAGATGGTCATCACTGATGCTCAATCAATGGCCTCAGAACAGGCAGATAAGGTGAAAATCTACCCAGCCCAACATAATTCAACCTTTTGTCACATCAAGTTCCTCACTGGGAGGCTCCTTGTGAAAACTGATGGTGATGTTATTCAAATAAAGCTCAGAACCACTCAGAAAAAGGACTGGTTTTAAAAGCTTTCACAAGAAGATACCTGAAATAACATATGCAAAAAAAATGCTAAATGACTCACAAAGAGCTATTTCAGTTATGTTAAGAACATGTTAAAACTACTTCTACTACGCACATTGGATTTATGATTGCTCCTGGGTTGTCAATAGATACAGTCAGAATCCCTCCACTTGTGGTAGAAGTTCGCCATCTAGTTGGAAAACATAGAAATTACTTATCCTAATCAAAATTTCAGCAACACTTTTGCATCTTTAAATGTGTCCCCCAAACAGTGACTAGTAAAGAATGTTTGTCTGTAGTCTTTGTGCTGCCCCTACAATCCGCTTATGATAAGGTATGAGAAGCTACTATTGACTTCTGTATCCTGTACCTTACCTAAGTCTGTCCAGGTAAGCCTTGGATTGCATGCTGGCAAGATGCGTCAACCCTGCTGCACTGATTAAATATTTGTATATTTTTCAAAAGATTCACTGTTGCTTGCCACAGATGCAGCCAAATTGGCCTGTGCAGCACATCGAAAGTGACAGACTGCAGTTCGGTGGCACGTGCTGCTTGCTAATCCTATTATGTTACCAATAACCAACTTTGAAAGAGCCTAGCAGATGGTATGAGAAGTGCATTGAACAAGTATTATATGGCCTGTCTCACATTTTTAACTGTTTCATAGGTTCTATACATATATTAGATAGAATGGAAATTACAAACAGCTTAGGGAAGTGCTGACATTAGAATTTTTCTCCTAGCCCATACAGTGCATTATTAGTGGTAGTGACTGGTCTATCTAGCTAGCATCTTCTCATTCATTCTTGTGAGCATCTTTTGCAAGCAAATGCATCTTGGTTAACTTAGACAACACTTTAGGAAAAAACTGGGAGAAAAAAGAGGCAGGAGGGGAAAAAACAACTGCCATTGAATTCAGACACATATAGTCAAAAAAAAAAAAAAAACAATGATTATAACCAGGAGTAGAAGATAGATCCAGAACTAAAGCAATACTATAAACAAGTAACTAAACTGAAGTTTATCAAACAAAATACTTACTGACGTGTTCTCTTTACTGTCTGATTATCTAGATCATCTACTGGCTGCACTTGGGTCTGAACCTGAAAACACATAAAATAGGGACTCCAGATTGGAATACTGTTTCAGCTCACACTGTAGCAGTTGGAAATACAGCAGTTCAAAGAGAAGTTTAGAAAAGTTTGTACACTCAGCTGTAATTCCAAAGGGACTTTAAAGGGGTTTATCCTATTACTTTCGTAAGATATCAGAAAGGAATAACTAAGAACATAAAATGAGTAATCCATGATAGCAACTTCAGCAATAAAGAGACAAAGAACACCATCTACCTGCAGTAATAGGAGAGAAAACTGGAAATGAAGGGTAGGAATAAAGTAAAATAAAAAATCAAAATCACACTTATAGCCCTACAGACAATATTTTACAGAATACTGGGAGATGGTCAAAACAGGAGACACTTAAGGATTGCCTCAGAAAATACACATTTTACCAAGTTACACCTAAATGTTACCAGGCCAGCAAGAAAAACACAGAGTTCCTCATCTGATCAATTTTAATATATATAATATTCAATATGTCATTAAGTTCTATATGCTTTTTAAAGGAGTTTATGTTATTTTCCCTCCTGATCCTGTCTGTAATTCCCAATTCTGTAATTTACGTGGATAAAAGTTGGCACCTATGTAGAATGAAGGCACAAATGAAAACTAAAAGTACCACTGCTATTCAGTATACTCTCTCCTACTTATTCCATCTTACTCAAAGGAACTAAAAACATTTACTAAATAACATTTACATGCAGAAAAGGTGAATGTAGTAAGAATTCTAAAATGTTTCTGTTCCACTAACTGGAATATGAAGCAAAACTAAAAGCATTACAATAACTGAAAAGAACAAATTTAATTCCCCAGAAAAACATGTGCTTAATTTATAAGTCACTTGAAATGTCTTGTCAGATCTAATATTTGAAATCGTATCATTAATGGCAGCTGTATTATGTAGGCTGGCTTTGAATCTGTGGCACAACTTTTGTTTAAATAATTTTATTACCTTCAGGCCTCTTCTAAACAGGAAGGTCGCTTGACGAGTGTCTTTCTGTTGATTCAGTTTGTTTCCGATTCTGGCAAAAGTGGATTGTATGTTGTTCCTGTAATGTTTATAAAATAATTATTATAGGCTCCCATAAGTAAAATTTTTAAAAGACCACTATGAAAGTCAAGAAACTGTCCAGCACATCTCTAAGGACATTGCAATGCTACCTCCTTGAGACTAGATTATTTCAGTTGCAATAAACTTTTCATCAATTAGGATTAAAATATGCTTAGTCACAACTATAATTAATCTGGAAATGAAGAAATCACTTCTGTTACACAGAGATCCAGGAGACCTATGTTTATGTCATAGGAGAGCAAAGTCACTAATTCTACCTTTTTATGATATTAAGTATCTGCTAGTACTTTAAATACTGCTAATTGGATAAGGAAAAACTGTCAAGATTCTGAGCAGAATTGGGTGTACCAGCCCAATCCACTTGAGTTGTGCCTCTAAGAGAAACAGCAGAATGGTTTAAACAGATTAGGATTAACACCCTTCCCCCAAGGAATCAAAGGTGACAGTTAAGCTGTTACAGTCCACTTGCCAACATCATTTTCCAGGGAGCCTCTCAGTAGTTAACCCCTACTCTAGATTATAGACCAAATGAGAACTATGAACAAGTTTCATTTACAATTTCCTCTGTCAGTCACATAGTGAATATCACAGAAAGTAGTTTCCGCTATGAAGAAAACATGCAATGACACCCATGAAGCTGAAGATGGCACTAGCTTCCATAAAGGTATTTTGTTTAGAAACTAAATCATGGTTACCACTTCAAAGACACAGAACTCTCAATCAGCCATTTTCATACAGACTATGCTTTAAGAAAAGGGCAGAATACTATTTTTTCCACAAATAAAGGTACTTCCCGAGTGCTCTGTACAATAATACCTGGCTTTGTACCTGAGATCATGTTTCTGTTATGCTCAGCTTCCAGATTTGTCAAGTATATGAGGTTTTACTTTATTACCAGTACCTGCCATCTCTTCATGGAATCAGTCCTGTCAGAAACAAAACTCACTACAGAAACCAATTAAGAGTTTAGAAAGGAGACTTGGATATTTTACCTTCTGTTTACTGGGACAGGTCTCCTAAGGCCTTGTGCTTGTTTTCTCTGCATTTCAGATTGTCTCTGTAGGGTTGTTTTCTTTTTCAAAATTGGGTAATTCCGCTGCGTATTCTTAAGCAAAAAAGATATACTGCATATATGTATAAGGTATACATGCACAGAAAAAACATATGGCTATAATCCAAATATAACTCTTTTACTGGGTCCTTTTCTATTTTAAGAAAAAAGTAGAAATACTTCACAAA
The DNA here is from genome assembly GCA_034781795.1 of Crypturellus tataupa. Lineage (NCBI taxonomy): Eukaryota > Metazoa > Chordata > Aves > Tinamiformes > Tinamidae > Crypturellus > Crypturellus tataupa. The sequence goes on from JAWLRI010000640.1 coordinate 11,490,133, forward strand.
TTAGGTAATAGCAAACTAAGTCAGATGCACTCCAGTGCAGTATTTGCATCCTGCATAAGACATCTGCGTGTGCTTAAACCTGTTCACTCAAAATCATGAGAAATTCCAAAGACTGAGTTTTGCTGTGTTTTCCTTAAAATACTACAAGCAGCTCTAGGAGGCTTAAGAACATCTTTTCTGTTTCAAGCTTTTCCAGATTTCAGGGCATTGAAACTCAATTTCTTCAGTTTTGATTTTTAACCTGCATCAGGAACGTGTGTGTTTTTGCCTACTCATCACATTCCAGTATAGTTTAAAAATCCTCTACACTTTTACAAATTATATATTCCCCTCATTATTGGGCCAAATGAAACAGAGTCTAGTGGCCACTTTTTCACTGTCCTACATATAACCAATGTATTAGAAAAAAGATTAAGTAGCATTATTAAGAAACACATGTTCCATACTTACAATCCACCTGTACTTTTAGCAAAGTCAGGATTAGCCCTGATGTAACCATTACAATTCCATTAATTACCTTCTCACTAAGTGGCTGTCTGTTCAGAGGACTAATTCCTTTGTGTGAACCCATTGCCTTCTTGGCTGCCAAGCCCGTTATAACTCCGTAAGAACGTTTCTTCCCTGCTACCTTCTTTCTGCGTCCCAAACGATTTTTACCGTAACCTGCAACAAGCATGAAGAGTGCAACAACACTTATTGAAGGAAAAAGGTCATTGCTAAGATGATCTGCAGACAATTCAAGTTATCTAACTACACATTCCAGTTAAAAACAAACAAACTACCACTGCATTGGTAAACAATTTGGTCATTTAGTTAATTTAGCAGGTCTAGCACTAGACCTAGCACAACAATAACCAGCTTCTCACACAGATCTCAGCTTTGTTCCACTTTACTACATTAACTTCTGCTGAAAACTTGTAACTATTTGGCATTTGTGTATAGACAATTTAGAATCCCTTCTGTCATAGAAAAGCAACAAAGAACCCAAAATGGTTACTAATTATCCATCATACTTCAAATTTTTGATAGTTTTTGAAGTTTTGATTTTTTTGATATTTGATATATTTTGATATTTTTCGAGTTTTGATAAAAACAAAAACAAACAAATAAACAACCCACCACTCAATTGGCTTCCAAGTTTGTTTATTTAGATCAGTAGTTCTCAAGACTTGTCTTAGAAAAGGACCACAGCAAGTGGCCCACAAAACCATCCTAAGTAGTATACAAGTTACATCACAATCGTACAGTGTTTTCAATTAGAAGTTGGCACGATAGTCTGGAAGAAATTGAGGTCTGGAAGAAACCGAGAATTGAGAATAGTTCTGAGTACAAAATGTTTGCAAAGCCATGATCCATAGTACTAACTTGTCAAATTTCTAGTTACAAGGGTTTGGTTAACCCTGTCTCAAGCCATTTAGCTTCATGCTATGAAAGGAGACCATATTTCAGTTTATCACTGAAATATCTCCCCACTCCACGACCCTTAACCTCAGATTTCAGGTTAAATGTGTGAATAAGACAAGAGCTCTACAGCAAGAACCATACACATCTAGCTTTGATGTTTCTGATTTACAGCCCTGATGACAAATCTGTCCTTCTTTATGAGACAGAAACCATGACATGAGGTAATTCATTGATGAGAACCTAGCCTGAGTAGATTTCAAGTTGAGGCACTGCCAGGTGGACTGTCAGGAAACGCTCTTCTTTCCGGATCAAAAAGCCGAGTTATTTAGACTGCGAGGGACATCAGCACCCTCCATGGACCAACTTATGCTCAAAGTGACAATTTCAAAATTAACTCAGACTGCCCTGAGTTCTTCATTGTTGCTTTATGCGTATCACCAAGAACAACTTTTATTTAAATGAAAAATATTCTCCTTTTTCTTTCTCCCCAAAAGGTTTAAGGGTTCCCACTCAAGTTCCTCTGCCTTTCTAAAGGGCTTGGCAGCTGTTTTACGGAGAGAACAGAATGCTGCCGACCTTCTTCATCAGACAGAGGAGCTGACACCTATCAGAGTTAACTTCCAGCAGTGAAGCAGCAATAATAAGTAGGTCATAAGTAATCAAAATGCTCAGAAGAACATTTTCTTCTATTTGATGGTATCTTTTGCTCAAGGTGAAATAAAAGGGCTTGTTTTCAAGGGGAGGAAATGTGCTGAGCCATACAGGAGGAAGTGAAGCTATTCATAGTATTTTACCATGTCACAAATGCGGCAGTTGTGCAAAAACATCTGCTTTTTCCTAGAACAAAGGCAGTCAGGCAGGCAAAACTTCAAGAAGGGTAAGTAAAAGTCACAGGTGTATTTAGAATTTTATATCTGCATCTCAAACTCCTCCTAACAGTCAAAATACTAGACTAGATATACTCTCATCTTTGCTTCTTTTAGGTCTCCTATAAACAACTGCATTGACGATCATAATTGTAATAACATATGACATTGCATGTAATAACAAATAATATAATCAACATATTTGATTATCTACCACTTAAAATCGCTTATTCTTTCATCTCCACAAATATTCTTATGCTTAGGTTGAGGAACCTCAAACATTTTCCTCAACTGTCACAATTTACAGAAAGACACACAAACTAACTAACACTTCTGTCATCGCCTCTGTAAAAAATAAGATTCTTTTGGAGCCTTGAACTATAGGGCATTCCATCACTCCCAAAAAACATTTTTATATAGGATGCTAATGCATCGTATATATAGCATGCTGAACAAGAATGCTGCTAGAACAAATATTAAACAAAAATAAAGATAAAATAAGAATTACTGTGAATTACTGTGATTACTATGACCAGCACTTCGGGAAGTTGCAAACTTTGACACTAATTGAAAAAAAAAAAACACACATGCACACTGAAAAAAGTAAAAGCAGTCTTTACTTCAGCAAGTGCTAGTAGTACTGCACTAACACCTGAGAATCATTTTAGCATGTGAATCCTTTTTATTGAAAAAGTCAAGAGGTACTCGGGAAACCTATAATAAGTTGTTACTGTGCTACTCTTCCCCTCCTGACCCCTTCTCTAGTATTTTTTCCTCTGCTTTTCTACTCCACTGCATAAACATGGAGTTAAGAAACCTGGCATGGTACTTCCTTGCGGCTCAAAGTCTTACCCAGAAAAGCTGACTCAGACACTCTGGACTATCCCTTTGCATATCCCAGAGGCAGCACTACAGTCTGCAGCAAGAGCTATTTTTGAGACGGCTACTAGGAAAATTTTATCTCACAAATACAAATATGCAGGTTGTTTTGCACAAAGCTCTGAGGTCTGGCAAGGCCTCCACATTTCCCTGTCTACAGGGTTTGACCTTGGCATATTTTCTTCCCATCTTTGAGGAGGGACAAAGCATCAAGACAGTTTCTCAAATTAAAATAAAATTAATTAAAAAAAAAAGAGTGAAAGTCAATCTCTCCTTGAAGGAGAATCTCTAAGCTCCCTGATGACCAAACACATCAACGCTGTTCTGATTGAATCAAATACAAAGGCAAATATAAACGGATCACCAAGAACACAATTACAGTCAAAACTGTATATAGCACTATTTGAAAGACACCTAAATTGACTATGTCAATTCACACATTTTCAGTAGGTCACTTTTCAGCTCATAAAGTTATTGCATAGCCCATACTATGATTAAGATACATACCTTTCTGCTGCTGAATTCCCCACTTGGAGCCTGGTGTCCTAAACTGTCGAGTTCCATTCTGCTGAAGCCCCCTTTTCATTTTGGGGGAATATTGCTTTCGCTCTTCTTTTTTATTCAGCTTAATTATATCATCTGTAAGGAGAAGGAGAAGAAAAAAAAAAAAAGTGTTCTGATACTTTGCCGATAAATTCCAGTTCTGAAGAAAAACTCTAGCAGCTTGGAGACAAGTGGAACAGACCAGTTAATCTTGCAAAGCTAGCACATACGAGTTAAAATTCCAGAAATATTATCTCTATAAAACACCCAAACCATGAGTCTTAAGAGTACATATTTTACAAAATATTGTCCTCAGCAGAAAGACAAGCAGTTACATTCACTCCGAATACTCAAGACACTTGAAAACTTGTGTCATTTAGTCCAGCATTAAACTATATGCCTAATGACTGTTAGTTTGTGTATACTACCTGTCAAGAAAAGGTAGCCCCATCTCACTGCCACTTTCCAAATTCCAGACAAAATGTCAATTCAAGTCTCAGCTCTTTCATCCAAAGGTACTAAAGAAAGTCATGCAGGGAGAACTCAGGCAAACAATCTTCTTCATAAGCTTACTGGGTCCAGATCATTAGGAAGAAAAGTAAGGAAGAAAAGCAAGGAAGAACTCTCTCCCACAGGGATCTGCAAGCCAAACCAATCATCTTACCTGTTATCCTGGAAAATAATGTGAAACAAATTATTATCAGTTTGAGAACATGTATAAAACAATAAACCAATGGAAAGTAAACAGGAAGTTTGGCACAAATGATGTCAAACCAGTTTTATTTCCTTTGCTAATCAGGTAGGTAGCTCAGGAAGTGAGAGTAAAGCATGTTCTGGAGTGCTTTATTTGAATTCTAGCTGGCTTATAGAATGGTCAGAGAAGAAAATGTCAATTGTCATCTAGATCATGGAAGCAGAACTGATGCAAGCTACCGCAGGGATGCAGACATCCCTTTTTGACTCAGAGAGACTGAGAGAGATACTATATTCAACAGATTAAATGGATGTGGATAGAGTAGAACAAAAAAATGAAAAAAAAAATGGTTTGTATCCCACTGAGGTAATGATAGGAAGAATTATCTTGCTTTACTGCAGAAATGATTGTGTATTATGGGAAAAAAAAAAAGTCTTTAGGGCAAGGAATACAGACAAAGGTAACTCAGGGTTTGATATCTATAGACTCTTCTTTACCCGGGCGATCATCCCTAGTCCAGGGATTCCCAAGCTATCCTTTGCAGACAGCAAAGGAAACCCAAGACAAAAAGCTTCTCAAGCTTTTAGGAGCAAACACATAATTCTGTTTAATGGGTACTTCCACCCCTACGTACCTGTGATATGAAATGCTACGTTTCAAGGGCATGACCAAATACAAAAACAAATAATATTAAGGTCTTTATCTTTGGATTCCCAGGCTCACTGTCAACTTTACTGATATCATGGCGGATGTGGGATTAAATCTAATCTTTGCTCACTGCAAATCACACAACACAGGTTGTGGTGTTGACTTGAGAACAGCAGGCATGGACGACATTGCTTTCATGCAAGTAACTCTTCAACTAAAGTTGTTGAGGGACACCCACAACAGCTTCTTAAATAAAGTGTCATCCACAAAGTGGCAGAAATTCTTTGCAATCTAGTATTACACAGTGTCCAGGAACTTGCTTGTGACTTGCTCTAAGGAATATGGCCAAAAAAACATCATCACAAAAGCAGACAGAGCTACTCAAAATCAATGATTCTTAGCCTTGGTAACCTTGGAAACACACCGATTCGGTCTGCTAGATTAAAGTAAAAACAGATTTACATACAAACAACAACTCTATATTTAGACAATCTCTGCACATTATCAGAAAACAAACTGAGAAATCCATGTATTGTGAGACGAGCCAAAAAGGTTGACTCTGTATCAGCTAACTCAAATCACAAATCCACTTTTTGAAGCAAGCCCCCAGTAATAGCCATCTATGAGGTTTTGGTAGCGTTGTCACAGCTCGGGGCAAACTCTGCTCTTTCTGCATAAGCCTGAACTGGAAGACGCACTCCTGGAAGGTGCTGAATGGGCTCCCCAGCCTTAGGGGGCTCACAGCAGAGAGCCAGAGCAGGTACCACTGAGATGCAGCTCTACAGATCTTTTGTGAGGCTTCATAACCTTCCCTAAAACAAACCACCACCTGGAGGTTTTATGGGCTGTATTCTATTTTCGTATCTTCACAACAGTAATAAATAAAAGGAGTGTGAGCACACTCTCCATTAGAAAAGCTCCACAAGGGAAAGCCGGGAATCGTCTTTGCCAGATTTTCGCAGGGAGCTACCGGGTAGAGCTAACGTCAGGCCTAATCCGACACAGAGGCTGCTTTGGGGGGGGCCACACGGGAGAGCTGCTGCCTCCCGCTCACAGGGAGCAGGGAGAGGAGGGCGGCGGCCCGCCCCTCCCCTGCGCCAGGCCGGCCCCCCGGGACCCGTTCCCGGCGGAACAAAGGGACCCACGGCCGAACCGAGCTGGGTCGGGCCGGTTCCTCGCGGCACCCCCGCCGCGCTCCGACCATGGCAGGGCCCTGCTCCCCCGCTTCACTTGGCGAGCTCCGTCCCCCCTACAGCCTCCCGTTGGTTCCGCCCGGCCGGTTCGTTCCGGAGCGCGCTCCTCCCCCACCAGGCGCCGGTACTTGGTTCAGCCCGCGCCGCTCACTCCCCCCGCGGAGCAGCGGGCCCGGCTCTCCGTACCGAGCGACATGTCGATCTTCTCCAGGCTGTCGCTGCTGCCGTTCCGCGCGGCCGAGGAGCCCGAGAGCGGCTTCGCAGCCCCGAACGCGCTCATGACTGCCCGCACCGCCGCCGCCGCCTCGGCCAACCGCGACCGCGCCACGCGCACGCGCAGAGTGCGGCAGCGCATGCGCAGCAACCTCCGCCCACCCCCAAGCACAGGCAGCGCTCGGGCTCGCCCTTCGCTGTGCCGCCTGCGCATGCGCAGTAACCCCCGCCCAGCCGCGGAACAGGGCGCCTGCGCAGAGGCTCTGCCTCCTCCTGTGGGCCGGGAGGGGGCGCCATGATGCAGGGTGCCGTGGGGGACACCCGGCCTGGGCGAAACGAGGCCCCTTCCCAAGATCGGAACTACTTGAATGAGAAAACTAACGAGGCCCGTTTTTTATTATTTTTTTTTCTTCCTTATATTCACATTTTTGGGGGATGTGTGCGCTGCTGTTGGGCAGCAGCACGCAAGCGCCAGGACATGAGCTGGATGCTGCTACACAGGTTGTAGCCAGGCTGGGATCTCTCATCTTCCATCCTCCATCCAGCTACTCCTTATCAAATGTAAGCGATTGTAATTAGCACTGAAATATCTACGTCTTGCTCAGGTTAGCTTGAAATTGGTCAATGGGTTCAAAAGATACTAAGGGAAGGAACAGACAAGCCCACAGTGTAAACCAAGAGTCCTCGGAGAACCAGGAAAGGCTGAGGCTTTCTGGTCTCTGCTCCGTACTGCAGAACAGATCAGCAACAGGGCTTTGCACTTTTACACTTCTTATGCATCTCTCCCCTTTTAAAATAAGGCAAATAAAGTCAATCTGGATGTTGATCTTGCTGCTTTCAACTGGATAGAAGAGAATGGTTCAATTGACTTAGGACATTCAATTTGTGATAGATTTTCTCTTCATCCAAGGCACAGGAGCCTGTGGGGAGTGCAGGAGGCCACGAGTTCTCACCTCACTTCTCCATATTCACCATGCACGGCTTCATTTCAAGTCTTGGAGTCAGAGATCTGAAATGTGTTTTCCTCCAGACATTGATATGAGTGGGACTTGTTTCAAAGGTTCTATTTCTAAAGGGAAGATGCTACTACAAAGTTACTAATAAATACCAGTATTAGCAGTATTAAAATCAAATGCCATGTTTTTTGTAAAATTTTAAACCGCTTATCTTTGGCGCTGTGGGGTGCAGTTCCATCTGGTGACTGTGTCACTCTGATAAACAAATGCTCTGTTTAACCAGCTGCAAATATGCTAGCTGTAAAGGTGACAGATACCACCTGCCCTTGTGACAGGGGGGAGACAGACAAAATGCAGATTGTACCACATCAGTTGGTAGCATTTCTTATCAAAATAGGGTGTCAGCAGTCCAGTGTTCAGCACAATGGAAAATCAAGGAAATGTTCTGTTAGGACTTGTTTCTTCAAGCCTCAAATGGCCAAAATTATGTAGGGACCACGTAGGCTGTGAAGCAGTCGGCAGCTCTCGTGTTGCTGTCTAGCTGTCGGGAACATGGCAGCCAAGTGACACTGGCTCCATGTGGCACTGAATTACAAATGTCTGGTACTTCAGTCATATACAGAACTTCGTTCTGTTGCAGACTGTATTTTGGTCTTCCCGTATCATGTTCCAACTCTTAGTGTCTTTCAGAATAGCAGCATGTTTATTTTCTTACTAGCAGAATCTTGTGCGTCAACACATTGGTATATTTGAATATTTTTGTGTCTCTCACTCAGTTCAGTCTGCACAGCTAGCACGTTTTCACTTACTGAAATGCTATGCAGTCCTTCCAAGTTTGTATCTCACCAAAAGGGGATGTTATGTCTGAAGCTGGCCCAGGCTGTAGTATGTATTGGAGTCAGCTCTTCTCCTTCTCCCATCTCTTCTTGAGCATCTGTTGCTCCCCCAGAAATGAGACACCAGAGTCTGGCTGTCCAGAAATCCCTCTTGCTATGGCACATTGTGGACCAGTTACGCAGTAGGTGTTACCTGCTAAACATCATGGTTGAAATTCCCTGCAGGAGCTGTTACAATTACCAAGCAGAAACCACACCCAAAGAATCAGGAACTAAGGGCACTCACAGATTAAAAGCCAGAGGGGACCATCTAGTATAATCTGTATGTTACAGACTATGGAATATCCCACCTGCATCAATCCTGGAAACACATGAGTTGCTAGCATCTTCCAAAAGAGGATTCTGCTTTTTTTTTTTTTTTTTCCCTCCAAGATACAGCCTCTCTTAGAAATAGTACCTTATTCCTATTTTGGGATTCTGTAGCATCCACCGGTGTCTGCCAGTTCTGCCTTCTTCAAGAGGTGCTTTTTGTATGGAAAAGAAGTGACACTAGGTTAATGCTTGACTTGATGTCACCCAAAAATCCCCAAGCAGGAATTTGGTCTGCAAGGCTCTAGATTCCATTACTGTTTAGCATAAAGGTCTACTCGTATTTTGAAATTTGTTTTCCTCTGTTGACACTCCTTAAATTTGTCCCTGCAGTATAAATTGGGAGATCATCCTCCTTTTTACCCCCCATTTAATCCTGAAAGCCAGTCGATGTATGCATGTATACAGTATGTGTCTTTGTGATCGTACTGCAGTGAGGATCACATATTTATCCTTAAGAGTAACAGTTACCAGAATTTTCCACGGTGTACAAGCTACAGAAACCGCCGCTGTCCGGGACAGCCCTGGCACATCAAACGGCTCTGGAGACACATTTGGGTTTCCCCACCCACAGCCGCTTGTCACGGAGCCTGATGTCAGCAGTGTCACTTTTTCCAGTTTCATTTCTTTGATTTTCTAGTGGAAAGTCCGCAGGATTCCGGCATCTTTTCCGCAGCTCTTTGCAGTGGGTGGCAGAGCACAAAACCGCTTCCCGCCTCTGCCCGCGGGGCGCTGCGGCGTGGTGCTGCCCGGGACGCCTATCTCGCTCAGCGGGCGTCTGCGTTCCGCGGCCGCCCCGCATCCAGCCCGCCCGCCATTCCGCCCGCCTTCCCCACACCCTCTGCGCGCGGGGCACGCCGGGAGATGTAGTCCCGGGCTGCGCAGAGCGCCAGGCAACTGCCGCCGCTCGCGGGGCACGCCGGGAGCTGTAGTTTGTGGCGGCGGTGGGCGGTGCCGGCCCCACGTGACGGCGGCGGCGAGGGCGGCGGTGGCGGCGGGGCCGC
>JAWLRI010000640.1:11506938-11520986 GCA_034781795.1 Crypturellus tataupa
CCGGCCATGGCGTCGCGGGCAGGACGGCTGCCGCCGCCGCCGCCGCCGCTGCTGCTGCTGCTGCTGCTGCTGGCCGGCCTCGCCGCGCTCGGCATGGGTAAGGGCCACGCGGTGCCGGCGCTCCCCGGGGCACGCGGGATGGGATTGGGTGGCCAGGGCCTGTGGCCGCACACACACAAACATCCCCCTCGCTGGCGGACGGGATATTTTATTCATCTCTTTGAAAAGGCTGAAAAATCGCTGGGTTGCCCCTGCAGCATCGGGGTGCCCGCAGAGCAGCTGCCATGCAGTGCTCCCAGGCCCCCTGTATCCCCTGGGTTTCATCCCTGTGGGTTTCACTGCCTTCACGGCATCGCCTTGGCTGTCTCAAAGAGCCCTGCATGGGCGGCAGCCTGTGCAGGTTCACACGGGGCTGGAAAATGGCAAATACTGCCTGAATATTTGCACTGCAAACAAAGCCGGAGCGGTGCTTATTTCCCTAGGAGCCTGGGTCAGGCTGCTCCGCCGGCTCCTGGGCACCTGGCAGGTCCGGGCGGCACACGCGGTGTGGGTCGCACCGGCCCTTGTGGCCCCCAGCAGCGCGTGGGGCTCGCGGGGTCGCAGCACGTCCCTCAGCTCCCAAACTGGGGTTTGTTGGTGCTTCTGTGCAGTTCAGCGGGGCTGGTTTTCCCCGTTCGCATTATTTATGCCTCATGTTATCAGTTCCTGAATATCTGCACCAGAGATGTTTGTATAAGCTCCTGATGAGATACCAGCGTGTCTCGTGGTAACCAGTTCCTGAACAGCTGCTCTTCCTGTCGGACGGGTTTGTTCGACTTCCTCCAGGGATGGTCCAAGGTGGTGGAACGTGACTTATCTCAGAGGCCACAGGGAGTTTCTGCCCCAAGACTAGAGATATCCACGGGTTGTTCCTGGTTTGTCAGCCTGGGAGACTTACTCACCCTTCCAGGCTGATGAGCCAGTGGCTGTTATAGGTGACGTGCTGGACCTCCATGCCTGACACTGCGTGGTGAATGCCCACTCCTGCCCTTTGGTGACTCCAGGTCCCTTAGGGAGCTCAAGTGTGGTGGTGATGCTGGGCCATGTTTGGCACCGCCATGGTTGCTGCCTTTCACGACCAGCCTTTGCATGCTTCACTCTCCAACCTCTTTGCAGGGACCACAGACACAGATGTGACAGTGAAGGCGCCCTCAACTTTCTCAACCTTCTCGAGACCCTCAGAGACTTCAGCACTTCTGCTCACCACTACCTCCACCACTCCTCTCTCCAGCTCTGAGGTGGGATCCTCCACCCCAGAGGAGAGGTCCAGTACGTCCCCGTACACCTTCACAGAGAGCACTGCGACCACGTGGGGCAGCAGCCCCACAACATCTAGTGTCACCATAGCGACACACACAGAGACCCACAGCTCTGCCAGTTTGCCCCCTGGCACCACCACAATTCAGGTAGCACCCAGCACCACAGAAAGGAGGAGCACCACTGCTGCCCAGCCTTCAATCACTGCAGCTGTGACATCCACTGATGGTGAGACAACAACCGATGCGTTCATGGGGACCAGCACAAATGCAGGCATCAGATCAACCAGAGGCGACACAAGCACGATACCTCCTTCCACCTCTTCTCTTCTTACTACCAACACAAACACGATGCTCCCTTCCACTTTTTCTCTTCTTACTACCACCCTGGAGAGCACCACATTTGCCAGGAACACCAGTGAAGAGCCATCCACAACCTCCCCACTTCACAGCACATCCCAGGAGACCAGCAGTGTAGCTCCCACTGCAATGACTCCTTCCATCACAACAGAAGAGACTTCAGGTGAGTCCTCGACATTACTGGAGAGCACCATGACTGCCTCTGTCACCAGCACAGCGGTTACCGAGAGCAGCCCCACGGCCATCCAGTCAGAGACCACAGATGGGACCATCTCTGGCATCTCCACCTCAACCTCAAGGACAACTCTGGACAGCACAACAGCACCTCAAACTTCAAGCGCAGCACCAAGTGAGTACAGCTGAGGGGGTACTTAGAGACTGGGGACACAGGGATGGTTGTGTGTGAGGATCAGATGAAGGATCTCCAGTCCTGGTCCTGGTGGGTACCCAATTACCTCATCCTGGGCTTCGTGTTCTGTGTCCTCTGCCTAAGGCAGGTACAGTTTGCACACCTGTCCCCTACTGCTGGCCCCATGGTATTTGCCAGCTCTCTGTAAGCATTTGGGCACTGAAGAGTCCTGGTACAACTCAGATGCAACAGCCCTCCAGTGAGAGTGGATCATGCACCACATGCTGCTACATTGCAGACAGAGTGTTGGTGCCGTGTGTAGGATGCCAGAATCACTGGCAGATACAGTTTGCTGGGGAAATGCTGGTGAAAAGTCCCACAGAAAAAATTACGGGATCTTATTGCAATAGAAGCCATCAGCATCTGGGAAAATACAATGCCCAGTTCCCTGCTGTTTATGCACTTGCCAGCACTTCAGGAAATGAGGACCTGGCAGCAGAGGAGGCCTTATTGTTTTGGTTAGACCTTTCCCAGCTGTAGAAACTGTAGGAGCATCTTGCATCTCTGCAGGCACTGCTGATGTAACCTCTCCTCACCCATCCACGGAGCTCTCTTCCCCTGCTACTAACTCAACCCCAAGTCCAGAGGTTACCAGCAGCACCACCACAGTTGAGCCAACGACACCGCTTGTCTGTCCCAGCGCTGCAACTAACACCAGTAAGTGCTTCTCACCTTCTAGGGCTCAAACCCGCCTCCAGCTGGGCTCACAGAGCTGTGTGTGCCCCGCCGCGCCGCGGGCACTGGCATCACCCCAGCACTGCAGTAGCCATAGGGCTTCCCGGCGGTCAGTGTGTGGTGTCCAGGCTGGCCTGTGGAGCCCAGCACCTTCGCTGTGTTCTTGGTCCAGAGACACTGATGGCCTGTGCTGGTTGCTGGTCCCTTGGGAACATCCAAGGCAGGCAGCAGCCTGAAAAGCAGGTCTGAAAAGACCTACCAGCCTTGAACGGTGGAAGGGAGACCTCCTCAATACCCCCTCCATCCACATGCCCGGCTCGAGCTCTCTCCCACTGCCAGTGGAGATGGATAAAATAAGAACAATGCGTGTTTTCCCAGCTGTGTTGTAGGTGGAGAGCAGCAGCCCTGTTTTCTGTACACAAGGAGGCTCATTCACCTGCCAGTGTAGGGGTGCATGACATGACTAACCTGTGGTCTCAGAGAAGGGCCTGTGTGTCTCAGTGTCAGTTCTGGACTAGGGACCTGGCATCTGTCCCCTTAGCAACCTCTGCTTTCTCACATGCTTTGCTGCATAGTCTTGGACAAACCATTTCATCTCTCCATGCTTCCCTGTATCATACGGATGGTGATATAAACCCCAGGTGGGGACAAGGAGTCTCTTATGACCAACACAGCTCTGGAAGCAGGGTGCTGTGGTCCCTGGGAGAGGGCTCTAGATTTCACCACAGTGCAGCTGAAGGGTTGGAAAGGATAAGAACCACATTTTCTGTTCCTAGATGCATCTCACCTCTTCCTGTCACTGCGCCTAACTGTTCCCCTGGACCTTGAAAACCCCATGGCTCAGGAGCTGATTTTGTCCAAGGTGAGACCTCCTAGAAGTGCACTGAAGAGCAGGTACCAGTTTGCATTTGCCAACCAAGATGGGATAAACTGGGAGGGAGCCACAGCTGGAGCAGGGAGAATGACTGTAACTTGCATTGAATTTTACCCTGAGCCTTTTCAAATGAAAGAAATTCTCCTTCAGGTAGGCTGGCCCGTCTCTCGGTGGGAAATGGGTACCAGGGAGCCCGTCTAGGCTGTTTTTAAATGCTGTGATTGCTTCATGGCTGTCCTCTCTCTCCAGCTCCGTGGGGATCTGCAGGCTGCATTCCCGTGTGCCGGCTTCACAGTGGAGTGGAGAGGGAAGAGAAGGACCTGAATGCTGTCCTCCCAGCCCGAGGACCTACAGGGCAGGAACCTGAGTAAATTTGCAAACCTTCTCCTCTCAATTCCTTAATCCATGTCCGTGTGCCTTTCTCAGGTAACCTGTGCAGCTCCTGATGAACCCCGACTCCGACCATGCACCTCTGCCCGCCAAAGACCAGAAGTGCACCCTGCAGCCCACTGTTTCCCTGGGCTGGGGTGGTCCCTGCCACATCCTGCAATCTGTTGCATTTCTGCATCTCCAGAGCTCAAGCCCTCCCATGGCCTCATACCAGTCCTGATGTCCACTTTTGGGTCCTTTTGCTTCCAGCCCTTTTGCTGGGCTGGAAGGAGAGAGTGAGGCTGCCCACGAGACCCTACAAGGGCTGGGCTTTCATGCCAATGAGGGATGTCTGAGTCATAAAAGTCACCACTGGGGCTGATAAATAAGAGAAAGGAAACCTGGAGATCCTGCTCCTGGGTTAGTTAACACTGGTAGATGGCCTCTATGTCCAGAGTCCCTATGTCAGTAGTAGTGACCTCCAAGGCATTGGAGCCTGGAGATACTGCAATACCAGAACCCTTGGAGAGCTGCTGCCAGATGGGAAGAGGTCGGAGGGCTGCTTCATGTCCGGAGCGGGGCCAGGATGGAGTACGGGGGTGGCTCTGGGAATGAAACAGAAGAGGAAATGAGCCCCCCTTCTCCAGCTGAGTGCAGCCGTGCACTTCAGCCCTGCAGCGTGGAGGCTGAGTGAAAACGAAGCTCATCACCTCTCCCTTTGGGTCTGCCTGCGGTGTTGGTAATGGAGCAATGCACCCACACCAACGCAGGCAGGGGACTGAAGAGAAATCCCACATTTTCTATGCAAATATGATGACTTCTTTTTTCCAAGTTGCCTTCCTGGATTTTTGGCTTTGCTCTCCAGCAGAGGTACAGTGGAGGAAAACCAACTGGATCCATCTGAGAACCAAATGATCTGATTACTCCTTAGGCACCAGCACTGGCCACCAGCTAGAATGAGTTCCTGCACAGCTGGACATTTATTTATATGCTTCCTTCTCTGAAATAAATGTTGGGCTGGGAGACTGATTTCACACTTCCCTCAAGTGGAGCAGGTGATTTTCTTACCCGGAACCCAGGGAGCTGGGTTGGAGGCAGTGGGCTGGTAGCCCCCAGGGAAACCTGTCTGGCTACAGAGCTGATAGAGCGAGGGTGGGAATAGGAAAAACATTTCCATGCGAGTGGATCTCGGCCCCCAACATCCAGCCTCTGAACGGGCCTGGGGGTTCACGGCACCCCCTGCCTCGCTGCTCTCTGGCCCATTAGAGCCCTCCTGCTGCTGGTGCGGCCACGTGCACAGTGGGGCCATGGAAACCCTATGGACTGTGGCTCTCCTCTTGTTTTTTCTTTCCAGTCTGCAGCTAAGGAGACGGCTGTAGTGTCCGTCCCCCTGCAGCAAAGTCATTTATTAACTGATTAATTGGGCAGATAAAATCAAACTGGAGCAATTATTACCCTTAGCAAGTCACCTCGTGGGGAGATTGGAAACTAAATTAATGAGCAAAATAGCTGCGCTGTTCTTAGGGGTTATTTTTGTCTGATCTCTTTCTGCAGCCTTTGCTTGGGCTTATGGTCTGTAAAACCTTGGAAAAGGAAAGGACTGGTGGCAAGGGCAGGTGAGAAGGTGCCAGTCCCGCTGGAATGGTGAGAGGGCTGCAGGAGGGTTTTGATGGGAAGCCAGACTCAGGGATTCCAGTCCTCTTGGGCTATTATCCATTCAGGAAAGAAGCCAGCAGTGAGGCAGCATGGGCAAAGGTGCTTTGAAACCATCCCACGTTCTGCTGGCTCCTGTGGTCACTTTGGGACCCTGCCTGTGCCATGGCACATCCTCCTCTTCCTCATGGGCTGCCCATCACCAGGTTCCTCCCGGTCGTGTTGCTGGAGGGGGACACTCCTTGGAGCTGTCTGCAGGCTGCCTTGGGGATGTGCTGCCGCCAGCGCCTGCATCTTTGTGGGGCAGAGGGTAAGGCTCCTTCCTCAGGAATTTATCCGGTTCCTGGAGATGTATCCACCTCCCCCTCAGGAAAGGCGGAAAGCACAGCCAGCCCCCTGCATCCCGGATGCCCCTTGCATCCTGCTACTCCAGGGCTTTGTCTGGCTTCTTGGAGCTCTTGCCGTGGCCGTCAGCACCATGGCACAACTGGTCCCTGAGCACCCGGCTGAGGTGCGTGGGCAGCCAGGGAAAAGGGTGCTAGAAGGGGTGCCCGAGCCGGATGCCTGCTGGGGTGCTGGGAAATGATCCTCATGATCAGCCTACGCTGTGGAGCGAGGCCAAGAGTCCTCCCACGCCAAGTCCCACCGGGCTGATTTCTCCGGCTGCTGAATCCATAACTTCAGACCCCAGGACATGGAACGGGGCCAAGGCTGGGATAATGGAGCCAAAGTGCGTCACAAAGGGAGGAAAAGGTCCTGAAGTGCTGGGATGAAAAGGTGACCGGGGCACTTACTATCCCTGGCTGGCATGGCCCCCTTGCAGCGCTGTGGTGATGAGGGAGTGTGGGACAGGAGATGCTCCTGTCCCAGTGGGTCCTTCCCTCCCTGGGCCTGGGATGCGGAGCAGGGACGTGACTCGGACACTGCTCCACCCTGGGCACTGCTCTGTGCAACCCCCTCCCAGCACTGCCAGATGCCCGAGGTCTCTGTGCTGGCCATCCCCCTGGAGCTGGACATCCCTGTGTCTTGAGGCTGCTTGCCTCTCACTTTCCATGGACACCTGGCTCCTTCAGGAGCAGGATCCAGGGACCATTGTTGTCCTGAGCACAGAATTGCCCAGCAAAGAGGCATCCGCTCCTGTCTGGGAGCTGCTGGTGATGGGGAGCTACGGGGGCCCTTGGCGCTCTTCCCTTCTGAGCTGCTGCCAGCGGCACTGCGCAGTCCCGCTCTGGATTGCTCTGGCCTCCGTGTCCGGGCACGGATGTCTTTTCGGGTTTCTTCCTCCTGTGCCTCCCCAGGAGGATCGACTTTGGCTGTAACTAGGGCTCTGTGATGAGCTAAACAGACTGAGCTGGGGAGGTCCCCCACAGCCGGGGGCTTTTCCAGTCCTTAAATCATTGTTCAGTCTCTTTACTGTAACCCGCAGAGCAGTAGCGTCCCCCAGAGCCGCTCTGCTCCCCCTTGGGGCTCCTGGCTCTTATGTGCCCAGAGGGAAAATCCCCACAGTGCAGCTGGAGCAGTGTCAAGGGCTGCTTCCCAGATCACCAGCCCCTTCTGACTCAGGTGGCCCTTCCAACGTTACCCTCTCCTTCATCCCTGCTGGTGGCCATGGCATTCCAAATGATCTGGAACCAGCAGGGTTGATGGATAACCTGGTCCCCCTCCGTCTCAAAATGCCCTTGTCGGGACGTCGGAGCAGACCCATTGAGTGATGCTGTAAGCTCCGCGGGGCTGGAACAACCAGCCCATTAATCCCAGGAATGCCGATAAGGGCCTGCATGCGGGGGCTGCCCACCTCCTGCACCCCCCGGGCTGCTGCCCAGGCCCAGGATGCTGTGTGCCAGCATCTGCTACCTTGCTGCCCTCCAGGTTTGGGCTGCTGAGCGAGAGCCCCTGCTCCCATCCCCCAAACCAGCCTTTCCCTGGCTTGGCCTTCCTTGATGGTTTGGGTCTGAAAAGACTCTGCTGTCACCAACCCAGAAATCAGACTCTTTCTGCAGAGCTCAAGCCTGATCTCCTCCTTCTTACCAGTCTCTGGTGTCCACCCTGTGTGGGGTCCTTTGGGGCAGGTTCACACGCATTTGCCACTTGGCAGCCTGTGGAGTGGCCTGGGAAGATCCTACTCCCTCTGACTGCTCCCACCACATTGCTGCCATGGGGCAGCCCTAGACCACAATTACCATTCTTGCAGGAGCCACCAGCTTGCTGGGAACCTGCTTTTTGGGCATCACAGAGGGATCAATGGAAAGACTCTTTCCAGAGTAGGGATGGGACACTAACCTCATGATGACGGATAGTCAAATCAGCTGTCATGGAGCTGTGGGCTTTCCCAGAGCAACTGGAATACAAGGACGAGCTTAGTTCAACACCCTGTCTATGCATTTACTCCAAGATCTGACCAAAGCTAGAGGAGCATCAGGGAGATGGAGTTTTTGAGGGGCAGCATTGGCTGGAGGAGCAGTCATGAGGGGCTCCACTTGGTGCTGGTGCCAGTGCACCAGGTAGGAGCTTGCAAGGCAGGCTGGAAGCCCCTCATGCCAATGAAGCTATTGCACCAAGCAGAGAATTTGCAGTGACACATGTGGCTCCTGCTGCACTGAGCACCTCAAACAGCTTCCCACGCCACATGCTAATATTCCCTTTTGACATGGGTTTTCCAAAGCAATATGGGGTCATCAGCGCTGCCTGAAGATGCAGTAAAGGGTTCTGCTCCCACCAGCCCCAGTGTGACAGCTGCCCAGACGGTCCCTCATCGCATCGTCCTGCCAGCTGTGCCACTGCTTCGGTGCTGTCGGTAGACGTTCGTTCTGGGCTAGTGGCGCTTGGTCCTGATTTATGGAGTGTGCCCTGCTCCCGGGCTGCTGTGCCAGGGGCAATGCGTGGGTTTGTACCATGGGCACTCGTCGGCCGTGACTTGGCTTCCCTTGGCATTTCCCTTGGGAAGGCTGCCCATCCGGGGGTGGTTGGCTGCAGGACGCGTCCCTTGATGTGCCTTGACTCGGCTGCTCGCTTAATAAGGGGCAGGCTCCAGCGGGACACTGTGTACTTGCAGCTCTGGGGTTGCAACACCTCTAATAACACTTTGCAGGCATCGCTTGGGGCATTTCGGCTTAAGAGGCATTTAATTGATTACAAAAACATGTAATGGTGGGTGTTTGCATAATGCTTTGCACTTGGGGAGCTCAAAGGACTTTGCAGGCAGGGAGCAGAATTGCTACAGCTGGGGAAAGGGGGGGATGCAGAGGAGCAGGGATGAGGTGAGCCAGAAGCTGAGCCAGCAGTGGGGAAGAGGCGCCGGGACTGGGCCTTTCCCCACTCTAACCACTGGGGAAACTGGTCCCACCTTGCAGTGGAGCTTCCCTGACCGCTGCACCCTCCTGCAGCTGCAGCCACCCAGTGCTGAGGAGTTCAAGTCCGTTCTGGCTGCCCGCACTGGGACCCCCAGTGCTCCTGGGGGAAGCTGAGGGATGGGGCCTGGACTGGTGCCCCAGGGCCTGTCCCCGGCCCTGCCCCTTGGGTTTGCAAACCCTCTGAGGCCCTGAGGGAGCGGAGAGCCAAGTGGGCACTTGAATCCTGCCTTGCACCAGGGCAGGATCCCGCTGGGTAGCTGGTCTCGAAGCCCAGAGTGTCCCCATGGGCTTCGAGGCAGGTCACTCGCTACGTGGCAGCTCCCACGCTGATGCAGCAAACCCCAGGCCACATCTTGGCTGAACAGGGCCTTTCCCCATGTGCCCTCCCCGTCCCAGGCCCTGGGAGGGAGCAGGGCTTCGCTCTGTGCCCCCGCTGGCCCTCGGGGCAGGATTTTGCAGGAGAGGAATGGTGACAGGGATGCGGAAAGAACAGGGGGGAGGGAGGGGACAGTGGCTGCAACCTGCCTCCTTTAGTCATGCCTATAAATAGGAGGGCTCAGGAGCAGGACTGCACCTGTGGGACGCGGGCAGGGACGAGGCTGCCCCTGCTGCTCTCACCTCCCTCCAAGCCTTCCCAGCCGGGGAGGAGCCTGGGGCATGGGGACCAGAGCATGGATGCTGCGCGCTTTCGTGGGATGCTGCGCGTGGATTTTGCACGGTACGTCCTCTGTTTCCCTGCTAGCACCAGAGCCCTCCCAAACCTCTAGTGTTCCCTGAGCCATCAGGAAAGGTTGTGAGATGCTGTTTTCCTCTGCCTACCCTGCCCTCTTCCCTGCCCAGAGGAAAAGTTGGAAGCTTTTTCCTGTGAGCAGCACTTGCAGGACACGGCAGCCAAAAAGCGAGGGAAGTGTTTCTTGGATGGGCATCTCCCTGGCTTTGCAATGGGCTGCAGCAGCTGCAAGGCCAGTTTCAGGGTGCACCATTCTGTAGGAGAGACAGGAGCCCAGACTGGGGAGCCAGCCCTGGTGCCACACACCTCCAGCCGGGAAACAGAGCGTCTGCCTGACAAACCAGGTCTGCTCCGGTCTCTCCCATGCCCTGGGGAAGAGCAAGGTCTGGTGCTTGGTGCAAGGCTCCTCTGGCAGAAACTTCCCGTGAATCTGCAGCTCAGGTCCACAGGGACGGCATTTCCTGCTGTCCATGGAAGAGTTAAGGAAAAGCATGGATATACAGGGGTGGAGCGTGCCAGGCTTACCTTGGGGGACACAACTGCCTTGCTTTGTTTACTTTGAGACAAGAAGGGAAGCAGCTGATCTCTGGCCGATAGGAAAGCGTTGGGTTTTGCACGATCCTTAGCCCAGCGGGCGAAGATGAGGGAAGTACAGCGGGGCTAAGGGGAGGAAATGGCCTGTCAGAAAGGGAAACGGGGGGGCTGGAGGAGGATGGATCCCATGAGGATTGGTCTGGGATAAGAGACAGTTTTCAACAACTTTGCTGTCAGCAAAATAATGAGCTGGGCTGGCAGTGAGGTCGGAGGCATCTCTAGTGCTCGAGGGATCTGTCTCCCTGGCAGGGAACCTGATGAGCTGGAGTGCCAGGGTGAGGAACAGGCTCGAGCTGTGGGGATGGTGCTGAGGGCACCATCTCACCCTCAGGGTGGACTTTGTCTCCCCTAATTGCAGCTACCTAAAGACAAGTGTCAGCAGGTCCTCCAGCCCCCTCCCAGAACGAGCATCCCAAGGGCTGCATCACCGTCCTAAAAGCAGACTGGGAGCTGCTCGGTATTTCCTCCAAGGGTACCTGCCCCCTTGGTTCTTGATGAGAGCATTCAGCATTAGCCCATCTCAGGGACCTGGGCTGGAGCACACAGGCTCAGCCCCAGGAGAGGATTGATGACCCTGGATAACTGTAGTGAGTCAGAAGACAGTTGCAATTAATAAATGTTTCACTGAAATATGATTTCTTACCTATTGAAGAGTTTTAAGGAAAGTGCATTTGAATTTATCCCAGATACCCAAAAAATGCAAAATGTAAGAACCATAAAGGCTCTGCAGAAGCAAGTCTATTCTGAGGTATTCCTGCAAAGAGGATGGAGCACTAAGGGCTCTCCTAGTATCGCACTTCAAAACGCTCGTGGGGATGTGAACTAGATTTACAGGTTCCTGGCTCTTCCGAGGCGACCGCCAGGCAGTGCCATCCCTTCGCGGTGTGTCTGGGTTGGGCTGCACTGTCCTGCGGTATCGAGCCCCTTGTGCCTGTGCAAGTGCCTCTCCCTGGCCTGGATCGAGCTGTGTCCCGCCTCAGCGGCTGCGCAAATGCAGTGGGACACAAAGTGTTGTCACGTTGCGTACGTGACAGCCTGGATGGCGGTTCTTGTGCCTTTAAATAGACAGTATGTTGGAAGACGGCAGCAGGAGAAAACAGGGCTTAGCAAAGCTCCCTGCTTTCCTGCAGGTCCCCTTAGGTGTTTCCCAGCCGCGCAGTTGCGGGGACATGTGGGGCCAACTGCTCCTTAACCTGGTTCCACTCCGTTTCTCTACAGGTCTGAATGTTGCCGTTGCAGTCCCTGTCCCCACAGAAGGGCCATTCGGCACGGGCACAGCTTTTCCCTCCACTGTGGAGAGCCAAGCGCCCCGTGCCCTTGTGCCGGAGGCTGCAGAGACGAGCACCGCGGTGCCTTTGCTGCCTGCCACCACGGTAGAGGTCCCTGCCTCGCTGACAGATGACCTCCTCGGTGGAGGCCCCACGAGCCCAGCCTTCCCCATCGGAGCGGAGCTGAGCGATGTGGCAACAGCAGCAAGTGAATACAGCCCTCGTGCAGCCACCGCAGCAAGCGAATATAGTCCCCGCTCAATGGCAGGGAGTGATGCTGAGGCTGGTCCATTGCCTCCAGAGCCAGAAGAAACACAGGTGCCAGCGGGAGACCCC
Source organism: Crypturellus tataupa (assembly GCA_034781795.1). Classification (NCBI taxonomy): domain Eukaryota; kingdom Metazoa; phylum Chordata; class Aves; order Tinamiformes; family Tinamidae; genus Crypturellus; species Crypturellus tataupa. The sequence continues at coordinate 11,518,852 of JAWLRI010000640.1, forward strand.
CAAGCTTTGACAAATGCCACCAAGTCTGTTAATGTGCCTCAGGAAAATGATGCCCCAGCTGCAGATGCTGCCTCATTCTCCACACGTGAGCCCCTCTTCTCCCCTAGTGCAGAGCCCAGTATAATGGGAGCTGCTCCTAACACACCCCTTGGTACTACCCTGGCCTCCCCGCAGTTTGTGGATGTCAGTAACAATGTCTCAGTACCTGTGATAAGAGAGGGAGCAGAAGGTTTGGAACCTGTTGCTGACATCACATCTGTTCCAGACTTCCCTTCTGCATCAGCTCTGGGGCAACAGCTGACCCCCGGGGCCACAGGGTACCCTGCTACCAACAGCCCCTTGGGTCTGGGCATCACCATGCTGCCAAGCAGAGGGCTGGATATGGCCACAACGGGAGTGAGTGAGGAAGGGGTATCCCTTGCTGTGGGTTTCCAGAGTGGAGCAAGTGCCCCTTTGAGCCCAAACCCCGGGGAGCTGCTTGCAACACAGCAGGACGAGCAGGCGAATGAGGCCACCCAAGTCACCCGGGAGCCAGCAGGAGAAACAGTCCCGGCTGCTGAGGAACGTCCTGCTCCTTTGGAGGCTGGAAATGCAGGAGACACACCAGGTGATGCTTTTGGTGCACCTGACTTGTCCCATCCATCTCTGGGGAGTGAGACTGTGTCAGGAACAGTGGGAAACCCAGAAGAAACCTCCCACCTTGCTGACAAGACAGAGCCAAGCCTGGAAACGTCACTAGGGCCAGACAGGGTTGAACAGGGATCTCCAGGGGTGGATTTGGACAGTCCTTATTCAGCTCCATCTCCTGCAGCTAGTGAGGTGCTTGCAGAGCTTGATGCGAAAAGTGTCTCCAGTTCCCCGGCCATGGCAGCGCTCCCAGCACACACAGCACCGCTGCCTGCAGGGACTGCAGCTACGGATGATCCTTCGCTGCTCCCTGTCCCATCGGATGCTGCTGCTGGAAGTCTGCCATCCCCTGTGGACATCCCCACTGGGTCTTCATCCTCTCTTGCCTCATCTAGCACTGCCGACTCCCCTCAGCCGGCCCTGGATGCTGTGGCCAGCACCCTTCCTGGGGCTGATGATGGAGCAGAGATGTTGGCAAGCCCCAACCTCAATACTCCTGTGTCCCCATCCCTTGGGGAGCCTGAGCTACAGGGGACGGCAGCTGGCACTTCTGAGGGAGTAGGACTCCCCTCAGAGGATGGACCAGGTGCCAGCTTGAATCCAGCATTGGATGACCCCAGCCTGGCATCCAGTGTCCCTGGGGGACGGCTTGGCACTGGCCCGGAGCAGCCAGCAGCAGAGGGGAGCGAAGTTGGTGCAGTGGAACAGGCACTAGGAGGAGGTGGCAGTACCGCTGGGGATGAACCATCCGCTCCGGTCAGTGAGACAGCAGCTGGGATAGATCAGGACACCAGCTCTCCATCTACTCCTGCCTCTTCCAGTGATGTGGCTGCAGCATCCTCTGCTTTGGAGACTAATGTAGCCACCAGTTCCAACCCAACACTGGACACCTCTAGCTCAGTGTCCCTCGCACCTGAGGGACCTGGGTTGCCTGGTGCCAGCCTGGGGCTGCCGGCAGATGAGGGGACTGAAGCCGTCGCAGCAGAGCAGGTGCTAGGAGGAGGAGGCAGTGCAGCAAGGACGGCAACATCCTCAAGCATCATCCCAGGCAGTGGGACAGTACTGGGGACAGATCAGCTGCCTCACACTGGGTCCCCATCAAACCCATCTTCTCCCATTGATGTGTCTGCAGCTTCTGCTGTTTCAGAGACTGATGCAACAGGACCCATCCCAGAAGCAGCTCCTGGCCCTGGTGGTCTTTCCCAAGCCTCCTTGGCTGGTGAGGGTGACTCGGACGTTGCTGCAGCTCCCAGCGACTCTCCTCAACTGGTCCCAGGTGCGAGCACCCTGCCTGGGGCTGACAACGGAGCAGAGACACCAGAGACAGCAGCAAGTCCCAACCTTGGTGCTGAGTCCTTGTCCCTTGGAGGGTCAGAGCCACAGGGGACGGTGAGTGGTTCTGCTGCGGCAGCAGGGCTCCCTTCAGCCAATGGACCAGGCACCAGCTCCGACCCAGCACTGGACGCCTCCAGCTCAGTGTCCCTCACACCTGAGGGACCTGAATTGCC
>JAWLRI010000640.1:11521086-11569124 GCA_034781795.1 Crypturellus tataupa
TGACTCTCCTCAACTGGTCCCAGGTGCGAGCACCCTGTCTGGGGCTGACAACGGAGCAGAGACACCAGAGACAGCAGTAAGTCCCAACCTTGGTGCTGAGTCCTTGTCCCTTGGAGGGTCAGAGCTGCAGGGGACAGTGAGTGTCTCTGCTGGGGGAGCAGTACTCCCCTTGGCTGATGGACAAGGCACCAGCTCCAACCCAGCACTGGACACCTCCAGCTCAGGATCTTCTGGACCTGAGGGACCCGGGTTGCCTGGTGCCAGCCTGGGGCTGCCGGCAGAGGAGGGAAGCGAAACTTTGGCCGCAGAGCAAGTGCTGGGAGGAGATGACAGTGCAGCTGGGGCTGCATCATCCTCAAGCTTCATCCCAGGCAGTGGGACAGCACTTGGGACAGATCAGCTGCCTGACACCGCGTCCTCAGCAGGACCTTCTTCTCCCATTGATGTGGCTGCGGCTTCTGCTGTTTCAGAGACTGATGCAACAGGACCAATTGCAGAAGCAGCTCCTGGCCCTAATGGTCTTTCCCAGGCCTCTTTGGCCAGCGAGAGTGGCCCAGATGTTGCTGCAGCTCTCGGGGCTGAGACTGCTGGGGCTGTGGCAGGGGCAGGGACAGGAAATCTCATGAGTACAAGCCCTGAAACAGACACGAGTCCTTCAGCCGTCAGGCCACAGCAGGATAGTGCCCCCCTGGGAGAGCCGTCAGCAGGAGAAGACGAAGCTTTGACAGATTCTGAACTGTCCCCTCCATCTCTTCTCAGGAGTGGAGCAGGAGAGGCAGAAGCCCTGGGAGAACAGTCCCTGCCTGGTCCCGCAGCTCCTGGCAGTGCTGGTTTAGATTCTGACCCTGGGACAGATGCAGGACAAGGGGATTTGCACAGTCAGCCCAACAGTGCTTCTGACTCTTCTCAACTGGCCCCAGGTGCTGCAGCCAGCCCCTTGCCTGGGGCTGGCAACGGAGCACAGACAGCAGCAAGTCCCAGCCTTGGTGCTGAGTCCTTGTCCCTCGGAGGGTCAGAGCCACAGGGGACGGTGAGTGGCTCTGCTGCGGCAGCAGGACTCCCCTTGGCTGATGGCCCAGGCACCAGCTCCGACCCAGCACTGGACACCTCCAGCTCAGTGTCCCTCACACCTGAGGGACCTGAATTGCCTGATGCCAGCCTGGGGCTGCCGGCAGAAGAGGGGAGCGAAGCCATCACAGCAGAGCAGGCACTGGGAGGAGGTGGCAGTGCAGCCGGGGCGGTAATATCCTCAAGCTTCATCCCAGGCAGTGGGACAGTACTGGGGACAGATCAGCTGCCTGACACTGGGTCCCCAGCAGGACCATCTCCCATTGATGTGTCTGCAGCTTCCGCCGTTTCAGAGACTGATGCAGCAGGACCCATCCCAGAAGCAGGTCCTGGCCCTGATGGTCTTTCTCAGGCCTCCTTGGCCAGTGAGCGTGGTCCAGACTTTGCTGCAGCTCCTGGTGACTCTCCTCAGCTGGCCCCAGGTGCCAGCACCCTGTCTGGGGCTGACGACGGAGCAGAGACACCAGCAAGTTCCATCCTCAGTTCTCCCGTAGTCCCATCTCTTGGAGGGTCGGAGCCACAGGGGACTGTGGGCAGCACTTCCAATGGAGCAGGCCTCCCTGGAACCAGTGGACCTGGCTTGAATCCAGCATTGGAGGCCCAAAGTCCAGCATCCTTCAGCGTGGGGGGACCTGTGTTGCCTCTCCCCCAGGGCTCTCCTGGTTCTGGCCCAGGGCTACCAGCAGTGGAGGGGAGCCAAGCCAGCACGGCGGAGCAGATCCCAGGAGAAGGTGACAGCACAGTCAGGGCCGAGCAGTCCCTGGGCTCTGCACTGGGCACCAGCAAAGTGACTGGGACAGATCAGCTACCTGATGCTGGGTCGCCATCTGGTCCTGCCTCTGACAGTGATGCGGCTGCAGCATCCCCAGTTTGGGATACTGACAATGTGAACAATCTTGGAGGAGTTCCCGGTGCTCCTGGCATTTCGCAGCCTGCCTTGTGGGGTGCTCCTGCCTCAGGGGCTGCTCAGCCTGAGTTCCCTCCTGCCACAGGGGAAGCAGATGAACCGGCTAAGGTTGTTCCCGGTGAAGGAGCATCCCCTGGGGCATCTCAAGGCTCTGTTGCAGAGGGACCATCTGTTCTGGAAGACTTTGATGGAGCAGGAACTGCTGTGGAGCACTCTGCACCCTCTTCTCTGTTTGCGGGAGGCTCTTCATCGCTTGGGACAGCCAGCGTGGCTACAGAGGGGGCAGGCCTTCCCAATGCCAGTGGAGGAGCCAGTGGTTCGAACACAGCTGCTTCTGGCCCAGGGTCTTCAGGCGCTGAGGGTGCTCCCATGTCCGCCCCCGGCATCCAGAGCGGTTCAGATCTTGGAGATTCTGAAGCAAAACCGAGCCAAGACGATGTAGTGGAGCTGCCTGGGGGAGAAAGGGAAGTCCCTGCTAATAATGAAGCTTCCCTTGGTGCCATTTTAGGAGCTGGAACAGGAGGAATCATGCAAGCAGCACCGGGAGTGCTGGCCCCACTGGGCCTTGCCTCCCCGCAGCAGGTGCAGACCTGGCTCCCGCCGGCTCTAGACACTGGTGTTGCCACCGCTGGCATTGCCAGCTTGCTGGGCTCTTCTCTGCTGCTCCCTGCACACAGGCCTGGAGCATTGCCTGCCTCTTTGGAAGGCACGGGAGGGAGCTCCGGGCTGGGGCCTAAGGAGACGCCCCTCTCTCCCTCCGGCATCCACAGCGGAAGCAGCTTGGGGGCTGTGGGTGCACCGCTGCCTGCAGAAAAAGTGCCCCACGGGCCCCTGGCCGGTGCTGAGACCACCCTCCCTTGGTCTCCTGACAGCGAGCTGGCCTCAGGAGTGCCAGCACCTTCGGGAGAAGAGCCCCCGGCTGCCCTCCTGTCTCCCAACGTGGGCCCAGCTGTGCCTCCTGCTGCTGGGAGCCTGTCTCCTGGCTCCAGACTTTCCTCTCCAGGTTCAACAAGTGACCTGACAAGGGGGCCCTCCACGCTGGAAAAGGGAACTCTTGGGGCAGCCTCTGCTGCTACTTATGGATCTGCCCTACTCCTGCCACCTCCCCATCCCAAAAACCCTGGGGTCCCATCCGCCCCTGCGGCTGCTGAAGGGAGAGGGGACGCGGACAGCCCAGGGCAGCTGAGTCCTGGGCTCCCTGGTGCGGCAGCAGGGCTGGGGGCGGCAGCTCAGCTGCCTCCCAGGACGGCTGCTGGGCTCCCTGCTCCGTCCTCGATGGCACCAAGCTCGACAGGAGGGTCCTTTGGCCTTGCTCCCATTGGGGTTGCAGCTGGAACCTCCCTGACAAAATTCCCGGGAGTGGGATCTGCTGGTGGTTCATCATCCGCGGTCCTGCAGCCCATCGTGGGCCTCAGCCACGCAGCTGCCACCGGCCCTGCTGCTGCTGGGCCGAGTCTCCCCGGAGCCGTCCCAGGCCAGGCGGTAGCGCAGGGAGGGCCGCCAGCCACCACGCGCCCGCCCGTGTCCTGCAGTCCCACACCCACTGTGGCGGCCTCACAAACCTCCCTCCACAAGGCGATCCCCAAGCCAGGAGCGAACGGGGCAGCTGCTCTGCTCCCCCAGGCATCATCCAACACATTTCCAGCACCGCTGGGAGGTCCTGTGGCCCCTGCCGCTCCACTGCCCATGACCGCAGGTAAGGTGACCTGGTGTGGGAGCAGGGGGGGGTCTGGATCCACTTCGGGGCAGATGGGGATGGAGAGTTGAGGTGGTCGCGATGGGAGTCCAGGAGTAGATGTGCCGTTGGGAGCTCCCGCAGCACCTGGATGAGCCCAGCACGTTGAGCATGTGCAGCAGGAACCTGCCTCTTCCATCAGGCAGAGCAGACATTGCCTGCCATCGCACAGAAGAAATCCCCTCCAAATATTTTATATAACAGACATGAAATTGGAGGTGGAGGCTATGACCATCTCTAGAAAGAGGCAAGGGGTGTTTAAACACTACATACATCCCCTTGCTGTACACATTTTCTTTTGGCTGCAGCGGTGCCCCTCTACGCGTACGGAACAAGGGAAAATGACCGTGAATATGTGGAAAGGCGAGTGGACTTCAATTCACCACTTTTCAAGCCTGAGACTGGATTCCCCTTTGGGAAAGCCCTGCGTGATTCTCTCTACGTGAGTCTAATTGATTCGGCTTGCTCTAGGTGGCCATCACCCAAAAACCTAGGAGGGGAGGACTTAGGATGGGCTCCTCGGAGAGGCAAATTGAGCGGGATTCAGTGCCCGTTTGCAGTGGATGGGGACTTTGTGACTGTTTCAGGGGGGCTGACAGTGCCTTCTGTTTTTGTTCTCAGAAATGCCAAACACCTGCTGGATGTCACTGTTAGAAATGCTTTGGCCATTCTCATGCCTATTTTATAAAGTGGCTTCAAGTGGCTGATTTAGGAGTGCCCAACAGAGAACCCAAAGCTTTAATCATTTTCCCCTGTGATATAGTTTTCAATAGGACCACAGGTTAGTTCCCAGGCCCCATCAAGTCTGCATGGGGTCCTGGGCGTCCCCCCATTCTGCACGTGCATTGGGGGCTGGCACAAACCCACAGGCATCCAGGGGGGCTGGCCAGGCCCACACATGTCCGAGCAGCTTGTCCTGCCTGTGCTGCCTTTGCCTGCCAGACACAGGGTATGACACATGGATCGCTGTGTTCAGTTCACAGACAATGGACAAATCATCTTCCCAGCCTCGGACAAGAACCTCTTCCCACTCCCCAGCCCACCTCCCCGTGGGTTTAATGGCCGTGAGAAGGTCCCCATGATCGCCGTGTTTTGGGACGATGCTGACTTCTCCAGAGGGGTTGGCACCACGTTCTACCAGGTCAGTGAAGCCACCTGGGTTGTACTAAGGGCTTTTGCATTAAGCACCTTCTGATGATAAATTCACTGCGTGTTTTTCGGATGCCCCTTGGGATGTGTAATCAACCAAGCTAATGAGAAGCTTTTCCTGTGTTCGGGCCAGACGTAAGAGCGAAGCGCTCACCTTTTCAGGCTCGTTCAAGCTGCTAGCCATGGGGTAGGGCTTGGGATGTGAAGGCAGTGACAAATTTAGAAATGTCTTTGCTTTATCGGGGGATAATATTTGTGTGCATGTACCAAACCACAGGAGTTCTTCACCTTGAACTCTGCCAAACCTCCCTTTGTACATGATGTGGAAGCCAAGATTCGACGGTACATGAAAACCTCGTACTCAGCAGTGTGGACCCTGAAGATCACCTGGGAGAAGGCTCCTGCCCACACAGCGCGGACGGACACCAGGAGGGTGAGGGACTGGAGCGTAAGGGAGCTGCCATGATGACAGGCTTCGTGTGTGAGTGTGTGGGGCTGTGACACAGATCCCCTGCTGGGATCTTGCTGCCAGAGGGCTGAGCAATCCTCACAATCCTTGGGAGTATTTGAAAGAATGGGATTGACGCTCTGTACAGAGAGCTCCTGGCGCTGGTGCAGAGCCAACCTCGTTACTGGTGTTGGTTCCAGGGCCTCCATCAGCCCTGGCTATTGCTTGTGCTTTCTTTCCTGGAGGTTTCTGTCAGCCCATGGGCTCTCACATCACCTATATCTGAAAATAAGAAAGTAGTTTTGTGCAAAAGGCATATAGTGTTAATTTTTTTTTTTGGCCAAAAAGCAATGGGTTTGACCCATTTTTGTTGACTTGCAGGTTTTGGGGAGGGCACTTAGAGCTGAACTGAAATCTTCATTTTTAACGTGAGGCAAGTTTATTAGGTTCCATAACATTATTTTTTTAAGTTACAAAAATCTTCCTGACTTTGAGGATTCTCATGAACCAACACCAGAATAAAAATGTCATTTTTTGTTGCAAATGCAAAACAATTTGGACTTGCATTTGCCTTGTACATTAAGGTCTGAGTCCCTCTTCTTCCCACCTTCTGCTGCAAGCACTGACCTGTATTATTATTAGACCTGTCAGCTTTGCTTGGCTCCTTAGCCGACTGCTGTGTGTCCCCACAGACAAGCACATACCAGGCTGTGCTCACCACTGATGGCTTCAGATCCTACCTCCTGATCCTGTACCAAGACGGAGGCATGAGATGGGATTACAGCCAGCTTGCTGCTACGAATGTGCTGATCGGCTATTCCAGGTAATTGGAGCTGTACGGATGGGATGGTTTCCTACCCCTGCCTTCTACCAAACTGCAGGCTCCGGCTGGTTTAGTCCTTCCCCACCAGAGCACCCTGGATGGATGAGGCAGCCCAGCTGAGGTCTGCCCGCCCACGCAGCCCTGTGCGTGGATGTTTGCCCAATTAGCTGGATCGCTTGCAAAACTCTTATCTGCTGGGCTGTGCTTATGATAAGATCTTCACATCTCACTGCAGCCAGAGACTGGACGTGCCTTGGCAGTTTGGGACTTAGAAGTGGGGAAAAGGTAGTGTTTAATCAACTTTGTGCTGCTTCGGGAAGAAATTTCCAATGGCTTGGCTCAAGCAGTTGCTTCCTGCCCTGGTTGCATTTTACCTGCTTTGTGCTGGGGCTTCGCCAACCGGCAGGCTTCAGGACCTGGTTATTTTTTTTTTTCTGCTTCTGGGTAGAGAAATCTGCTGGGGTGAGGAGCGCAGTGTGTGCACGCTTGTGCCTGCAGGTTTGTGTGTGAGTGATAATGCACAGCCACTCCGTCTCACAGCTGTGCAAACAGTATAACCCCCTGTTCCCCAGGGCCTTGTGCCTCAGCAGCACCCAAAACCGAGGGCACCTCGTGGAAGGGAAGTTCAAGCTGACATGCACCCCTGCAGCAGGTGGAATCTCTGACTTACTTTACTTACTTTCTCTTTCTGCACACAGTGGTGATGGATCTTACCACAACGACGATCTTACTCGAAGACCTCCGGCTGCTAAATATCGCCCTGACCAGTTCAGGGGCTCCAATACAGGTGGGAACCCAAAGCCCATGGTGTACGAGTGGCTGGAGAGGTCTACCCTGGTGGGATGCCTGAAATATCCCTACTTATGCTCATGGGCACTTTTAGCAGTGCTCTTCAAAAATGGCTCTGTCCAGAACTTCTTCTCTGGGAGAAGCATCTCACCCACTTCCCTGGCATGGCTTGTTGTTATATTCGGGACTCATGGTCAGAGGTCCATACTGGCTTAATTTCTGCATATTCACCTCCCTCATTAAGCCAATGGCAGCTTTGGCTGGAGGCGACAGCTGATGACTTCTCTCCGCAGATCTACGTGGGCTGTGGATATACAAGCTGGAGAGCCGCGTGGGGGCCAACTACAGGCTGAAGTGCCTGGCGTGGACGGGGCGGCAGCAGGAGCCGCGAGTGTGGAGCCGGGACCTGCCCTCCTGCCCCTGCTCCCTGCAGCGAGGGCAGCGGGACTCACGCTTCAGGAGCGCCCGGGGAGGCAAGTGGCACCAGCACTTTCTGGACCACCCTGACCCATTCCAACCCAACCCAACCTAGGTCCCCTATGGGGTGGCCAGGCTCACCATGAGCACACCAGGCTGGGGATATCGGGTGCCGCGAGAGGAGGGACACAGCAGTGGAGGGCAGTGGGGGTCTCACCTTGGGGTATCACTAGGACAGACCCCACCAGTGTCTCGGCGAGGTGGCAGGACCAGTAGATGATGGTGAAGGGGAGCCCCTCTCCTCTCTGCGCTGGGATACTCACCACTGCCCCATTTCAGGCCGGCTTGATGGCTCCCGCTTGACGATGCTGCACTCCGCCTCGCCGAACCAGCACGGCGCTGGCATCCGCTGCCTCTACGACAGCCAGGGCCAGTTCGCCGAGGGGCGGCAGGAGAGGTACTGGCGGTCCTCGAGGCAGGCGTCCTCGTACCGTGGTAAGAGCCCCGCTCTCCTGAACGTAACCCACGGTAGCGATGTTCAGTGGCTTAGGAGTATTAGCCTCCTGCAGAGGACTGTAGAGGCCCCTTGATATCTTTATCTAGGAGAGATTTTGCACCTGGGCGGGGGGCTGGATCCCAGCAGGATGAAGGGTGGGGAAAGGGCTGAAAGCAGTGACCTTATATCCTAAGTGCCCTTATATCCTAAGTAATGTGGACTTGATGCAGCAACACCAAGCTAAGCCCAGCTAAGTGCAGCCCCCCGCAGTCAGCAGGAGGTGAGGCCAGGCGCTTGGGAGGGCAAATCGGTGTGAAATCAGACAAGGCATGAAATCGGTGTGAAATGAGACTGTGGTTAATAAAGGGGGAGATGTGATGTTCTTCCGGAAGGGATTTTATCCCAGTAAATGAAGGGCTTTCAAATGCACACAGATTTCCCAGGCTCAGTGCCATGGATGAATGTACTCAAGCCCTTTTCCTCCTCCCCTTGCCTGTGACAGTGGGGAGGTTGGGGCTGGACCAGGGTGGCAGTAGGGACTCCTCGTGCCAAGTCGCGTGGCTGAAGCTGGCATCACTGCAGCCTGTAATTCATTTTAATCTCCATGCAAACCTATTTCCTGGCGTGCTGTTGCCCTTGGAGGGAGCATGGATGATCTGATAGCCACAAACCAGAGCGTGAGCCCTTGTGCTGGGACCAGTGCATGATGCCCTGCTCAAAACGAGCACTGCTTGCTCTCCTGCTCTCACTCTGATTTCTGCCTCTAGATCAGGAGCTGAAGCTGCATGACTGGTGCTGTAACCAGGCGGGAAGCGCGCAGCTCTGCGCCAGGTACAGCGAGAAGAGACCGGAGATTGGCTGCGATGGATACCAGGCACCCGGCGCTGGTGGGTTTCCAGATGGTGGGGTGTCACTCTGTGCCAGGATGGGAGACCATTTCAACCTCCATGTGGCTAATAAAGAGCCTGTGGTGGGCATGCAAAAGGTTTTGGAGTGTCCACAAAGATTGTATACCTGAGATTAGACTTCTTTGGTGGAGACTGGGAGAGAGATGCCAGCAGAGGATGGTTTGGAGCAAGGGTCTGGTTAGGAGACGCTCCACTCCCTGAGAGAGCTCGGGGGGAGGTGACATGATGAGCCGAGGAAATTGAGTGGCCAACAGTGGTGGCTCCTTCTTGCTAACACAGCCTATAACAGCTCCTTCCTGGAGAGCTAATGTGTTCAAAACATGGGAACACAAATGAGCTTTTGTGGTGCTTGGCGCCAGAGGCTTGGACACAGGCTACCTCAGAGAGCTGTTCATGCATCAATGTAATCTGGGGGTGATGGAGCCAAGAGGGGTGGAGAAACATGGACAACGCAGTTCTTCCATGTAAACTGACCTGTGATCTTCCTTGTGACTGCCAGGGCGGTCGTCAGAAGAGGCAAACAGCCACTCGGAGGAGCAGGAAGGTGAGTATGCAGGGGACTGGCCCAGCAGGCAGAACCCCCCCCAGCCCCGGGGAGAGGCCAGGGACGAGTTGGCTGGTTCTGACCCTGTTCAAGTTGTCGAGTACTTACTATTTCTTTTTCCTTCCAGATGGAGATGCTGAGTAACTCCACACTCACCCTCTCCTTGTCCACAATGGCCTGTGCTGTGGCTGACCCTCCAACAAGCCATTTGCCCCCAAACGTGGGAAATCTGTGTGGCCCCATTCCCCTATTCACCACAGCCACTGTTGTCCCATGCCCTCTGCACAGAACTGGCACTCATGTGGCCAGTGCTTGCAGTTGCATTTGCTGATAGACATTCACATTTCTTTCCCAGATTTGTCACAGGGATTTGATTGCTTTTTTCACCCTTTCCTGGCTGTAGCCTTTTTGGATACCTGCTGCATTGGGCTGCTCCAAAAATCAGCACCTCCTTGCTGGCAGGGAGGGGGGCAGGTGTTTCTGAGCTGTGTCAGTCAACCCTCTCCTCCTCCCTGCACATGGGGAAGGCAAGAGGGGAGGGCTAGTTGTGTCCTAGCACGTGGGAAAGGGTTTCTGCACCTCGTATAAGCCAAATGCAGCCAAGCCCTGCACCTCATAGCCTCAGGTGGCCTCCCAAGATGGTCCTTTGGGCTGGTGGTATCTGTGTCCTTCACCTTGCTCCTGTCCTGAGGTTTTCCTCCCATGCTCTCCAGAGCCCTGGAACAACTCTATGGAGCAGTCCAGAGTCCGGCTGGTGGCTCTGCTGGACACACCAGAGCAAAATTCACCCCCACAGTCAGAAAATTATTTTACGTGTGTTTGTGAGGGCATCTCTACTTCTTAAAAAAAAAAAAAAAAATCCTTGTCAAATACTGTTCATTCAATAAAGTGTCTGAGGGGCACAAGCATCGTTGATCCCATGGCAGCCATGTCTTCTGCTGTGCTGAGGGCTGCAAGGGGAGTGTGGGCAGCAGTGGGCCAAGCTGGGAGAACTGAGCTGGTGGCTGCGATGTGAGCGGTTGGGACCTGCTCCTTGCCAGCCTCAGGGGAAGGAGGGCTGAAGGCCAGGGCTGCCTCTCGATGCTCCTCCGGCACCAAGGAAGCTCCTTTGCTCAACACGGGTGAATAGCAGCAGGAAGACTGTGGGACTCTGGTCCTAGGGCTGTGATTTGAGTCGTTATGTGTGGTGATTTGGGAAAGCAATGAGGTGAGACCTGCTGCTTGGGGGTGGGAATTGGGACAGAGCAATAGAAATTATGGTCAACTTTTCTTTGGTGCCATAGGTGCAATGTGCCAGCAGGTGCTCCAGAGCTTGGAAAAACGAAGTAGGGTTAGTGCCTGGGCACTAAGTGCATATAATTCACTCAGCAACATGCTGTCATCTTTTCTTTTATTCTATTTTGCTCATTTTGGGTTATAATCACTGCGCTGACCACCTGAGCCTGTTCTCAGTGGTCTGTGCTGGGTCTAGTTACATTGCACAAGATGCTACCTCCTTATTCACAAGTTCAAGGACTACCCTGAATGTCATTAGCGGAAGGTGGAGTCCATTCACTTTGATGACTCACCCCAAAAGTCCATTTTTTCATGGACTTTTCATTCAAAAGTAGCATTTCCTACAACATAACCTGTTGCAAAGGTACCTCCTTCCACAACCATCACAGCCAGAGACCAAAAGGCAGACACGTGTTCCCTGGTCCATGCTCATAATGTTTCTCGAAATCTCAAGAGCAAAATGACATGTCAGAGTCGTCTGAGATGCGAATGATGTCCAACCCAGCAGGCAGCTCACTCTCCACAAGTAGCCAGAGGTGTCAAAACAGGAGCATCAGCGGTCAGTGGTTGTGGAGATTGCACCATGCTAGGGTTGTTGATCTGGTTGACTTGGAGGCCTAATGTGGGGTCTCGCAATCCTTATCTGTAAATAGCAAAGAAAGGAGTGATATGGATGAGTGACTCTGTGCAAGGGCTTTGCAGAAGGTCTGGCCTTTGCTATGAGCTGCAACAGCAGCAAAGCTCAGACCTGAAGCGTAGCAGAAACCATCAGAGACCTACAGACTTGTAGCTGGGAGATAAACAGACCTGAAGTGATGGGTCGATGGCTTGCAGCTGTGGTGCCCAGCACCATTCGGAGGCATCAAAGGGGATTTGCCCTACTCCATCTTCTGCCTTGGTGAGAGCTGTATGGGGAGTATGAGCAGACGTGGGGGAGTCCTGTGAGGGCTGGCTGAGCTGGGGGCATCTCAGCAGGTAGGGAGGGCAGGGGTCCACCGGTCAGTGCTCCCACAAAACCAGCTTTGACTCTGACCCGAGCCACTGAAGCCTCACTGGTGGCTGGTTACATTAAAGGGAGCAAAGCAGAGATGGGGTTGGGGTGTGTGCATGGATATACTCACAGGAGAATGGCCGCTGTCTCCAGAAGGACCCCTTGGCCCTAAAGTGAGAGGAGCAGAAAGAAGACAATGTGTCAGAGGGCACCAGGAGCACCCTGCGTTGTGCCGGCACCTGGGTCTGAGCAGAGTGGGGACCAGTGATAGGGCTTGGTGTGGGACAGGGAAGTGTGGGGCCAGGGAGAGGGGATGGAGACGGGGATTTAGGGGAGGGAGACAACAGCTGAGGAAAGTCCCAGTTGCTGCACACACAATTTCTTGCCTGACACAAATGCAAGCAAACAGCAACATGTCCCATTGGCTTGGTGAGCCCCCAGGCCCTGGGCAATGAGGAGCTCGCGGCAGTTGCAGGACACAGCACGGCCCCAACACAAACACAGGCAACAGCCCCAATCCCACTCCAACCTGCTCTAGCACCAACTTGGTCAGAGCGAGGGACTCAGGGCATGGAGCTTCCTGCTACTATGGAAAAGCCCTCTGGCCTGGGACCAAGGGCTGGGGAAGAAGAGAGACACTGGACTTTGCCCCTGAGTCTTGCACTTCATCAGCCATCTGCTAACCCCCTTCTGCGTAGACACAGAAGGGGCTACTCCTGCAATAGTCTTCTCCTGTGGCAAACCAAGTCTTCCCAGGAAGCACGAGTTCCCATGGAAATTACTTGGACTTTATTCAAATTAAAATTAAATAGAAAGCCATTCTGTAACCAAATACTGTCGGGATGGTTTGAAGAGGAAATGCAAATATTCTCTGAAATGGGGGCATAAAGTATCTAGTTTTCAGCCCACGGAAGTAACTGGACCCTTGAGCAGCAAATGACTAGAAAAAGGTCCAGAAGACACTAAAAGACCACCCAGCAAAACCGCTTACTGCAGACAGGCTCACCCCACCTCCTGCTCCCTGGAAATCGTGTCTGACCAGTCCTTAACCCTTCAAAAGTGAATTTTCCACCAATTTCTTTGGAGCGGATAATGCTCTTCATGACTTCCAAACTCCATCTCCTGCTCTGCCTGGTGCCTGAGAGCCCCTCAACCAATACCACCCTGCCCAGGCTTGGCCCCAAGCGCTGCGGTAGGCCGCGGGGCATCGCTTACCCCTCGGTGTCCTCGTGCCGGTGACAGCGCCGCACCACCAGGCAGGCGGAGATGAGCAGCAGTGCGAGCAGAGCCAGCGCTCCCAGCAAGATGCCGAGGAAGGCGCCAAGGCTGATGGCAAGCTGGTCACACCGCTCGCCGCTGGGGGAGAAGATGGAGAAGGAGGTGCAGCTGTGGAGGGGACAGAGCAGAGGTGAAGCCCTGGGGCGAGCACTGCCCACGGTCTCTCCCGTCCACCTCATTGGGTGCTGCTACCTGCACACAGGCCCGTCGGGCAGGTGCTGGCAGCGGCCGCTGTGCCGGCAGTAGCCCGTGCTGCAAGGGGACACGCAGAGGAAGCCCACGTGCGCTGTGTAGTCCAGCTGGTAGCCTTCATAGCCCGAGAGGCCGCAGGGGAAATAGCGCCTCAGCTCCGGCACTGTCACTGGGGAAAGAGGCAGGCACGGAGAGTGAGGGTTGTCATGCACATAGGCTGGCCTGGATGGGCTTACCGAGTTCCGGAGTGATATCACTCTGTGTTGTGTATTCGCTCTCCCCCACCCCCAGGTTTCCTCCAGTTGGAGCCGCAGGTAGAGTAGGGAATTGCCACCAACCCTTGTCCGTCAGCAACAGCATCAGCTGAACCCTGGGACTGGGCCATAGAGACCCCTGGGTCAGTCTCCCCGGCCCCCGGACCAAGCCGGAGCCCTGGGAGGACTCACGCTTCACCAGGTCGGTGACATTATCCCCATGCAGGCGCTCAAAGGCGACACGTGCTCCTGCCGCCCGTCGCCGGCGTTGAGGCGGCCTGTTGAAGGCACCGGTGATCGCCCCCCTTAGCTCCTCATTCAGGAAGTGGATCACAGTGCTAGTGCTGTCGTAGGCAAACTCAGACACCACGGAGAACGTGAAGCCGTCCCTGCAGTGAAAGTAGGAGGTGGAGAGAGTCTGCGGGCAGATCTGCAGACCAGAGCAGCTTTGCTGTGCTTCAGTTTCCCTATTTTTTTCCCATAAACACCCCGTCTGGGTACTTATCAGCTGTGAGACTGAAAAGACAGCCCCTGGAATGACAAATCCCCCTGGTATCCCAAACGCTGCTGTACCATGTGCTCCCTGCTCGGGCCGAGCTCACTCACGTGCGGGTGATGTTGGTGTTGCTCCAGAAAGCCTTCACCTCCAGGGATGCCAGGATGGCTGTGACCTGCACAGGGGTGAGTGGGAGGCAGCATTAGAGGAGCGCAGGATGGCTCTGGTATGGGACAGAGTCTGAAGGGCGACGTGTCCGAGCCCCAAGGACTGCTCTGCCCTTTCATTCATGCATGGGGGACCTGGCGAGCATGGGTGCTGCCTGTGCGGCTCAGTTGGGACCCTGTGGGCTGGTGCTACTTCTTCACTGGCCTGAGGGGTGGATGTCAAGGACACAGGGCCCACTCAGTGCCTTCCAAAGCAACACCCCAACATCATCCCGTCCCCAGCCATAGGGACCCCTGGGCGCAGAGCAATAACTCGTCCCCCTTGGGCGACATACGGTTTGGTTGACTTCACCATCGGTGACATTCTGCAGCGTCCGGACGTGCAGGCGCACGCTCCGCCGGGGCAGATCTGCTGGGAGAAAGACGTGGCAGTTGCTCTCAACATCTGTGGCTTGGGCGAGCTGGCCTAGAGCCCATGCGACGTGGGGCAGACACCCACCTGGGCTCGCCGGGGGCTGAAAATCATGGCCTGCCACCAGGCAGTGACGGTCGGTGAAGGCGGGGGGGCACAGGCAGGTAGGCGTGCAGGTCACCGCGTCCAGGTGGCATTGGCCCCCATTGCTGCAGAAGCCCTCGGGGCAGGTGCGGGACCCACATGCAGCCATGCAGCCTGTCCCTGCACCTACCAGCGTGAAGACGGTGGAAAGTAGGGTGAAACAGGTATTGGTGGGCACCAGAGCCAACCCAGCCCGTGCTCCGCTTCACCCCAGGCTGCAATGATTGGTGACTTTTAATACAATTTCAGAGCCTTTCAGAACCCCTGTAACCCTCACACCTGCCAACTGGAATCTTTTTATAAAAAATAAATGTATAGTATATATATAAAAGTATTATGATAAACAGGAGCCCAGGACCACCAAGCGCTGTTGAGGTTGGAGCTGAAGTATCTCTGTCCCATGTGGTATGAAGGATGGCACATCAGCAAGGCACTTCGGTGCAGAGCTCACCACCCAGGGCCTTTCCCCTCCTCAGCCCCATCCGCAGCCCTGGGAAGCCTCTTCGGCTGTGCCGCCCACATTTTGAGGCAGAGATTCTGCTGGCAGCAGGGGCACTCACCAGCCTCGCTGGGTGTGCAGGTGCACAGGTAGCTTCCCATGGTGTTGGTGCAGGTGGCGTTCCCCACACATGGTGTCCCCTGTGCGCACTCATCAATATCTGCCGAAGCAAGGGCACATGGCACCAAGAGAAATGGGGCTAAGCTATGACCCAGCGAGTCCGTGCTCCTCACCTGCGCAGTGCGTCCCGTCACCAGTGAGGCCAGCAGGACAGGGGCCGCAGCCAGTGCGTGGGTGGCACCTCACACCAGGGAAGCAGCCCCGCGTGCAGGGATCTGGCGGGTCCTGGCAGAAGCGACCCGAGTAGCCATCGTCACACCTGCAAGCTGCGAGCTGTGGAAGGGGATGGTGACAATGGCTTAAGGACACCAAGCAGATGGATGGACACGGCCAGGGCAGCTGACAGCTGTGTAATGCTGGAGGAGCTTTCCATGCTGTGTGTGTCCCTGGGGACGTGGTGCTGCCCAAACCCCGCTACCTGCAAGGAAGAGCTGCCAACGGTGTTGGTGTCATTGTAATCACACTGGTGGCTCCTGCTGCAGTTGCAAAGGATAAAGCTGAGCAGGAGGATGGCAGAGAGGTTGTTGGCTCCCACGGCCGCCAGGCTGATGGTGAAGGGGGCTGTGCTGGTGGGTTCCCACGTGAGGGTGCCGTTCTCTGCATGTGAAGAACCGGTAAGGAGAGGAGGTGGCAGGAGAGAGGGCAAGGTGCAGGGAAAGGGGCAGATTGGGGGTCTCAGTAGCACCCCTGAGCTCACTCTACCTGTTATGTTGAGCTCCAGAGAGGTGTGAGGGACAAACCGTGTGCCTGTCCCCTCCACTTGGTACCGCTTTGTCACCCTTTCCATCCTGTAGGCTGTGAGCAAAGCATCACCGGTGATGATGGGAGGAAAAGTGTCTGAGGAAAGAACAGCCGGGCACACAGCCGGGTGTTTGTCATGTGGGGATGGTGTCCCTTGACTCTACCTCTCCTGGTGAGGACAGCACCCCAAACAGATGCCAAGCAGGCAGAACCCCAAGCAGACATGGCCTTGGCCACCTACCAACAAAGCCCTCTTCTTGCACTGCACCACCATGTCCCATTCCCAGGGGACCACCCAGTTGGGCAGTACAACTCAGAGACCTTGGCTGGCATCTTTGGCTGGAGGTTCTAGCCAAGGAGAAAGGCGTCCCCCAGGGAGCCATCCCAAGACCTCTCCAAGATGACCACCTGCTCCACTCACTTAGCGCTGCCTTCTTGTGCTGGAAATCATCTGCGAGGCTCTGGGTGGCCAAGCCCAGGGCCACATCTCCAGTGCTCAGTGCGTCATAGATGCACTCCCTGCTCCCATGGCACTGCGAGGCTACCAGCTCGTACTGGCTTTCGTTCTGCTGCCGCAGCCGAGACAAGAAGACAGGCGTGAAGTTTGTCACCGGAGCTACCAGCGGCTCAGCAAACAGGCTGTGCTCTCCAACAGCCCCTGCAAGAGAGCACAGCATGGGGACGGACAAGGGTTTTTAAGGATGCCTGCTTTTGTGTTAGTTTCCACAGAGCAGTAAAGAGACCAAAGGGAATCCTTGGCACTGATTTTGCTCAAGCAAATATCTAAATTCCTCCAGACAAAACAAAAGCTGAAGATGCTGAAGCAGAGAATCCCCAGGATGGATCCTGAGTCCAGACTTACAGGTCATGCCATAGCTGAAGATTTCCTCCTCACTGCTGTTCGTGGGGATGTTGGTGCCATTCAGCATCTGGAAGTCGTCTGCAGAGTTGTGGTCCCATACACCTGGAAGAGCATCACAGGAGGATTGCAGCCCCTCAGGCCTCAGTTGGCCACCCCCTCTGACATAGACTGAGGTTTAGTTTAGCCATGCGGGAAGGTCCAGATGGGTTCTGCACACCTCTCCTCACAAGCCCTATCCTCTAGCATTTGTCAGCCTGCTCTGAGGTACTAAGAGGATATTGCACTCCAGCTTGGAGGTGGAGGGAGCCATAGACAGAAGGTGGCAGTGCATCTGGGTCCCAGCTCTAAGCAGAGCTTGGATAGTCCTGGATTTCTGCTGCCTTCTAAGCTCGGGACCAAGGCAATGATGCCAAGTTCCTCCACCATTGTCACCACCCCATCAGCCTCCTTGATAGGGAGTTGGGTTGCCAGCTTGAGGCAACCATGCCCCGGGCAGGTGACCATGAGCCTTGGGGATGGGCTGGTGCCTGGTGCCCACGGCGCTGATCTCACCCTGCGGCCTTTGCATGGGTGTCAGCCTGGCTCCTCACCCAGCAGGCCCTTGGTGGCGTTGAGGTACCGATCGGGCAGGCTGCAGACCACGCTGAGGATCCCGGAGGTGGCCAAGACAGAGATGGCAACAGCCCCGTCGAAGACAGCTGTGATGGAGGAGCCATTGACCACCAGAACACCGGGGCTATAATATACCTTGGCGTCCATGTCTGCAAATGAAGATGAGCACAGAGGGGAAAGTCTGCACAAGGTCGGAGCCGGACCCATGTGGTGACTGGCCTGGACCCAGCTGCCACCAGGACCCTTCTGAGGGCTCCCTGCACAGTCTCACTGCTTCTGACACAAACGGCCCTGGGCTGCCCTCAGAGACCCCTTTGCAGGATGCAGCTGGTTGGGTCAGTTGCTAGAGGAGACCACTATGTCCTACTCACCTTTGGAGTAGGAAAACAGGACGGGCTTGTAGTTCAGCAGGAGCTGGATATCACCTTGTCTTCCCAGGGTCCACTCAACCTGCAAACCACAGAAGTTGTCCCAGTCAGGTCATCCGCTTGTCCCACTGCAACACTCTGTTCCCAGCTCATGCTGGAGACTCAGAAGCTGGAGACTCCATCCTCCTCAAGCCCCTCAGAGTTGCTCAGCCCTAGAGGTTGTGTTGGTATGCTTGCCATGCTGGACACAGCACTGTGGGTTCCAGGGTTTCAGAATTGCTCTCCCGTTGCTCAGGGCTGCTTCTTATGGCATCAGGGGATTTGACTTACTGACCTCCTCTAGCAACAGGGAGCAATTATGCAAAAAAAGGGAGAGGATGCGACTGTGCAGATAGCCTGGAGGAGACCAGTGTTCTGAGTGTAGATTGTGAAGGATGGAGCAGTAAAAGGATGAAGCAGATACTGTTTCTGTAGAGCTTCAGGCCAAAGCTGGACAGCACGCATGAAGTGTTAGAGCTGGCTCTTGCTAGTCTTTGTTCTACCCCTGCACTTAGCAGGTTGCTTGGGTTTCTCATGGGAGTTGGCACAAAGAGGAGAGGGGGTGTTTTGCAAGTCCCAGGCATTTCTAGGAAGTGTAGATGTGCTGCCCAACCTGTCTGCTGGGTTTCTCTCATTAGGTGCTCAGATCTGTAACCAGGTTGCTGCTACTTACTACTGTGGTGTTAGTGGAGATGTACTGGGCAGCGAAAGCCACGAAGTTGGTGGCCTGGGCTGTGCCAGTCTGGGCCGTGCGCCCTTGCAGGATGAAACTGCTCCGGGCATCGCTGGCCATGAGGAGGACAAAGTCACCAAGCCCGTTGAAGGTGTAGGTGAGCCCATCCAGGGTGGTGATGTGAGGGTCCCCAAAGGCACTGGCTAAGATCACAAGAGAGTGAAGGAATTTTGCAGGGAGGAAGAAAGGCAATTGCTGGTATCATTACAAAGAGCGGACCACGGTCTGGTGCTGAGCATGGAAAGCTGCGGTCGCAATGGAGACCGTGCACAGCCATCTGCGCAGCACCAGGGCCTGGGGCTGGCTCTTGCCCTGTCACAGCAGGGCGATGGCCCTGGGAACTCACCAGGGGCAGGTGGCACATATCCCTCACAGCTGGCCCTGGGTCTCTTCTCGGCAAACCTGGTGCACAACAGGGGTTTCCCCACGCGCTGGCAGCACCAGTCAAAGGCCTCCAGCTCCCCATCTGCAGAGGAAGGTGGACGGCTGCTGCTGGGGCTACTGGGCCTCTCAGACAAAGGGCCTGCCACAGCCATGGACCACCTCTCCTGTCACCCCAGGAGAGCTCTGGGCTCTGCCCCAATCTTGGGACTCATCTGCAGGTGTTTGAAGGGAAGAGAGCCACAGGGCTTACTTACCGGTGGTGGTATTGAGTGCAAGGCTCCAGACCCTCTCCTGCCAGCCTTCCAGAAAACTCTCATTCCGATAAAGACACCGGACGCCCGCTCCAGTCTGGCTCGGGCATGAGGTGCGCAGCATGGTCACGGAAGCATCTACTAGGTCTGAAAAATGTTTGGGATGTCACTGGCTGCCCTGGAAACTGGCCCAGGGGCCTGAGAGCAGGAGAGCCCCATCCCCATCCCACCCCATAGCATTCATCCACTGGCTTCAACCCTCCCCAGAGAGACTATCAAAGTGACGGGTGAAGGGGCCCAATTTGGGAAGGCGTGGGGTGCCCATGGGAATGTCTCATTAGAAGGGTTTGATCAACGGGATGAACGGTAGCTTTGAGATCTCCTTCCTCCAGGTTTCTGGTGGTCTCTTCCCTGCTCCCCCTTTCCCCACACAGGGGCACCCGACACCTCTGCTCTGCCTGTAGCGGGGGTCCAGCTCTGCCTGGGACCGTGAGCAGGGGCACGGCAGCAGCCCTCCGTTCCAGCTGGAGGGTTCCGGCTGTGCCGCCAGCCACGTGAGGCAGCGCAGCCTGTAGTTCACGCGGGGACGACTGTCCAGCTTGTAGATCCAGAGCCCACGCAGACCTGGGGGAGCAACCAGCCAACAACACAGCCTATGGTGAGGAACACAACCAGCGTCCTGCAACGACTGCCAAAACCCCCAGCATCTCTCCTCATCCAGAGAGAAGAGTCCAGGCTTGGATGATTGTCCCCTGCCATTAGGCTCCCCCAGGAGATCCACAGGCTTCCTCTACTGTTGATGCTGGGGCAGCCATGGATAGCCCAGCAGAAGGGAGGCAGGCAGCTGTGCTTTGCACTTGTCTCTGTACTCATCTCTGCCTTTAGACCTCTCTCACTCTCAACTACCAGCCCTTGTGCAGGTTCTGTCGTGCCTCAGGGATGCTGTGCACCAGGGACACGCTCATGGGCAGACCCTGTGGGCATGCATCTCCTCTCCAGCCCCCCAGCACTGAACTAAGGACCCCCCTCCCACCGTACCAGTGCTGTAGCCTCCGTACTGGTCGGGCCGGTATTTAACTGCTGGCGGCTTTTGAATCAGCTCGTTATTTTCGGCATATCCATCGCCACTGTGTGAAAAGAGGAAGTCCTGAATCATGCTCCGAATACAACTCTAAACCTCTTTGCCTCCTTTCTCCACCCCTGGGAGTGCATCTCCTTGTCAAGCACAAAGTGGGAAGGAGCTGATGATGCTACAGCCCAGCACAGGTCCTTCCTTCTAGTCCACAGAAGAAGCACCAGACTGCAGAGCCACAGGTGAAAACAAAGGAGAGGTCTAGAGACTGTGTAAATCTGCATGAGGAGTGACAGATACCGCCGCTTACACCCAGCAGTGCACACACACGTGTGTTCCCATGCACACACATGCACACACACACAGCACCTGGAAAAGCCGATGAGCACGTTCCTCGCTGCGAGCTTGGTGAAATCCCACCGCATGCCACTGTCCTGGTAGAGGAGTAGGGCAAAGGACTGGTTCCCATCAGTGGTAAGGACCGCCTGGTATGTGTTTGTCTAGAGAAACCCACAGCAGCCAGTCAGCCCACAGCAGAGCCCTCCGCTTCCCACAGAGCAGTCTCAAGGAGACCCAGGGGAGGAGAAGTCACCCAAGCTTCCCGGGTGGACAGCAGTGGGAGAAGACCCATTGTGAGCAGACCCGAAAAATCCTGAGCAAAGCAAGCAGGGAGTCTCTGACCCACGGATGGCTTCCCAGGGTGTGTTTATCTGTGGGAACCCGGCTGGGTGTATCACGTGCGTTTGTGTCCTGCTGTGAGACGGTAAAATCAAAGCTGCATCAGGACCTGAAACTCACGCGTGCAGCTGCAAGAAGCCACAAACACACCCTGGCTGGCCACAGTCATGTCCCCATCAGATCCCTGCGGACCGCCTTTGCTCACCCTTGTGTCGTTCTGATGGGATGGGTACGCTGGAGCATCCTCCCATGTCACCTTCAGGGTCCATTTGGCTGTGTATGAGGTTTTCATGTATCTCTCAATCCTTGCTTCCACGTCATGGACAAGGGCATTTCGGCTAGACCCAAGGGTGGAATATACCTGCAAGATTTCAAAGTTTGGAAAGGATTGGATTGCTCTGGAGGTTGGAACCCGACTCTCCTGGGGAGGTTCCTAATGGCCCCTACCTGGTACCATGTGGTGCCAACTCCCCAGGAAAAATCTGCGTCATCCCAAAATGCAGCCACCATTGGCAAACTCTCCTGGCGACCAAACCCATGGGGAGGTGGGTTAGGGTTGGAGGGGACGTAGGTGTCCGTAGGTGGGAAAATGATTTGTCCATTATCTGTAAACTAACCAAAATAGTTAGTGATTTTCTGACACCAGCCTCCCCAGGTGGTGCCTTCCCAGTAGTGTGACTTTTAATTATATCCTTCCCAAGGATAGGCAGAAACTAGACACTTTAAATTGTGAGAAAAATAACATTGTATTAAATTAGGCTTCTGTTCCAATTTTTCTGAGATTTTTTTCTTTCTCCCACACAAGTTACATATCACTCGTTCTTTGCAGCTATAGAAACTCACGTAGAGGGAGTCATGCAGCGTTTTCCCGAAAGGGAATCCAATCTCTGTTTTGATCAGCGGGGAATTAAAGTCCACCTTCCTTTCAACGTATCGTCTGTCGTTTCCCACTATGCCGTATGGGTATAGTGACACAGCTGGAACTAACACAAGCAGGTCATTAATGGAAAATTAAAAATAAATCCATCCCACTTTTCACACCTCCAGGTCAAGCAAGTCCTAGCATAGTCCACTGTGTCTATTGTCTCTATGTGTCCTGTAAAGAAATCTGCCTTCCCAATTCAGGAATTTCAGCTGTGAGCAGATACTTACATGATTTTCCTCACCTGAGCTGTGAAAAATCAGACAAAAATGTATACAGAGGAGATAGGGGATGACACTGTGTGCAGGGTGTCAGAGGGGCCAGACTTGACTCACTGTGGATACCTGGACCATTTTGAGCAGGGTTGGAGAGGAGACCTTGGGTCCGAGTGGCCTTTACAGGCAGCCAGGGAGGTGCAATCCCTGCAAGGTTTCGTGCAAGGATAAGGGAGTCTCCACCACTGAGTACCTGGGCTTCCCAGGCATGGGGAAGCAGCATGCATCAGTTGGGTGAGATGCTCTACTCTCACATTCCCTGTTTCACCTTTTCCTATTAATCCCCCAGCCTGACGCCATCCCACGTCATGCGCAGTCACAGCAGCTCAGTAGGACCAGCCCCTCCCTCTCGTTCTCTGCTTCAGGAAGAAAAGGAAGGAAATAAATATGCTTACTGCGAAGGTTGGGCTGGGTTTCAGGCAGAGGCGTAAACATGGGATTTATGTGGCTAGAGATGGTGTGGACAGAAGCCCTGGGTGCTGTGACTGGTCCTTTCTGCATGCCAAAGGCAGGAGCCGTGGTGGGGCTGGGGGATGCCGGTGGCTTCTCTGGTGCTGCAGTGGTGCCTCCCAGGAGGGATCCCTCCTCCTCCTCGGAGCTGCCCTGCGTTGTGGCTGGACGCGCTGGGCCCGTAGGTGCAATGGGCAGCGTGACACGTGGTGAGATGGCTGCAATGGTGCCAGATACTGGAGTGACGCTCTCTGTGAGCCCTGCTTTGGACACTCCATTTCCAGCTCCTGCTGACACAAGTGGAGACAGCGAGGGGCTGGTTTTGTCCATGGTGTCTGGCTCTGGACTGATGGCAGAGACAGGAAGGATGGACATGGTGGTGAATGCAGCCTGTGATCCAGCCTGGTCGCTCACCGCAGGAACAGACACAGTTGCATGGGTGCCAGAGAGAGATAAAGTCCCCAGACCTTCCTGCGGGGTGGTGGGGCCCTTGGAGAGTGTGGGGAGCGCTCCAGACTGGCGTTCATTCCTAGCTGCCCCTGCAGCATTGTTATTCAGGACTGTAGCGGAGGTTGCCGTGGCCGGCGTGTTGGCTGAGCCATCACTGGGGGTGTGAAAGGGACTTGTCATAGCTCTGTCCATAGTCCCATCCCTGGGGGAAGCTGTTGGTAGCAACAGTCTGCTTGTGGCACCAGGAGAGCTAGGCAGAGCTGTGCTGTTTTCCAGCTGCATGTCAGTGGGGCTGGTCATGGTGGCAAAGGCAAGAGAAGAAACATGGCTTGTTGACCTGTCCGGGATGTCAGGAATGATGGTGGCTAAGCTGCTGCTGGCAGGTTTGTTTTTTTCCTCCCCTGAGCCAAGTTGTCCCAGGGACCTCTGTGTGACAGGAGGTGACGTGCTCAATGTCTGTCCTGGCACAGGGTTGTTGACAGCCACGGGAGAAGAAGAGCCTGTTGCTGGCTTGGGTGCAGCATATCCGACTGTCAGGGATGCCGCTGGTTCTGTGGTTGGGTTGTTACTGGGAACAGATGATGGCTGAGTCATCGGCTCCTCTCTTGTGCTGTGCTTGCTGGAGAAAGGTGTACCGGGCACCACGATGGCACGGCTGGGATCAGGCTCCTCCAAGGACCCACCGGTTGACTCTGTCATGGTGATGTGCTTTGTAGGAGATAAGACAGTTGTTCCTGATCCACTGTTAGTGGTGCTGGGACCAAGGTGTGGGCTTACTGCTGTCCTGTCGACAGTGGCCAGTGGTGCTCCGGGTGCCAGCACAGTGCTGGTGGCTTGGGAGGTGCTTGCACCTACATCTGTTGCTCCCACTGCCACAGTCACTGCCTCGGGTGTGGTCTGGAGCAGGACTGGCCCCTCCAGAGCTGGGGTGCTGGTGGCGACCAAGGAAGGCAGCCTAGTTGCCACCTTGTTTCCCCCAGAGACCATCCTAGGGGCTGTTTGAGCTGGGATGCTGCCTGGGATTAGTTCTGATTTGCTGGTTGCTGCTTCTCTCGGTGAAGGGGTAGAGACAGGCAAGGCCGGGGCTGTTGCTGACGCACCTGTGGTGTCTTTGCTGACTGTTGTAAACGTAGTGGTGCTGGGCTCGGCTGTAGCTCTCTGCACGAGTGGAGCAGGTGACAGGCCAGTGCTTTTCCCAACTGCTGTGCTGTCAGTCACCGTCAGAGTGGCTTCCTCAGCGGCACCGTGTGCAGCAGGGGAAGCAGCGAGCCCGTCAGCAGCTGTTGCAGTTGGGCTCACACTTTCATCTCCCCAGTCAACGCCGCCAAAGCTGGATAGCCCACGTCTGTCTGTCTGTCTGTCTGTGATGGGTTGCTCTGTGACAGGGGACGGGGCACGGTTGGTGCCAGTGGCCTTGGTCGTGGCAAACCCTTCTCCGGCAGTTGATGTCTTAGCTATCCCGCTGACTGCGGTGGCTGTGGAGGCCTCCCCGACGGGCAGTCCAGCTGTGATGATGGTGTTGCTGGAGGGGACAGTGCCCGGTGGCAGCCAGGTGCCAGTTGAGAGGGCAGGTGAGGTGCCGCCTGCTCCACCAACCACAGAGTCGCTGTTTGCAGGGCTTGTCCCCAGGCTGGTCCTCAGGGAAGACAGACCCACTGCAGCCCCCACAGGGGCAGGACTCCCACTCAACGAGCTTGTGCTGCTGGTTGTGGATATCAATCTGTTTGTCAGGAGGGAGGTGGTGCTCAGGGCTGGCTGGGCAGTGCTGCTGGTGGTGGCCACCATGGCTGTGTCTGCAGCTGCCCCAGCAGTTGTAGAGCCGGTACTCAGTGGCATCGTGTGTAACAGTGGCTCCCCAGGGGCTGTTGTGCCTCTTGCCATCTGAGTGGTAGAACTGGAGGTGAGTGGGGAGGATGTTTCCTCTGTCGACACCGTGCCAAGGTACTCGGGGTTTGGTAGCAGGCTGAGGAGCGGGAGTGTGGCAGTGTGCTGGGGAGCTGCGGAGGGCACTACGGGGACTGGCGCGGGGGACACACTAGCAGCCCATGGTGAGGTCATGCCAGCCCTCATCTCTGTGCTGGTGGTGTTGGTGATGGACACAGCAGTGTCCTTGCTGCTGGTGAGGGATGCTGCACTGTCGGTCCTGCTCTTGGAGGAGTCCGGGAAGGATGTGGTGGTCTCTGCCAGGGCAGTGGCACTGTGGCTACCTGCCCGAGCTGCGGCTGTGCTTGATGCTGCTTGTGAGCTGCCTGTGCTTGGCCAGGACACCCCAGCCGAGGGCTCATCCCAGACTCTGTCACTGCCTGGGCTGGCAGACGCCGCGGAGGGCTCACTGGTGCTGTCAACCGGCTCTGCTGGTGACCAAGAGGTGCTGTGGGGGCTGCGCCAGGAGGCGGCTGCTGTGACGAGCTCCATGCTGGCCCCACTTGGGGTAGGAGAGGAGGATGTGGCCACACTGGGACTGCTGTTGCTGGGGACAGAGGAGGACACGCTGTCGCCTGGCTCAGCTGTGCTGGGCATGAGCGCCAGGGAAGGTGCTCCGGCCATCTCCGGAGGGGGGCTGGGCCCTGCCAGGGAGGACAGACCCACCATGGTCCCTGTCATGATGCTCTTGCTGCCCGGGGCGGTCCGCGTCACCGGTGGCATGTTGCTGATGCCTGGCTCAGTCCCTGCAGCTACAGCCAGAGTCAGTCCTAGGGCTGGTTCTGCTGTTCCTTCCCCAGCACCGGGGTAGGATGTGTCTGCTGTCAGCTCAGCAGTGCCACTGACTTGACTCGTGTGCAGCTGAGCAGTGCTGCTGGCTCCAGAGGGGTCTGGTGCACGCGGAGCTGGCCTAGGAGAGGTGTGCTTGCTGTCTGTCCTGCTCACCTTGGCATCTTCTGCTGCATTTTCAAATGAGTTGAAGTCTTCAGCTGCCTGCACAGTGCTACCATCTCCTGCTGGCTGGGACCTGCCCCTGGCTCCCTCCGTGGCTGCAATGCTGGTGCCTGGCAGTGACGTCGGTGGGGTTGTTGGGGTGGCAGCGGTGACAGGGAATGGACTGGCCATGTGTGACACTGGGCCAGGGTCTGTTGAGGCTGGAGGAGCAGAGCGACCACCCTGGGGAGGAACATCTGCTGAGGACATCATTTGGGGAGCATCATCCCCTGGGGTGAACGGTTCCGGTGACGGCTCAGCCCTGGGGAGTGCTTGGCTGGGAGGTAGCCCTGTACCATCTGCAGAATGGGCAAGAGCTGGCCCATCTGACACTTCTGGTGTTGGCTCAGCCCCAGAGTGCCCCTGCAGAGATGTTGCCCAGCTCATACCTGGGTGAGTGACGTATTCATTGGTGATGAGAAACAACTTTCCCTTGGCTGAGGTTGGGGCAGTTTCTGGGATGGCTGTGCCTGCATGAGCAGAGAGGTCCACAGCTGACTCGCTCGTGGCATTTCCAGTCCCAGGAGACAGAGAGATGGCTGCCCTCTGCATTAAGGTGTTCTGAGGGGGTAGATTGGGCATGCTGGTCTCCGAGTCCTCTTCCGATGCCACGTCACGGGACGCTGCAGGCAGTGTAGTGGTGGTGCTGTCATGGGTGGCAAAGGCATCATATGGGGCTTCACTGTCCAGTGCTGGTCGCAGGGTGGCCAAGGTGCTATGTGTCATGGCTTCTGCTGTCCTTGGGGTGATGCTGGATAGGGACACCCTCAGGGGTTGTCCTTTGGTGGGACTTTCATCCAGGAGAGGTGTGATATCTGCACGTGACACTGCAGGGGCTCTGCTGGGTCTGGCCATCTCCAGGGTGCCAGTAGCTGCCATGAGGTTGGCGGTTGTTGCTGCTGTAGTTGTGCCTTCCTGGGATTCAGAAGCTGTTTCTGACCCTTCTTCGCCAGTGTGAGCAAAATCACCGTTGGGGCCTGGGTGAGTGACGTAGTTGTCAGCGCTAAGAAATGTTCTTGCCTTGTCTGAGGTTGGGGCTGTTTCTGGGGTGGCTGTGCCTGTCTGAGCAGAGGGGCCCATGGCCCACTTCCTTGTAGCATTTCCAGCCCTTGGAAGTGGGGAAATGTCTGTCACCCCCACTGGGTTGTCATGAGGCTGTAGGTTGCTCATGCTAGTCCCTGAGTCCCCTTCCAACGCTACGTCAGGGGATGCGGCAGGGAGTGCAGTGGTGGTGCTGTCGGGGCTGGCGGATGCATCATGTGGGGCATCATCACCCAGTGCTGGTTGCAGGGTGGCCGAGCTGCTATGTGCCATGGCTGCTGTTGTCCTTGGGGTGACACTGGTTGGGGACACTCCCAGGGGTGGTCCTTTGGTGGAACTTTCACCCAGGAAAGGTGTGATGCCGGCACGTGATGCTGCAGGGGCTCTGCTGCCTCTGGCCATCTCCAGGGTGCCAGTTGCTGCTGCCATGAGGTTCACCGTTGTTGCTGCTATAGTTGTGTCTTCCTGGGATTCAGAAGCTTTTTCTGGCCCTTCACCAGTGGGAGCAGAATCACCCTTGGGGCCTGGATGGGTGAGGTAGTTGTGAGTGATAAGAAATGACCTTCCCTCAGCTGAGGTTGGGGCTGTTTCTGGGATGGCTGTGCCTGCATGAGCAGAGAGATCCACAGTTGACTCGCTTGTGGCATTTCCAGTCCCAGGAGACAGAGAGATGGCTGCCCTCTGCATTGAGGTGTTCTGAGCTGGTAGATTGGGCATGCTGGTCCCCAAGTCCTCTTCTGACACCACATCACGGGACGCTGCAGGCAGTGCAGTGGTGGTGCTGTCAGGGCTGGCAAAGGCATCATATGGGGCTTTACTGTCCAGTGCTGGTCGCAGCGTGGCTGGGCTGCTATGTGTCATGGTTGCTGCTGTGCTTGGGGTGATGCTAGATGGAGACACCCCCAAGGGTTGTCCTTTGGTGGGACTTTCATCCAGGAGAGGTGTAACAATGCCTGCACTTGATGCTGCAGATGCTCTGCTGCCTCTGGCCATCTTCAGGGTGCCAGTAGCTGCCTCAAGGCTGACAGCTGTTGTTGCTGTGGTTGTGTCTTCCTGGGATTTAGAAGCTGTTTCTGGGCCTTCTTCACCAGTGGGAGCAGAATCACTCTTGGGGCCTGGGTGAGTGAAGTAGTTGTCAGTGCTAAGAAATGACCTTCCCTCAGCTGAGGTTGGGGCTTTTTCTGGGGTGGTTGTGCCTTCATGAGCAGAGGGGCCCACGCCCCACTTCCTTGTGGCATTTCCAGCCCTTGGAAAGAGGGAACTGTCTGTCACCCCCACTGGGTTGTCATGAGGCTGTAGGTTGCTCATGCTGGTCCCTGAGTCCTCTTCCAACGCCACATCTGGGGACGCTGCAGGGAGTGCAGTGGTGGTGCTGTTAGGGCTGAGGGAGGTCTCATGTGGGGCATCATCACCCAGTGCTGGTTGCAGAGTGGCCAAAGTGCTATGTGCCATGGCTGCTGCTGTCCTTGGGGTGACACTGGATGGGGACACCCCCAGGGGTGGTCCTTTGGTGGAACTTTCATCCAGGAGAGGTGCGACATCTGCATGTGACGCTGCAGAGGCTGTGGTGGATCTGGTCATCTCCAGGGTGCCAGATGCTGCCGTGAGGTTGACGGTTGTTGCTGCTGTAGTTGTGTCTTCCTGGGATTTAGAAGCTGTTTCTGGTCCTTCACCAGTGGGTGCAGAATCACTCTTGGGGCCTGAGTGAGTGACGTAGTTGCCAGTGATAAGAAATGACCTTCCCTCAGCTGAAGTTGGGGCTGTTTCTGGGGTGGCTGTGCCTGCATGAGCAAAGGGGCCCACGGCCAACTTCCTTGTGGCATTTCCTGCCCTTGGAAACGGGGAACTGTCTGTCACCCCCACTGGGCTTTTGTGAGGCTGTAGGTTGCTCATGCTGGTCCCTAAGTCCTCTTCCGAGGCCACCCCGAGGGACTCCATAGGCAGTGCAGTGGTGGTGCTGTCAGGACTGATGGAGGCATCATATGGGGCTTCAGTGTCCAGTGCTGGTCGCAGGGTGGCCAAGGTGCTATGTGTCGTGGTTGCTGTTGTTCTTGGGCTGACGCTGGATGGGGACAGCCCCAGGAGTGGGCCTTTGGTGGGACTTTGACCCAGGAGAGGAGTGATGCCGGCACGTGATGCTGCAGATGCTCTGCTGTCTCTGGCCATCTCCAGGCTACCAGGTGCTGCTGACATGAGGTTGACGTTTGTTGCTGCTGTAGTTGTGTCTTCCTGGGATTCAGAAGCTGTTTCTGACCCTTCACCAGTGGGAGCAGAATCCCTGTTGGGGCCTGGGTGAGTGACATAGTTGTCAGTGCCAAGAAATGTTCTTGCCTTGTCTGAGGTTGGGGCTGTTTCTGGGGTGGCTGTGCCTCTCTGAGAAGAGGGTCCCACAACCAGTTGCCTTGTGGCATTTCCAGCCCTTGGAAAGACGGAACTGTCTGTCACCCCCACTGGATTGTCATGAGGCTGTAGGTTGATCATGCTGGTCCCTGAGTCCTCTTCCAATGTCACATCTGCGGACACTGCAGGGAGTGCAGTGGTGGTGCTGTTAGGGCTGAGGGAGGTCTCATGTGGGGCATCATCGCCCAATGCTGGTTGCAGGGTGGCTGGGCTGCTATGTGCCATGGTTTCTGCTGTCCTTGGAGTGACGCTGGATGGAGACACCCCCAGGGGTGGTCCTTTGGCTGAACTTTCATCCAGGAGAGGTGCGACATCTGCATGTGACGCTGCAGAGGCTGTGGTGGGTCTGGCAATCTCCAGGGTGACAGTTGCTGCCACGAGGTTGATGGTTGTTGCTGCTGTAGTTGTGCCTTCCTGGGATTCAGAAGCTGTTTCTGGTCCTTCACCAGTGGGAGCAGAATCACTGTTGGGGCCTGGGTGGAGGATGTAGTTGTCGGTGCTAAGAAATGTTCTTGCCTTGTCTGAGGTTGGAGCTGTTTCTGGGGTGGCTGTGCCTGTCTGAGCAGAGGGGCCCACAGCCAGCTGCCTTGTGGCATTTCCAGCCCTTGGAAAGAGGGAACTGTCTGTCATCCACATTGGGATGTCATGAGGCTGTAGGCTGGTCATGCTGGTCCCCGAGTCCTCTTCCGAGGCCTCCTCAGGGGACGCTGCAGTGGTGGTGCTGTCAGGGCTGGTGGAAGATTCACGTGGGGCATCATCATCCAGTACTGGTTGCAAGGGGACCAAAGTGCTATGTGCCATGGGTGCTGCTGTCCTTGGGGTGACGCTGGTTTGGGACACCCCCAGGGATGGTCCTTTGGTGGATCTTTCATCCCGGAGAGGTGTGATGATGCCTGCAATTGATGCTGCAGAGGCTCTGCTGCCTCTGGCCGTCTCCAGGGTTCCAGCTGCTGCTGACATGAGGTTGATGGTTGTTGCTGCTGTAGTTGTATCTTCCTGGGGTTCAGAAGCTGTTTCTGGTCCTTCATCAGTGGGAGCAGAATCACCTTTGGGGCCTGTGTGGGTGATGTAGTTGTCAGTGCTAAGAAATGACCTTCCCTCGGCTGAGGTTGAGACAGTTTCTAGGGTGACTGCATCTGCATGAGCAGAGAGGTCCACAGCTGACTTTCTAATGGCATCTCCAGGCTCAGGAGACAGGGAACCGGCTGCCCTCTGCATTGTGGTGTCATGAGGCTGTAGGTGGGTCATGCTGGCTCCCAAGTCCTCTTCCGACGCCACTTCGGAGGATGCTCCAGGCAGTGCAATGGTGGTGCTGTCAGGGCTGGTGGTGGCATCATGTTGGGCTTCACTGTCCAGGGCTGGTTGCAGGGTGGCCAGGTGGCTATTTGCCATGGCTGCTGCTGTGCCTGGGGTGACGCTGGATGGGGACAGCCTCAGGGATGGCCCTTTGGAGGGACTTTCACCCAGGAGAGGAGTGACGCCACCACGTGATGCTGCAGATGCTCTGCTGTCTCTGGGCATCTCCAGGGTGCCAGTTGCTGCCGCGAGGTTGACGGTTGTTGCTACTGTAGTTGTGTCTTCCTGGGATTCAGAAGCTGAATCTGACCCTTCACCAGTGGGAGCAAAATCACTGTTAGAGTCTGGGTGCATGACGTAGTTGTCGGTGCTAAGAAATGACCTTCCCTTGGCTGAGGTTGGGGCTCCTTCTGGAGTGGCTGTTCCTGCATGAGCAGAGGGGCCCACGGCCCACTTCCTTGTGGCATTTCCAGCCCTTGGAAAGAGGGAACTGTCTGTCACCCCCACAGGGTTGTCATGAGACTGTAGGTGGGTCATGCTGGTCCCCGAGTCCTCTTCCAACACCACATCTGGGGACGCTGCAGGGAGTGCAGTGGTGGTGCTGTTAGGGCTGATGGAAGCATCATGTGGGGCATCATCGCCCAATGCTGGTTGCAGGGTGGCCAAAGTGCTATGTGCCATGGCTGCTGTTGTCCTTGGGCTGACGCTGGATGGCGACAGCCCCAGGGATGGTCCTTTGGTGGAACTTTCATCCAGGAGAGGAGTGACACCTGCACGTGATGCTGCAGGGGCTCTGCTGCCTCTGGCCATCTCCAGGGTTCCAGCTGCTGCCGTGAGGTTGGCGGTTGTTGCTGCTGTAGTTGTGTCTTCCTGGGATTTAGAAGCTGTTTCTGGCCCTTCACCAGTGGCAACAGAATCACTGTTGGGGTCTACATGGATGACGTAGCTGTCAGCGATAAGAAATGACCTTCCCTCAGCTGAAGTTGGGGCTGTTTCTGTGGTGGCTGCATCTGCATAAGCAGAGAGGTCCACAGCTGACTTGCTAATGGCATTTCCAGGCTCAGGAGACAGGGAACCGGCTGCCCTCTGCATTGAGGTGTCATAAGGCTGTAGGTGGGTCATGCTGGTCCCCGAGTCCTCTTTCAACGTCACTTCGGAGGACGCTGCAGGGAGTGCAGTGGTGGTGCTGTCGGGGCTCGTGGCAGTGCCATGTGGGGCATGGCCCAGTGCTGGTTGCAGGGTGGCCAAGGTGCTATGTGCCATGGCTTCTGCTGTCCTTGGAGTGACACTGGATGGGGACACCCCCAGGGGTGGTCCTTTGGTGGAACTTTCATCCAGGAGAGGTGCGACATCTGCATGTGACGCTGCAGAGGCTGTGGTGGATCTGGTCATCTCCAGGGTGCCAGATGCTGCCGTGAGGTTGACGGTTGTTGCTGCTGTAGTTGTATCTTCCTGGGATTCAGAAGCTGTTTCTGGCCCTTCACCAGTGGGAGCAGAATCACTGTTAGGGCCTGGGTGGGTGACGTAGTAGTCGGTGCTAAGAAATGACCTTCTCTTGTCTGAGATTGAGGCTGTTTCTGGGGTGGTTGTGCCTGCATGAGCAGAGGGGCCCACGGCCCACTTCCTTGTGGCATTTCCAGCCCTTGGAAAGAGAGAACTGTCTGTCACCCCCACTGGGTTGTCATGAGGCTGTAGGTGGATCATGCTGGTCCCTGAGTCCTCTTCTGAGGTCACGTTGGGGGACGCTGCAGGCAGTGCAGTGGTGATGCTGTCAGGGCTGGTGGTGACATCATATGGGGCTTCACTGTCCAGTGCTGGTTGCAGGGTGGCCGGGCTGCTATTTGCCATGGCTGCTGCTGTGCCTGGGGTGACGCTGGATGGCGACAGCCCAAGGGATGGCCCTTTGGTGGGAATTTCATCCAGGAGGGGTTCAACACCTGCACGTGATGCTGCAGAGGCTCTGCTGTCTCTGGCCATCTCCAGGGTGCCAGTGGCTGCCGCGAGGTTGACAGTTGTTGCTACTGTAGTTGTGTCTTCCTGGGATTTAGAAGCTGTTGCTGCTTCAGCTGCAGTGGGATCGATGTTGCTGCGGGCTAGAGGGGACACTGCAGGATCACGCAGCTTCCCAGGGCTGGGGAAGGGAGCATCGGGTCCTGCATCTGCTCTGCCTGTGCTCAGACCTCCAGACTCATCTTCCAGCTCTGCACCAGCCACGTGTGACCACATGTCCCCACTGGGGGTGATAGCAGAACTGAGGGAGGGGAGCCGAGGGCTGGTGCTATCAGGGTGTTGCACGTACACATGCAGCACTGGCCCACCGGTGACACCCACATTCGAGCCTGAGACTTGCCGTGTCTCAGTGTCCATGTCCAAAGCAGTGGTGGTGGTGGCTGGGTTAAAATTCACGTCCTCGCCTGACAGAGAGCATCCAATGGAGACCTTGGCCGTGGCTGCAGAAGATCCCAGGTCTGGGTCGCTGCTGTCGGTGGCTAAAATGGGAGCAATCATGTCTGAGGATGGTGTGAGGAGCAGTGAAGACCCATGGAGAGCTGGCTTGCCTACAGATCCCGCCATGGGCGCCTTAGGCAGCGCAGGGCCACTCGCAACGCTGGGGGCCGGCAGCGGTGAGGCTGCAGCTGGCCTGGGAGCACTAGGAGACAGGTCTGGTAGTGCTGGCAGAGCGCTGCCGCCCCAGGGCATTGCGATGCCTGCCCCAGGGGAGCTTCCCGCTGCTGCAGGGAGCACGCTTGGACCTTCCCCAGCAGTACCGCTCCCAAAGGCTGGTCCTGCTTCACCGGCTGGGCTCATGATGCCGAAGGAGGCGAGATCCTCGGTGGAGCTGCTCCTCTCGCTGTACCTGCCAAGGGAAGGTGCAGCCGTGGCTTCAGGGGGCGCATCTCTCTGTGCTTTCCTGGCACCAGTTCCAGCAAGGGGCAAGGACATCGCTGTGCTGAGTCCTGCCAGTGCAGGCAGGGGAGGATCCTCCTGGGAGGATCCACTCGCAGCCACTTCTGACAGGGCAGCACCAGGGCCTGCAAGGGCCGTTGTGTTGGGCAGAGCCCCAGTGGGGTTTCTGAGGGAGGACACTGTGTCTGGGACGGGCCCTGTGGAGGGACTTCCATGCGGTGCTGCGGAGAGGCTGCTGGTTGGCCCAGTGGTGATACTGGGAGTGTTGGGAAGTGCCGCGCCAGGAGCCGGGGTATCTCCAGCAGCGCTGGCGTGCAGCAGTGTCTCCATCCCCGTCAGGGCACTCGTGGTCCTTGGGGAAACAGTGCCGATCTCTGCTCTCGAGAAGGGCTTGCTCCTGCTGTAGACCAGCTCCGCGGGGGCATTTTCCAGGGCTGCAAATGACCCAGCAGGGACAGGCCTTGCAGCAGTTACCTCTGCGCTGGAAGAAGAGGAGTTGTCAGCAGGGTCAGTGTGGCCTCTGGCAGCAGGGTCTGGATTTGGCACGGTTCCGTGGAGGGGGACACCACTGCTGGCTCTAGGTGACCCATCCCCAGTAGTGACACTTGTCCCACGTGGGAAAGCATGTGCTGTCCCTTGCCAATGGACTGCATCATTGTGGACGGTCGGTGGCTCTCCTTTGCCCAGCTCTGTGGTTGATGAGACGGGGGAGGCACTTGCTACCAGCTCTGCTGTGGCACCACTGGCACCTGCAGGGGAAATGGCTGGAGGTGGCTGAGCAAGAGGTGTCAGGGCCTCCCTCGAGTCATCGTGGCCAGGTACAGGTGAGGTAGGTGTCCCTGGCTCTTCAGTCCTGCTGGTGGGAGAGACGGTGGCTCTCACTGAGGAGGCCCTTGAGGCATCTGCAAAAGATGGCGTCACTCGCTCTGCTCCTCCTGCCGCTGCATGAGGTGATGCCAGGACGGGTGCTGGTGTTTTAGGAATAGTGGCACCAGCATCTGGGCCTGCAGACATCCTCATGGTGCTGCCGGGGGGCAGAGAGGAGCCAAGTGAGACGTTGGCTCCCGCAGTAGCCAGGGAGCTGCCCTTGTCCGACTCTGACATGACCTCCTGGGATGGGAGCCCAGCAGCTGCATGGGACACCGCAGTGCGCTTGCTGATAGCAGAAGGGGACAACTCCATGCTTTGTTTCATATGAGACAGTGTTGTGGTCTGTGTTGTCCCCAGCGTCCTCTCCACAGTGACAGCATCATCCAGCTGGACCTGGCCATTGGCACTGGAGGCTTCGCCGGAGACCAGGGAAGAGGCTTTTTCCCCCAGCACTGGTTGAACAGTGAGGGGTTGAGCACTGGGGAGGGACATGTCTCCGCCTGCCTTGGGGATGATCTCTCTCAGTGGGCCTGTAGCACCTGCACATGGCTCCGCTG
The DNA here is from genome assembly GCA_034781795.1 of Crypturellus tataupa. Classification (NCBI taxonomy): domain Eukaryota; kingdom Metazoa; phylum Chordata; class Aves; order Tinamiformes; family Tinamidae; genus Crypturellus; species Crypturellus tataupa. The sequence continues at coordinate 11,556,023 of JAWLRI010000640.1, forward strand.
TGATTTCCTCTGACACATGGACGGTTGTCCCCAGGGCCCCTGCTCCAGGGATGATCTCCAGGGCTGCTCTAGGTACCTTCGGGGTCTGCTCAAGAGCAGTGACACTGTTTGACGGTGACAGGTTGCCCATCTCCTCTTTTGTGGGGATGCCTAGACCCAGAGGGGACATGGGTGACATGGCTGTGCTCAGCTCAGCACTGCTGCTCTCCACAGCAAGAGCCGGCGTGTGCCCTGTTGGAGCAGGGTGCAGAGGCTGTCCATGCCCAGTGGTACCAGAAACCACAGGGATATTGGCCGGGTGGCCAACAGGGCTGTCGGAGGAGACCCCTGCGCTTGCCTCAGGGCTGTCCTGTGCTGCCAAACCCTCAGTGAGGCCAGAGGCAGCCGCTGTACCGGAAAGCATCTCCTGCACCTTGCTGCTCCCAGCTGGGAACATTGCTCCTGCAGTCTGCACCACCATGTCACCTGCAGGGAGAGACAACCTGGTCCTACCTGGATGAACACCAGCAATGCCCCCAGCGGGCAGGGATGTCGCTGTCACCAGCCCTGGTCTGGCATTACTTGCTGCAGGGATGGCATTACTTGGTCTCTGGCCATCTCCAGAGCTGGCCCAGCTGGAGGCAGAGGGCTGGTTCAGCACAGGCTGGTTCACAGGTGCCTCACAAGTTCCTGGTCTGGCCTCGGTGGGTGACACATCTGCAGGTAGCCTGGCATCGGTTTCTTCAGACGCTGGGACGATGTCATCAGGCTCTGCTGGGGACTGCTCTGCTGACCCACTGGTAGAGAAGCTGTCCGCATCTCTGGGCAGTGGGACGTGGAGTGGCTCGTCCGAGTCTCCCGCTGACCCTGCAGAAGGCAGTGCTGCAGAGACGGGGCTGTGGTCAGGGTGCTAGGACGCTAGCGAGGGCGAAGCAGGGAGAAGCCAGCCTGGTGTTTTGCTTCCCCATCGCGTCCCATCCCTTATACCTGCTCTGAGGGCTGCTGCAGAGGATGGTGGTGCCTAAACACCATATGCCACCTGCAGGGCTGGTTTCTGCCCCGGCACCTGCTGTGTCCCCTACCCTGCTGGCCAGGTCCCAGACAAATGCAAACCAAGAGAGCTCGCCCTCTGCCTATAGCTCTTGGGGAGAGGCAGCGTCTCACAAGCAGGCTTGTTTTTTGGGGGGTCCCCCCCAACCTTGGAGCCTCTTCTTCCCCGAGGGGGAGGCAGCCCCTCCTGGGAAGCGCTTCTCGCTTGGCCAAGATGTGGCTGCTGGCAGCATGCCTGGGCTGTCCAGTATCCACTAGGGACACCCAGTGCCAGCCCCTTCCCCTTGTGCCCCAGCCCGAACTATGTCTCCTGCAAACACCTCTCCTTCCCCTGATGCCGACCCAGAGTGGCGATGGGGCCATGAAACTGATGGGCAGAAGTCTCCATCCCCAAGCCCTGGTCACCAGCCCACCCTGAATGGTCCCTGACTGCCCCACTGCTCCTCCCTGGGGAACTTGGGCCACAGTCATGACCCCGGAGAGCCCACACAGCACATGGAGATGCCTGGAGGGAGGGTGCACAGAGGGGCAACTGCCCCTGCCACCCCGGACAGGGTGTCGATGCCTCCAGTGAAGGCCTGGGGTGCTCAAAGAGAGCCCCGCATGCCGGGCTCTGTCAGTGCCCCAAGAAGGATCGGGGCCGCCGGCTCGTGCCTGTGTTTGCTGCTCTGGCAACCCGTTACCGAAACAACAGCCTGGCTGTGGCGCTCGGGCTTTGTTTTAGACGCGGAGAGCAGCCGATCGCAGCCCTTCGCCCGTAACCGAGATGGTATCTGCCCCAGCTTGCCAGGCAGCTGCATGCGCTGCGACCCCGCTGCTTACCTGGCAGCACGCAGAGCCCCCAGAGCAGCCAGCCCCAGAGGGGGAGCCGTCGCGGATGTCGCATGGTGCAGGGGCACCGTGGGGCTCCCGGCGTCGACGGAGCGGCGTCGCCTCCTCCGGCCGCTGGAATGAGGCTGGCGGCTCTCCCGGTGCGATGAAACGAGGCGGGCTCCTAGCACCGAAACACTCCCCTCCCTGGGCCCTCCTCCGCTGCCGTGCCGCTGTTCCACCGCAGAGCGGGGTGCCACGTGCCGTGTCCCCACACAGCGTTCACGCTCCCTCGTGAGGGTGCTGGAGCCCTGGCGTGCTGCCTGGCTGCAACTTGTACCCATTGGGCCAGGAACCTGCTCTGTCACCTTGTAACAGCTTTGAGCTTTTCCCAAATTGCCAGTTTTCAACACCAAGCGTGCCGAATGTGCTGGGGAGCACAGAGCTGCGGGTCTGGTGTGATTGGCAGGGCACTGGGGGTGCAACACGGTGCCAGGGTCCTGCTGACCCTTGCTGCTACCTTAGCAAGGGCTGGGAACACTTGCCAGCCGTGTGGGAGGGATAGGACCATGGTAGGGCCCACGACCGTCATCAGGTCCCCTCTCAGGGGTCAACACCTCGAGGTTGGATTCATCTTTAGCATTGTAGCCCCTTTTTTTACCAGGGTAGAGGGAGGACCCTGGGAGGGGGGCCCAGCCCAGCCCCAGGCTCAGGTGCCAGCCCCCTGCCCACGCTTTCCTGCTTGCTGCCGGCTCTGGCCACGCATGGCCGCTCGGCTGGTAACCCCCGTCAGCGACGGGCCCTCTGCCAAGAAGGAACAAGGAAGCGAGCAGCGCTCCTGCTTGACGCCGCTGCCTCGGGGTCCCTGTGCTGAGCAACCCTCCCCATCCCCGGGGGCTTCCGCAGGGGCGTCTCCATCCAAGCCACACAGAGCCCTTGTGGTGCTCCGCTCTGCCCCAACAGCGTTTCCCAGAGCGCCGCAAAGGTTGCCTTAATGGAGCCATTACGTGCAGGGGGTTATCTGCACCATCGAGTGCGTCCCATTGCAAACGCCCACGCAGAGCCAGGTGTAGGGGGGAAGGGTGCTGTTCTTCCATGGGTGCTTTAGGGCTGGGCCTTCCTCTGCTCTGCAGGTCACCTTAGAAAAGGGGAAGGACGGAGACATTCACCGTGGCGTGTAAGGGCCCTGCTAGGCCTGGTGGGAGCACTTCCAGCAAGCAAATGTTTGCTTATCCACCTCCAGAGTCATTTTAAAAGGAGGAGAAAAAAGTCAAGTAAAGCATCGCATCTTGCTTCATTTGCAACCATCTTGCCTGGTCGCCGTGTAACAGGTCAAGTGTCACAAGAGCTGCACCACAGATGGGGAAAATGAGGCTACACAGGGCAGCCCCGCCAAGCCTCCCCATCCCCATGCTCAGAAAGGACTTATCGCTGGGGAGGGACGTGGAGATGGGCTGCACAGCGCGCCTGGTGTGCGCGGCACGCGGTGACGTGGCCACGAGCAGCCGGCGCTGGCTCCGGGCTACCATCTGCCACAAGGAGAGATGCCCCAGGAGGAGCAGGCAGCAGGGGTGACTCACCGCACGCGCACGCTGGAGCCCTCCTGGCACAGCCTCTCCTCTAGTGCTCCGTCCTTGGCGAGTGCCTGGAGTGGGGATGGGGGAGCCGGCGGTAAAGCTGGGGGGGCTTTGCTGATGCTGCGTATTTTGCCATCGTGGTGACACTGGTGTGCCCAAGCGCAGCAGTTCAGCGCTGGATGCGGTGGTGCCGTCAGCGCTACCCCGGCCGACATCCCCGACCCGCCTGGGATCGCTCCCAGGCACTGGCAGCTTCTGCCTGGCACCTGAAGGCAGGCCAGCCCCTGGAGGAGCCCGTGCAGGTCCTGCAGGCTCTGCAGCGCACACAGGCTCTGCTCAGGGGAAAACACAGCACTGGTGCCTGGTGTATTTAGCGACATTGGGGTCCAGCCCGTTTGGGCACTGAGTTCCTTTTCCCCCTGCACAGAGGCCACCTGCGTGGTGACCCTCAAAGGTGGCTCCTCGGGGAGCTGCAGCGCAGACCTGGCCCTCAGCTCAGTGCGGTGAAACCGGGGGTGGACCCCACTGCGGCCGGGCTAGCGCTGCCGTTTCACACAGTGCCTCGTGCTGAGCGCTCCTGCCGCAGGCACCCGGCCCTGGCTGCGCGGTGGGATCCGGTTGCACAAGGCCCCTCACCGCCACGCGCGTGGGTGGGGGCGAGATGCAGGTCTCGCCACTCCCTGCACGGGCATGAGTCAGGCGGCGGCTCCGAGCCCATCTGCCGCGGGCTGGAGGGGGCGGCGGAGCCCCGCGGGCGCCAGGGCCGCGCCGCAGACGTCTGCTCTGCGAGGGGGCACGGCGAGGGCTGTCTGGGGGGTTCAATAGTGCCCAGCCCTTGGGCACAGGTCCCAGGTGTGTGACAAATCCTGGCGTGGGGGACACACAGGCCCTAAGAGTCATCAAAATGAGCGCAACTAGGGGGTGCTTGTGACATTTAGTGGCCTGTGAGACATTAAATGAGCGCAGGCTTTGGCTAGGCAGTACTGAACCCGTCAGGTGCGTGGCCACCGCTGGCCATCCCCTGCCCTGCACCAGGGCTGCCCCAGCACACGGCTCTGTGCGGCGGGAGGGCTCCTGCCTGCAGTGGCACTGCCTCTGCTGACCCTCTGCAGGTTGAGGTGGAGGAGTGTCCCTTGGTTATACCCCCAGGAGCCACCTCCTACGTGTGCCGATGTCCTGCTGCCAACCCGGGGGGCAGCCCCTGAGCCCCAGCGTGAGAGAGGACTGCTCTGTGCAGGGGGTTGAGGGATGCAGGTACCTGAGGACCAGGCCATGGCTTGAGCCTGGGAAAAGCTGCTGTTATGGCACGTGCATCCCTCTGCCAGGTCCCACATCCTGGATATCCTCCTAGGAAGCAGGGAACCCCAAGGCACAGGAGGATGGCCCTGGTTGCACGCGCAGGAGAGCTGGTGTATGGTCTGTGCTGGCTGGGCGCTGCAGGATGCAGGGACACAGGGACTCTCAGATCCACCTGTGTCGGCAGGGATGAACCTGGGAGACGGGCACAGGCACCTTCCTCCTCTCCATAGAATATTTTTATATATCTTCATATATATATATAATATATATATATATATATTAAAATTACATTTCTCTTTACAAAAACAATTCAACAATGGGCTGGGGGACGGAGACCATCTTCAAAGCCAGGGCAGGGGCACCCTGGCACAGGGGTCACGGCAAGTCCCAAACCCTAGGCAGGCTCCATTTCGGGGCACCTCTGTCCCCCAGGCAGGGCTCAGGCCAGAGTCCAGCAGCAGGTTGTGTGGATAGGGGTGGCCACAGTGTGCGGCGGTTCCACGGCGAGACGCCTGCTCCAGATCCGACGTAGCTCACCCAGGTCCCGCTGTCACCGCCTGCAAGGGGAAGAGAGGATGGGAGTTCTGGAGAGGTTGTCCAAGGCTAGCATGGGATAGGAGACCCTCCCCAGAAGATTTCCCTTTCACAGCAACTCCGGGCCTAGGCACTTACTTCTGCCGGGATGCGCTGCAGGGATCCAGGAGGTGGGAACTGGCCTGTGCCAGGTTCCAGTCGAACATCTCCAGCACCCGGTGGCATTCAACACGGGACTTCAGCCCCAGACAAAAGAGCTGCTCCACCTGCAAGAGGACACAGCAGAGCGTGGGCAAGAGGCTGCAGCTGGCAGCAGCAGCCCTGCCCGTGCGGGGCGGCGGGTACCTTCAAGTACTGGATGGCACGCTGCACGTTCCAGCCATGGCTCTGCAGTGCCGTCAGGCACTCCTCCGTGGTCACACCATGCACCATGTCTTGTACCTGCAAAAAGTCCCAGTCACCTTGGGCAACTGCCTGCATGCTGCCAGGGCACCCACTGTCCCACCATCCCCCCGGGCAGCAGGGGTCCCACGACTAGAGCAGGGGATCAGCACAGGACCCTGGGGCTGGTCCTGTGAGGCACTGCCAGCTGGAAGGAGCTGGGCCTCGCTGGCAGCTGGTGTTTGGGCCGTGCACTTTGGAATCCCATAGGATTTCTGCCTCTTTATTGCTCCTGTCTAGGAGCAATCCCTTCATGGTACGATGAGCTTTTTGGGTGCACAGATCCTCCACGCAAACCCTTGGCTGCCAGCTGTCTGACACATTCTAACGTGCCCCTGGGGCAGGGCTGAGCTCTTGTCCTCCCCCTAGCCCAGCTGGAGGTGCCTCCTGCCCTCATCATCCCTGGGTTTAGGTACAAACTCCCCATCTGGGACAAACCCAGCACCATTTGCCCTCCAAGCCCAAGGGAACCAGAGCCACCACTCTGTGCCTGGCTGTGGTGGCCAGCCTGGAGCTGGGGCCATGGCCCACAGCCTGCCCTGGGGCAGGGCTAACTCAAGTTAAAAGGTTGCTTGATCCCCACTTGAGCACTGCAAAGACATTTCTGCGCTGCGGTGACTTTGAGAGCCCTTGTAACCAGTGTCCCTTGGGTTTGGACATGGATGTGCTGAGGGGCAGGGTGGGGAGAGCTCTGGCTGAGGCAGTGCAGTGAGCCTGTGGCACAGGCATGGCTACAGACTTGTGCCACCTGCCTCATATGACCTGCGGAGACTTAGGAAAGCCCCTTACCAGCCGGATCTTCTCAGGGGGGCGGTAGCCATCCGGCCCATCATAGACGATCTTCTGGAGGCTGCAGGAAGCCTTCACCAGACACTTGGGACCAGGGTTGCTGTTGTTGGAGGAGAAGTTGGCTTTGTAGTCAGGCTGCTGCTGCACCATGGGCCGGACGGTGGCTGTGGTTACCACGCGGGAAGCCGGCACCTCTTCGGGGCTTTTGGCCTCCTTGAAAAACTTCTCATACTTGTCCAGGTAGGCAGGGCGCTCGGGCAGCAGGTAGTAATGGGTGTTGCTGACCTTCTGCCCATCCTTCACGATGGGCAGGATGCAGGGCCCCTTGGGGCAGTCCTTCCCCTGTGCCTGGATGACCTTCGGGGTGGCGTATTTAGGGTCAAGGGCGAAGCTCTGTGTGGTGGGCATGGGCTTCCCCGGCGAGGTGGAGAGGTAGGAGCAGAGCGTGGCGCGCTGCTGCGGGGAGCCCACCTGCAGAGCCATGGGGCTGGGTGTCCGGGAGGTGGGCTGCGACAGTGGGTCGCGTGGCGGGATCTGTGGCGGCCGGTCCTCCTCGCCCCCCGAGGCTGGTGAGAGCTCCCCTGACCAGCGCCCGGGCTCGTTCCTGCGCAGAGGCCGGGGCGGGATGGGCACGCGGGGTGGGATCTGGGGCTTGTCCTCGGCAGGGGCCGCCGGGGCGAAGGCGGCTGTGCCCAGGGGCACATTGAGCCTCTTCATGCACTCCTGCTGCAGCTCCTCGAAGATCTCAGTGGTCTGTGTCAGGCTGGGCTGCTTGGCCTCCTTGGGGGGCAGGAAGAGGTTGTCCTCCAGCGCCGCAGCCCTGTCGCCCTCATCCACGAAGCCATAGTTGGTCTCACCACGCTCCCGGGCTTTGGGCAGTCCCGCACGGCTGCCCCGCCGCCCCGGGGGGCTGTTGATGGAGCACACCTCAAAGTCGTCCTCGTCCTGCGCCACGTAGTCGTAGGCCGGTGGTGGCGGCAAGGGTCGGGCGTCCCAATCCACCACAGGCGTGGGGTGCAGGGGCCGGGGCAGGGCCCGCGTGGGGCTCTGCGGCGGGGTCTTGTCCAGCAGGGAGCAGGCCTCCATGACCAGCTTGGAGAGCAAGGGGGGTGGGAGCTCCCCGACAGGCGATGGGCTCAGCGAGGGCACCTCCTCCCCAAAGTCAATCAGTGTCACCTCACCACCTGGCGGGCCCTCGCTCGGTGCCTGCCCAGGCTGCCGGTCGCCAACCTTGGTGCCCGACACTCGGGCTGAGGGCTTTGCCAGACGCAGGCCCTTCCCTGGGCCCGGCTTCTTCAGGCAGAGCTTCCGGAGGCCTGCAGAGAGTCCGTCGTCCTCCTCGCTGACCGGGTCGTAGGAGGGCTCTAGGATGGGGCAGAGGGGACAGTGAGGATGCCATCAGGTCCCCAAACCCCTGAGCATCCCCTTGGGGTGGCAGGAGGGGGTGGTTGTCTCTGGAGATCTCAGGGGATGTAACAGGTGTAGGAGAACATTTCCAACCCCAAGACCACAACTTCGATCCTTCTTAAAGCAAGACTGCAATGTCCAGAAAACTCACCCAACCCCACAACACGCCAGCTTGCGCAACCTCTTGCCCCATTCCCATTTCAGCCCCTTGGCCATAGGGCTGTCACAGTCCTGCCCTGCCACATCCAGGACAGGACCTGCCCTCTTCCATGCTATGGCTCAGGGAACCCAAGTCCCACTTAGCCCATCACTCCATCACTACATCACACACAGCCACCGCTGTCCCCTCGCCCCTGGCACATGCCCATGCCACAGTCGTGCCCAGGACGGGGGGCAGCTCAGCGCCACATGGCACTGGGGTTAGTAGTGCCAATGGGTAACACCTCAGACCAGTTAGTCCCCGCTGGTCCCTTCATGGGAGATGTTTGAGGAGGGGCAAGAGCCTGGAAATGCCTGTGGGGAGATGGGGCACTCAGCAAATTGGCACCATCTCCCCGAGGCTGGACATGATGGGAGCCACATCGCTTGGGCCATGCCCTGGATTCAGAAGAGGTGTCACGAGGCAGCGCGCATGTCCCTCAGGGCAGCAGGACCCTGCCTTCCCCTCCTGGGGGCCCGGGCACGTCCCCCATGTGGGGCCAGCGGACATGTAGCTGCCACCCCGGGCGAGAAGCGCACAGCACACCCCGAGTACCTTGGAAGAAAGGAGCTAAGAGAGAACAGAGGGGGCACGAGCAGCACTGGCGGCTCCCAGAACAGCCCCACTTACTCGTAAGCAGGATGGCAGGCTGAGGCGGGCGCGGAGGCGGCTGCCCTGCGGGAAAGAGAGAGCCCAAGAGGAGGAGAGATGCGGTGACAGGGTGTGAAGCAAGCGGGGAGCCAGGGCGCTGGGCGGGAGTGTTGCCCCCACTGCCAGCCTCAGCTGCGGGGGGCTAGGGGAAGACGTGGCCATGGGCAGATGCTGGAGGCATCTCCCTGGTTTGCAGGTTTGGGGCTGGGAGGGATGTCCACGGTGTGAAAACTCCTAGTCATTTCCGGGACAATATGGCTCTGACTGTGATGGTCAGCTGAAGTCCCCTGTGACAGGTCCCTTCCCTCCTCACCAGGGAGGTTTGGGGGGGACAAGTGACACATTGTGTGTCACAACGAGGTGGAGGCTGCAGCCTGGCTGTGAGTTGCCCAAGTCGGGTGACGCTGCTGGGCCGGGTGACAGCACAGCCAGTTCTGAGGGCACTTGGTCACCCCAGCCCCATCAAAAGCCTGTGCCCCCAGGTCTCTGAAAAGCAAGTGGCAGCAAGAGACAGAGCAGAGAGGAGAGACGTGACACATCAGTGCTTGTTAGTCCTGCCCCTCACCCAGATGGCAGGGCACAGCTCTTGGTGTGGGGAGACCAGGCTCAGCACAGCCCAGGGTAGCTAGTGGGCTGCAGACAGAGGGTTAAGGGAAACACGACTTACTTTTAGCTCTTCCTGGGAGCTGGGTAGGTCTGGCAGCAGTCAAATCCACACCTAAAATGTCAGGAGGGTCCATGGGATTTCCCAGGTAGAGCCTGTAGGTAGAGAGGAGAGACCGGCTGGGATCGGTGGCATCCCTCACCCCCCAGCCACCCACCCGTGCTCACACGTGCATGCAGTTCACCTCCACCTCTGGCAGGTGCTGCATGTCCTGCCCCTGGCACAGCGCAGGGGGCAAGAGAAGAAGCAGAGAAGACCCCGCAGTCCCCTCCACAAAGCATCATGCGCCTGGGGAGCAGAGCCAGGCGGGGGCAAGAAGTACATCCTACTGCAAGTGCTGACCCTGTGACTGCTGGGCTCTTGGGGAGAGCAAACAGGGACCCTCCACCCTCGGGGCTCTGCGGTGCAGCCCCAGCACCACCAATGCTTGGGGTCCACGGCCGGGGCCGGCGGCGCGGCGGGAGGCCCGGGCGAGCCGTCGCAAGCCTGGCACGGCGAGGCAGGGAGCCGGCGGGAGACGGTGCAGCCCCAAGGCCTGGGCGTGTGCCGAGCTCGGTGCGTTCTCTCCGGCCCGGACGGCACGTACCCAGGGCCCGTGCCCACGCAGCGGGGCGCGGGGAGGCCTGCCAGGGCATGAGACGGCTCTGCGCAGCAGCTCGGTTAGCGTGCCCGGGGCCACCAGCACCGCCGCGCCGGGGGAGGACGGCCCACGGCACTGGGCACAGTGCCAGGGAGAGCGATGGGGGTCAGGTTGGGAGCGAGGGCACTGGCAGAGCTGGAGGGACACGGCTGGGATCCCAAACGGGATCAAGGTGCCGAGGGATCCTCCGAGGCAGGTGGAGGTGCTGCCTCTAACCAGCAGGGTCTTTCCAGGCTTTGAAATCGTATTCCGCCGCCCCCGGAGCACCCTCCTACACCAAACCCCATGCAGGCAGAGACCCGCTGCACCCCTGCACCGAGCCCATGTGTTCCGGTCCAGCTGCACCGCGGTGTGGCTGCGCTCAGCACCGTGATGGGCGCCGTAAGCGAGCACCCAGCTGGGCTCTTGGTCCCACCCGGTGGATCCAGCCCCAGGCCCAGTCCCACTGGGAGCCTAGAAATCCTCCCTGGATCCCCCCCAGTCCTCCCCTTTCCTGCCTCTCCCATTACAGACCCAGCTGATCTCCTCTCTCCTCCTAGAGCAAGGAAAAAACAGAGGTTCTTTCTGATGGATTTTTTTTCCTTTTTTGCTTTTTAAAAGGACACATGCGATTAAAAGTATGTGGTCAACTTGCACCCCAGCTCCCCTCTGTGTACATTACATAAGAAGTCAGGTTCGGAGCCCCGATACACCCCGAGAGCACTGGATCCAGCCCTGGGTGTGCTGTTTTGGGGCTAAAATGGGGCTGTACATCTCCCCTGGGGCAGGGGGAGCACTGGGAAGCAGAGAGAGGCTCTGGGGCCAGGGGAAGATGCTCTCCCCGCATGACCGAGTCCAGCGCTCGCCCCACATGTCATTCCATCTGCCCAGGGATGGCACAACTGCCTCGCTTGAGTGCAGCCCACGGCCTCCGCACACCCCCGCCATGCAGCACCCGGCCCCATTAGTGAGAAGAGGCAGGGAAGTTAGTGAAGCCGCAGGGACCCCGCACAGAGCGATGCTCCCGAGCGAGGAGGAGGCGTTTGGAAAGGGGAAGGCTGAGCTGCAGATCCCATGCCTGGCGGGAAGGAAGGGGGCAGGCAGGGTGCAGAGAAGACAGAAAGTTTCTTACTCATCAATTTTATCAGGAAACCCCCAGCACTGCTGCGGGTTGGTGTCTCCATGGCCTGTGTGGATGAAGCTGTTTTTAAGCGGCTGGCTGATGTCGTGGGCTGACAGCCCCGCCACCGAGGTCACCGTGTTTCGGGGGAACTGGCCCACTTTTAGTGTCCGCTTATTCTGACCCCGCCACCAGTAATTCTCGGCCCTAAGGAATAAAAAGGACCTTGTTACGGAGGGCGGGAAGGGAGGGCGAAAAGCCCGCGGTGGCGGGGTGGGGGGGACGCGCACCCTGCCCCAGGGACACGGGAGGAGGCAACGTGACTCACCCGAGGCCACTCGGGCAGCCGGTGGCATCACCAGGAGGGGAGCCCAGGTGTCAGGGATCCCCGGGGGGCTCTGGGGACCATGACTGCGCACGGTGCTCACCCCGGCTCCTTCCGCGCAGCCCTGGTTGCCAGGAGCGGGCAGGAGCCGGGGGCGTGGGCGGTGGGGGACAAAGTTCCCGGCTCGCGCCCGTGAGGCTGTTGCCCTTCCCGCCCCCGGCTGCCCTGCGTGGGTCCGGACAGCTGGGCACCGCCGCTGGCCCCAGCGCCGGTCCCCACGGGGCAGCCCTCCCAGGTACTCAGGGCTGCGGGGTCCCTACCTGGCCACGGAGCCGCTCGCGGGCAGGGGCCGCGGGCAGCGCCGGGGGCGGCGAGGCTGCGCATGGTGCCAGCCCGGCAAGACTGGCACGGCCTGCGGTTTCCTGGAGTCACCTGTGACTCACCCGCGGCCACTAGCTCAGCCCTTTTCCTGTTTACCTTCCCCGCTCGCAGCCAGCCAGGCGCATTACTCAGCGCCGGGACCCCTTGGCGACGGGGGCCGAGGCAGAGCCGCGCCGGGCGCCCTCCCTCGCCCGCAGCACCGGGGCTGCCCGTGGCGGCTGCCCCAGAGCCGGTTTTCCCTCCCTGGGAGGTCCCCTCCACTCGCTCCCTGCTCCCGGCTGTGCTCCATCCGAGCTGCAGGGATGCCGCAGCCAAGCCGGCCCCTCCACTTACCAGTCCCATCCATCCAGATCATTCTGAGGATGAGCACCCCGGCACGAACCCCCTTACAGCAACCGCTGCCGCGTTCCGGGCCCCGGGGCCGCCACGAAAGCTCTGCTGGAGGCGGTACCGGGTCCACAGGGCTTTCAGGTAGGTCCTCCCCTGTGCGCAGAGCCGGGGGGCCTCTTCCCCTGCCCACACACACGTACACACACCCAGCGTGCGCTTTATCGACACGCAGGGGCTTGAACAGGGGCGGCGGGTGTTTACAGTGCCTCAGGCGGCTGTGCTGGGGTCGGATGCGGCCCCTTGCAGGAGCCCCCTGCCAGTCTGGGCTCCCCGCTATGGGGAGCTACCTCTGCCCCAAGATCTTCATCCCAGGGAAACTGAGGCACGGGAGGGCGCCAAGGCAGGGATCCGGAGCCACACTCCTTCCTGATGCTCCAGGTGTGCCCCAGGGCTGAGGAGCCCCCACTTCTGCACCCCTCCTGCCTCCACGCACCGCTCCTGCCTGCTCCCCCGCTGTGGTGCCTGCGGTTGCCCAACCTCCAGTGCAATCCCAGGAACATCTCGCATCCCAGTTGCTACCCTCCAACCTGGTCCTGAATGTGCCAACCTGGACCCGTGTCCATCACAACCAGCACTCTGAAATGCCGCCTGTGCCTCAGTTTCCCCCTTGGACGATGGCCCTGACCCAGCTGGAGGGGACACCGAGGACCCCCGTCCCCTGGGGAAGCCGAGGCAGGGCAGCTCTGCCCCGGCGCACTCGCAGACAGCACGGAGTCGGAGCGCGCACCCACCTACAGCTCCCAGCGCGCCCGCACAGACCCACAGCAGCCCCGCGCAACCTGGCGTCCCTTGCACCGACCCCTCGCGCGGGCCCGGGGTCACCTGGCTCCGGCTGCGCAGCGGTGTTGCAGCGGGCGAGCGTGCCCG